>VDFB02000015.1:190095032-190830593 GCA_007258455.2 Sequoia sempervirens | reverse complement strand
AAAAGATAAAGAAGGTCATAGGAAGAGAAGACAAGGCATGTTAAATATTGGTGAATCTAAGTCCTTTGGTCTTTCTAGTGAAGAGGAAATTGAATATGTAGAAGGTGAAAATGTTGAACATGATGTTGAAATTGGGAATGAAAATGTTAAAATTGATGCTCAAAATATTCAAGCTGAAAATGTTGGAATTGAAGATGTTGAACATGATATTCAAATTGGGAATGAAAATATTGAAATTGATAATGAAAATGTTCAAGGTAAAAATGTTGGATTCGAAGATGTTGAATATGGTGTTGAAATTGGGAATGGAATTATTCAAATTGAAGGTGAAAATGTTGGAAATGAAGATGTTGAACATAATAATGAACTAAGTGTAAATTATGTTTCACCAAATTACATGAGAAATGAAGAACCTTGTGTGGAAGAAAGACATATTCCAAACTCAAGACCTTCAAAAACCCCTAAATGGTTAATTGAAATTGATGAGAACATTATAAACAATTTTGAAGGCAAGAGGTCAACATGAACCATTTGGTTGTGGGCTAGAAAACTTTTCATACAATATTTTAGCAATAAGACATTGACCGAGCAATGCCAAATTTTTGTACAATTGATAAAGATGCAAAAGATGAGACCTTTGCTTGCCAAATTGAAGATTCGTGTGCTCAAGAAGACCGAAAAAAATAATATTATTGTCAAAAATCTTTTTAATGCTCTCAAATCTATTGGAAAAACTAACAAGAAAAAAGTTAAGAGAGTTGCTCGAAGAGTCATTACAACCGCCCTAGTAAGCCATCAATTGAAAAAGGCTCACTTTATGAGACAAACTTGTATTGATTTTTACATAAATCATAAAAATTTGGATAGAGCACTTGCAAGAAGAGAAAGAATAGATGATCCTCTTCAAAGTGATACATGGGCTTTTGCCAGGAGGCTTCCACGTGTTGATAAGAAGCTAACTAATAATGTAAAACAAGTAATTGGTATGTGCAAGATCATGATGGGCCAAAAAGTGGCAATATGATGGGTATTTTTAGGGTATGTGGCTGATGACTTTTTTTTTTAACTCAAAATTAATGAAACGAAAAGGGATTTTAAAGGAGTTTTTCAGCTTTCCACCAATATAAATTATGCTTTACTTTGAATTTAATAAATAATTATTATTCATTTCTATTTGAATTCTGACTAAAGTCTTGATTGATAGGTTTGATTGAAAAACATCTATATAACTTTTAAGCAGTGTCACATTCTATGCTTCATATATAGGATTTTAAAAAGAAAAATTGAATTTCATGAAGTTTTGACCAAGAAGTTAAAGGTGGTTAGATGGCACAGGTTTTATATTTTTTAAAAGTTGTAATAAAAATTTATAATTAATTATTTACTTGGAAAAAAATTACAAAAATAATGCATCGCCCGGGACATGAGTCCTCTACTTATATCTAAAATATTATAAAAAAATACTATCATTTTATTATGGTTAGAAGTGTAGTCGACAGAGACACCTACTTCTTATTTATTCCACGAAATTTAAGTACACTCTTGTTTAAATTTTCACCAAATAGATTTTATTTTTTTAAAAATAAACCTAGTAGTTTGGAAACTACATTTAATTTGCTACAAATTTTATTCTTACATATTCTTGAAATAATATAGATAACTTATTCAAATTTTTACGTTAAGTTGCCTAACTCTGATTTTTCTAAATTTTTTGCAACTTAAGGGCATGTTTTTTCCATGATGATCCTGCACATACCCTAATTCAACAATTTTGGCATGATAACTCTAGAGTATCACACAATGAAAAGGATGTTTTAAAGTTAAGAATTGGAAATCAAGACCGTACACCACATCCTAAACATTTCATGGAATCAAGCCAAACAATGTTGTTCAAAAAATTTATTGAAACACATCCAAATATTGAAATCTCGCAAAGGACTTTTGAAGGTTTGAAACCATTTTATTGTATGCCTCTTAATATTTGTAATACTTGTTGTTGCAAATACCATGTGGAGTTTTCAATGTACCATGAACTATTATGCTATATCTGTTCTATTTTGCATACTAATGAAATGTTGTAGGAGTGTGGTGCAATGCATCTTCTGAAATCATCAAGGGACTTGTTAGATCTATTTTTATGTTCTAGAGATGATGGTTGTTTTTTCTATAGAAATGATTGTTTAAATACAAAGTGCTCACAATGTGGTGGCTTGTCAAAGTTTGTTCAATGTTTTCATGAGGGTTCTGAACATGAATTTGGAAAGAAGCTTGTTAAGAAAAAGAGATATGAGATAGTCAAATATACTTTGCAGAGTGGAGGTGAAGGTTCTAGATGTGAGTTGGTTTCAAAAGAATGCAGTGTTGCTGATTTTATTTCAGATTTTAAGGACAATCTCTTCTACAAGTATACAAGGCATAGTCATAGGTCTCAGTGGTTGGATCAACAATTTAGAATGTGTAAGGACTCTTTTCTTATTGGCACTATTATATCAGTGGTTGATTTTTGCAGAAAACTACATTCTAACCACAAAATAGTGCAATATCAGTATTACAATTCCATTCAAATTGCTATATTTGTCCACATAACATTTAGACATGCACTTGATAGTACAGAGGAGGATCGAAAGATAATAAGAGAGTATCATTAATAAGAGAGTATCATTTTTATATGAGTGATGATAGATCTCACTCATCCGAGAATGTCCAACATTGTTTTGATATTTTTTTTGAGTTCTTGCAGGAGCATGATATAGCATGGGCCAACATCTCATTTGGTCAAATAACTACACAGGTCAATTCAAGAATAATCATATGTTTTATTGGTTGAGTATAATGCATGTAGAGAGGGGTGTACCTCTTATTTGGAGTTTTTTTGAAGCTGGGCATGGGAAAGGGGAGCACGATGGAGCAGGTGCATGTGTAAAAAGAGCTCTAGTTAAGGAGCAATTGAAGATTTCAGTAGAAAAATTTAGTGATGCACATTCTATTGTTGATTGGTGTAGTTCAACATTGTCACAGGGAGGGACACTTGATTCAACAGTGCGCAGATTCTTTTGGTTGGTTGAGGAGGGTACAATGGGAGGCAGATTGGATTGTCATACAATCAAAGATTCTTCAAAGATGCATTCATTTTGAAGCTCAGATGCAAGCACATGGACCATTTGGACATGAGATTTGGCTTGTTTTTGTAAGAGTTGTATTCAGTGCAAGTGGGATCAATGCGAGTCAAGTGAGTGGGTGGGTACATGGGTTCCATAGTATCTAACTCCATTATCTCAAACAATATCCATGAGAAATGACATAATGGAAAGTTCAGTTGATTACGATCGACTTTCAGATCTACTATAGCCAGGGCATGTTTTTGTAGTTGTTGCACCACAAGGGAATGAAGAGAGATCAGACTATTGGTTGGCTTGATGTGTACAGGTAAAGCATAAGCTAACACAACCGATGGAATATGATGATGGGTTCATGTTTCCTACAAGTTCAGTTGTGGTTGCAGGAACTTGGTTGCGAACATATATGGTTAGAAAGAATGGCATACTTGCATTTGAAGACTATGAGAAACACAAAACCATTCTCTTGTATTCGCACCTTGTTATAGCAACAAATGTTATGTTGTTCAGGCATCATGCCAGACCAAAGACAAAACAACTATGGACACTTAGTAATGTTGATCATGAAGCAATATTGAATACTCTTAAGCAAAGAGATGACCCTTCAGGCACACTTGAATAGCATTTTCAAGAATGGAAGGTAAAATGCTTAGGTTCATTATGGTTAAGTTCATTGTAATTTAATATAGATTTGTTAGTCTAACCATCTTTTCTATTGTGAAAATATATATTTCTCATTTGACAAATTTTGTGATATTTTTGGCAAGATTGATCATGGACCTGCTGCTACAATAGCCAGCTTCGATCCTTTCGGAGAGGTATGCGAAAGATTACAGTAATATAGATTGGTTATTCTAAGCATTTTATATAGTTTGCATTACTAATTCATCATCATTCAAGTTGTTTAGATTAATATAGATTTGTTAGTCTAACCATCTTTTCTATTGTGACAATATAGATTTCTCATTTGACAAATTGTGCGATATTTTTGGCACGATTGATCATGGAACTGCTGCTACAATAGCTAGCTTCGATCCTTTCAGAGAGGTATGCAAAAGATTATAGTAATATAGATTGGTTATTCTAAGCATTTTTTATAGTTTGCATTACCAATTCATCATCATTCAAGTTGTTTAGATTAATATAGATTTGTTAGTCTAACCGTCTTTTCTATTGTGACAATATAGATTTCTAATTTGAAAAATTTTGCGATATTTTTGGCACGATTGATCATGGACCTGCTGCAACAATAGCTAGCTTTGATCCTTTCAGAGAGGTATGCAAAAGATTACATTAATATAGATTGGTTATTCTAAGCATCTTTTCTATTGTATGTATTTTAACTGCTAGCTTGATGGTTTGTATAGGTGCTTGTCAGTCCAGAACGTGAACATACTACTCTTGTGGAAGACTGTGCCCTGAATGCCTCCAATAGGAAAATTTTGTAAAATTTCAATTTTGAAATGTGAAACAATGTAAGAAGGGCATAACTGTGTATTGAGACAATTCTATAGCAACTTATTGTAATTAATCGAGCTACAACTAGAGGTTTTCTTCCTAGTTCTTTCCTACCGGTATGCTCGTTTGAACCAGGTTTTGTAATATCTTCTATTTATATATAATAAATTACATTCATTAAGTTCATATATAACTTTGACATCTACTATGCTCTTGTCCAGATGAAGAGTGCACCATACATGTTAGACATGTATTGACCCTCTATTGGAGGCCTAAATAGATACTTGTATAAATTCTTCTCATATACTAGGTATAGAAAGAGAACCATATCATAAATATAGTTGAGTACACAATACTCTACAAATAGTGTTTTATGTAATGTAAAGTTAAAGACTTTTCCCATTCAAAATATCCTTTTAGATCCTAGCCTAATATTTTTTACAATTCCATTTAGGTTATAAAACAACTTGTAGGTTTTATCCATTTGTTCTCCTTATATTGTATCTTAATCCCTTAATATGAGAGTATGTTGCAAAACAAAATTATATCTAATGTCTTCTCCAAATTAAGAATGTAAATATGTAGTCCTTTTAAAAGAACAATAAAACATGGGACTAATTTCTTCATCAAACCCTTTAAGAAAATTTAATGTGTATAATGCTAAATAACACATATTATATTATAGATTCCAAAAAATATATCAACTATAAGATATTCTCTCCACTTCATATAATTTGATAATAGAATATCCCTTGATTCTATCTAAATGTATTAGAAAACACAAATCATTAAAAATTAGGTTATAATATGTATCTTAGTCATCTAGTCAAGGTATTAAATTTACCAAGGCTTCCTAAAGTTAGAGGGAAAGAAGTTTAAACTGCAAGATATAATGTTATTCAAACCTCTTTAACTCTTGTGATTGCACAATAATAAGGTTTGTAGGTGTGAATGATAATAGCATGTGGCATAAACATATTGAAAAGAGTTGATCTCAACATAAGGAATAAAACTAGATTCTTTATCATACTTAACCTATCACCTTGATGGTAGTTTTTTAGAACATGGTTTTATTATTATTATTATATTGTAATACTATTTAAGATGACAATTACAATTAAAGATGACGTTGTTATAACCTACACAACACAATTACAATTAAAGATGACGTTATAACCTACACAAGCTTGATCCAACCTTTTAGGACTTACAATTACAAGAGGATCATCCCTGGCGTAAACGTACCCATACGGACATGATGGAATAGTCCATTTGGTAGTACGAGTTGTGGAATGAAAGTTGCAACACTTTGCAACTTTACACTGCTTGCATCTAACAACTTTTACCTCCACTGAAAAGTCATCACCACAGGAAAATGCCTCTGAGATAGCAAAAACTGAGAGAGGTTTTTGTATATGGTCCCAACATGATCCCATAGGCTCTAACAAAGAGTTTGTATTCCCCACGGTCTCCGAGAAATAGCGCTTCAAATATTGCTGCCTTTTAGAATTTTGGACTCTTAAGGGAAATCATCGGTCCAATGTAGCTCAGATTGATTCGGCATATTTGGGTGCAAAAGAGGACCATCCCTAGTGTAAACGTACCCATACGAATGTGTTGGAACAGTCCGTTTGGTCGTACGAGTTGCAAAATGAAAATTGCACTACTTTGCAACTTTACACTACTTGCATCTGGCAACTTTTCCCTCCACTGAAAAGTCATCACCATAGGAAAATGCCTCTGAGAGAGGTTTATGTATATGATCCCAACACGATCCTGTAGCCTTTGACGGAGTGTCTGTATGCCCCACGGTCTCTGAGAAATAGCCCTTCAAATATTGCTATCTTTTAGCATTTTGGACTCTTAAGGGGAATCGTCGGTCCAATGTAGCTCAGAGTGATTCGGCGTATTTGGGTGCAAAAGAGGACCATCCCTAGCGTAAACGTACCCATACGGACATGCTGGAACAGTCCGTTTGGTCGTACGAGTTGCGGAATGAAAGTTGCACCACTTTGCAACTTTACACTGCTTGCATCTAGCAACTTTTCCCTCCACTGAAAAGTCATCACCACAGGAAAATGCCTTCGAAATAGAAAAAACTGAGAGAGGTTTATGTATATGGTCCCAACACGATCTCGTAGCCTCTACAGAGTGTCTGTATGCCCCATGGTATCCGAGAAATAGCCCTTCAAATATTGCTGCCTTTTAGCATTTTGGACTCTTAAGGGAAATCACCGGTCCAATATAGCTCAGAGTGATTCGACATATTTGGGTGCAAAAGAGGACCATCCCTAGCGTAAATGTACCCATACAGACGTGTTGGAATAGTTTGTTTGGTCGTACAAGTTGTGGAATGAAAGTTGCACCACTTTGCAACTTTACACTGCTTGCATTTGGCAACTTTTCCCTCCACTGAAAAGTCATCACCATAGGAAAATGCCTCTGAGATAGCAAAAACTGAGAGAGGTCTATGTATATGGTCCCAACATGATCCTGTAGCCTTCAATGGAGTGTCTGTATGCCCCACGGTCTCTGAGAAAGAGCCCTTCAAATATTGCTGCCTTTTAGCATTTTGGACTCTTAAGGGAAATCGCCGGTCCAATGTAGCTAGGAGTGATTCAACATATTTGGGTGCAAAAGAGGACCATCCCTAGTAAATGTACCTATACGGACGTGTTGGAATAGTTTGTTTGGTCGTACAAGTTGCGGAATGAAAGTTGCACCACTTTGCAACTTTACACTGCTTGCATCTGCCAACTTTTCCCTCCACTGAAAAGTAATCACCACAGAAAAATGCCTCTGAGATAGCAAAAACTGAGAGAGGTTTACGTAGATGGTCCCAACATGATCTTGTAGCCTCCGACGAAGTGTCTGTATGCCCCACGGTTTCTGAGAAATAGCCCTTCAAATATTGCTACCTTTTAGCATTTTGGACTCTTAAGGGAAATCGTCGGTCCAATGTAGCTCAGAGTGATTCGGTGTATTTGGGTGCAAAAGAGGACCATCCCTAGCATAAACCTACCCATGCAAATGTGTTGGAACAGTCCGTTTGGTCGTACGAGTTGCGGAATGAAAGTTGCACCACTTTGCAACTTTACAGTGCTTGCATCTGGCAACTTTTCCCTCCACTGAAAAGTCATCACCACAGGAAAATTCCTAGATAAAACCAAGAGAGGTTTATGTATATGGTCCCAACTTGATCTCAGAGTGTCTGTATGCCCCATGGTCTCTGATAAATAGCCCTTCAAATATTGCTGCCTTTTAGCACATTGGACTCTTAAGGGAAACTACTGGGCAATAGAGTTAACTTCTTCACAAACTTGGTTTGAAGTAATTTCATTCTTTTTTGTGCATTTGAGAGAAATTTTGACTGGAGGTCAGTCTATGAGCCCTGTTCTATGATATTACAAAAAGGTATTGTGGACCTATATTAAGCTACCACTCTCAATATCATACAAATTGAACCCTAGCATCAATAGACTCTGTATATCAAGCTACCATAATTCTATTGATGTTAGCAGCTTCGTCGATCTCTTCTAGCCATTCTAACACATGACAGAGCTTGGAAAAGAGAGAAGGAAGTCCTCTAGCAAAGAGGAGAGTAGAGTTGGCTTCAAGAGTAAAACATGGCACTTGCTAAGACTAAGCCCGCCCAGCCATACAAAAGTGGCATACAATATAGCAATGTCCGCTACCAATACATAAAGGAAAGCCCACCCTTGTTTCTTGGCACAAACACTCAGCAAAGCCTACCCATGTTAAGAAAGGGATGTGTCAAACATGATTGAATTCTGGCACATGTCTTGGCCATGAAACTTGACAAGGTCCACGCTTACCAAAGAGTGACATGAAATAAAAGATGGAATCTTGCCAAATCTGCTTCAAGAGGATAATGAGTGTCTGCACTTAGAAGAATATGAACATGGAAAGTGAATGAGTGAAGTCTGCTCAGCATGTTAAGTCTGAAATGGCAAGAGAAAAGAGGAAGTCTGCCAACCTTAAAGTGAAATTGAGCTCGCCCCTCATTTGTAAAGGGTGGAGACAGTGTATAGAATTGTTGTGATAGACTATTTCTGATAATAAAATCTCTTATGCATGATTTGATTTGAACCACTTTTATTGTCAAATAGTGTGCATGGTTGCATAACTTTTCCACCATAGATTGGAGATAGATTAGAATTAGATTACACTTGAAATAAAATTTTCCTAAAGTTAGCCTGAGTTTACTCTGTGGATTCTTAACTTCTGTCTAGATAAATATTGTTCGATTGGAAGGTATTTATTCATGATATGAAAACCATAAGCATATTTCCTTGAAGATTACAATGTCTTTACGTAGTTCGTGCGATTCCTGCATGGCGAAACAAAGTTTGGTTTTGTTTCACCAAGTCAATACCATCTCTTGAATTCTTAGGAAGTAGATTAGAACTTCTAACCCCTTGTCTCCTTTTTCAGTTTGTTTGATTTGCAACCCAAATAAAAGAGCTTCATTGTCCAGACCTTCATTGTGAATTGAAAAAATTCAATGCTTTAGGTGTGATAAGTTTGGTCACTTTTCCAAACATTGTTCAGATAGACCTAAGCATCAAGCCTCCATTGCATATGTAGATGATGTTTCTCCACAGAAGAATGAATATTTTTTTTGCTCAGCATTGTCAAGCAATGTACCCACTAACACCAACACTTGGCTGATCAACAATGGTTTTCTCAGAAAGAGGGAGTTGATTATGAAGAAACATTTGCTCCTATTGCTCGTTACACTTCTGTCAGAAATATCATTGCCCTTGCTACATCAAGAGGATGGAAGATTCATCAAATGGACGTGAAGACAACTTTTATCAATGGCGTGATTGAGGAAGAAGTTTACGTCAAGCAACCTGATGCTTTTGAGGTTCATGGGAAGGAGTCACATGTGTGTAAGCTGAAGGAGGCCTTGTATGGTCTTAAGTAGGCTCCTCGTGCATGGTACAAAAGGATTGATTGGTACCTGTCTAGTTTGGGCTTCTTGAAGAATGATACTGATTCAAATCTCTACTTCAAGGTAATCAATGGTGATGCATTAATATTGGTACTAATTCATGCTTCTAGGCTGCATATATATATTATTTTTACATGTTTTCTCCATTGTTTGGCCCCTACACCGCAAGTAAATGGTTGCATAGTGTGTGGAATGAGGGGGCAGCAGGCCTGTAATTGAAATCTTTTCATCTATCAGCATCTAGTTGTTACTTATGTAATGTGAAGTAATGCTTTGAGTTTGAAAGATGTGCAATGCAATGTAATTAATAATATGAATAAATTTTTAATTATTAGTTATGTACTATGAAGTAATTGCATAACTGCTTAGGTTGACTTTGTAAAAACTATATTGTAATTGAAATTTTTTCATCTACAAGTGTGAAGTAATGCTTTGAGTTTGAAAGATGTGCAATGCAATGTAATAAGCAATATAATAAACTATAAATTTTTAAACTCAAAGCATTACTTTCATCTATAAATTTTTAATTATTAGTTATGTACTATGAAGTAATTGCATAACTGCTTAGGTTGACTTTGTAAAAACTATATTGTAATTGAAATTTTTTCATCTACAAGTGTGAAGTAATGCTTTGAGTTTGAAAGATGTGCAATGAAATGTAATAAGCAATATAATAAACTACATAATATAACCATTCTTTTTATGCTATTGTACATCAAGATATTTAACCATTGCTCACTTGATTAAAATTTCAAAGAGTTTAATTATACACATGAGCAGGCAATTAAATTTCGATTGTCAACTTCTATATATCAAATTATCCAATAATCAACTGTATGTCCATATACAAAAATGGCATCAATGGCAACTCAAACAAAATTTTACAATATGTGGCATATGCCATCTCGGTATCTATTCAATATTTACTTGCCATAATGTCCATCTCATCCTAAACTACTGATGGATCATCAAAATGGAGCCTCTTTGAAGCACTCGTTGCCTCTGAAGGTAGCTGCACAAGAAAAAGTCAAACCACAATTGAGATTAGTTATACTATATAATTTAAAATCAAATAATTAACATCAAAATCAATATACATTAAATTATAATTGAACTCTAAAATTGTAATCTTGATTACATGAATATCCGTCTCTTCAAAGGGTCAGGAGTCCTAGAATATGCCCCTCTCAAAGAACCGACCAAACCATCTTTTGTAATTTCAATCTCTATAGGTGAACAAAACCATAAAAGTGATCCAAGTTAGCATATAATTGTCAGTAATAGGTACATATAAATACCAAACACAAAATAAAATGAACACATACTTCTTTAGGTGTTTCGACACCTCCTCCTTGAGGTGCTTCAACACCTACTCCTTCAAGTGTTCTAATACATATTTCTTCAGGCGTTGTGTCACTTGTCAACAAGGACGTATAGCTCATAATTCCCTGCACATAAAAATGACAAGTACATATGAAACTACCAATCTATGTCGATGTATGTATAATCAATAAAAGATCTTAAAATTCTTAATTCAATCAAATTTGAGTTCAATTACCTTCCCCTTATCCAACAGTGCACTTCCATAATCTAGACAAGGTTGCACCTCGCTCACACAAGGTATTTCCTACAGGAGGAAAATAAGATAGACATGTAAGTTATTATATAATTTCATTAATGACAATTCAAATGACAAGAAAGTATATAATAAATAAATGTAAATGAGTGAGTGCAAAAATATATACTGTGTTCATGTCGAGGCCAAATGAAATGGCCCTCAGGGTGCTATTTGTCACATGTGTCAGCTCCTCCTCGGACATCAACTGTTAAATAGACCATGTAAATAAATATTACTACATTATACTATCTCTTATTAATATTCATTTAAAAACAAATGCAAGTTATGAATTCACAACTTAAATTTTACCTGTGTCACTATTCCAATGTCCCCCTCTCTAGCAGGAGAGGACTCTGTATGGTGTGCTCCACTCCCTTGCATCTGATCTATAATGTCCACATCATGGAAGTCATAATCAGAAGTGTCTAAGGGATGCTCGGCAAGTTGTACAAGAGGGCCCAAGCATATCTGGCGACACATGGAGCAAGTATGTGGTACACAAATATGTGGACCTGACGAGGATGATGCAGCAACACTCGAGCCATCACCAACATCACCAGAATGTGGCTGAGCTACTATAGAAGCATGCGAAACCAAAAGACCACTCAAAGAGTGAATAGTGTGGATAGTTTGTGTGGCCACATCTTGCATAATATCTGGATGGTATACTGAAGGTGGTAGAGGAAGGGGAGGAGGGGGAACATATGGGCGAGGTATTACTCTAACTGCCCCTGGTGTATCTTGGGGCATACCTCCACCAATGCCCTGGAAGGGTTTAATGTTAAACTAATTGACATGATGCCCTAACACAAACTCAACATATAATTTTTTTATAAAATAAAATGGTATATCACAATTGTTGTTTGGTGGTTTCAAAAAAACCATACACCAACGATCCCAAAAGTTTTCTGCAAAGTCTCTATGAGTGCACCATTTTATAGAAAGTTTTGTTTTATTAACATTAACAGGCAAACCAGTGTGGGGGTTAACAAATAAAGAGGCTATTTGGGCTTTGGTTATTCTAAGATCTTTCACATCATCATAGGACAATCCACATGCATAATATTCTCTCATGTCTTCTCGCCATGAATGAAAGGCATTATGTTGCAAGGAGAGGGTTTCTATGTTTTTAATTATTTCTTTCATTGTGTTTGACATCTCAGATAATCGAGGGACTCTCGTATAAACTTCAAAAATGCCCCTTAATTGTTGCAATTTTTCATAAATTAATTCTTGAATTGATGGTTGTGGAGGTGGTGGAGGAGATGGAGGTGGTGGAGCAGCCATAATGCCTGATTAAAATTAAAAACAAATTAATCTAATTAAAATTAGACAATATAAATGAAAATATTATAAAAATACCCTAGTTTTTTTAAAAAATCCAACAAAAACCCTAGTTTTTAACAAAAATCTATTAAATTCTCTAATTTTTAATCCAAATACATAAAAAACACTATTTTTAAATCAAAATCCATTACAAACATTCAATTTTCATCAAAATCCATTACAAACATTCAATTTTCATCAAAATCCATACTAAATTCAATTTTTTCATAAAAAAATCTATCAAAAACCCTATTTTGAAAAAAAGCAACTAAAATTACACAAATCTAATTGAAAATTTGATTAGAGCAAAGGAAAATCAATAATCTAACCTTTTGAAGATGGATTTGCACCAAATCGGATATCTGATTTGCAAAATAAACTTTTGACTATGCGCCTGTCAGGGTTGACCAGTTGTGAAATGAGAATGAGTTTTAATCTGGCCGATATGGAAATATATATATGTTGTCACAAATCGGATATCCGATTTGGAAATCTAGGTTTGGGTTTTGCTTCGGTAGTGTGTATTGACACCCAAGCCACATAAAGTCAACTCGACATTTTCGCATTTTTGAATTGATGAAACATGTTATTTTTTCTCCATTGCCACTTTTTGGCATACCATGATCCTGCACATGCCCATTTGTTGAATGGATGAATATGACGTAGTCGAATGCATTATGCCAATTTTGCGTGTCTACTGATGACTTTAGGAGATTGATAAATAAACTTGATTTATTTGTTGAATGGATGAATATGACCTAGTCGAATGCATTATGCCAATTTTGTGTGTCTACATGATTCCCCTCTTTGAAACAATGTACTTGTTGTGTTGGTTCAAAGAATAATCTTACCGCAATCAAAATTCAAAAAAAATCTAATTTTTCGGATGCCCCAGTGGAAAGAAGTACATTGGTACATTTCCCCCTCGAGAGATCGAGCGAAAAGATTCAATTTGAGGGTCGATCTCACGATAAAGAGGTTCAACATGGACATACAATGATGATGCAAATGATATGGTTTTAAGATGCTTAGAATAACAAATCTATATTATCTTAAACAACTTAAATGATGATATGATGTGAGATAGATGAGATTGATGATGTGATATGCTATGATTATACAAATGTATGATTTTATGAGATGCTTAGACTAATAGATCTATATTACGATGATGATGCAAATGCAATGCATGTTAAATGATCGATGTTTCCTATTATGTATGATATGAATGATATGTGGTATGCTGACAGTTTTGTGGATGCAAGATGGATGCACTGATGATGATGATTAACTACTCATGACATGATGTTAGTGCGAAAAGAAGAAATTAGATGATGACAAGAGGTTCCAACAAGCCGACTTTATGAGAGATGATGATGATGATAGATGATGATGATTTTCTTATCAAGGATTGGGATTTTAAAAGGGCTACTTACCTTATGTTTGATAATACACATAGATATGATGCATCAAGGTATAAAGAACCAGGATGGCATTGTACCTAGTGTGATGGACTTTGACTCAACAAATAGATAGGAGTATTCTTGTTCACACTTGACATACAGAAACCTTGCTAGGATGTACCTAACAAAGCAACTATTCGCCAAGTTATATTACAAGAACGTCCAACAAGCACAACAGACCAAAGATAATGATCATTGCCCCATTCCTATCTCTCTAAATTCTTCATTCAGATATCATCGAGAGGTCCTTAGAATGAGCACAATAAGATAAATCAAAAGAAAAGATCAAGTACACAAACAAGTCGGTGTTCTTCATACCTTGAGCCAAAGGGATGTGTTTTGATAGGATAAGAATCCAAGTGATATCCAAAAATGATTCCCATTGTCAGAATGATATATCCTAGGACATGCATTGTATAGGATGATGATGGGTTGATAAGTTGATTGATAGGCTATTGATATAACGTTGATTGACATTTAAATTGTGATTGATAAAGTGTTTGATTTTGTGTTTAACTGTTTGTTGCTTCGATTTTGATTTTACAATTGAAGATTGATTTTGTTGATTGATGTGATTGTTTCTATTTGTGTTGGCAAAGGATGAAGGTGTTGATCAGTTTATTATGGATGATTGATTATTTCGAGTGAAAGTGAGATGAGATGGATGGATTTTTTCAAATATTTGGATGTTTTTGACGTTTTTTGAATGTTTTGAGGCTATTTTTGGTATTTTCAAGATTTCACAAATGTTTTGATTTTTTATTTTTGCGATGTTTTGGGGTTTTCTAAGATTTTATGAATGTTTTTGGATTTTGATGTCTTTCGAATGTTTTTGGATTTTTTGTTTTTCAAATTTTTTTGGATTTTCTGTCTCGGGGGCTGATCAAAGATTAGCATTGCCTACATTTAAGCTCAGAGATGACGTAGTTTGAATTCCAATGTTTTTGATGTTTTCTATTTTCGACTTGTTTTTGCATTTTGATATGTTTTGAATGTTTTTGGATTTTTCAATTTTTTTATTTTTTTGGATTTTTCGCATGATTTTGATGATTTGGATATGGATTTTTTTATGATATCAGTGCTCTATTTGGGATTTTGTTAAAAACTAAGCTAAGGTTGATTGATCAAATTGATGGATTGATGATGATGATAACATTGTTGAGGATACACAAAAATGCAAGGATTTGAATGGTCGGGATTGATGATGGTAACATTGTTGAGGATGCACAACAATGCAAGGATAGTGTTAAGCAACACAATGATATCCTGAGATGATTTTTTGATTGGATCATGTTTGCTGAAGCTTGGTTTGGAACAAAAGATGTTTTGAATGATTTGATGTGGCATTTGAAGTACATGTTAGATGCAACTGATAGTGATTATTTGGATCGATCGATGTTAGATGGAAGATGAAGCTTGATAAGGAATGTCTTCTCATCAAAATATGCCATGGGCTAGTGATTTGGATTCTGGATCACAAATGCTTTAACCAATTTGGTTTCACATTTTCCAATGTTAAGATTGCCACATAAGTTGGAAGATATAGATCAAGATTTATTCCCGAAGCAAGATGTAAATATTTTCCCCCAATGTCTAGCAATGTATGAAACATCATGGGTGGATGATTGGATAGGTGTATGGATGGATGGATACTGTAAGCACGCAAAGGATGCCAAAGATTATCTTGTGATAAGATAAGGTGTTCAGATAAGAATGCTCATTGGATAATGTTTCATGGCTTAGATAACGTTGGTTAGGATATGATCAATGAAAATGACCTATGCCAAGATGTTTACCATAAGCAAGCATAAAGTGTGCACTAGACTTTCATCAAGATCAAGATAACTTGGATGATGGATGTAGATGGATGAAAATGTATTGCATAAATTGTTAATGGATGAATGGATTTATTATGGCTAAGATGGATGGAATGCTCGATTTATTATGGATGGGATGAGATGCTTTCACCCAAAGTGGCGCACGTAGATGCTCGATTCCACACATGACGCCTGTTTTCCAAGTTTCCATCATGGTCTTTCCCTTCATCGTGGTCTTTCCCACAACGCCACCATAGTGGTTTTCACCGGAGGATAATTTTTTTCTTTACTATTTTTAATCCTTTTTCTGATTTTTTTGGATTTTCATATTTTTTGATTTTTTTGAGTTTTTCTGAAATATTTTAAACTCATGCTGAATCACAAGGTGTTGCTGATGTAGATACCCCTTGTCATAATGTTCCATCGATATCCTACTTTAAGAAGTTGTTTTGCTAATATACGTGCACTTGAATGCAACTTTTGGGATTCTTGATCTGCTTCATTGATATCGAGGTTAACTTTATCTTTGTGTATACATCATGATAGAGTGCCTTTAGAATCCTTATGATGAAGGGTCATTTCCAATACATGGTCAATGTGAGAATTGGATATCATGCCTGGAGGCATGGATGGAGTGTGTTTAGGGATAAAAGATGGATTGGTTGATAGCTTGGAATTTTTGGCTCTCCAAACTTGGGAAGATGAGCAATGATGGGTGGATATGAAAGTGTGTGTGGAATTAGGACCAACTGCTAGATATACTTTGTACATCGTTTGAAAAGTTTTCTTTTTCTTTTGTGGATATCCTTGATGGATACTTTTCCCATTTTTATTTTTCCCCATAGTTTCTTTGACTAATGGAGTTTGATAGGGATAATCTTTCTTTGTATTCTTTGGTATCCACTTGTATTTGATTTTTCGATTATGATTCTCTACTTCTTATACTTTGATAATGTTCCTTGTGCTTTGATTCAAATCTTTCTTTTGACGTTGGTCCCAATCTATGGATGGGATGATGGGTGGATGAAGATTCGTGATGTGGCTGGTTGTAGTATTTGCATTAGTTTCATCATAAGGATTCTTTGTGCTCCCTATGTTGATGTTTGCTTGAGATGAAGTTACCCCCAGTATGGTGGTGGTAGTACCTTCATGCTTTGACTCTGCCTATTCTGAATGATAAATGACCACTATAGATGGCGTTAGTTCAACTTGCTGCTCTGCTAACTCTAGATTATATTGTTCTATTTGACTTGTTTCCTTGAGTGGATAAGGTTGGATATCCTCATACTTACTATCCTCAGTCTATATTTGGGATATATTTGATCTTGATGTTGACAACTCTGTTTGACTGTATGAATCAATAACCTGCTCTTTTTGTGTAACAATGACAGGAATAAAGGGATCATGTTCTGAATGAAGATCATCTACGTGTCCATCCACAAAAAGCATCTCATGGGTAGATGGAGGAGTATGTACTACATAGATAAGATCATCTTGCATAGATAGGAGAGTGTCCATTAGATTATTGTAGTATCTTGGAGATATAAATTTTTTATCTTGATTTATTTTGGGATTACCTTTGACATGCTTTGGATCAAATTCTTGACATGGGTCAATTTCAAAAGATGGATTGCTTATAAGGGGTTCTTGGATGTCGTCATTAGAAATGGTAAGTGGTTCAATATCTTCAAGTGTCGAGTTTAGGGTTCCTTTAGTATCTGTAACCATGAGGTCAAAAGATGTCAATATGTCTTGGAAAGGACCATTGCTAGACTTTGGTGAAAGACATTGATCATGCTTTAGCATAAATTCTTGATATTTCCTCTAACTCATAAGGTGATGTAGAGACATTTTCAATATGATCATTGGTCGGTGGATCATAGATTATGTCGATGGGATCAAATAATTCTAACACTCCTTGAAATAGATCACTAAAAAGTGGCTCTTGATGTATGGTGAGTTGATCATCAGATAGGGTGGAAACATCTTCAATGTGCTCCTTGATGGAGAGATCTTGATCTTTGATTTCAACAATTGTGGTAGAGGGATTTCCATTGTCTTCAACCATAGGGTCAAATGATGTTGACATTTCTTGAATTGGATCATTGTTGGGTATTGTTGGTGGATTATAATCATGATTGAAAAGAGACTCTTGACATATGTTGATTTGATCATTAGATGAAGTATACATAGCTTCAAGGTGCTTAGTGATGAATTGATCTTGATCCTTGTTCTTAACAGTTGTGGTGGAGATATTTCCAATGCTATCATCAATGGTTGAATGTTCATCGTTATCCCCAATAGTTATTATTTTTCGTGTTTGTGCTTGTGTTTGTTGGGTAGCTTGAGAGTCTTGGGCAGCTTGAGAGGCTTGTTGCACTTGTTGAGATTTATTTTCTTGTTGCGTGGCTAGATATTGTTGGATGGCCTTTTGGTAGGCCTGGTGAGCTTTTAGTGCAATGTTATATTGTCTTGCTGCATTTGGTTTTGGTGGTAGTGGTGGTGGATTCATAATTGTGTTGGATGCAGTGACAAGTGGTTGTGATACGCTCAGAGTGATCATGGTAGTGAGTGGTGGAGATATGATGGGTGTGATAGGGGTGGTTGGAGTGATCGAAGTGATAGGGATGGTTGGATTGACCAAGGTGATAGGTCCTTGGGAGACCATGTTTTGATTTGTCAGGATCGACATTGTTGTTTGATTGGATACCATCTGTTGGTGCGATGTCAATGGTATATTCAAAGGATTTGATGTGATGGGTTGATTGGTGTTAGGTGGATTGATTTGGATGGCGTGACTAGTGCTAGGTAAAGGGGGAAGCCCTAAACCAAGGAATGATGTTGATATGGTTAATGGTGGTGGAGATGTCTCTTGGCGCAATAACTCAACTATTTTGGTAAGTGTAGCAATTTGATCTTGATTTTGATCTTGACTCCCTTGATATAATTGATTTGGTTTTTGTTCAAGCAAATTTGGGATGCATACTTGTGGTTTTTGAATGGGATCATGGACAAATTGATTTTGGAATCACATTGCCTTGTTTTAGGTAACTTTGATTTTGCATGGTGTTACCTTGTCTTGGATCAATACATGGAGTTGTTAACATCTTGTTTGGACTTTGAACAACATTTGTATTACTTGCAAACATATTTATCCCAAAGTTTTCCAGATTCATGTTTGGAAAACTTGTACTTGGTACATTCTCATTTGGCATGTAGGAATTTGGTGGGATGACGTTGTTCGTTTGAAGGCTCGTGCATTGATTGTTTGGTTGTAGGTTTGGACTTAGATTTAAATCTACCATTGGGGAAGGTGTCCCAAACTTTGAATTGGGCATACTCACATTTTTTGTACTATTGACATTTGTCGAAGGTAATGATCTCATGTATGGTTTGTATAGATGTGAGTGTTGATGATCAATCGACATTGTAAGGCTTTGATACCTTAGTTGACTTGGATTACTCATGATGTATGGATCAAGTTTATATTCCATGTTCCTCTTGTGTTTTGACCTTGTTGTAAAAGTGACCTCTAAGGTGTTTAGGACCAATGATGAGATGACTGATGAAAGTGGTGAATGATATGGGTGTTGAACGTTTAGGGACTTTGGATCAATGCTAGACTTAGGTTTGATTTTGATTGTTTGATTGGATAATGAACTTGTAAACCCTAAGATGTTGGATGTGACTTTAGGATTAACTTGTTCAAAGGATTACTAATTCAATTAAATGTATGAGAAAGGATGCATTCCCATAGACCTAACTAAACAAGGTGATTTTGATTTTGATGATTTACCCAAGTCTAGAATGATGTTTTCAAAGTTCTAAAGTTGTTTATAAGATGGAGATGATAAATGTTTGGAATGGATGAAGTGTTTGATTTGATCCTAAATGAAACTAGGAAGGAATTTTTTACGAGACCAAGATAGTAAAGAACATGCCTTTCTCTAAAAGTAATTCAAAATCAAAAGATCAATGTTTATATGAAAACCATACGACCTAAAGATGCCAAGCACATATGTGGGGTCCAATTGATTTAATCTTTTCTTAATGACTTTGTTTTACCACAAACACACTCTTGATTATATTTTGAATCTAGATGTCTAGTGTCTCAACTTTCCCCTTATCCTGTAAAGTGTATTATGCAGAAACCAAGGAAATTTGAGGAAAGAGTTACCTATTGTTGACCTTAGTAGGAGAAAATTGAAATGAAATCCAAATGTTTAGAAGCCTCTAAGGATACGAATCCCATGGGAAAGCAAGAACATGTGAATTTGTTCAAGTATATTTTCTTCTCCTAAAGATTTTAAGATTTGATGCTCATGTTGAATGTTGGTTTTCCAATGTTTTTCGATCAAAGCACTGTGTTTTCAAACTGACTCACAAGCAATATAACATCCTAGCTCAATTGGTATGTTTTTCTTGGTGGGCTTGCCTCATGCCCTTCATAGAAGAAGAGATGCTTTTACATGAAACCAAGGAAAGAGTATAAAGGTATGTTAAGAATGAAGTCTTAACCTCTAGACTTTAACCAAGATCGGACATGGAAAGTAACTTCTTGGAATCTAAGTTCCAATGCACCACTTTGATAAACTCGTTGAATGGATCAGTTGGTCACTACAAACAAAGGTTTTAGTTTGGATTTTCCGTTCATGGAGATTGACCCATACGACGAGAGTCCCCTTTTGGATCCATCTCGTCAGAGCCAACCATGTGATATTGGCATTTACTCCAATACCCACATTTATATCCCGGTTGGAAATACTCTTGGCTTTAGAGTGTTATCGGTTGAGTCATTCCCTTGGGTGAGTACTTTTTCCCCAAGGCAGGCCCTCTAAGATAGACAAAAGCGAATAAAATTATTCATAGTTTGATCGACCCTTGTTTAGAAACAAAGGGAGAACACATACAATAAGCTCACTCACACTTGCACAAGATTTTGTTCAATTTTAATCCCCAAAATGAAAATGTGTGGGTAATCAATTACATAATTTAATGTCACCAAAAATACTTTTGATTCTCAAGGTCACTATGAAGCGTGAGAGAAGTGCATATGCCCTTTTAAATGAGATTGCTTTGTATAAGAGATTACGAAACATGAAAAAACACATGCTCATTTTAAGCCTCAAAGCAATGATTTTCATTCTTTTTAATGCACCAAGATGAAGTGTGAAGTTGATTTTCTCAATTTCAGCCCAAAAGTAAAGTTTAGTCAATTTCTAAGGTTAAATTTTAGCACAACTTTCAAAAAGAATCAAACAATGATTGTTTTTGAACCCAAATTAAAGTGAGTTGGTCTAAAACAAAAAAAAATAAAGCATATGACAGAATCTCCAAGCATTAAAAAATGCTTTATCACATCCAAGTTTAATGCTCAAATTTCCTCCAAGTTTCATCCAAGATTGTTTTTCATACTCCAATATTGCAAATCCTTTGCGCAAACAAAATCCCTGCAAGATTAAAAAGACAAATCATGTGCATATCAAGTTATTTAATTGCCTTTGTTTTAATCATTGACTTCAAACAATAGAACAATTTTAAATAAAAAGATTAATGATCCTTTGAACTAATAAGTGAAGCATTTTAACTAGCATCTTGTTGTCCATAGTCTTTTTTACAATATCAGAGATTTCAATTAAAACATTTGGTCAACACAATCCTCATTAGCAATCCCAAAATCTGACAATTTTCTACAAATTAGTAAAGATTTGTAGTGATTGAATGCAAACAAGTAAGATCTCGACTCTTATTTACTTACCCTGTGGAAAGTCCCAAATGAGCAATGCAAATTAACGAAGATGCTTTCAAAAACCTAAATGAATGACTTCAAGATATAAATATCTTGGTATTTAATGCATTATCTATGACTTTACTCTATCGATGCTATCTTATCTTTGCCTTCCCCCCAAGTTTACTTTCAAATGCAATTTCAAATACACTCATAAGCACATGTGGAAGATACAACCAACTACTCAGCCATGAACTTAAATCCAACAAAGATTGCGATATCTTTCAAGGATCATTGTATTTATTGTAGAGCTTGCATAATGAATGAAGTGCAGATCCTCTTTATTGCATTCGGGAGCTACATGGCAAGACATCTCAAGAGCCCGATCAAATCACAGTCACGATTATAGCTTCAAAAGGAAGATCGTAGGCCTAGAAGTCTTGCACCATGTGGATGATTAGGAACAATATCAACAGCTTCCTTTGATATAGAGGCTCTCGGTTGAATTCAGCCCTCTTTAGGTATGCATTATCAATGAATCAATGTACCAGCGTACCTTTTTCTTAGCGTAATTTTAGCGCCATATGTGAGTAGAACAGACTATACAAGCTAGGGGACCTGGGAAGTCTGGTTATACAACTAATAAGATACGATCAATGCTGATGGTAAATGTGATGCGTACCTTTTCACCGACTCAAGATTTGGCAATCTTCCTGGTGATTCACAAAAGTTGAGTGGATTTTAGAATTGCATTTGGACGGGTGCAACAAGCTTTCTGAATTAACAGCAGTCCCACCATCATTGGAGATGTTGTATGTATGTGCCTGCATGCGTTTGGACAACTTATGCTATTTGTCAGGACTGAAGAATATCTCTAGATTAGATGTGAGCAATCTATGCATCTGATGGGTATGCCTGGAAGTGTCTGGCCAAATCTTTAACAAGCATAGGCACAACCAAACGTAGTTTCTTGTCATACAGAAATACCCGCACTAGGCCTGAAAACAAATGGCGATGAGTACAATAATAAAAAAGGATCAGCTAGTGTAAAGCAATTGGCAAGTGAAAAAGTCGTCCCCTCCATAAAATTTGTAGAGATGTATGGATAGTCGCATAAGGGATTTTTGTAAGACATTATAGTTGGAAATGCCATGGAAAATATGTAGGCAAGATAGAAAAGGCTGGCGGACTGTCTGACAAAACCATTTTAAGAAATTTGTTCTCCGGTGAAAAAAGAAATTTGTAGATTTTATGGATAAACATGCAACTCATGGCTTGAACGAAGGAAAAAGCTGCCTTGAGAATGTGAGGCCTCATGCAGACTTGCTAAGACTAAGGTTACAACCAAGACAATGTATGGCTTGAATGGAGAAGTTGTAAAAGAAGCTGTGGGGAATTGGCAAGTGTGTGCGCCTGGAAACTCATTAGGATAAAGATTTACTCACATCCTTCTATTCCATGTCTATTTTGACTGATCTAAGCTAAATCTCTGTCTATTTTCTTTGTTTAGGCAACACATGGTTAAAGTCATGAAATTACAAAACTTACCCAAACAAGGTCATAATCATGCAAAGTTATTTCATGGTAAGTCAGAGCCACAATATCATCTCGAGGAGGTGAATAATCAAATGTAGTGGCACCTTATTATGCCATCAAATAGTTGAAGCAGCTCGTCGATGGTCAAAAGAAATTAAGATCACCATTCTATAGCTCGAGCAATTTTAGGATGTTCTCTCATGGAATGCGTTGATTGTAGGATATGCACGAAATGGATTTAGAAGAGGCGTTACAAACTTTCAGGTAAGAGAAGACAAGGCGCAAGAGAAGACAAGGCCAGAATACCAGCAGATGCATTTGGCAGGTGCAAGACCGAATTAATCAAATCATCTAATGGGTACTTCTTTGACCTACAGGTTAGAGACTGCACCAGCATAAGGGAGGCGTGCCCTGCAGGTTAGAGACTGCACCATAAGGGAGGCGTGTCCTGCAGGTTAGAGACTGCACCAACATTAGCATAAGGGAGGCGTGTCCTGTAGGTTAGAGACTGTGCCAGCATTAGCATAAGGGAGGCGTGTCGTGTAGGTTAGAGCTGGAAGATTTGAAAAATATTAGCACAAGACACAACACCATTTAGCATTTAAGACAATAGATTGATCTTTTATCAGACGTTTCTATTGGTTATCAGAGAATTGATTACAGACTGTAGCATATTCAAATAGAGATAACCTGATTGCATTAGCAAGATTTGACACCCCAAGAAAGAGAATAATTGCATATAACGACATGACAAAATAAATGTAACTTCAGGCACATATATCTACGCTAGTCTGAGGATTTCCACAACTCATCAAACTGCCTTATTGCATTCTGAGCGGCTGGAGGTCATAATTTCTATTAAGTAAGCATTCATAAAAAATGAATACGCCACTGACTCTTGGCTCACAAGTCACTTACCTATAGACAGGGATGATGACATTCGCGTGGAAAAAATGAATTTGAAAAGAAAGGAAGATGTGATTCTAACAAAAAAAGACAGAGACATGCATTTCTTACAAGATTTAGGTAATAGTGAACACTATGTCAGTGTGTTCATATTATGGAAAACGCAGTTTTAAGGAGTTTTATTTGTTGTGGAAATGTGAGTACGAGAGGCACACGTACGAGAAATGCGAGTATGAGTTGTTCATGGAGCGCTTCAGGAAGATGCAAAAGATTTGCAAGGAAGCTAAATTGCTTGGCAAGAATCCCACCATCCTGAAATGGTTGCATGGTGGAGCTCGACAGACTAGTAGGCTCGCTTTGGAGCTGGCTAAGTGTCTATTGTTGGTGAATAATGCTGCATAAGGCAGAGCGGACTATGAGTGAAGCCACATTCAAAGATACTTACCAAACAGTGTTGAAACAAAGTCCAAGTTCAACATCAATGATGCCAGTAGTTAATGGAAAGATTGGCTAGAGCTGCAAACATTTTGAGACTGTTTTTTTTTTTTTTGTTTTTTGTTTTTGAACAGAAAGCAATAGTTACACAATTGGAATCTGAGAGAACACATCATCTTAAAGAGTTCCAAGATTTAAAAACAACTTCATGAAAAAGAAATAGAAATCCATGAAATAGAAATTTAACATAGGGCATAAATCTTTTGAATTCATGGGTTTGGTGATCAAAGCGTACCAAACAAAGATTACACACAACACTAATGATCAAAAGCATACTGAATTATTATTTCCTCCACAAATACCATTCTTACTGTTGTAAATTGCAGACAATTCCAGTTAAAAAAAACAAGTGTAAAAAGCAAGTGTATTATCGAACGTAATAACAGAAAACAGAGTAATCAAACAAATTGATAAGGATTTGTTCTACAACTTGAAAATGAATTCTACAACTACTTCGAGGCCTAGCAAATCAGGCCCTCCTTCTAGTGCCATTATGTGGATGTGAAAATTTGCAAATGGTTAAAACTAACACACACACATTAGCATGATTAGCACTTTAAAACATAGCAAATTATCAAGCATCCATATAAGATATTAAATCATGCTAAATAAACAAAGTGATAAAATACCAAAAATACTAAGCATGCTCAAACCTATCACATATTGGATTGGTGCTATTGTGGAAAATATCCCTTTTCCCAACCCTTGATAATGCCAATGATGATGATGCAATGGACAAAATCAGTTCTCAAATGAAGAAAGTGACTTTGCATAAGCTTTGTAGATATGAAATGCTAAGATTGTGAAGGATTAAACCAATGGAGATGATCTTTATTTATAGAATAGAATGATATAAAAGTGCCAAACATGGAGGATGTGGGACTAAAAACAATCCAATTAAAAGAGGCCACTTGTCAACTTGTGATAGGTTGGAGGATGAGCACATTTTGGTCAATGTGCCAAAGAGGGGGAAATTTCAAATTTGAATTTGAGAGTTAAATGTTGAGTTTGAATTGTGCAAGGGACATGTAAGAGACATGTAAGACCTATTAAATGCCTTGTTGGATGTACCAATGCTAGCAAGATGAGACAAGAATGATCAAGAGGGGTGATCAAACCCCCAAGATTAAAATCCTAGAACAAACTAACATGAGCACAAACACACATAAAAATAATAGAAAGAGAAACGAAAAGGCCATGTGTATACTTCCAAAGACAAATAAGAGAAAAGAGGGAGATAAAAAGAATCAGATCAAACTTTGACTATTTTTCCATCTTGATGTGGATCAGATCTAGGCTGTTTGATTGGAAAGCACATACTCACTTTAAGGGGATGGAACTTCTAGTTGTTCATCGGGTGAGAAGTCCTAAAAGGTGAGAAACATACACTCATGGCTGGTATGCACTCACACACATGCAAGTGGCTATATAGAAAGTCATGCCTCGAATTGGGCTTCCCGCTCAACTATATCAAAATTACACCTCCTAATAACTTTAATAAGGTGCCACACAAAGATGATTTTTGAGCTTCATGAGACAAGAAAAACTTTGTATGCTTCGAGCTCATGAACAAACAAGATGGATCCACAGGAATGCAAGGTGTCCATATAACAACAAATGCAACATGCAACATGCAAAGAATGTTCAAAGGAGTCTTGCTTAGTTCACGTGAGGTCTTTAACTTAGGGAACATCATGCCTAATGTCTCAAAGAGAGGACCAATCATAGAATAGAGAACTCACAACTTAGGGGATTCAATGCATAACATCAAGCCACTAAGAAGAATACAATATGCTAAGAGAGATGATGCTCCTAAAGGACATTACACCCAATGCATCCACAAAGTGACAATCACATTGTATGAATTAAGAAGGCTGCACTAAGAACCGGGAATAAGAAAATGCAAAAGAATAATGCCAATGTATTCCCCCATTTTAAAGAAATTGCTAAACACCATGCTGTGAGCAATTAATTTAAAATAGCAAATGAATTTTTTTAAAAAAAGAGAAGAACACATGAGAGAAAACTTGGAAAGACCTATGCAAATTATATGTTTCTGAGAAAAGCTCCATCATGCTAGAGAAAAAGAAAAGAAAGGGTTGGCTCCAAAATGAAAACACCAAAAACATGGGATATATGGATTTAGGGTTAGTTTGTTCTATGCTTCAATGGTATCAAAGAGCCCAAAACTGTCATCATCCCCCAAATACACATAGAACTGGAAGAATGACACAAAGAGAGTGAAAATAAAGAAGAACCTTTTCGGTCAACATGGAAGAAACATGAATGTCTCGAATGCCTCGACACCTTGTGTCATCCCCAAAAGGAAAACACAAGAAAAATGAAAAAGAGAAACTAAAAAGGAAAACACTAAAATGAAAAGCCTTTTGGGTCAACATGGAAGAGACATAGGGTGTCTCAATGCCTTGCATCATCCCAAAAGGAAAAAACAAGAAAAAAGAGAAAATGAAAAAGGAAAATGAAAGCCTTTTGGGTCAACATGGAAGAGACATAGGGTGTCTCAATGCCTTGCGTCATCCCCAAAAGGAAAACACATGATAAAAAGTGAAAGTGATGCATGACATAGAGAAGAATAAAGGTAAAAAATAGAGGAATATCATGAAGAGAGAGAACATAAAACAGAACATCATGTGGGATCACATTTCACACATGCAATCACACACAAAGAAAAATGAAAAATAAATAAAGCAAAAAGGCTAGTAAGGAAAATGCAAGTCAACCTATGAGCATGTAATCTGCCTCCCAATCCCATTCTATATAAGTGCAAGATGAATGATGAACCTAAGGGACACCGATAAATGCATTACTAGGACAAGGCTAGCAATTGCTTGAACCCATTGAGTGTGTGACAAGAATGAGCTGAGGTAGATGATGGGAAAGGTCATGTAATAGTGAGCATAGAATATTCTACAACTATTACATGACAATGGATGAAATGATAGAAAGCTAGGAAATCACACGATGGCAATCATTACCATCAAAGTGAAAGTTTTTCAATACTAATTGGAATGCATCACATCAGGACATGAGTCCTATGCTTATATCTAAAATATTATGAAAAAATATTATCATTTTATTGTGGTTAGGGTAGTCAAACAGACACTTCTTATTTTTTCCCTAAAATTTAACTACTACTGCATTGAAATTTCAAATTTTCACCAAATAGATTACTTTTTTTTAAAAATAAACCTAGTAGTTTGGAAACTACATTCAATTTTCTATAGATTCTATTCTTACATATTTTTGAAATAATATTGATAAATTATTCAAATTTTTACGTCATGTTTCCTAACTTTGATTTTTTTGAATTTTTTGCCACTTAAGGGCCTGTTTTTTCCATGATGATCCTGCACATACCCCTAGGTTCATGTGTTAGACAGAACTTAGGTTCAACTTTTGTTTCACGATGTAAGTAACCAAACATCTCAAGAGGTGGTATTGTAGGAAGATCTTGCTATGTCATGGATGGATAGAAGGATGCATTAGCTTCAAGGTTGTCAAGACAATCATTTAGGAACCTATTCATGCTATCATCATCTTCTCCAATGATATCAATATCATGAGGACATGCATTAGGAGTTGAGTGAGCATGAGTGAGTTCAATGTCATTAGGTCCACTTCCAAAAGTGCAACTTGACACATCCACTAAGGAATTTAATGACATCCTAAGCTTGTTAAAGCACATATCCATGATGCAAATTTCAGATTGTAGATTATGGGATAGTGTTGTAAATGTAACTTTGATTTTAAGCAATGCACAAGATGAATGAATTTAAGCTAAATGAAATGAATTGAGTGAAACAAAAGGCCTACAAACCAAAACATAAAAGTAATAGTAGCAAACAAAAACTCAAAAAATGAACTATAAATGCAAGAAAATGCAATGAAAAATATGCAAGGGGACTGATTCGCCCTAGGTGGCAAATGAATCCAAGTACTATTTTTTTTGAAAAATTTCAAAAAATTTGAATTGAATTTTATGATTTTTATACTTTATGATGCAAATATGAGAAGCAAATCTGGAATTTTATTGATTTTAAATGCAATAATGCAAGCTAAATGAGCCTTTCACTAATGGAAATTTTGAAACCCTAGAATGAAAATTATCCAATGCAAAACATAATGCAATGTGAATGCAAGCTAAATCTAGGATGTAAATTCACTCCAAATAAGAATAATGATGTCCTAAATGTAGAATCACAAAAATGCAACCAAGAAAAATGGGGGAATGTGATGATTTATGAGATGATGTATTCACACCCACACTTCAAAGAGGCTACATTCAAGGATAACCCTAGAGATCTCAATGCAAAGGTTATTGAAATCTAGAAATAGGGATATCAAAGGGATTGAATGATAGATAATGAGGGGTTCACCACCAAGTATAAACTTGGAAAATACAATGAATTGGAAAACACAGTGTGATATGCAAAAAAATGCTAAATGGCCTAAAAAGATGAACAAACTATAATGAAAAGATATGAAATTGAAAGTGTGCACTTGGAAGACTAAAGAAGACAGAAGGAGTTCTGGATCACTAAAAAATCTGTTGTTGATGTTCATTGGGACTCATATGCCAAGTTGGGTGAATCTATCCAACTTTCAAGAAAATGTGCAAGAATAGGTTTCAGCCAAAGAGGTATGCAAATCTGTAGAAATATTGATCAGACCTATATAGTGGGACTCATTCACCAATAGTTGCAAATCAGTCCACTTTTGTTTTTCTAGAATTTTTAAACTAGATTTTGTGCCTCTCAGTCTGCTCTATTCTTTTTGACTGGTTTTTGGATCTGAAACTACAAAATGGCACTTGTAGACCTTCTCCAAGCTTCTCCAATGCTTGATGAAAACTTTAGGGATTTTGAGGACTTGACAACCTTTATCCAACTTTGCTTCTTAGAAAATATGCAACCTAGCTATGAAAATCACACACAAGAAGAGGGAAAAATGTTGTGGGGGTAGTGAATAGGGTTTTTCCTTGGTTAAAGCTCTTGTTTGTATTTAAAACTTGAAATAAAAGAAAATATGAAAGGAGAGTGATGAATGAACAAAAGACAATGTTGCAACTCATCAAACCCTAGCAATAAGGTGTTACAAACATGTAAGTAATGACTGCAATAGATGTAGACTTCGAAACTTGCTTGATGTTGATAGATCTTATATGAAGCTCTTGCTTGAAAAACAAACCCTACATCACAATTGTTAGCTCTAAAAAAACATGATGCAAGCAATATTTGACATGATGAATGACACTTGAAGAATGCTCTAATAATGCTTGATAATCTACCCTTGAAATTCCTTGAATGCTCTTGTGAATGCTTAAATGCTCTCGTGAATTCTTGAATGCTAGGTGTTGAATAGTTGAATGCTTGGGATGAAAATGAGTGAAATAGCCTTCTATTTATACTTAATTATGCAAGAATTCCCGAAAATACAACACTACAAGCTAACATCAGATCTAGGAGAATAAAATCCCACTGTAAAATTGTTTTAAATTTGAATTTTGGTCATATTGGAATCATTCACCCAAGGTGGTGAATGAGTTCCATTACAAATAATGTATGGGGCCAAAACTGAAAAATATCTAGAAATGTGTGAAACCTACATCGGGGCCAAAAAGACCTAGGTGGGACTCATTTTCCCAAGGTGGTGAATGAGTCCCAGACACTAAATCTAGGCCAAACAAGCCAGGAACACCTGAATTATGATTGGTTACTAAATGGTGTCAGGATTATCCTCGAAAAGATGCAATAAATGAGACTTGTGGATACAAAATAGGGCCAATTAAAGCATAAGAAAGCCCAATTAATAATGATAAGCCTAGAGGAATGTGAAAGTGTGTTAAAACACTCTACAACACTCCAAATAAGGCAATATTAATATTTATTATGATTAATATTATATTTATTATGCTTAGTTAATTGATAAAACCATAGAAAAGTGTGAAAGTGTGTTGAAACAATTCACAACACTTTTGCAACGCCATTAAAATCCCATTAGTTCTCAAGGGCCCAAGACATAATTTGAATGTGTTATCCACATTGCAACACTAAATCAAGGCAACACTAAGCCAAAATCAGGAGGGCCCAAAAAAGTCAAAAAAAATTAGAAGGGTTACTTTTTTGGTTACTCAAGCCATTTCTCAATGTGACATCTTATTTTACATTTTTGTGTTCCCTATCATGTGATTTCTACAACTTGAGTTGAGAAACTATATATCCATTTTATTCTCTTGTCCAATGTTGCAAGCCAAGAACACATTGTCATAATTTTGATTTTCTTTTGTAAAATTTATATATTTTGTTACCTATAATCATATTGTTAATTTCTACATTCATTTGAATAATGTCCATATTTTCTTCGGCCTTGTGATTAATTTTGACTAGAAATTTGGATATTGCCTCTTCAACATGAGATTGTTGCGCTAGTTCTTCCACTTATATGATTTTTTTTTTTCTCTTCCTCTAAAATTTGGTCCTCCTCTACCACTATAGTGATTGATTAAAACTTGTGTTTTAAAATAATGCTCCAAAGGTGAAATTGATGACCTTCTTAGCTACTCTCATGAGAAATGATGGATGCATGAATGTCATACAATAAAAATTGTTAGAGGTTTCTATCTTTCCATGGATGCATTGATAGACTCAAACATCGTAGGAAATCTTTTTAGATTATATTTAGCCACTCTCCTATATTCAAGCATCTTGCTATGAGATGTGATTTGATTTACCTATCCAATAAATTGAGTAACGAATTAATCTATAGATTCAAAATCCTACATGTATATGGTCTCAAAGTCTCTTCTTAACATTTTCCATTTAGTTATTCACCTTGGCCATCCTTTGACATGTTGTTTGGAGGATATCCCATGCTTTTTTGACTTTTTTGTTGTTCCAACTCTTGGTTAAATACTCTCATACATTGCTTGGAACATGTAAAAGAGATCTTTGGATTCCTTTCTATTATCTTTGGGTAAGTCCCTCTCCACTTGAGTTAGAGGATGGTATGCTACTACATCATCTAGTTTTGGATAATCATTTTCTATAAGTTCCCATATATCTTGAGAACTTAATAATGTCTTCATTGTGATTGACCAATAGTTATAGCATTTTCTTGAATTGAGGAATTTATGGATTTTTCAAGCTTGTGCTTGGGGCTGCCCTTGTTGACTGTGAAACTTTGTGTGGGATAATCATTGACTTTGACACAACATGAAAGAAGAGGAAAATGAGAAAAATATATAATAGAGCAAAGAAAATAGAAGATAATAAAGATAAAACACAAAAGTACGTCACTAGGCCCTTGGTTTGCTGGTGAAATTGAATGGTTTTGAATGAACCCATCAAAGATCAAGTCTTGTTGAGTTCAAGGCTTCGACATCATAAGGGATGAGGCCAGGATCATGCCACAAACGAATTTAGTGGAATGGATACCCCTTGATACCTCTCAGTCCTTGACTTTTAACTAAAGAGGTTCAAGCTATGGCTCATGCTCCTTTATTGAATAGCTAAAACGAATCTGAATTTGATATAAAACCTTCCATTAAAAATAAAAAAACCAAAAAAAAACAAAAAAAAAACACAAGTACACTCAAAGATGTTATATATTCATATATATTTCATAAGCATACATTTTTTGATGACATAAGACCAAAATACAAAGCTGCTGATAGAATTCCTACTCGTTGGCTGTTGCAGACTGTTGGTACAACAATACTTGGTGCTCTGCCCTTATATTTCATAAAAACATTACATTACAAAACTGCCTTCTCCTTTTCATCGTATATGGCTAAGCAAAGAGACACTAAGACCAAAAGCAATTAATAAGATTTATTTCTGTTGTGTGTGAAGATCTGGCGGTGAAGATTTGCCATTAAGTCTCATTTGCACTTTCTCATGGAGAAAATGATAAGGAGGCAGAGATAAATTTGAGCTGGTGAAATGAAGTCCCACACGTTTACAGAAGACTTTGATGGCAGGTAGTTGGGATTAAATTCCAACACACATTTCATTAGTGCAATAAGTATTGTTCAGCATGTGTAACATAATAATGTAAGAGAAGGCACACATAGATTCTTATCTATACTACATTTATATTTTCCCAATTTTTTCTAAGGAGAAGTTACATATCTGCCTCAAATGAATGTTTTATCTGAAATATATGTATATATATATATTTTACACATTATATTATATTGTTACATCACCAGCTAATATATTTTTGATCACCCGCTAGTTCACCCCAGGAATTAGACCAACTTGCTTCAGCACCACATTTTCTCACATGAATACTTTTGGTGGTGACATGATTGTAAATGACTGAACATAACATTTTATAATTAACAAAACTATGCTATGGAAAAACATATCGGGGCTTAGTTGTGGGTACAATCTAGATTTAGCATCTAAATAATTCAAAATTTATTACTCTAAATTTTTGCATCAGATATTTAATAATGTTTTCTAGCTTATTAATGTTTATCATAGTCTTAATGATCACAATCCACCTAAATCAAGCATTCAATCACTTCTATCTTGAGTAATTCTTAATTTAATGTAGATTTAATAACCTCAAACTCTTATTAATTCGGACTCTAATTTCATCTTGATTGCATATTGTCTCATCTAAATCCTATAAATTCACGGTATGAATTTATATTTTTCTACAAAATTTAATTATTATCAAAATAGATAATTTTAATTTGTCAGTGCACCACAGATTTTCCTTCCAGTTATTTTCCTTTCAGCACAATATTCCTTCCAACTGTAACAACTAATAGCCATAGAAGATTTAGGTTGAAAAGCTGAAACATTTAGCTGGAGAGGACATTTATCTTATATAATGGCCTTATTAGGAGCCTTTCAGTTATTTGCTATGAGGGGACACAGCTGTTTGCCAATGTACCCATATTTTCAAGGAGTTGAAATCAACGAAACCGTATGGCTTTATTATATAAATCGTTGGCAGCCGTCTGTTATTGGAATCGAGACAATAGTTGTCGTGTTACCCTTAAGATAAAACCTCCCGGCAATTACAATGCACATCTCCTCCTATTTAAATCCATTATAGATATACAAACAATTCATCTTTTTGACGTGGCTGTCTTAGCAGGAAAAATGGCAAGGGGAATAATGTTTGCAAGAAAATCTTCTGTAACGTTAATGGTGATAATAGTTTCTGGTATAAGAGTATTCGTTTGAGGACGCTAGGCTTAAATACAGCCATACGGCCAAGAAAGTTTTAGTATCTGCTACCCAAATAAGTAAGGAGACACGCGAATTCTCAATCTGTTTGGTATGTATACATTACGCTATAAGTTAAAAAGTTCTTATAGACCAGTATCTGAGTCTTATCCTTAATTTTTGATGTTCTGATTTTATGTGTTAAGTATTATTAATGTTCTCATTGCTGTGAGAGCATGGGCAATGGTTCTGATAGGAGTAAGCTGCCATCGAAGTTTAACTAATTATGACGATTAATATGACTTAAAGTTTCAAGAGAAACATTGCTCCTCTTGCCATTTTTGTAACTAAAACACCAAATGATAACGGGAGAGAGTTTATAAGGCTTTCGACAACCATAAATGAATGTACTTATCTATTGTACATGTTGGAAGCTTCTATTTAAAGGTAAGAAGATAACTTTCCTCTCAAAGAAGACTAATGTAAGATATGTTCTTTTGGGTTATTTAGTGAAGTTAAAAGTTTTTATTGATTTTTATTTTATTTTTCTATTCAAATTATCTTAGCAACGTTATTATATAATCTGACATTTCACTTGAATCTTTATTAAGGGACATACAAGTATAACTTGAAGTTTTATTTTTTTTATATTATATATTTTTTTTTTATAAATATATTGGTGTAGTCTATAATTTGATTTACTTATTACAAAAATAATATTCTATTTCATAGTTTGTTAAAAAAATCTATTAAATATAAAAAATTTACTAAATTTTCTTATTAATATTGATTAATTACAATTTAAAACTCTTTTACATCAGAATTATACCACACAATGTTATTTTGTATGTGCACTTTACTTTCATCTTAACTTGAAACTATTAATAAACCCATGAATATGTTGTAACAGCATTCAAAGAAAATAAAAAGGACATTTATTTATAGAAATATCGTACAAGTCATTACCAAGATATAACGAGATCATATAATCAATCAAAATATTATTTTAATCCTTAGCACTCAAGATTAGACTATTTTCCTACACACTACTTCATGTATTTATGTAAATGCATGAAAGTTTTGAGAATAAATTAGTGGTTTGTATTTCATATTTAGCAAAAGATATTTTTGTTATGAAAAACTTAATAGATACTTGTTTTAATTAAGTATTTTTAATGTCTCAAAAACAATTTCATGGCATTGTCCATTTCAGATTGAATTTCCAAGCCTAAGGGTTGGTAATATATTATGGCTCCAAATTTTATATTTTCTATATAAAAGAACCAAAATTCAAACTTCAATCTCATCTACATTTTTGTAGAATAAAATATTATAAAAATATCACGATGACAAAGAACCACTTCTTAACTTTCTAGTGATGTATATTTTTTAATATTTTAAATAAATTAGTGTCTTTATTTTTATTTCCTTTGAAGAATGTCTCTATATTCCTCTAGAACACATGTATTAATCTTTTTCATATTTCTTACTCAATTATCTAAATTTGAAAAAAATATAAGATTGTTCTACATTTCACATTATTTACATTGAAAAAATTAATAAAATGAATTGCTTTTTTGTAATAAAAGTGTGATCACAACTAGTGATACAATTTTCAAGATCTATCTATTTCATAAAATTATATGTAAAAAATATACACCTAGTATTACTCACTCTTGACTATGTTTCCTATAATTAATTTTTAAAAATACCCTAACTATAAAAAAAGGGAAGCACACTAAACACTACATTATATATTAGTGATAAAAATAGGAATGCTTTTTTTGTTTGCTTAATAATTCACACCCTTAAACATAACCATATTTTAGAACCTTTAATAGTTTAAAAAATATGTTTAGATCACTATAATTTTTATTCTTTATATATATTCAAAATGTGAGAGTATTCATTTCAAGTTACACATTTAGCTTCTAATTCAAATGCTTTAAATAAAAAAGGCCTCTTTGACCTACTCTTTCCCACCATTTCAATTTTCTTAACTATTTCCATTAGCATTATTTAATCTAGAAGATTGTTTCAAGATGAGAGGAAGAATGCTTGGCTTATCTCAGTATCATGCAAAAACCTATGCCTAGAAAACATAAATTGAAGTGAAGGTGAGTAGAATTACTTAATGCATTTAAATATAAATATGAATATACAAACTACACTAATCAATAAGACATAGGTTTTTACAATATATTTTAAATTTATTGTATCCATATCTTTCTAGTCATTGATCCATATCTAGATCACATCTTATAATAATTTCTCACAACATCCTATTAGTGTAGTGTTAAGATTAACATAGGGTTAATTACTTGGGTGGTTTTTTCTCATATCGGGTAGTTTGTATTGATGTAACTAATGGTAAGGAGGCTGAAATAAATCTGAAATGGTGAAATGAAGTCCCAAATATATGAAAAATTCATGAAGTTGAAGAGACAACAATAAGATACTTGAGGAATATGGAAGATCTTGATGGTAGGTAGTTTAGATTCAATTACAACACTCCTTGTTAATCACAACTATTAAAATACATGATATCCCAGCTATCTCTTCGATTAAAAAAGTGTTTTCCTAATGGTTTTGTGAAGATATTTGATAATATTATTCAAACAAGCAATGTTACAAAATAATTTCTCCATCATTTATCCACTCTTTCAGTAAGTGATTCCTTCTATCAATGTGTTTTCTTCTCTTATAGAAACAAGTTTATGGATAGTGCTATTGCAAAGTTTTTATCACAAGAGATTTTATTTACTCCTTGTTCATAAATTAAGTCTCTTAATATTATTCTCATCCCAATTTCCTAACATGTTGCCCTTGTTTTTACTACATATTCAACTTCATCTATGGAAAGGGAAATTATGGGTTGTTTCTTGGATTCCCATGAAATGATGTTCTCTTTTTATCATCAAATCTTCATGTCTAGTCATTATCTCTATATATCTTATCAACAAAAAATGATTTTTTGCATCATACAAAATAATATATCCCTTGGTTTGATTAACATAATTTAGAATTCATTATCTATATATATCTTATCAACAAAAAATGATTTGTTGCATTATACAAAATAATATATCCCTTGGTTTGATTAACATAATTTAGAATTCATTTAGATGTTATGCAATTTATCTCCTTTGGATTCTCCATAAATATTGAAATAAAGCTCATTTCATACATTATATCAGGTCTAGTTACCATCAAATACATCAAACTCCAACCTCTTTTTTATATGGTTAGATTCGCATTGTTTCTACAATCTTAATTACTAAATTTTAAACCTATGGTTCTTGGTTTTGGTCCAAGCTTGCTTTCACCATTAAAAATGATTCAAATTTATGTTACAAACTTTGATTGAGAGATAAACATATCATTTTTCATTTTCTCCACTTTCTGCCTAGAAAATACCTTAAAAACCCTAAATTTTTCATCTAAAAATAATTTTTCATGGCCTCTTTGAAATTAGCAATAATGATATCATCATTCTTTGAAACAATTAGATTATCAACATAAAAGACAATAATTAAAATATTGTTATTTTCTTTGTTGTCGAAAGTGGAGTCAATACTAAATCCATTGCTCAAAAAATATGATTTTTCCTACTAAACCATTCCTATGTTGCTTGTTTCAACCCATAAAGGGATTTATTTAGTCTATACACTTCTTTTCTTTCACTAGAACCTCATATCCATGTGGTTGCTCCATATATGCATCCTCTTTCAATACTCCATTTAAAAAGGTCGGATTCACATCCCTTTGATATACTTTTCATTTGTGTTAAACTCTTATTGCTAAGACTACCCTTATGATTTCCATTATTGTATCTAGAGCATATATTTCACCATAATATATTGTAGGCTATTGTTTGTATCCCTTAGTAATTGACCTTGCTTTATATTTTTTAATCCTTCCTTTCATATCGCCTTTGGACTTATAGAACCACTTTACTCCTATCACCTTTTTCTCTTATAAAAGACTCACTAATTCTCATGTATTATTATTTTCTATAAAATCTATTTCTTCATCCATTGTATAACCCATTTTTTTTAAAATTACATGTTCAAAATGAATAGGACCATCTTCATGGAATATAAGTGTAAAAGAGATTTTAGACCTACACTATTCTCACCTTCAATTTTCTCATAAATATCTCTCATAATTCTTGTTTTTTGTGTTCTCAATAATTTGAATATTTGATTTGATGTGAAACTCAAGATTGGACTTGTAGAATGTGGAATTAATGGCCCTACACCAAGAATGCCTATTTTTTATGGTGTTTGTTGTCCACTTGAAGGAGTGCTTGCTTGAATGAGTGAAGATATTCCTATAATTATTGAAGGTGTCATTTGAGGACAACTTTCTTGAGCTTGAATGAGAGTAGGAATCACTCCACAAGGATTAGTTGCTGATATTAATTTTTCTTTATCCTCTTGTGGAATTTTATTTGTTGCATTCCCTATTATTTCAAAAATTCCATCCCATGGTTCCTCTTCTATGACCTTTTTTCTTAATGGATTGTATAAATCATTGTGATTGTTGGCCATTTTTCATGCATTTGGAGGCTATTTGTTTACTTGCAAGCCACATTTAAATTTGTGTAAGGCGTTGCAAATTTGTTGATTGGAGATCGACTCCCTTCACTGAATGGATAGAGGTTGTGACTATTTGGAGGGTTTGGTTTTCTCTTTGTAGCCAAACTTCATTTTTTGGCTACATTTCCATCAAAAGACCTTTTTTTTTTAGTCCAAAGGCCACAAATTTTTTTTGTTCGAGGCTAGTTGAATTTTTGCAAGGCCAATTTTGTGGTAAGAGGGCATAATTTTGTTATTTTGGAGGTGATTATTCATCTTTGGAGGTTAGGATTAATCCGCAAGGCTTTGAATTCAAAATAGAGAGACATTTTTTTGAACATGCATGATCTCACTATGCAAAGGAGCATGATTTCTTTGGAGGATGATTGAAATTGTTATAGACCCTCATGATTTCTCCCTCTTGCTAGGCATAGTTCCTATTGGGCATGAATATTAACCTTCACATTGTTGGAAGAAGCTTCTAGTTTGCGATTACATGATTTGGGATCAAACTTTATAATTTATAAATTTTCCTCTAAATATTTAGGGTTCTCATCTTCTATGCAATGTTTGAAGTGGGCCGAAGGTTTTGAGGTTATTTCAATTGTGAATATTTATCCCACATTGGTGAGGAATCAAAAAGAATATTTTTTTTATCATCCAACGCTCTCATTGTTGCATTAGCTAAGGCTTGTGGTGGTGTTCTCTATGTGGTGGCTTACTTGGAGAGTTGATTTGGTGTTAAAATTACCCACAAAACATAAAGTAAGGTTTACATTTCTCTTTTTATCAATTTTTTTATATTTATTCCTTTTTAATTCTTGAGTGACCTTTTTTTGGATGTTGGAAAAATAAATCTTGAGAGGTTCAATTGGTTGATATTTTTGGAGGTTTCAATATAAGTTTGGTGTATTTTTTCTTTCTTTTTGGTGCAAATTGCTTTCATTACTACTCTTGATTCAATTGAACTTTTAACCCCCAATAACTACCATACCTGGAAGATTAAAACTTTTAGGTTGCTCCAATCTAAGGGTTTGTGGTCCAGACTAAGTGATAATCAACCCACTTTTACTAGGGATTATGAAACATTTTCTCACAAAAATAAATGTGATTAAGCTATGGGTCTGATATCATTGCATGTCTCTAATAGTTTTCATTTCCATATTAAGGAGTGTAATACACCCAAGGAGGTATGGGATGAGTTGAAAAATTGGTTTGATTATGTCGACGAGTTCTGTGCTTTGCAACTAGAGGAAGAATCAACTTTTTATTTCCCCTTATGCATTTCCTTTTGTTTATGATTTCATAGGCAAGTTTAAATCTACAAGGTCACAATTAGGTGGATGTGGGAAGGGTAAAGTTGATAAGGAGTCCATTTTTTAGATTTTTTCTTAGCTGACAGGTCCATTTATAGTTTTTTCTTCTACATTCGACTCCACCATGGATGATTTGGTAAATGCATTCCAAATGCCTTCTTTTGAGATATTTTGTGATTGTTTGATGAGGGAGCAAGGAAAAAATTCCTAGTTAGAGGGGTTCTCTATGAATCATACATTAGTTGCACAAGAATCTCAAAGCAAAAGGAAGAAGGAACCTAAGGCTAAGATAGAATTTAATGACTCCTTAACCTATTCAAAAGAGGATAAACCTAAGAAGGAGAAGTTTAGTTGTGTGTATTGGAAGAAGAAAGGTCATGATGAACACCACTATTATACAAAGAAGATTGATGAACTTTAAAATCTTCTTCAGAAGAAAAATATTCCAATGACCTCATCTATGACTCCTTCTATATCCTCTCCATTTGCATCATCATGGAAACCTACATAGTCAAGGAATATGGGATTTGCAAGTGGTAAAGAAGATAAAATCTACATGGGTAAAGAACATGCATTGTTAACATCTACAATTCATTATGGTTGGGATAGATGGTTTTTGGATTTAGGAGCATCTCATTACATGGGTTTTACTCTCTAACCTTTTTTGGATTTTCATCCTATTGATACTTCTAAGATTTTGCTGGGAGATAGTAAGCTTTTGGATGTTTTGGGGATAGGAAATTTTGAGATTAGTGATGGTTTTTTCAAAATGTAATGTGTATTCTTGATTTGCACACAAATCTACATTCCATCTACTAGATTACTTATGGTGAGGTACCTAAGACTATAGAGTTCACTACCAATTCTTTCTTCATTTGATAGGTTGATACTAGAAAAGTCATTTTTGTTGGTGAATCCGATCATGAGTCTCATCTCTATGCATTTTATCATTTTGTTGATAATGATGATTATGAGCCTCACACCCCTCTTGCTGATTTTTATAGAAATTCCTCAAGGGAGATTGGCCATTTGAACTTTGGATTTCTTTAAACCTAAGTTGATTCATCTGATGTTTCCTCAGAGGTTGGTTCTTCAGCACAATAGGATGCTTTTGATCCTTCAAATCATTCTTTGTGGGATAGTCACTTGAAAGGTCTTGCAAAGTTATTTTATGAACCTCATATTTTTTATTTAGATGATGCTTTTGATGGTATATCCCTTCTTTTTATTATAATATCTACACTACTATCAAACCATCTATGTCATTAGAGATTTTTGCTTCATAGTTTCCACTTGATCTTGTTGGGCCACCTTCTTTAGTTGAGGTTGCACCTAATCATGATGTGGCATTTGGTTACATGGAGACACTGAGATAGTTTTTAGAGGCATCTTTCATATTGATTATTCCTCTCCCTTCTATTGTTTTAGAGTTGGAGTTTCTCTTACATTAGTGGTTATTTCTCCCTAAAGGGAAGAATGTTGTTTTTAGACATTGGATTCCTTCAAACTTCTAGGATCATCATAGGAGTTTCTTTAGCATGGAGGGATCTTTGACATTTCTAGTCTTTTCTATGGTGGGCTACATAGTCTCTCTCATTTTGCATTTTTCTAAGATCAGTGACAAGAGTTGTCCTTGGGGGGTCTTGTGAAGTCCTCCTTTCACTTTTTTTACCTTTCACTTTTTCAACTTTTTTCTCTCTTTTGGAGAGGAGTTTTTTTCCACGGGGTTTTTCTCATTTTATTCGGTTGTGAGAGATTGCATTGCATAGCAGTTGTGCATGGGTACCTAACATGGCCTTGTAGTTGGGACACATCTTGTATTTCATTTTGCATAATAATCTCCCCACATTTGTACTTAAGGGGGGTGTTAGTGTAGTGTTAAGTTTAACTTAGGGTTAATTACTTGGGTAGTTTTTTCCAATATCAGGTAGTTTTTCACCTGTTGCTTTTTTCCTTCCTCCAAAAGGCTTGTACATTATGTAATTTTTCATCTCATTCTAAATATCATTCTCATTATTTGACAAAATAATTGTGTTTCCGTCTCTCTTTTGTGTGAGGTTGATTTATTGTTGCAAGTTCAGGATCCTTTGAAGGAGCTACTATCTCCTACACATCCATTTAGTCAACTCCCAATATAACCATATTCATGCCAAAACTAAAAATTAAATAAGAATTAACTAGGAACTTAGTTACCAATTCATTTTTTAAAAATATTACTTGATACTGATAGTGCTTCATCTTTCTTATTAGATATAAATTATCTTGCAAAATTTTTAATTTCCTTACTTGACTTCTTGATCATGATATTTCACTTATAATACATAAAGGAATTTTCCTATATTTTTCCTTAACTTAAAATATTTAGGTCCTCAAGTGAATATGTATAATTCAATATACACTTCCATAAATGGTTTTACATCATTTATAAATATTTATACTTCAAATATTTTAATTTATTTTATCATGTTTATTATAATCTATCGACCCATGATATTTTAGCATTGTGAAAACAAGAGTAGTCTTATAATCCTATCCATTCACTGTCTCCATGAGGATCCATACTGTAAACTTTCATGGATATTATTATCATTCATTTATCTATCCAGTATAAAATAATATTTATTACCATGATTCATTATTATGATACCTAATTCACAACACACAATATTATCTTACCTCTAAGTGCATCTATTTCATACATCATGATGAATCTAACAATGAACAAAGAAATATTACTAATGTGATCACAGATCATTTTCTCAAACCCCTCACATGATGTTTCTATACATTATTGAGGCTATATAATCCCTCCAAGTTATAAAATTTTTACCCTACAACTCTTGCTACTTCTAATAATGTATATAAAAAAAATTTAGTTATTCATAGATTGCATTCTACTAAGATGATGTGTATATTCACATTAAATGTTTCAATTTATCATATTGTGAGGAAATTAATGAAAATATATTATTCATGTACACATTTTAGAAATTTATTATTTCAAATATTTCTAATAGCTTAATTTTTATTAAAATATATTTACATTGTTTTATTCTTTATCATTCAAATTACACTTTGACTACTATTCGCCCAAGAGTGTACTTCAACGGGAACCATAAATTTAATACTACTATAAAATTTTATGAATTATATTTATTCATCATCCTTGGGTTTCTATAACCATTCTATTATTTCTTTTTATGAAACAATTGTAGCTAATTATAAAATTCATACATAAACAATCATTCATGTTTAAGTTGAATCATTATCCCTAAAAAATAATGTCTACATGTCAAATTTTCCTTGAAATTCTATTCCCCTAATACCTAATGCTACATATGGTTATACTCATCCAAGACAATTATCATCTTCTTCTACATAATTCTCTTATGCAAAAATTCTTCTTCTTGAGATCTTTTTTTATGTATTAGTCTAATACTAATAGGATTAAATTTAGAAACCTTATTTAGAGGTTTCATTTGATTCAATTGTGATAATTTACTTTTACTTGATATACATAATAATACAATTAGTTTCTCTCTAGAACATTATATGCATAGGCACATTCCAAGATGGAAATAAATTAGACAATCAAAAATAGTTTTCAAATAACCAAAGTATCAAGTAGTAAATAATTTTAACCTTTAAGTGCTTAGGATATGGGATAAATAAAGATAAAAAAATTAATTATGAAAATAGAATTTGTTATTTCTAATATAACATCCATATTTATTTAATTGCTATTATATAAAAAAATTGTACATATAATATCTAGGTGGAGCACATTTGTTATTTTGAGTTGATGGAAATTGACCTATAATATTTAAAAATGAATGGTTAGTGAGATCAATGGTAAATGATATTCTCCTTAATTTTGTTAAAATTGTACCTTTTAAATTTTTATTGTCGCTAATTACAACTATTAATATCAATCATAATCAATTTTAAACTACTATGACCCTAGGAGAAAATAAAGTGATTTAATCCCTCCAATCAATAAAATTTAGATAATCCATCATGGTTCCTCTATCAATCTAATTTGTTATAAAGGTAAGTTAAATTTATAGTCTTTGTAATTGTAAATTAAAATTTAAATAGAATTTAATAATTAGATTTATAGATTGTTATGATATATGTGGTACGTTATTGTACCTTTTTATAGGAAGAAGCATGAATCTTCACATGATTTCATTGTTTTTAATGAGTAATGACATATACTTTTATTCATTATGAATGTGGTCTAATTAAAATTTTATTTTCTTTGGGTAAAATATTTGTTGAGTTTATCTAACAAAATGACTAAATAAAATACAATACACTACTCAGCAAATCATAATCTAAGGCCAATTAATCTAAAACATATAATAATACTTTATAGTTTATTTAGACTATGTTGAAGTTCATGTAAAAAAAAAAAATTTCCTTTACTTTTTACATAACCATAGTTTCTACTAAGCCAATTATTAATAGCCTATCTAATTTTTAATTTTTGTGGGCCTAAATAAATCCTTTATCAAAATTTAAATATATATTAAAATATCTCAATACTAATTTTTCAAGTCAAATATAATTCGGTAAGCTTAACACTTTGCTTCATATGAGATTTAATGGTGATCTATGTGATCATTTCATAAGGTGACATTCAATAATGTTATAATTATGATTTTTTTTTTTTCCCAAGATTTAGTGATTTGAATCATCAAATTTATCATGCATGGAGTATGAATTTATAATTATCTACACTATGTACTAGGAGATTAATGTGACACAAATTAATCTTTATTCAAGATTAGGAATTTTTTTTTTACTTTATCAAATAGGGTATTTAAATTATGGACTCCATGTTCTCTTGGAAATGCATTGATCATCAATATTTGACTCATCATGTCCCACCTAAATTTTTTATTGTTTCTTTTCTTACCATATCTTCCAAATTATATCATCCATCAAATATATTTCAATCTAGTATGTCTTACATTTCTAAGTATAATGTGAGATAATACACAAGATTCCAGTTTTACATTACATTTTGAAATCAATTTGGTGTTCAGTTTTCTAAGCATTTTTTAAGTGCACTTAACTATTTTGTTAACAATTTTCCACCAATACTACCAAAAAATCACCTACCATTTTGATATTTCTCATAATTAATAGTATATATGGGCATGTGCAGGATCATGATGGGCCAAAAAGTGGCAATATGATAGGTATTTATAGGGTATGTGGCTGACGACCTTTTTTTTACCCAAAATTGATGAAATGGAAAGGGTTTTTAAAGAAGATTCTCAGCTTTCCACCAATATAAATTATGCTTTACTTTGAATTTAATAAATAATTATTATTCATTTTCTATTTGAATTACAACTAAAGTCCTAATTGAGAGGATGATTCAAAAACATCTATAGATTTCAAACAGTATCATATTTTTTCAATCCCAAATATGTGTCACATTCTATACTTTGCATATTGTAGGATTAAAAAAAGAAAAAATAAATTTCATGAAGTTTTGAGCAGGTTAAGGTGGTTAGGCATACGAGTTTTTATGTTTTTTAAAAGTTGTAATAAAAAATTCATAATTAAATATTTACGTAGAAAACAATTACAAAAAAATATGCATCATATCAGGACATGAGTCCTCTACTTATTTCTAAAATATTATAAAAAAATATTATCATTTTAATGTGGTTAGGGTGGTCTGACAGACACCTACTTCTTATTTTTCCCTAAAATTTAAGTACTACTACATTGAAATTTCAATTTTTCACCAAATAGATATATATATTTTTTTTAAATAAACCTAGTAGCTTAGAAACTACATTCAATTTGATATAAATTATATTCTTCTATATTTTTTAAATAATATAGATAACTTATTCAAATTTTTATGTCAAGTTGCCTCACTCTAATTTTTCTAATTTTTTTGCCACTTAATGGCCTATTTTTTCCATGATGATCCTGCACATACCCATATATCTTACTCATATGATTTTCTAGTCTTTCAATTTTATGAAAGCTTAAATTATAAATTGTTACACAAATATTTTGTCATGATGCATTATAATACCATAACTATTCATCATTTACTATCCACTTTGGAGTGTTTTACTACCTAATACCTTCATAAGTTGAAGTTAACCACTATAGAGTATATTTGAATGGATTTTTAGTTACCATATATCCCTTGTATCATTTCATTTCAAAGAACTTGTCACGTATCTTAATTGTATATTTTAATCTATCTTATTTGGACTCTACTACTAGTTTTTTTCTCTTTATAACAACATTATTCAATATTTTAGAAATTATATATGGATTCTACAACATACTGCAATGTTTCATAGAATTTCAAAATTAATTTTCAACAAAAAAATTTGCTTCCTCGGCTTCACCTATCTTTTGAGATGGTATTCTCTTTTTTCCATTTCCCTATCTTCTCATATAATCATTATTATTGTAAAATACCTTTCTAACGTCCTTTTTTATATTAGGATATCTATTTCTATTTATTCCCTATCATTTATATATTATTTTATTATATAAATATTTCTTATAATTTCTATATGTACACATATAGCACAGGAGAACACATTCTTTGTACATCTTTCAATATATTGAATTCACGTGCAGGTTGCAAAACTAAAGTAGGGGCTCAAATAAACCTAAAATTAAGGTTTATTTTTCTTTCATATTCTCAACTTATTTTACTTCTATGAATATTAGTTTAATATATTTTTATTGTGTTTCCTACTACCCATGGAGTATTGTCATGTGCTCTTTATTTGAAATGTAGGAAATTGCATACCCTTACAAATGTACAATTTCTTTTCTCACTTCAATCTCTATCCCATTAGATTTTTTTATGCTCATTTTATCCTTTGTCCTTAACATTCCTACTTATGTAAAAATATTTTGTTTTTGCTGTGTATCTTATGTTTATTTCTATATAATTTTGTTTAATTATTTTCTCATCCTCATTATCCTATGGTATTTAAATAGTTTATAAATTATAGCTCCTTAAATATATTATAGTCATAATTTTTAATATGCATACACACACGTATACACACGCATCTAATTAAGTTGAACATAAATGAAGAAGGCTATAGGAAAAATATCTATCTCTATAATATATATATACCCACTTTCTAATTATCCCATTCAAGGATAACCCTAGATATCTGAAAGCAAAGGAGAAAGAGAACTTGCCATAGGGCTATCCTAAGAGCTAATTATAAACTAATGACGAGTTCGCCACCAAGTTAGGAATTGAAAAGACAAATGCAATGCAAGATGTAATGCTTAACCATAATATGATGCATCCTTTCACTAAATGACCTAAAAATACATATCAAACAAAATAGAAAGTTGCAAGTTCAAATGTGTGTACCTTGAAATCTAAAGAGGACTAAATGGAGGTCTAAATTGCTAAAAAGAGTGACTTTAATGTTTAGTGGGAATCATACATCAGGTTGGGAAAATTAGTCCTAGATCTAGGTTTCTATGAAAAAATAGGAATCTGGAAAATGGGCATCTTAATCTATAAAAACCTAAAAATTGACCTAAACTAGGATTCATATGCCAAAACTAGGGTTTTCTAGAACTTCAAATTATGAATTTGGTCTTCAAGGTCTACTTTGTGCTTATTAATTGATTTTTGGATTTGAAACCTTGATTTGAAACTTGTACAAGTCCTCCAAGTATCTCCAATGCAAGGTGACAACTTTGACAACTTTCTCAAAACTTTCTCTTCAATGTGTCTTCAACCTAAACATGAAAATTACACACTAAATAGGGGAAAATTTTGCTTTGTTAGTGGATAGGGTTTTGCATTGGTCAAACCCCATTTTGGTAATACAACATTGAAATGGAATGAAATATGAATGGAAAATGATGAATGAAAAAAATATGATATTGCAACTTACCAAACCCTAGCAATAAGAGGTTGTAAAAATTTATGAGATGGATCCTATTTATTTATATCTTGACTCTTGCTTGAATATGATAGATCTTGAGTGAAATGCTAGCTTGAATCATGAAACCCTACATCACAATTGTTAGCTCCAAAAAAAACATGATGCATGAAGTCCTTAACATGATGCTTGATGCTTGAATCATGCTCTAAAATGCTTGATAATCTACCCTTGAATTCTCTTGAGTTCTCTTCTAGACACTTGAATTCTCTTGTGAAGCCAAAGTTGCTACATGAAATCTCATTCAACTTGCTAGGTAACTTGATTTATTTTTAGGTTAAAATGAGTGAAAAACACTTGTATTTATACTTAATTATGCAAAACTTCCCAAAATTACAACACTATAAGCCAACATCAGATCTAGTAGGATAAAATCCCAACAAAATTTGAATTAATTTTAATTTTGGGCCACATTGGATTAATACGCCCAAGGTGGCATATGAGTCCCATTAGGCATAAATTATGGGACCAAATTCAAAAATTATTAGAAAGGTGTAAAACCAGGATTGAGACCCAAAACCCTAGGTGGGACTCATATGCACATGGTGGCATAAGAATCCTAGACCACCAAATATAGTCCACATAGCCTAAAAACACTGGAATTATTATTTGTTATTGATTTGTGTCAGGATCATCCTCAAAAAGATGCATTAAATGAGGCTTGAGGATTTAAAATAAGGCCAATTAAAGAATAAAGAAGCCCAATTATTAATGATAACCCTAGAAAAGTTTGGAAGTATGTTACAACACTTTACAACACTCCAAATGAGGTAGGATTAAGGCACAATTTGGTTAAAAAGAGGATTATTAGGTTTAGCTAATTAAAAAAATCTTAGAAAAGTGTGAAAGTTTGTTACAACACTTTAGCAAGGTACAATTTCAATTCATTGGTTTACAAGGGCCCAATACCTAATGTGAATGTTTCAAACATGTTACAGAACTAAATAAAGGTAACATTAAGCTTAGTTTAACAAGGAGGACTAAATAAAGCAAGGAAAAGTAAAAGGGATACTTTTTCCATTGCCACACACACACACACATTATCTCTTTAAGCCATGGTTAAAAATAATTGTATCATGCTACTACTACAAGTTATATATATTTATTGAAACAATAGTATGATACAAATTTTTAGAACCCTTTTCAGAAAAAGCATTATGATAACATATACTAAAACTTTAATATATATGTTTGAACAAAAAAATGTATATGTACATACATACAAACATATATATAATCAATTCACAATGTATATATAACCTGAACAAGCATTATGCTATTATTATGTAACTACAAACAAAAGAATGATATAAATTGAATTAATATATTGATATATGTGAGAGTGATTCTAAGTGAAGATAAAACAAACCATACATCTAAGTTAGAATAATGTAAATGAATAGGGCTATGTATGCAATGAAACACGCAATGCATGTTATACTATCATATCCCCAATAATAACTCTTGCAACCCTTAGGTGATCATGTTAACTAAATATATAATTATATGTATGTACATAAAAATGTGTATGTACATACACACACACACACAAACACACACACACACACACACGCACACACACACACACACACACACATATATATATATATATATATATATATTCACAATATATGTAATCTAGTGTAGGAAAAGTATCCATTTTTCACACTTAATTTGAGAATGAATAATTAGTAATAAAATAAGCTTAATTATGCCTTAATTTAGTGTTGTAATATGTTTTACATATTCACATTAAGTTTAGGGTCCTATTTAGTTAAAATGGACTTAATTGTGCCTTTTCTTGGTGTTGTAATGTGTACCTTTAGACATTCACACTAATCCAGGGATTCATTAATTAATTGAGGTTAATTATGCCTTCATTGACCCCTTTAATTCAAATATAACATTTTATGAGGGAAAAAACTTGACAATCATAAATGCCATAACTTAATTTTTAACATTGAGCAATGTGTGTCCTAGGTAAATGACCTATGACCCATAGGTTGAATGGGTCCTCACTTAAGCCTAATAACTAAATTCAAACTATGTTTTTGTTAGTTTTTGAATGATTTCAATTTATATTCACATGTGAGCTTGTCTTATTTGAATTTTGGGAATTAATGTTAAGATATGTCTAAATAAGAGGTCATTTCACTATGTTTTCACCTAGATTTTTCAAGAAAACTAGATTTCCAAGTGTTCAAGTCTTAGAGAAAGGTTTATGATCAAGAGAGAATTTTAGGATCATTTCAAGGCATTTCAGAGAAGAATTATTGAAGATTATTGCAAAAATCATGATCTTATCATCATGTTAAAGTCATATTACATCACACATGTAGTTTTAGCTAATATAGTGATGTAGAGTTCAAGATCAATTCAAGTATACAAAGGTATTGTTTCAAATCAAGTTTCATGATCAAGATCCACATCTAATGAAGAAAATTTTTGCAAGTTACATATCTAAAATCCAAGGTTCAAACAAAGGTTTTGTGAGTTGTGACATTCCTTATTCATTCATCATTCCTTCATGCTATTTTTTTTTATTTGAAGGAAAACTCCCATTCACCTAACAAACAAGATTTTCTCTCTTTGATGTGTGATTCTAGATTTTATGTGAAATATCCTTTGAAGTGAAAAATTGAAGAAAGTTACAAATTTACTTCAAATTTTCAAGAAATTTTTTCATTTAACGAAACTCTTCTATAGTATTTATTTCCAGCTATCCAACGGTGAAAATTGAGAATCTGGAAGTGTAGATTAAGTAGAAGAGAACACAAATTATTTTTGTAGAGCCCTTGCAAGGACCCATTCACACTAGGGTGAATGAGTTCTTAGTGAGTTTCAAAAAGTGACTTTTGGTGATTGGTACACATTATTCTCCCCTTTCCTTATCTTCCTTCTAATTACGGTTTCCATAAGTGTTAACTATAGTCTTTCATTTGCATTTTATAGCTTTGAATTTTGGAGTTTATTTGATGGTTTTTATATTTCTCCCAAAATTTATATTTCACTCATACCCCTATCCTTCCATAGAGAGGATTTTTCTTTTATTCATACCTTGATTTGACTCACCTTTTTTTTTGTTAGTCATGTCATTGTTTGGATCACATTTCCTTGAATGAAATTAAAGAAATAGGTCCTTTCTTATCAATCCATTTGAGGGTTACATCCCCTTACACCCTTTTTTTCTCTTTTCATGTAACTTGAACCAAGATTATGATATTTCTATGGAACTACAATCAAAAGTATTGAAACATAGATTTTTTAGACCTAAAAGGAGAGAGATTGGGTCCAAAAATGCTTATCTAAGACTCAAATTAGGATGTGTGTCATACTGTATGTTGTAAATGCAATTATCTATGTGTAATTAAGCTATGGATTTTATTGATTAACTATTCAAAACTTAAACAATAAGACTTGTTTGAAAACACATTGTTTTATACAAGAATTAATTAGAAACTTAGGCAAATGAAAACAAAAACTAATGAGACTAAATAGAGTGCACCTAGAGGTAGAATGATGTCACTAGAAGATTATAGAATTTATTATAAACCTTTGTTAAGTGCCACTAGAACTGATTTTACATGCATGTAATATTGGTCTTTGTTCTAGTGAAATCTTTTGGAAACTTGTTTCTAACTGTCGGGAGCTGAAATTTGAGAAAACCACTTTTTTAGACCTACAAAGGGAACTGATTCTCCATGGGTGGTGAATTAGTCTGCCTACAAGAATATATAAAATTAGGAGTGGATTCTGTGGAGTTAGATCCACACTTTTTTCTCCTACAGGTCTTCACTTCTAAAACTGTCGAATCTAGGGTTGAAAATGACTTTTTATTGATGTTTTGACTTGAATGACAAAGAGATGACTTGAGTGAATTTGAAATTTTATCTTCAATGATTCCTAAGTCTCCAACAGTCATAAATATAAAAACAAAGAAGAAAAAAGTGACATATGTTGAAGGTTAGGGCATGGGGATTTACCTTAGTCAAACCCCATTTAGGTAATTAAACCAAAGTGACGAAATAAATTAATGAAACACGCAACAATGGAGATGATTACCTTGTCATGATTATTTTATGTTGAAATTTTGCAACATAACATATATGGGGGCCAGATAGGACTCATTCACCATACATGGTGAATGGGTCCCATATGGATGGGACTGATTGACAATACATGGCAAATGGGTCCCATAGGGGCCATTCTAACACCTAAAAAGCTAAGAAATTAGAAAATAAGGTCTAAAATGCCATCTTCTTAGTTGTTTGATTAATTAAAGCCTAGGGATGCACAATATGGGTTTATTAGGACCTCTTAGTGATGATTTAAATTTTGAATAGGGCTTGGGACACATAAATCAATGTGAAAGTGTGATTAAATACACTTTACAACACTAAAATTAGGTCCACATAGCCTAGAAGGGCACAAAATCCAATGTGAATGTGTAAATCAAACTACAACATTAGTTTATCATTAATTTTATGTTAGGAACCTTCTATATTGATGTAATAATGTTAATAAGCACATTTCATAATGTTTAATTAGGGAGAAATAGGTTAATTAAGTCTAGAAAATCATGAAAGTCCTTTACAAGACTCTACAACACCTTTACAAGACGTCGTTGAAAGAATGTTATTCAATTTGAAAGGGTCCAAGACCTATTGTAGATGCATAAAATACTTCAAAACACTAGATTAAGACCTCATTAAGTCTAATTTATCATGAATTAATCCCCTATCAAGCAAAGGGCCCTTTTTTTCTACAAAACATTTAGCCCCCACTTTAGTGAGAGGATGAACCTGTTTCAAACTCACAATAAAGTAGACATTCAAGAGAGGTCTTCATGCATAGATGTAGATTATAATGAATGAAAAATATCAAAGGAGGTTGTGCAATCCCCTAGGATCAAAGATCGTAAGTCAAGCCCCCAAGATACAAAATCATGCAATGACAAGAACGAAAAGAAAAAAAAGATGGAAAATATGTACTCACTTTGGGCCGATGAACTTCTTGGATGTCTACCGAGTGAGAAAGGCCAAATGTATACTCACTTTGGGGCTAAAAAACAAGTTTTCTACATGGTGAGAAAGCCTAAAACAGGTAAGATACATATGCTAGTTGGTATGCACTCACAAAACATAAAGGTGGCTATGGGGAAAAGTCATGTTGCTAGGTGGGCTTCCTGCTCAACCATATCAAAGTTATTCCCATTGATAACTTTAAAAAGGTACCACAAGGAAAAATTCTATGAAAAAAAAGAAAAAAGGTACATAGTCATGTAAGTTGTGTTATGCAAGGTTGAAAAAAGGAATGAAAAATGTAAAAATGCAAAAATGTAAAGTGTAAAAGAAGTTCAAAGGAGTCTTGTAAGAGAGGACCCATCAAAGAATAGTATATTCAAAACTTAGGGGATGTACTATGTCGCATGAAGCCACCAAGAGGAATGTAATATGCTAAGATAAATCAAACTTATGAAAGACTTCACACCCAATGTCAGCCACAAAGTGTGAATGCATCACACAAACGGTAAGGCTACATTAGGAAACAAGAATGCACATGAATTATGGTAATTTATGCCACCCACTTTAAAGGAATTTCTACACATTGTTATGTGAGAAATTAATTTAAAGTAGAGTAAAATAGAAAAATAAAAAAGAAAACAAGATATGAGAGCCATCTTAGAAAGCCTTATGCCAAGTCATATGTTTCAAATTTAGGCTGTGTCATGTCAAGAAAAAATGGAAAATGAAAGAAGGGTTGAATGCCACATGCGAGTCAATCTTAATACATGTCATTCACATCTCAAGCTTGCTCTTATATGTTCATGAAAATTTAGCGATTAGCTGAAAGAGACAACATCAAGTGACATACAAGGGATAAGGCTATCTAACCCTTTGCCTCCAACTTAGTGCAAGACAAGGATGAGCCTAAAGTGGATGACAATATGCTACCCCTTGCGATGGATACAAGACATGCAATAGTGAGAATGTGATTATCCTAAAACTATTACATGGAAAGGAGAAACAACTAAGGCTATTCATATTAGTAATGAATAATTTTAGAAGAGGCTTGTGCAATAGTACTAATGTTTAGTGAAGGAGAATAACCAAGAACATGAGTTGTTTGTTGTGTGTTTGGCTCTATAGGGTTGTGGATACCTTGTTCTCAATAACCACATCCTTTTCCACTATATCCTTTTTGTTTTAGGAGATCATACCCCTTTCATAAATATTTTTGATTACTTTTGAATCAAGCGGTTGTTTGTTGTTGTGTTTGTCAAGGTTTTTTGTGGTATTGTCTAAAGTGGTTGAGATAGATGCTTTTGAAAGGTTATTTTAATGTTGCATTATCAAGATAGTTGGTTGTTCTTTTTTCTCATCTTTCTTGTGTGTGAATATTTATTCACCCACAACTGAGGGTGTGAATTCTAAGGATCCCCAATCATCACCAAATAATTTAGATGGAAATTCTTTATCATTGTGTTCAATTTCAAGACGATCTATATCCGATGTTGGAATCAATGTTTTCAGAGGACTTGTAGCTTCTATTTTAAGGATCAAGCAACTATTAGGCTCGGGATCAACTTCAACTTGATAAATGTTATTGTTATAGATATATTCCATGATACAGTGAAGGGTGGAAGATGCTACATTCATCTCATGAATCCATGGTCTGCCTAGAAGAATATTGTATGAAAGATCATAGGGAATGACATGAATATAGGAGTTTACAAAGTAACTACCCCAACCGTAATAGGAAAATTGATTACACCAAGTGGTTGCTTTGTTGTATTATCAAATCCTTTAATATGTGTAGAATTAGATATAATTTGTGATCTATCAACTTGTAATTGATCAAGGAGACTCACACCACACACATTAAGAGAAGAACCATTGTTGATAAGATTTCCCTTTATGCCTATCTATTTGTATTGAGCAATGATCATGAGAGCATCACTTTGTTTGTGCAACTCTAAAGGAGGTAGATTGTGTTGATGGAAAGTAACCCCAAGATGTATTTGATTCCTTGGATGGGTTAAGGCTTCCACATCATTTAGAGTTGTACCAGTAGCAACTGCAATTTGTTGTAAGCCTGTTTGAAGAATACTATTGTAAGTTGGTGAGGTCTGAAGTAAATCCCAAAGGGAAATATTTGTAGGAGTATTCTTTAATTGTTCAAAAATATCATTGTCCTTTGTAGGTGGGTTATAATGAAGAGCACTAGGCATATTATGCAAATGTAATAATGGTGTAATTGGTTGTGGTGGTTGTGGGTTATTTCAAGTGCTATATAAATGAGCAACAATATCATCACTAGATTGTTGTGATACATTAGTGTTGGGTGGGTATAAAGTGTGGTGTGGTAGATTAGAGGGATGAAGCAAATGTGAGGGTGGGTAAACAATACATTTAGGTTTATTTTGATTTTTTTGTTTGTGTGAAGGTGGGTAAAGTGTGTGGTGAGGTTTATTTGAAGGTTGATAAAGGGTGTAGTGAGGTGGAATATTGTTAACATCCCTTAACAAGTGATATTCTTCATTGTCTTTGAAGAGGATATTATCTTTGTCTTGGATCATAATATCCTCCCTAGAAGGAGAGTTCCTATGAGAACAACAAACCATGTTTTCATGAAAATTAAGGTTTGTTTCATCCAAAATAACTTCATCACCACTAAGGGGGTTATTAATGGTTGAATGTGTTTGATTAAATTGATAGTGGGGAGATTAGGAAAATATTTTATTTGATTTTTGGTTGTTTCTAAGGTCACATTCTCTCATTTTACAATATCTACCATACTAAGAGAGCTTGTAATATGTTCATCTATGGATGAATTTTGAAAAGTAGCTTCATCATAAGTATGAGGAGGATCAATGATTGAATTGATTTTCTCAATAAAGTTGTTCATAGGTGAAAGGGGACAACTATGATTCTCATCATTCTCATTGGTTATCTTTTCTAAAAAAATATCTTCATCACAACTAGGAGAGATACTAAGAGAAGGAAAAATGTGAGTATCATGATCATTTAGGACTTTAGTGCTTTTTTCCCTAATATCTTCCAAACTATGAGAGGTAGGGAGAGGATCATAAAGAGGAGTATCATAGGTCTTAAAGATTTAATCATTTAATTGTAACATATTCTCCTCACAACTAATGTGATTGTTGTTATTTCTACCAAAAATAGTCTCACAAATAGGGGAGGTTTAGGGAGATGAATGGAGACTAGGTAAAGTGGTGGAAATGCATTCATAATTTGTTGTTATTCTATCTTCCCAAGGGGAATTGCGAGAAGGACAAACAAGACCATCATGATGGTCAATGAGTGTACCTTCTTTCATCAAGATACCTTCATCACTAAAAGGAGAGATATGAAGGGAAGGACAATTATGAGCATAATTGTTATCTACATTTGTATTCCTTTCTAGCACACCATCCTCACAAATAGGAAAGATAGGAAAAGGTGTAAGTTCAATACAAGTGTTAATATGTTCCTTTTCTTGTGAATGTTTATGAACTAACTTTTTCTTTGTAAATTTTGATAATATTTAAATGAACATTGTGAAAGAACAATCTATGCTAACTCAAAATGCAATGCAAAAGTCTAAAATGAAATGCAATTTTCAGATGATAATTAACAAATTATGACATGTAACAATGTGAGAATGCAAATGTGACAGTTAAGCCATGCATGAAATGAGCTAATTTAGACTAGATTTGTTGAAATGCATGCTACATAAATGTAACTAACTAATAAAGGTATGAAATGGTACCAAACATAAGCCCAAAAATAATGTTATGAATTCTGTTAAATGTTGTTTCAGGGGTCAAAAGGGACTAATTTGTCCAGGGTGGTGAATGAGTCCTAGTATGGACTTTTTTTCAAAAAAATTAGAAAATTTTGACTAATATTTATGTGTTTAGATTTATATGATGTACGTCTAAATGAAAAATGCAGAATTTTTAATTTTTTCAATGAGTAAAGATGCAAAAATACAACCTATTATGCACTTTTACACATGCAAAAATGAAACCATAGATGGCAAGCTAACTAATGCAAAATGAAATTTAAGCTACTCTAGGATGAAATAATGGGCTCCAAAATCAGAAAATAAGGAAATCAAATAGTAGGTTCAGCAAAATTAAACATAGAGTTTTGGGACCCAAATACTACTCTTACATTCCTAGGGTTTCCTACCTAAAAGGGGAGAGATTGGATCCAAAAAAGCTCATGTAACACTCAAATTAGGATGTGTGTAATGTTGTATGATGTAAATGGAATTATCTAAGTGAAATTAAGCTATGGATTTTTTTGATTAACTATGCAAAACTCAAACAATAAGACTTGTTTGAAAACACATTGTGTTATTGAAGAATAAATTAGAAACTTAGGCAAATGAAAATAAAAACCAATGAGACTAAATAGAGTGCACTTTGGGGAAGAATGATCTCACTGGAAAATTTTAGAATGTCCTAGAAACCAATTGTAATGGACACTGGGACTAATTCACCATGCATGGTGAATTAGTCTTGGTTCTAGTGAAATCTTTTGAAAACCTATTTTTGATTGTCGGGAGCTAAAATATGAGAAAAGAACTTTTAGGCCTATAGATGGGGCTCATTCACCAAGGGTGGAAAATTCTTCCACCTAAAGGAATCTAAAAAATTAGGAGTGGATTTTATGGAATTATGTCTGCATTTTTGTCTCCTACAAGTCTCTTCTTCTAAAACTACCAAATACAAGTTTGAAAATGAAGTTTTGTTGATGTTTTACCTTGAATGATGAAGAGATGAATTGAGTGACTTTGAAATGTAATCTTCAATGATTCCTAAGCCTCCAAGAGTCCTAAATCTACAAATAAACAAGACAAAAGAGATATTTGTTGAAGTTAGGGCATGGGGGTTTGCCTTATACAAACCCCATTTAGGTAATTAAACCAAAGTGATGAAATAAAGTAATGAAAAATGCAAAAATGTTGATTATTACCTTTTCATGATTATTTTATGTTGAAATTTTTCAACATAACATGAAGATTCAACCTTTGAATGCTTTAGATAGCTAACTTGAAGACTTATAATGAAGAAACCCTAGCTTGTTTGACTTGGATGAGAAGAGAAAACATGAAATAATGATGAGAGATGTTAGAATGATTTTTTATATGTAAAATGAGGATAGAAACTCTTATTTATAAACAAATATTCTGGAGTACCCATGAATACCTCATTACAGGTCGACATGTAGTGAAAATAAACTTTAAATTTCACTTTTTCCCACTCAAAAGTTAGAATGGGGGCCAAATAGGACTCATTCACCATATAAGGAAAATGGGTCCCACCTGGATGGGACTGATTCATCATACATTGAAAATGGGTCCCATAAGGGGCATTTTGACACCTAAGAAGCCAAGGAATTAGGAAATAAGGTCTAAAATGCCATCTTGTGAGGTGTTTGATCAATTAAAGCCTCAGGATGCACAATATGGGTTAATTAAGACCTATTAGTGATGATGTAAATATTGAATAGGGCTTGGGACACATAAATCAATGTGAAAGTGTGATTAAATACACTTTACAACACTTAAATTAGGTCCACATAGCCTAAAAGGGCACAAAAACCAATGTGAATGTGTAAATCACACTACAACACTAGTTTATCATTAATTTTATGTTAAGAACCTTCTAGATTGATGTAATAATATTACTAAACACATTTTATAATGTTCAATTAGGGAGAAATAGGTTAATTAAGTCTAGAAAACCATGAAAGTCCTTTACGAGACTCAATAATACCTTTACAGGACGTCGTTAAAAGCATGTTATTCAATTGGAAAGGGTCCAAGACTTAATCTGGATGCATAAAATACTTCACAACACTAAATTAAGACCTCATTGAGTCCAATTTATCATGAATTAATCCCATGTGAAGTAGAGGGTCCTTTTTTCTACAAGACAAGTATGATACAAAATGAAAAAACATATTGATACATGTAGGAGTGAGTGTAATTGAAGAGAAAACCATACATGCAATTGATTAATGTAAATAGACAAGGCTATGTGTGCAATGAAATAAGTGATGCATGTTATACTATCATATACGCAATAATAACTCTTGCAACCCTTAGGTGATCATGCAAACTAAATATATAATTGTATGTATGTACATAAAAATGTGTATTTACATACATACACATATATAATCTATTCCCAATGTATATGTAATGCAGTGTAGGGAAAGTATCTCTTTTTCACATTTAATATGGGAATGAATAATTAATAATAAAATGAGCTTAATTATGCCTTAATTTAGTGTTTTCATATGTTCTACATATTCACATTAAGTTTAGGTCCCTATTTAGTTAAAATGGACTTAATTGTGCTTTTCTTTTAGTGTTTTTAGTTGTACAATTATATTTTCACACTAATCTAGGGCTTGATTAATTAATTGAGGCTAATTATACCTTAATTGTCCCACTTAATTCAAATCCAAGCCTAATTAATTGCATTGTTTGAGGGATAAACCTAGCATTAATCAATGCAATAACACAATGTCTAAGATTGAGAAATGTGTGTCCTATGTAAGTGACCTATGACCCATAAGGTGAATAGGTCCTCAATTTTTCCTAAGACCTAAATTCAAACTATGTTTTTTTGTGATTTTTCAATTATTTCAAATGTATACTCACATGTCAGCTTGTGTTATTTGAATTTTATGAATAAATTTTAAGATGTGTATAAATAAGAGATCATTGCACTATGTTTTCACCTAGAGTTTTCAAGCAAGCTAGATTATCAAGTGTTCAAATCCTAGAGAAATGTTTATGATCAAGATAGTAGGTCAAGAGAATTTCAAGGCACTCAAGAGTAGAATTATCGAAGATTTATTGTAGCAAGCATGACATTATCATCATGTCAAAGTCATATTACATCATACATGTTGTTGGAGCTAATGTGGTGATATAAAGTTATATATCTATTTAAGTATTCAAATCCATTGTTTCAAATCAAGTTTAATGATCAATATCCGCATCCACTGAAGCCAATTCATGCAAGTTGCAGATCTACAAGCTAGTGTTCAAACAAAGCTTTGGTGAGTTGTGACATTGCTTGTTAATTCATCATTCCTTCATGCTATTTTTTTTTATTTCAAGGTTTAATTACCAAAATGGAATTTGACCAAGGAAAAACCTCATTCACCTAACAAACAACATTTCTCTCTTTGATGTGTGATTGCAGATTTTAGGTGAAAGATCAGTTGAAGAGAAAAAATGAAGAAATTTGCAAAGTAATATCAAAGTTGCAAGAAATTTTTTCATTTCATGAAAATGCTTCTATAAGATATATTTCTAGTTGTCTGGTAGTGAAAATTGAAAATTTGGGAGTGCATACATAGCAAAAGAGAACCCAGAAAATATTTTTGTAGAGCCCTTGCCAAGACCCATTCACCCTAGGGAGAATGAGTCCTCAGTGAGCCTAAAAAAGTGGTCATTGGTGAATGTTACACATTATTCTCCCATTTCAAAATCTTCCTACTATTTACTATTTCCATTAGGTTTAAGTACAATCTTTCATTTGCATTTTATAGCTTGCATTTTTGAGTTTGTTTGATGGTTTTAATCTTTCTCCCCAAAGTTCTATTTGACTCATACCCTCATCCTTGCATAGAGATGAAAATTTTGATTCATACCTTGATTTGACACACCTTTTAGTTGTTAGTCATATCATTTTTTGGATACCATTTCCTTGAATGAAATTAGAGAAATATGTCCTTTCTTATCAATCCATTTTTAGGGTTACATTCCATTACACAATATTTTTTTCTATTTCATGTAACATGAAATAGCATTACGATATTTCTATGAAACTACAATCAAAAGTATGATACAAAATGTAACAACATATTCATACATGTGAGAGTGGGTGTAATTGAAGAGAAAACAAACCATACATGTAATTATGATGAATTTGAATAGACAAGGCTATGTGTGTGTGAGCACCCTGCAAATCTGCACAAAGCTAAAACTCCAATACTAGTTGCCAATGGGGTTAGTTCACGTAGATGCATAAATACTCCTATGAAATAACACATCATGCTCTAAAAATTAAAATAAGTGACAAAGTTGATCAAAAGACATATAGAAACATGACATGTACCTATTTCATAGTGGATTGGTGTCACTTTGTTGTGAAAATTGACCCTTTCCCAACCCTTGATAAGCTCAAATGATGAAGATTGTTGAAGATGCAAAATATTCATGCAAAGTTAATCTCTTCAATTGAGAGCTATTTTTTCCCACTTCATAGCATCTTCAACAATCTTCATCATTTAAGCTTGTCAAGGGTTGGGAAAGGGTCACTTTTCATAGAAAAGTGACACCAATCCACTATCAAATAGGTACATGTAATGTTTCTATATGTATTTTGATCATATTTGTCACTTATTTTCATTTTTAGAGCATGATGTGTTATTTCATAGGAGTATTTATGCATCTACATGAACTAACCCCATTTCTAACTAGTATTGGAGTTTTATCTTTATGTAGATTTGTAGGGTGCTCACAGTGTGCAATGGAACAAGTAATGTATTTCATACTATCATATCTCCAATTTTAAGTCTTAAAACCCTTAGATGATCATGTTAATTGACTATATTTATGTTGCAAGTATCGATGAGGATGGTGGTGTTCTCATTAATGTTATCATTGATGTCAACACAGTATAGGTTGCTATAGAGAAAGGAAATAAGTGATTATAGGTGGTGCATGTATATTTGAGATACTATTGAGATGTTGTGAGTACATAGAGATATCTTTATGGTGTTGTTGATATGCTAATATGATGAGTTATCATGTGCTATTGAGAAAATTAATAAATAGTCAAGACAAAATTGTTTGTGTGTTTAGAATGTGCTCCACATTTCTTTTGTGGTGATCATATGCTTGTGCAGATCTAAAGTGTTGTTTATGGGAATCCTTGGGTGATATATCCTAGATTATAGATTCTGGATAGATGAAGAGTGAAAATTGAGTTCAAGAGTTTGTGAACTGGTTTGGCATAGTTGTTTGTCTATGGAATAGGAGAAATGTATAGATTCTCGCCAATCCTCTAGATTCTCGCCAATCCTCTATTGGTTTGTTTTAGGTCTTGCGGATATAGATGAAGGCTTGTACTAGTTTTATCTATGTTCTATCAAAGGTGTTTATGGTTTGGTGCTTTGGAAGACTAGTTTCAAAGTTGTTATGTGTTACTGTACAGTCCAGATGGACTGATGGAAAATGTTTTTTGTATAAATGTTGTTGCAATAGCTACAAATAAATCTAAAGGCATCTAAGATTTGTTCCAATTTATGGTGAAGCATGTTATGTGGTCTTCATGTTATCTTCTTGTTGCGAAAGTGTGTAGTTAAAAGTTCATTGGTCATTTCATTAGGTTTGACTGACCTAGTGTTTTTATGTCATGTGAAGGATAAGTATAAATTAAGGAAGAGTGTGATTGATCTAAGATGTTGTTTTGGGTCTTGGTTAAGTGATGGTTTGGTCTACTTTCATTCTCTTCCAGCATGGGAATGTTGAGTTGCAGACCTAATTTGAATTTATAAAATGAAGCATGTGTAGCTGACCTTGGAGAAATTTAATAAGATTGAAGATGATATAAATACAAGGGAAGGTGTTAAATATTTTACAACTCAAGTGTGAAAAGCATGGTAGTAGTGAGAGAATATGAGAAAGTGTATTCAAGTAGTGAGAAATTCAATTTCTTAGACTCCTGAAAGTAGTGAGCTGACGATGTCTACAATTCTCTGATCAACACTGCTGATGTGTGAAAGTTGTTGTGGTGGATTTTCTATTATGTTTCTTTATCTATAGGTAGTGAGCCTCCTATCTATATAGAGAATTCTATTTGGATAGTGAGTCCTATCCTGGGTAGTGAGCCCTTTGGTAGTGAGCCTTTTTGTAAATGGTTTTGCAATTACTCTTATATTGTGAGTTAATCCTCATTGTGGTTTTTCCCTTATTGGGTTTTCCACATTAATCTGGTGTTTCTTGTGTTGATATTGCTTTCTATTATTTGAACTTCATGTTAATACTTAATAACAGACTAAAGTGGATGTGGAGCTAATAATTGTTTGAAATTTTTATGATTGGTGACAACTAATTCACCCACCCTCTTAGTTGTCTTGTGCATTTTAGCAGTTGGTATCAGAGGTTAACCATTTGACGTAGATCTGATGGCACACAAATTAACAATCCTTGTGTTTGATGGTTTTGACTATAGTTTTTAGAAAGTGCAAATGATAGGTTATCTTATCTCTCTTGGTTACAAGACTTGGAAAGTTGATGAGACAAATTATACATTGAGTCGATAAGTGGTCCTTTTGCAGATGATATTTTTTCCTATGAAGAAAATGAAAAGAAAGGTATGCAATCCATAGTGCTTTATCTAAGACTTAGCTAACAAAAGTTATTTCCTTGGTCATTGCATATGAAGTTTGGGAAAAGTTGGAAGATATATATGAAGGAAATGATAGAGTGAAATTGTCAAAGAAGTTAACAAATAAGCTCAAATATGAGAACATGAAAATGAAAGAAGGTGAATACAATGTAACCTAATTTTAGAGGGTTGATATTGTAGTAAAATAAGTAAAATATCAAGGTGGTACTTAGACATATAAAGATGTAATGGAGAATATTTTGATGACCCTATTGGAGAGTTACAATGATGAGGTCTCAACCATTGAAAGAGTGTATAATCCAAATAAATTCACTAAAGAAAAAATATTTTGGACTTTGACCACATTTGAAATGAGGAAATTTGGAAAAGTAAAGGAGAAAATCGAAATAGACTTCAAAGCCTCTAAGACAAAAGATGATCCAAATGGTGATACTTCAGAGGAGTTGGAAGAAAATTTTACAAGTTAAAGAAAGGTACCTACAAGTACAAAGGTATGTTACCTTTTAAATGTTTTAGTTGTGGAAATATTGGTCACTGTGCTTCAAGATGTCCAAATAGAGCCATACATAAGAAGAGTAGAGACAATAAAGACAAAAAGGACAATTGTTTTTTAGAAATTGTATTATGTTAGAGAAGATGCTATAATTTATCTTGATGAACCTAATATTGAGGGTGATAATGATGAATGCTTGTTTCTATCCTTAGAGAATAAATCCATGCCTGCAAACCATGAAAGATGTGCAAGGGAATGTGGTCTAGAAAAAAAGAAGGAAGAGGTGGAAGGTACTCTAGTTACTGCCTTTCATGCTAGACAAGAAAAAGACTATTGGGTAATTGAAAGTGGCTACTCAAATCACATGACCGAAGACAAAAGTAAGTTCACTAAACTTGAAAATTATGATGGAGAATTAGTCATGTTTGGAGATGATTTCTGTGCAAAGATTGTTGGAAAAGGAACAACTAGTTTTCATGAAAATTTTTTACTGATGATGTCTATTATGTTAAAAGCTTATGGAATAATCTATTGTGTGTTGGAAAAATGTGTAGCAAAGGATTTAAGCTTTTGTTTCAGGATAATACTTGTGAGATCACAAAAGGGTTTAGAACCTTGGTAGTTGGAGCTAGAAGAACATATGGAAACATTTATCAACTTAAGGGTATTTATGGCCAGTGTTTTATGTCTATAGTTAATAAAATTTGTCAATGGCACTGAAGGATGGGAAATAAAAAATTTGACAACCTAATTAGGATTAGTTCAAGAGACGTTACAAGGTATTTTCATAAAATGATGAAGCGTACCAATACTATTTGTAGAAGTTGTCAATTAGGAAAAAAAACAAGATGCAACTTTAAAGAAAAAGAACAATCAACTACCGAAATACCAGAATTGATTCATATAGATCTTTGTTGTCCTACAAGAATAGGAAGTCTTAATGGTGATAGGTATTTTATGATTATTATTGATGATTATTCTAGAATGATATGTGCTACTTTTCTTAGGGAGAAAGATCAAACTCTAGATAGATTCAAGGTGTTCAAAGCTATGGTAGAGAATGAAGTGAATCTTAAGATTAAATGTTTATAGTCTAATAGCGGTGGAGAATTTACCTCCAATGAGTTTAATATGTTTTGTGAAGATCATGGTATAAAGAGGCATCTTTCTTCTCCTAGAGCTCCTTAGTAGAATGGAGTTGTTGAGAGAAATAACCAGACTCTTCAAGAGGCTATAAGGACTATGATCAAAGAGGAAAATGTACTTAAGTACACTGGAGAGAAGTAATTCACACTACTATTTATATTCTTAACATAGTTCAGATCAAACGTAATAGCACAAAGACTCCTTATGAACTATGGCATGGAAAAAATCCTACTATTAAGTACTCCAAGGTGTTTGGAAGCAAATGTTATATTAAAAGAGATGATGAGAACCTAGGAAAGTTTGATGCTAGATGTGATGAATGTATTTTCCTTGGATATTCAACAAATAGCAAAGCTTATAGATGCTTCAATAAAAGATTGAGAAATATTGTTGAAAGTGCAAATGTAAAAGTTGATGAAGATATGCATAGATCAGCTGAAAAAACTAAATTTTAACAAGATGAACCTATTTGCAGACAATTACAAGAAGAGAATAAGGAAGAAGAAGAGGCTCCTAAACCTGATCCTAAGACTCCACAATATGCATAGAAAAATCATCAAGAAAAATAGATAATTGGAGACAAAAGTGAAGGTGTAAAGACAAGAAGCAAAGTGGTAGCAATAGAGGTAAATTTGTGTTTACTTTTAAAGATAGAACCTAAAATAGTGTGTGAAGCATGCAAAGATGAAAATTAGGTTAGAGAAATGAAAGAGGAGTTACAATAGATAGAGAAAAATGAGACATTGGAATTATTTCCTAGACCAGTAAATAAGAACATAATTGGTACAAAGTGGGTATTTAGGAATAAGTTGAATGAGAATGGTGAAGTAGTAAGAAAGAAAGAAAGGCTTGTGTAAACAAGATTATTCATAGGTTGAAGGAATATAATTTGAGGAGACATTTTTCCTGGTGGCAAGAAAGTAGGCTATTCATATGCTTTTGGCATTTTTTTCTTACAAAGATTTCAAGGTATACTAGATGGATGTTAAGTCTACATTCTTGAATGGAGAATTAGAATAAGAGGTCTACATGGAACAACTGAAGGGATTTCTTTTATTAGATCAACCAGACATGGTGTATAAGTTGAAAAGGGTACTGTATGGACTTAAACAAGCTCCCAAATCATGGTATGCAAGGTTGGATAGGTATTTGACACAACAAAGGTTCAACAAAGGCTCCATAAATAGTAATCTCTATTTCAAGGTTGAAGGAAAAAAAATGTTGATAATGGTTGTGTATGTTGACGATATTATCTTTACTGGAAATGAGGGTACGTGCAAGAAATTTGCAGAGGAGATGAAAAAATAGTTTGAAATGTTTATGATTGGTTTGTTAAATTTCTTTCTTGGACTTCAAGTGAATCAAACTAATAAGGGCATATTCACTTCACAATCAAAGTATATTAAAGAACTACTAAGAAGTTTGGAATGTATGAATCCAAACCAGTCTATACCCCTATGGTGACTAGATGCAAAATGAGTAAGCGTGATGAATCTCCTAAAGTTTATTAGAGTGTGTGCAAATCTATGATTGGAACAGACTATTATATCTTACTACTAATAGACTATATATCATGCATGTAGTATGTTTTGTTGCCAGATTTCAAGCAAAACGTAAAGAAACATGTGTTATAGCTATGAAAAGGATATTCAAATATCTAAAAGTTACTCTGGGCTATGGTTTGTGGTATCCTAAGGATACTAATTTTACTTTAAGTGCTTACACTAATGTAGATTGGGCTAGTTGTGTAGATGACCCGAAGAGTACAAGTGGTGGTGAATTCTTTCTTGGATGTAGGTCTGTTTCATGGTTGAGCAAGAAACAAGATTCAATTTTTTTATCCACTATAGAGGTCAAGTACATAGTAGCAACATCTTGCTACACAAAGGCACTATGGATGAAGCAAATAGTGAAGGACATAAGAGTGATGTGTGATGAGCCTATCCCTATATTTTGTGATAATACAAGTGCAATAAATATGTCAACTAATTTGGTAATGAATTCAAGGAAAATGCATATATCTATATGATATCATTTTTTAAGAGAGAAGGTATTAAAGAATGAATTCAAACTTGAGTATGTTCCTACAAAGGATCAAATTGTTGATATACTCAATAAGGCTCTTTTGAAGGATAAATTTGAGTATCTTAGGGAGAAGTTGGGGGTTACAACCCCTACTTCTTTGAACTAGGTGCACATGGAGGCACATCAGTCTAGTGGATCTACAAATTCATCATTTTCCAAGACTGGGAACAAGGGTCTACTCCTTAGGGGGAGTAGGAAGTATCATTGTTGCAGTATGAGATGTGTGTTGTCATGGGTGCACTCCTAAGGGGGGGTGATCAAAATTATATGAAAACTTTTTTTTCTTTTCCATTCACCTCAAAGGGGGAGAGAGAGTCATGTATTTCCATAAATGAAAAATGGGTAGATTACATTACACGCATGAATGAGTATGGTGGTTTTATCATTAATGTTTTCATTGATGTCAATATAGTATAAGTTGTTGCAAACAAAGGAAATAAGTGATTACATGTGGTGCATGTATAGTTGCTCGATATTGTTGAAATGTTGTGAGTACAAGGAGATATATTTATGGTCTTGTAGGCATGCTGATATGATGAATTATCAAGTTCTTTTGAGAAAATAAATAAATAGTGAAGACACAATTGTGTGTGTGTTTAGAATGTGCTCTAGTATGTGCTCCACATTTCCTCTATGTTGATCCTATTCTTGTGTGCATTTGAAGTGTTATTTATGGGAATCCTTTGGGGATATATCCTAGGTTATAGCTTCTAGATTGATGAAGAGTGAAAGTTGAGTTCAGTGGTTTATGAATTGGTTTGGCAGAGTGGTCTATCTATGGACTAGGAAAAAAATTATATTCTTTGTAGTCCTCCATTGGTTTGTTTTACATCTTGTGAATCTATAAGAAGGCTTGTAATGGTGTTATATATGTTAGAATATCAAAGGTGTTTGTGGTTTGGTGCTTTGGAAGACTATTTGTAGAGTTACTGTGTGTGTCAGAGTATAGTTTAGATGGATTGATGGAAAGTGTTATGTGTATAAAGGTTGTTGCAATAGCTACAAAAGAATCTAAAGGAATATATTATGTGTCTAGTGTATGGTGAAGTGTGTTATGTGATCCACATGTTATCTTCTTATTGCAAAAGCATGTACTTCAAAGTTCATTGGAATTTTCATTAGGTTTGGCTCACCTTGTGTTTACACATCATGTGAAGGAAAAGATGCTACAAGTATGAGCAAGGTTGGTGGTGTTGTTTTTGATGTCAAAAAAATTCAAAATGTTGTAGATTGTACATGTATATTTGAGATGTTGAGATATTATGAGTACATGGAGCGATTCTTATGATGTAGATGTGCTGAAATAAAGGGTTATCAACTAATTTTGAGAAAATTAATAAAGAGTGAAGTTAGAAGTATATGTGTTCTGAATGTGCTCCACGGTTCTTCTATTTTGATCCTATGTTTGTGTAGATCTAAAGGGTCAATGTGGGGATCTATTGGTGTCATCTCTTGATTTGTATCTTCTGGTTTGATGAAGTGTGAAATTTTTGTTCATCGATGTGTGAACTGGTTTCACAAAATTGCTTGTCTGTGGACTAGGAGAAATGTTTCTACTTTGTATTCCTTTGCTATTTTGTTCTAGGTCTTGTGGATCTAGAATATTCCTTGTACTATTTTTCAGTGGGTTTTGGAGAAGATGTGCATGGTTTGGTGTTCTGGAAGATGAGTTTCAATGTTGTTGTATGTGTTTGCACAACCTGCATGGACAAATGGAAGGTTTTCTATGTTTGATTAAGTGTTTAATTGGTCAAATATCATTCTTTTCCACCGTAGGAATGTTGAGTTGCTGACCTAATTTCAATTTATGAAATAAAGCGTATATGGCTGACCTTGGAGAATGTTTCTAAGGTTGAGAATTGTATAAATGCAATTCAAGTTGCAAAGGATTAAGTGGTATAGAGTAAAAAAGTAAGCCACAAGAGTAGAGAAAAGTTGTGTAAAAGTGAGTTGAGGCAACATTACTTGATTGTGTTAGATTCTTGAAAGTAGTGACCTAAAGGTTTCTACAATCTTCTAATCAAATCTATAGATGTGTGTAAATTGTTGTGGTGGATCTTTCTATTATCTTTTGTATCTATAGGTAGTGAACCTTTGTATCCAGATAGTAAGTCCTATTCTCGGTAGTGAGCCCTTGGTAGTGAGCCTTTTTCATTTAGTTTTTCTATTACTTTATATTGTGAGTTAACCCTCACCATGGTTTTTCCCTTATTGGGTTTTCCACATAAAATTTGGGGTTGATTGTGTTGATTTGTTTTTTTTTTTATCTGTGTTACATGTTAATAATTAGTAACATAATAGTGTGTTTGTGAAGTTGATAAGTGTTTGAAGTTTTGTGATTGAATTTGGTGACAAATGATTCACCCTGCCTCTCAGTTGTCCTATGCATTTTAAAAATTGGTACCAAAGCTTTGGTTCCTTGGTGTAGAGCTCAACCACTTAAGGAATATCCAATGGTGCATAAGTTGGTGATCCCTATGCTTGATGAATCTGATTATGGTGACTAGAAAGTGTAGATGAGAGGATATATTATCTCTTTTGGCTACAAGACCTGGAAGGTTGTTGAGACTAAGTATGTTGCTACGACGAGTGGTCCTACTCCTGCAGATGAGGTTTCTTCTTATGAGGAGAATGAAAATGTGAGGTATGCTATTTACAATGTGCTATCCAAGATTGGGCAAACAAAATTTATCTCTCTAGGAATTGCTTATGAAGTTTGGAAGAAATTGGAAGATCTTTATGAAGGAAATGATAGAGTGAAATTGACAAAGGAGTTGATGGAAAAACATAGATATGAGAATATGAACATGGAAGAAGGAGAAGATATTATAAGCTATTTTTAGAGGATTCTAATGACCCTACCAGAGTGTTACAGTGACAAGGTTTTAGTTATTGAGGAAATATATGATCCTAAGAAATACACTAAGGAAGAGTTATTTGGCACCTTGAAAAAATTTGAGAGGAGAAAGTTTGGAAAGAAAAAGGAAAATACAGAAATCATAAGAAAGAAAATTTAAAGCAACAAATATTGAAGATGATCTAGATAGTGATGGTTCAAATGAGTTTGAAGCAAACATTACTAGGAAGTTGAAGAAAGGTACCGGTAAGTAGAAATGCATGTTTCCCTTTAAATTTTTTAGTTGTGGTAATATTGGTCATTATGCTTCAAGATGTTCGAATATAGATCATAAAGATAGAAAGGATAGAAATTAAAAAAAAATTACTATGTTACAAAAGAAGTTGGAATCTTCAATGATAAATTTGATTATGAGTATGATGATAGTGAATGCTTGTTATTAGCTTTCTAGAGTAAATCTATGTCTACTAACACTAGAAAATGTGCAAGAAAAAGTGATTCAAAGAATAAGAAGGATGAGATGGAAGGTACTTTGGTCATTTCCTTTCATGATAGACATGATGAAGACTATTGGGTGATTGATAGTGGATGTTCTAATCATATGAACGAAGATAAAATTAAGTTCACTAAACTTGAAAAGTATGATGGCGGTTTGGTCATGTTTGGTGATGATTCTAGAGAGAATAGTTTTAGGAAAGGTACAATTAGTTTTGATCAAATACACAACACTAATGATGTATATTATGTAAAGGACCTAAGGCATATCCTTTTGAGTGTTGGAAATGTGTATAGAAAAGGTTTCAAACTTTTTTTTAAGGATAATACCTATGAGATTAGGAAAGGATCCAAAGCTATGGTGGATGCAAGAAGGAGAACTCATGGAATCATCTATCAACTTAAGGGTTTTGATGGTCAGTTCCTTGTATCTCAATTTAATGAAAGTTGGCTATGACACTGGAGAATGGGACATGCAAACTTTGATAATCTAGTCAGGATCAGTTCAAGAGATGTTGTCTAAGGTTTTCCTAAAATCATAAATCATGCTAATACTATTTGTAGAAGTTGTTAGTTAGGGAAACATATAAGATGTAGTTTCAAAGGAAAAGAACAAACTACTAGCAGAATGCTGGAATTAATTCATCTAGACCTATGTGGTCCTACTACAACAAGAAGCCTAAATGGTGATAGGTATTTCATGCTCCTTATTTATGATTATTATCAAATGACATGTGTTTCATTTCTTAGAGAAAAGACTGGGGTTGTGGATAGGTTTAAATTTTTCAAAGCAAGAGTAGAAAATGAAGTGAACCTAAGAATAAATGTTTGAGATATGATACAGTTGGAGAATTCAATTCTAGTGAGCTTAATGCATTTTGTGAAGAGCGTAGCATAAAGAGAAATTTTTTTGCTCCAAGAGATCCTCAGCAGAATGAAATGGTTGAGAGAAAGAATGAAACTGTATAGGAAGCTACAAGAACCATGATGAAAGAAGTAAATGTACTTGATGTGTACTAGAGAGGGGTAATGCACACTACTATTTATGTTCTTAATAGAGTTCAAATCAGAGGAAGCATCACAAAGATTCGTTATGAGTTATGGATGGGTAAGGCTCCTACTGTGAAATACTTTAAGGTGTTGGAAGTAGATATTACATTAAAAGAGATGATGATAATCTTGGGAAGTTTTATGCTAGATGTGATGAAGGTATTTTTCATGAATATTCAGCAACGAGAAAAGTATATAGATGCTTTAATAAAAGATTGAGGAAGATTGTTAAGAGTGCTAATGTGAAGCTTGATGAGGATATGCGCAAACCTATTGAGATAAGTAAATTTAAATCGAATATTCCTGTTCACCCACTAGTAGCTATAGAGAATAAGGAGGAGGAAGAAGAAGAAAATCTAGAACGTACTATTAAGAATTCTAAGTATTTCTAGGAGAATCATCTAGAGGAACAAATAATTGGAGGTAAGAGTGAAGTAGTGAAGAAAAGAAGTAAAAACATAGCAGCTAAGGTAAATATATGTTTACTTTATAAAATAGAGCCTGAGTTTGTGTGTGAAGCATGTGAAGATGAAAGTTGGGTAAGAACTATGAAAGAAGAGTTGCAACAAATAGAGAAGAATTAGACATGGGAACTATTTCCTATACTTGTGAATAAGAATGTAATTGGTTCAAAGTGGGTGATTAGGAATATGTTTAATGAAAATGGTGAAGTTATAAGAAAAAAAGAAAGACTTGTATGCAAGGGATACTCATAAGTTGAAGGAATAGTCTTTGAAGAGACATTTGCACCAGTGACAAAAATGGAAGCTATTAGGATTTTTTTGGTATTTTCTACCCACATGGACTTCAAAGTCTATCATATGGATTTCAAGCCTGCATTCTTGAATGGTGAACTAGAACAAGAAGTGTACATGGAACAACTTGATGGATTTTAGTTATCAAACAAACTAGAAATGGTTTGTAAGTTGAGGAAGGAATTGTATAGATTGAAGAAAGCTCTTAGAGCATGGTACACAAGATTGGATTGATATCTTACACAAGAAGGATTTAGCAAGGGCTCTATTGAAATCAATCTTTACTCCAAATTGCAAGGTAACAAGATGTTGATAGTGGTAGTATATATTAATGATATCATCTTTGGAGGAAATGAAAGTATGTGTAAGAGATTTATAGAGGAAATGAAAAAAGAATTTGAAATTTCCATGATTGGTGAGTTGAACTTCTTTCTTGGTCTTCAAGGAAATCAAATTGATAAGGGGGTATTCATTTCACAATCTTAGTATGTGAAAGAGTTGTTAAAGAAGTTTGGAATGGATGACTCCAAACTAGTTAGTACTTCTATGGTGACCAGATGTAAGCTGAGTAAATATGATGAATATGCCAAAGATTATCAGAGCAAATATAGATATATGATTGGTGGACTATTGTATCTTACTACTACTAGACCAGATATCAAGCATGAACTATGTTTAGTTGCTATATTTTAAGAAGATACTAAAGAAGCACATGTTACAGCTGTAAAGAGGATATTCAGATATCTTAAAGGCACAATGAATTATAGCTTATGGTATCCTAACGATAATGACTTCACTTTAGGTGCTTACAATAATGCAGATTGAGCTAGTTGTGTGGATAACTGAAAGAGTAATAGTTGAGGTGCTTTATTTCTTGGTGGAATATTGGTTACATGGTTAAGTAAGAAACATGAATCAATTTCTTTATCCACTATAGAAGCAGAGTATATTGTGCAACAACATCTTGCTGCATGATGAGTCCAATTTATTACTCAATTTTGATAGAATTTATTATCTATTTGTTATAGACTTTGATACTTGGATGTTGACCTTATTGTGATATTTCCTCAAAACCATAGACATTGGGCATAAGATATTTTTATAACCTTAAAATGATATTGAAATGCTATATGAACTATATATGTTAAGTTTACATGTGGATTAATGAATGCTACTTTAAGATAGTTACAAATATATAATTGTTGTGCGTACTAATATTGTTATGCATATATAATTAGCATCCTAAAAAATTAAGGAAGATTTTTCTAGCTGGTCACTTGCCATCAAATTCAACAAGGTGATCGTTCAAAGGTCAAATGGAGGAGAGACTCTCAGCAAGATGGAAATTCCTAGTTTGAATTGAAGATTTATAACCACCTTGTAGTTGGTCTTAATTGTTTGTTGAGTGAATATAGGAGTTACTGTTGTGCTAGATCTGTGTTAAGGAAAACATGCTTGACCAGATTCCTTGCATGCATAAACTCCTCTCCAAAATTCATGCTTTTCCTAAAGTGGCATTCTCCTAATCTATTAGATTTGACCGCCTTTCTAGGTAGTTAGTTATTAGCTTTTCTTCCTATAAATAAGACTCAAATTCTCCTTCTTAGAAGGTTGATTGATCTGATGATGTACTCAAATTATTAGTTTCTCACTAATATAGTTGTCTTGCTCATTTGTACTCATGTTTTCCAATGAATAAAATGAATTTATAAGTTCATGCATCTAATTTTACATTTTTCTTAAGGGATACTCATCTAAGGGGGCCCACTTGGTGAGAATTCCATCCTTTAGTTTAGTTATTACTTTTTTTTCAGTAATTAGTTAAAATTTGGCACTGTTTGTTCCTGTAGCCACTAGAATTCAATTATGTGACTATTCCTATAGCCAAAGTAGACAAAGTAGTTCTTTTTTGTGTGCCAATATTCTCATTTATGCTATGAACTTCAACTTAGTATAGTTGTTAGTTGATGTTTAACATTTATGTTATTTCTTTCTAAGCAATTTACTTTCAACATTATGTCTTTTTTAGCTGTAGAATGAATGTGGCTACTTTACAATTCCTAGTGCACATATTGTGCTAACCCATTTCAACTCTCCGTCCCTATGTTGAAAAGTTAAATGCACCTTCATAGTGATTAAGACAACTATTTAGATTAGATGTCCAATCTCTAAATCATAGGAGTATGGGCTTAGTTGTTAGATCATTGTATGAGGCCAACACTTTTGGCACGTTACTGAGGATGTTGTCAAACTAGGGAGCTCTTTGGAGTCATTGATAGTTGTTCTTGTTGTAGTATTATAGAAAAACATTTCTTAGTACACCCCTCATTTAGGAAAGTAATGATCCACCATTCGTTTTCCAATTCTTTGTGTGAGTTGGCTAATAGTGAGTTGATACTGTATGCATAGAGGAAGGAGGAGAGATGCTAATGGTAGATTCCTTCCAAATAATATTGATCCATTCTAGCTAGTTGAGCATCATAATTTGTCAGGAGAAGAAGAAGAAGAGACATACCCCTTTTCTGATGCATTCCTTGATTTGACGAGTTCTGAAATTTCCTTTGAAGACCAAAATAAGTTTGAAAATTGCTTTACTTTGGAACTACATTAGGAAGGCATGGGTGATGAAAATAGAAATAGACCTAACCAACCAAGTTTTCCTTTCCCCATTGCTCATAAAAATGAAGTTTAAAACCTCAAAAATATTCATGGTTCAGTCCCTCCTAAGTTCTATGGAGTTGTCACAAAAGATCCTAATACTTTCTTGTTCCAATTTGACATACTTTATAGGTGTTTGACATAACCATTGTGGATAAGCTAGAGAAGGCCAATGTTATTGTAGATTTTATTTCAAGGCTATACATCTTGCAAGATGCAGATGGAGGACTATCTCTATTAGAAGGATTTATGGTGGCCATTGGAAGGGAAAACCAAGAAACCGACAGCAATGTCAGATGAGGACTGGGAGATCTTGGATAGAAAGGCTCTTGGCAGTATTCGTCTATGCCTAGCACAATCAGTGGCATTCAATATTACTACAGCAAAGACAACTCAAGAGTTGATGGAAACCCTGGAAAAGTGATATGAAAATCCTTCCACTTCGAATAAGGTATTTCTTATGAAGTGTTTATTTAATATGAAAATGGTAGAAGGTGGGTCAATTACTGATCATTTGAATGAGTTTAATATGGTCACCAGTCAATTAACTTCTGTAAAAGTAAACTTTGATGAGGAAGTTAGGGCTCTTTTGATTCTGTGTTCTTTTCCTGAAAGCTAGAATAGCTTGGTAATGGCTGTTAGCAATTCTATTTTTGGTTCGAATACATTGAAGTTTGATGATGTTGTTGGTGTTATTTTGAGCGAGAAAATTCGTAGGAAAAGCTCAAGTGGAACATCCACATCAGGTAGTGTTTTGAATGCAGAAAGCAGGGGCAGAAAAGGAGAGAGGAAACAATTCTGGAAATTGTGGGAAGTCATGAGGAAAATCAAAGGATAGAAAGTCCCAATCTAGAGACAAGAGGGATTGTTGGTACTATGGTAAGCCGGGTCATTTGAAGAAAGATTGCTGGTCTCAGAAAAATAAAGGAGACAAAAAGGAAGGAAGTAAAGAGGAAAATGTGGTAAGTAATAAATCTAATGAGGATGCTTTGATTCTTTCCCTTGATAATTTGATGATTCTTGGGTGTTAGATTCAGGGGCTTCATTTCATGCTACCCCCCATAGAAGTTATTTTCTTGATTATGTCCAAGAGGATTTTGGGCTGGTTTATTTAGGAGATAACGAACCCTGTCAGATTGTTGGAAAGGGAAGAATCAAGATTAAGTTGCAGAATGGGAATCATTGGCTACTACGTGAGGTAAGGCATGTTCCAAAGTTAAGCAAAATTTAATTTCAGCAGGGCAACTAGATGATGAAGGTTGTGTTGTTACTTTTAGTGATAAAAATTGGAGGGTCACAAAGGGTGCCTTAGTGGTAGCAAAAGGTGTGAAAGTAGGCACCTTATATCTTTGTACAGGTCATACTTTCCTTCTACTTTAATTATTATAGAAAAAGGTCAATGTTCAGAACAGTTGCTGTTCAGGTAGAAGATCATACAGTTCATGGACTGCAGATAGACTTGGGCATATGAGTGCAAAAGGTATGAAAGTACTTCATTCAAATAATGTTTTACCAGGTCTAAAATGTGTTAATATGGATTTCTGTGAAAGTTGTGTGTATGGAAAACAAAAGAGAGTTACATTCATTGATGTATGAGGACCAGCTCAGGTATCTTCTCTCGGTGGCTCTATGTATTATGTTACATTCATTGATGATGCAACTAGGAAGGTATGGATTTATTTCCTTAGGAAGAAATCTAATGTATTTGAAACTTTTAAAAAATGGAGAAGCTTGGTTGAGAATGAGACGGGTAAAAGGTTAAAATGTCTCAGATCTGATAATGGTGGTGAGTATTGCAGTAAATAATTTGAAGATTATTGTTCGTCAAATGGTATTCGTAGGCATAAAATGGTTCCAAGGACTCCACAGGAAAATGGTGTGGCTGAGCACATGAATAGAACAATAATGGAGCATGCACGGACTATGAGATTGCATGTTGGGTTGCCTTTAAAATTGTGGGTAGAGACTATAAACACTATTGTTTATTTAATCAATAGAGGTCCTTCTAATCCTTTGGGTTGTGGTATTCCAGAGGAAGAATGGAAAGGTAAGAAGGTGAGTTATTCTTTTCTCAAAACCTTTCGATTGTGAAGCATTTGCACATGTAGATTATGAAAATAGAACCAAGCTTGATGCAAAATCAAAGAAATGTGTATTTGTTGGATATGGCATTGATGAATTTGGTTATAGGCTTTGGGATTTTGAAAATCAGAAAATTGTGAGAAGTAGGGATGTCATATTCAATGAGAAAGTGTTGTACAAAGATCTGTTGCTGCAGCATGAGAAGAAAGAAAATGATTATATAGTGTTGGATGATATTCCAAATAATGATGTTTCAATGGTTCCTCATGTTGGGCAACAACAACAACAACAAATACCACAAACTCTTGTTAGAAAATCTTCAAGGATAAGTAGACCTCCAGAAAGATTCTCTCCCTCTTTGTATACTATTTTGTTAACTAATGCTGGTGAACCAGAATATTATGACAAAGCTATGCAGGTCGATACCAAGGTTGAGTGGGAGCGTGGAATTGAAGAAGAAATGGACTCCTTGCTGAAAAACAAGACTTGAGAATTATGCAAGTTGTCTGCAGGTAAAAATGCTTTACCAAACAAATGGATTTATAGGCTGAAAGAGGAGGATGGAGGTAAGAAAATATATAAAGCCAGATTATTTGTAAAGGGATTTGCATAGAAACAAGGTATTGATTTTGATGGGATTTTTTCTCCTGTTGTTAAAATGACTTCTATTCGTATTGTTTTAAGTATTGTGGCTGCTGAAGACTTGCATTTAGAACAGCTTGATATTAAAACAACCTTTCTCCATGGTGATTTGGAAGAGGAAATATATATGGATCAACCACAAGGATTTGAGGTCAAAGATAAGGAGAAACTAGTGTGTAGATTGAAGAAAAGTTTATATGGCTTGAAGCAAGCACCTCGGCAATGGTACTTGAAATTTGATAGTTTTATGGCTGAGCAAGGCTGCAACTGGTGTAATTCTAACCATTGTGTTTATTTTCAGAGGTTGGATAATGACAGCTACATTATTTTGTGTTTATATGTTGATGACATGCTTGTAGCTGGGTCTAACATGGATCACATAAGTGAGCTAAAACAACAGTTAGCAAAATATTTTGCTATGAAGGATTTGGGTGCAGCAAAACAAATCCTTGGTATGAAAATTTGTAGAGATAGGAAAAACGATTTTTTTTTTATTTTAGGCTAATTATGTTGAAAAGGTGTTGTAGAGATTTCATATGGAGAATGCAAAAGCTGTCAGCACACCTTTGTCTAGTCATGTTAAATTGACTAAGGATATGTGTCCAAAGACACAAGAGGAGGAAGGAAAAATATCCAAGGTACCATATGCTTCAGCTGTAGGTAGTTTGATGTATGCCATGGCATGCACGAGACTAGATATTGCACATGCTGCAGGAGTTGTTATCAGGTATTTGAGTCATCCCAGAGTTGAGCATTAGAATGCAATAAAATGGATTCTCAAGTACTTGAGAGGTACATCCAATAATTGTCTATGTTTTGGGGGCTCTAATACTGATTTAAAAGGCTACGTTGACTCATATTTGGCAAGGGATATAGATACCAGGCGGAGTACCACAGGTTATGTATTTACAATTGGTGGGACATTAGTGAGTGGATTTCATGATTGTAGAAGGTGGTTGCTTTATCCACCATAGAGGCAGAGTATGTTGTTGCAACAGAAGCGGCAAAGGAGATGATATGGCTATAACTTTTCATGGATGAGTTGGGCAAACAACAGGCTAGAAATTACTTGTTTGCAGATAGCCAGAGTGCTATACATCTTGCAAAGAATTATGCCTTGCATTCTAAAACAAAACACATATAGTTGAGATATCATTTCATTCGGTCGGTGTTGGAGGATGGACAGGTCAAGCTAGACAAGATACATATAGATGTCAATCCAGTAAATATATTTATGAAGGTAGTACCAAGGGAGAAGTTGAGCTCCTCTTCAGCCTCAATTGGCATTTAAGGTTGAATTCAAGTATAACAAAGCAATAGGGTCCAAGGTACTTATTTCCAATGGGAGCTGTAATTGCAGCAGTGTCATCCAAGATCAGTCTCCAAGTGGGAGATTGTGTTGGTATGGAGCCTGATCAGTCTCCCAGTGGGAGATTGTTGGTATGTGGTGACTAATCATGCTATACTATATAGCCCATGGTATACTGTACACCCCGGCCCCTTTCTCGTGGCAGCCCCTGAGAAAAAAATTTCTCCTACTTTTTCGCGTGATCACCGAAAAAGGGAAAAATCAATGATAAAGGAAAAAGCCGATTTTGTAGAACCAAAAAATTTGGAAGCTTCTAAGCTTGTTAAAAAGGGGTTCGGATGGGTATTTTAGTATGATGAAAAACGCGATTATTCACAAGATTGTAATAGGTTTTACACTAGATAATAAAAGCATTGGATGGCTGGGGTTTGGTGGATGTAGCCCGGATTGGGTGAACCATGTTAAATTCTCTATATTATCATTTATTTTGTGTGTGTTTTAGTTTCTCTGTTTATTACATAGATCTGCATTTAATTGTTAGATATTTGTCATTTCTAACCCTAACAACAAATTCATTGATGACTCTTTCCCTAATGAATATCTATTCTCAAGTATGTGGAGGATCATCATGGAAAAACATGCCCTTATATGGTGAAAAATTTAGAAAAATTGGAGTTAGGAAACTTGACATAAAATTTTGAATAAGTTATCTATATTATTTCAAAAGTATGTAACAATAGAATCTATCACAAATTGAATGTAGTTTCTAAACTACTTGGTTTATTTAAAATGTAAAAAATCTATTTGGTGAAAATTTGAAATTTCAATGCAGTAGTATATAAATTTTAGGGGAAAAAAAGTAGATGTCTATCTAACCACCCTAACCACACTAAAATGATAATATTTTTTTATAAGATTATATATATAAGTAGAGGAATCATATCCTTATGTGATGCATATTTTTTGTAATTTTTTCCAAGTAAATAATTAATTATGATTTTTTTATTACAACTTTTAAAAATATAAAAAATCGTATGTTTGACCACCTTAACTTGGTCAAAACTTCATGAAATTCATTTTTTTAATACTATAGTATGTGAAGCATAAAATACGATACCATTTGAAAGCTATGTATGTTTTCAATCAACCTATCAATCAAAAATTTAGTCATAATTCAAATAGAAAATGAATAATAATTATTTATTAAATTCAAAGTAAAGAATAATTTATATTGGTGGAAAGGTGAGAATCTCCTTTAAAAACCCTTTTCGTTTCATCAATTTTGGGTAAGAAAAAATTCGTCAGCCACATACCCTACACATACCTATCATATCACCACTTTTTGGCCTATCATGATCTTGCACATACCCTCTCCATCAATCTACAAACACCCTGGTATCTTGACATAGCTAATTATTTGGTCACAAGGAGAGTACTTCCTCACTTCTCTACAAAAGAGAGAAGGGAAATCATTGAAAAATATTTTCCTTTTTCATGGATTGTTGGATGTTTGTTCTACCTTGAACTAGACCATGTCATGAGGAGATGTGTGAGGGAAGATGAGACATATGATATTTTGAATGCATGCAACAATGAACCATATGGAGGAAATTTTTTATCCAAGACAATAATGAAAATTTTGAACATAGGATATTACTAGCTCACATTCCACAAGGATGCTGAGAGATATATAGGAAAGTGTGATAGATGCCAAAGGATGTGATGGCCAAAAAAGTTTAATGAGATGCCCCTTTTATCCCCTAGTAGTGATCGATTCATTTGACAAGTGGGGATTGGATTTTGGTAGGACCCATTGATCCTCCATCCAATGGTAAATCCTATATATTAGTATGCACTGATTATGTAACCAAATGGGTAGAAGCTAAGGCCATGAAGCATGCAGGAGATAATAAGGTTGTTGAATTTCTTTATGACAAAATTTTCACATAGTATGGGGTTGCAAGAGAGATAGTGACTAATCAAGGGGCTCAATTCACCTCAACCATTGTTGTAACACTAGTTAGTGAGTACAACATAAGCCACAAGAAGTTTACTCCTTGTCACTCTTAGGCGAATGACAAAGTTGAGGTGAATAACATAAATATTGAAGCCATTTTTATGAAAACAATGGCTATTTATAGGAAGGATTGGGAAAATAGGCTACCAAAAGCTGTCTGCACCAATATGACAACTTGGAAAAAAAAAAAAAGGCTTCACTCCTTTTGACTTGTTGTATGGAAAGAAAACTATGATGCCCATTGAATTTGAGCATAAGACTCTTAGGACTATCATGGACTTGGGTATCGATATCTCAAAGGTACAAAGGGACAGAATCATGCAACTTAATGATTTAGATTAAATGAGGAAGGAAGCCCTACATTACACAGAGGTAGTGTAGAATCAGAGAATAAAGTGGCATGGAAAATTCATTAGGGACAAGAAATTCTAGCCAAGAGACTATGCAATGCTCTACAACTCAAGGTATCAGGATAATGCAAGAAAATTGCAGAGACAGTGGCTAGGACCATATGAGGTTGCTAAAGTTTTCCCCAATGGTGTTGTTTGACTCACTACCATTGACCCAGTAAGATTTAGGCTACTATTCAATGGTCATCACCTCAGGTTGTATCACAAGCCAACTTCCAAGAATGAATTTCTATGACAATTCACTCAACATACAACTCCTAAACTTCCTGCAACTGAAGGAAGTGGACCTAGTGTCCCTCCTTATGACTAACTAAGGTACATAACTTGTCATAATAAAGACTTCCACTTTTTTTGGGATCGACTTATTCATTCATTCATCCATTCACCCATTCATCTCTACCTTTCTCTCTCTTCCATCACACAGCAATAACTTCACTTCATTCTACCATAATTTGACTTCATTCTTCCATTCTTTCACTTCATTCCACTCCACTTTCATTAATTTCTCAGCTAAATTTTTAAAAGATGATCAATAATTTATCCATAATCTTTGCAACAAATCTTCCATGAATTTAGGTATGTGTGCATCAATTTTTTATATCTTAATTTTCTCTTAAGTATATTAATTTAATTGATGTAAATTAATATATATGTTCTCCATAAAATGTAATTATTCTCTGCCCTCGTCAAGTCGACATTACACCTACACATGTGAGGACACATGCTCAAATTTAGGTTTGGGGAAGTTTGAATACCATTTTCAATGTGTCATTCCATGTTGGTTCATGTTAACAAAGCTTAAATTGAGCCAATTTGAATTTTTAGTGAATTGACAACTTGCATGTGTGATGTGATATCAATCACCACTATTTTTCTCAATCATACCCTTCATTTATTACTCCTTTACTACCTTTATTGCTCTTGTAATAATATTAAGCTACCAAAAAGGAAAATTTAGATGACATTAGTGTTGGGAATTTAGCAACATTGGAGGAAGGAGAAGTGTAGTTTTAAGACAAAGATTACAGGAAGGGAAACCATATAGAGTGATTCTTTATTTGCAGACACATTACTATAGGATGCACCTAGGCAAGACAAGTTCAAAAATTGTGGGTGGTTGCATTATTTGTTGAAGTTGAATGGTTTTAATGAAGATGTTGTGTTGGAACTTACCCAAACATTGCTTAAGGGAAAGGACATGGTAAAAGGGTTAGAATCCCTAGTGAAAACCCTCTTGTAGCTAAATAGACCATAGAAATTAGCTCTTTTTAGGTAGAGCATTCAAACAAAGAAATTTTCTCTTCAGATTATGATGATGTTCCTCTTGGCATCATACTTCAAAATAGGGCACATAATAAAGAGGGAGAAATAAAGGTAAATCTAAAAAGAAAAATGTAGGAAATAAAGTGCCAAGCTCTAAGAAATGGAAGGTTCACACTATTCTTCCTACAACTGAAGAAAACCATTAGAGCCCTCCCAAGTGGTGCAGGAGCACCTAGGCTAACCTCCACCAAGTTTCTTCACAATTTTGGCTTGTACTGACCTTAGCCAAGTTAGGGATGTTAATATGTTTGTGAGTTGGTTTGGACCTTAGATGGTCTTGCATTTGTGTGTGATGAGTTAATCATTAGGATTAGCATCATCTTAGTTATTATGTTGATAAATGTTGTTGCATTTAGTTTTAGATAGCCTATGTTGTACATAGGGCAGTAAATGTGTTTTAAACACATGACCATAGTTGAAAAGATGCCAAGAGGTAGTTGAGGAAGTTGATGATTCGAAACAAGGAGATTGAGGTCCTAGAAATTAGGATCATAACATAGAGGTAAGTTTCAAAATGCTATTGTGGAAGTGGCATAACCGCAGTTGTGGAGTTAAATGCATCTTAGTGGGATTGGGAATCCCTTGAAATAAGGGTAAAGGTTCGATCAACTGCCTTGGAATGTGGAAAAAGACTTGTAGATAGGTGTGAAAGCTCGTTGTGAGCAGTTGGGTTAGTATGTAATCAAGTTTTAGTGTGAAAGAAAGGAAATGGATCTACATTTTCTGTATCTACCCATGCATTCTGAGAAACAGTGAACTCGAAGGCACTGTGCACATTGATATAACACTGTATTTATGTTTATTAGATAGTACAGAGCAATTCTCATCTGTTATTCAAGTTGCTTAGTGTAGATTCATTGTTTCAAGTTCATCGTTTAGAGTTGTAGAGTGTTTTTCATAAATACCTGTGTGTTTTGCAACAGAGTTCTCATAGGTGTTGAATACTTAGGTTTAACACTGTATTCATGTTAGTAGAATAGATTAGAATCATTTTTCATTGTGTATTCATTTTAAGTGGAGTGGAATTATTTCTTTGAATCCTTAGATCAGAATTTAGAGGTTAGCAGGGTTTCCATTGTTTTTTTGAGTAGTTAGGATTGGAATGACTCCCCCATAGACACGGACCAAGGGATTCTCCTGAGTTTGGTGGAATATGGGAGTGGAGTCAGTCCTCTATAAATATGTAGTAGTAGGAAACCTTGAGTACCAAGCAGAAGTTGGTAATACCAAACCCTAGGCGAGTGGAAGGTACTCGGTTAGGAGTTTGGAAGGGAAAAGTGGAGAACTCAGGCAGGGGTAGAAGGTATAGTATGGTACCTATATGGTTTCATGAAGGTTTTGGTCATATTTTGACATGTTAAAGAGAGTTGAGGCTTGAATAATCCAATAGTGTGAGGAAACAACAAGAATTTCGTAAAACCCTAGCTATTAGGCCCATTAGCCCTAATCCTCCATGAAGGTAGGAATTACATGTACGGTAAAGACAGAGCTCTGAGACCTAGTACAAGATTTAAAGGACCAAAAAGGGTACCTGAATGTGGTTTTTGTCTGATAGGTTGTTTATCAAGATAGAGAGAAAAAGTCAGAAAAGTGACTGGTAAGGGCTAGTAGGGTTTTAGGCCTCATCAAGGCAATTTCAAGAAAATGGGTAGATTAAAGGTTGAATACCAAGCAAGATGGTTCAATTTGGATGCAAAAAAGCATGGAGACAGTATCTTCAACTCCCCTGCAAGTAGTTCTAGCATGATGAAGAAGTTGGTACTTAGATCCTTCTAAGTCCAAGGAAGAGCAATTGATTACAAGAAGATGTTGAATCTTCAAAGTTAAAGCACAAGGTTGAAAGCTCTCTGAGAAGAGTTGGAGCAAGACTAGAGCAGTCTTTTAATCTCAACAAGAACCCTTGGTAGCAGGTTCCAGGCAGAAGACAGTGCAAGCAACCTTTGAAGAATACATACACCATATTGGTATTAGAGCTTTGAGTTAGATTCAAGGCTTGTGATTAATGAGCCAATCCACTAAGTCAATAGGAGAGAATACACAAGAGGAAGGAACCATGGTGACAAATGCTGAGTTAGCAAAGAAGGTAGAAGAGCAAGAGGAAGATAACCGGTTGCTCAGAGAAAGGATCTCTCAGATGGAGAAACTCCTGGATGAAGTCCAAGAAACAATAGATGATGTGAAGGACAAGATTAAGAAGAAAGAAGAATAGGAAGCCAAGGAAAAAGAAGAAGATTTGGAGGAGGAAGCTCCAAAGCCTGACCCTGTTCTTGCTGAAGAACCATTCTTGAAGGCATTGCAAGCCTTGAGTGGTAAACCATTGGATGGTGTGCCACTTTTCAGTGGAAAAATGGACCCTGATTCAGTTGTAAACTAGATTGAGAGCATTGAGAATCACTTTGAGTGTGATGGAATAACAGAGGCCCGAAAGGTAAAGGTGGCCAAGTCAAGGTTGAGAGGAGCAGCTCTCACATGGTGGAAGTTTGTACAATCTGAAAGAGAGAAAGAAGGCAAAAGTCCCATAGTTTCATGGAGAGGGATGGTAACCCATATAAGGTAGACTTATCTCCCTGATGATTATGAAGTCCAGTTGCATAGGAGAAGACACAATCTAAGGCAAAAGGATATGGATGTCCAAACATATATAGAGGAGTTTCAAAAATTGTGCCTTAGATCAAAGGTGGTTGAAGATGAAAGCATAAAGTTAGCAAGGTACCTAAATGGACTCAAGTGGTCTATCCAAGAAGAAATGAGCTTGGTAAACTTCAAATCAGTCCGCCAATGCTATCAAATGGCTTTGAAGATAGAGGAGAAAGGAAAAAAGAAACAGGAACAAAACCCCAAAGGTAGAGGTAAAGGGAAAGACAACAAAGGACAAAGAGGAAGCTATAGTGGAAGAAGCTCAGAATCAAGAGCCCAAGGAGAAGTCAGATTTTCTGAACAGCAAGAAGGAAGCTCCAGTAGAGGTGGTAGAGGAAAAGGTTTCAGCTCCAGAGGAAGAAGTGGTGGACAAGGAAGAGGCAGTTACTTCACCAACATGAAATGCTATCACTGCAACCAATTGGGACACCTAGCCTATAGATGTCTAGAGAAAGGTAGCACTTCTCATGGAGGAGATAAGAGAACCAATCTGATTCAAGATGAGACAGCTACAACAAACAAACAACCTGAGGTACCTTTGAACTTAGAGGAAGGTGAGAACCTCATAATGAGGACTTTAATCAAAGAACCGGTTAAAGAAGAGACAAGCCAAAGGAGGTCTTTGTTTAGGATAAAATGCAAGATGATGGGGAAAATGTGTAAGGTCATTATAGACTTAGGTTCTACTAACAATATTGTGTCAGAGGAGGGAGTCAACAAGCTGAAATTAGCAAGAATACCCCACAATAACCCTTACAAGGTCACATGGCTCAATAAGGGACAGCATGTCTTAGTGAATGAACAAGCATGGGTGGAGTTCTCAATTGGAAAGTACAAAGACAAGGTATTGTGTGATGTGTTACCTATAGATGCATGCCACTTGCTCCTAGGTAGACCATGGAAATTTGACCGTCAAGCTGTCCATGATGGAGCTAAGAATTCATATACCTTCAAGAAGGACAATGTAACCTACAAGATTCAATCTTTGTTAGAAGATACTAAGGTGCAGACAGTAGGTTCTAAGCTGCTCATAGCTAGTGAAAAAGAGTTCTTAAGAGCTTTGGAAGAAGGAGAAGGAGTTGGCTATGCAGTGATGATAAAGCCAAGAGAGGTGAGCAAAGAGAAGGCAGCTGAAAAGCAAGAGTTACCCAAGGAGATACAAGACTTGTTGTAGACCTATGAAAGCATTGTAAGTAGTGGTCAACCAGCAACCTTACCTCCTAAAAGAGCCATAAGTCATAGGATAGACTTGATACCAGGAGCCACCCTTCCAAACAAAGCAACCTACAAGATGACACCTCAACAAAATGAGGAAATAGTCAAAAAGATTCAAGAACTTCTTGACCAAGGTCTCATTAGGAAAAGCATTAGTCCATGTGTAGTACCCACTGTCTTAGCACCTAAGAAAGGAGGAGAATGGAGGCTTTGTACTGATTCCAGGGCAGTAAACAAGATAACCATTAGGTATAGGTTTCCCATCCCTAGGATTGAATATCTCATGGATTGTCTAGGTGAAGCTAGGTACTATACCAAGATAGATTTAAAGAGTGGTTACCACCAAATTAGAATACATGAGGGTGATCAGTGGAAAATAGCCTTCAAAACCAATGAGTGTCTTTATGAGTGGCTAGTAATGCCATTTGGTTTGTCTAATGCCCCCTCCACATTCATGAGACTCATGAATGAAATCCTCAAGGACTATATTGGCAAGTTTGTGGTAGTGTATCTTGATGATATACTAATCTATAGCAGAACAATAGAAGAGCACCTCCAACATATTGAGTTGATTTTCAAGAAGCTGTAGGAGGAGAAGTTGAAGATCAATTTGGAAAAGTGTGAGTTCATCAAAATAGAGCTGGTGTACCTTGGATTTGTGCTATCACATGGCAACTTGAAGATAGACAGCAGCAAGGTAGAAGCAATTCTCAATTGGCCTACTCCAAAGACAACAATAGAGGTTAGAAGCTTCCATGGTCTTGCTCAGTATTATAGGAAATTCATCAGACAGTTTAGTGCCATTTGTGCTCCTATGTTGGATACCATTAAAGGAGGAATGAAAACCAAATTTGTGTGGAATGAGCAAACTAACAAGAGTTTCGAGTTGCTGAAGGAAAAGATAGCTACCCAGCCTATTTTGGTGTTGCCAAGCTTTGAGAAGCTATTCACCATTGAATGTGATGCAAGCAATGTAGCTATTGGAGTTGTTCTCAGCCAAGAGGGTAGACCGGTGGCTTTTCATTCAGAGAAGCTAAGTGAAGCCAAGAAGAAGTAATCTTCTTATGACCTTGAGATGTATGCATTGGTCCAAGCACTAAGGAAGTGGAGGCACTACTTGCTTCCCAAAGAATTCATTGTGTACTCAGACAATCAAGCACTCAGTTTTTTGAATTCACAAGAGAAGTTGAGTCACAGGCACATGAAGTGGGTGGAGTACTTGCAAGCTTACACCTTCAATATCAAGAACAAGAAAGGAGCTCTCAATAAAGTTGATGATGCATTGAGCAGAAGAGTCCTCACAATTCAAGAAATTCAGTTGAAGAGCATGGGAATAGATCACTTCAAAGATCTATATGCAAATGATGAAGACTTTTCAGAAATTTATAAGGTATGTCTTGAGTATAAGAACCATTTTCATAGCAAATATGCTGAATATACCTTGCAAAGTGATTTATTGTTCAAAGGGAATCAACTTTGTGTTCCTAGAGGTTCAATTAGGGATAACTTAACACAAGAAAAGCATAATGGTGCATTGAGTGGTCATTTTGGGATCACCAAAACTCAGGAACTGGTTCAAAGGTTTTTTTTTGGCCTAGGATGAACTTAGATGTCAGGAAGTATGTGGAAAGTTGTGTGGTGTGTCAAAAGGCCAAAGGCACTTCTTCAAATGTAGGCCTATACCAGCCATTGCCTATCCCTTCTAGGCCATGGGAATGCTTGAGCATGGACTTTGTAGTTGGTTTACCCAAGACAAGGCAAGGTATGGATAGTGTTTATGTTGTTGTTGACAGATTCAACAAAATGGCTCACTTTGTGCCCTGCAAAACAACCAATGATGCCAGCCAAATAGCCTCTCTTTTCTTCAAAGAGATAGTAAGGATTCATGGCTTACCAATCAACATTGTATCAGATAGGGATACCAAGTTTATGAGCCATTTTTGGATGACTCTTTGGCAAAGAATGGGCACCAATCTGTCCTTTGGATCTGCATACCATCCCCAAACTGATGGTTAGACCGAAGTTGTGAATAGGACACTTGGAAACCTACTAAGATGCTTGACCAAGGAGTATGGTCAACAATGGGATCAGATTATTGGGCAGGCTGAATATGCCTATAATGATGCTGTTAATAGGTCAACAGGGAAGAGTCCCTTTGAAATTGTTTATGGTTTACATCCTAGAGGTGTTTATGAGCTGAGAGAGTTGAAGGATGGAGTCAAGGGAAGTGAATATGCAGATGATTTTACCTATGCAATGCAGGAAATTCATGAGACAGTTAGAAAAACCTTGGTAGAAAACACTATGAAACATAAGATTAAAGTGGATGAACATAGGAGAGAAGTCCAATTCAATGTGGGAGTCTTAGTGATGGTCCATTTGAACAAGGATAGATTGCAGAAGGGAGTTCCTCATAAGCTGCAAATGAAGAGGATAGGTCCCTGTCCTATCTTGGAGAAGTATGGCAACAATGCAGTCAAAGTGCAATTACCAGATGACAGTGGATTATCCCCTATTTTCAATGTTGCAGACCTTGTACACTAAAAAGGACCACCATTAAACTTGGATCAGACCTTCCATGAAGTCAGTAAAGATGTTGAAGAACTCAAACTGCCCCCTGTCACAGTCAAACAAGCTGATCAAATCTTGGATACCAAGGTCTACAAGAAGACTAGGACCAAAGAGTATAAAGAACACCTGATCAAGAGTCATGGACAACCTAATGCAGATGCAGTATGGATCAAGGAGGCAGAGTTCAAGAATTTGGGCATTGATCCCAACTTGCTCAATCCAAGGATGGATTGAAGTTTTTTGTTTTGGGGAGGATGGTGCAGGAGCACCTAGGCTAACCTCCACCAAGTTTGTTCACAATTTTGGCTTGTACTGACCTTAGCCAAGTCAGGATATTAATATGTTTGTGAGTTGGTTTGGACCTTAGATGGTCTTGCATTTGTGTGTGATGAGTTAATCATTAGGATTAGCATCATCTTAGTTATTATGTTGATAAATGTTGTTGCATTTAGTTTTAGACAACCTATGTTGTGCATAGGGCAGTAAATGTGTTTTAAACACATGACCATAGTTGAAAATATGCCAAGAGGCAGTTGAGGAAGTTGATGATTCGAAACAAGGAGATTGAGGTCCTAGAAATTAGGATAATAACATAGAGGTAAGTTGCAAAATGCTGTTGTGGAAGTGGCATAATCGTAGTTGTGGAGTTACATGCATCTTAGTGGGATTGGGAATCCCTTGAAATTAGGGTAAAGGTTCGATCAACTGCCTTGGAATGTGGAAAAAGACTTGTAGATAGGTGTGAAAGCTCGTTTTCAGTAGTTGGGGTAGTATGTAATCAAGTTTTAGTGTGAAAGAAAGGAAATGGATCTGCATTTTCTGTATCTGCCCATGCATTCTGAGAAACAGTGAACTCGAAGGCACTATGCATGTTGATATAACACTGTATTTATGTTTATTGGATAGTACAAAGCAATTCTAATATGTTATTCAAGTTTCTTAGTGTAGATTCACTGTTTCAAGTTCATCGTTTAGAGTTGTAGAGTGTTTTTCATAAATACCTGTGTGTTTTGCAACAGAGTTCTCATAGGTGCTGAATACTTAGGTTTAACACTGTATTCATGTTATTAGAATAGATTAGAATCATTTTTCATTGTGTATTCATTTTGAGTCGAGTGGAATTATTTCTTTGAATCCTTAGATCAAAATTTAGAGGTTAGCAGGGTTTCCATTGTAGTTTTGAGCAGTTAGGATTGGAATGACTCCCCCATAGACACCGAACACGGGATTCTCCTGAGTTTGGTGGAATATGGGAGTGGAGTCAGTCCTCTATAAATATGTAGTAGTAGGAAACCTTGAGTACCAAGAAGAAGTTGGTAATACCAAACCCTAGGCGAGTGGAAGGTACCTAGTTAGGAGTTTGGAAGGGAAAAGTGGAGAACTCAGGCAGGGGAAGAAGGTACAGTACGGTACCTGTATGGTTTCATGAAGGTTTTGGTCATATTTTGACATGTTAAAGAGATTTGAGGCTTGAATAATCCAATAGTGTGAGGAAATAGCAAGAATTTCATAAAATCCTAGCTATTAGGCCCATTAGCCCTAATCCTCCATGAAGGTAGGAATTACATGTACGGTAAAGACAGAGCTCTGAGACCTAGTATAAGATTTAAAGGACCAAAAAGGGCACCTGAATGTGGTTTTTTTCTAATAGGTTGTTTGACAAGATAGAGAGAAAAAGTTAGAAAACTGACTGGTAAGGGCTAGTAGGGTTTTAGGCCTCATCAAGGAAATTTCAAGAAAATGGGTAGATTGAAGGTTGAACACCAAGCAAGATGGTTCAATTTGGATGCAAAAAAGCATGGAGATAGTATCTTCAACTCCCCTGCAAGCAGTTCTAGCATGATGAAGAAGTTGGTACTTAGATCCTTCTAAGTCCAGGGAAGAGCAATTGATTACATGAAGGTGTTGAATCTTCAAAGGTAAAGCACAAGGTTGAAAGCTCTCTAAGAAGAGTTGGAGTAGGACTAGAGCAGTCTTTTAAGCTCAACAAGAACCCTTGGTAGAAGGTTCCAGGCAGAAGACAGTGCAAGAAACCTTTGAAGAATACATACACCACCAGGAAATCAAGACTAGTTGGTCCAACCTTTGGTGTGTCTCCACAAGAAAGCCCTTGAGGAGTAGAGAAACATCGCAAGAGGGCATAGAGGCCCTAATGGGGCAGGTGAATGCTGAGGAAAGAGACATATTTGAGGAAGGAGAAAATGTAACATTGGCAGACCTTGCTGCCATTTCTGAACAAGTTGAGAGCAAGAGTATAAAGAAAATTACGATCTCTTGTAGCAAAAGCAGAAGAAAGAGTTCTTGTAGCAAGAGCAAGAGTAAGAAAAAGAGGCCCTACAACTAGAATTGGGAGAGTAGTCAACACCCCTGCAACTGGAATTGGTTGAACATTCAAAGACCCTACAACCAATGCTACATGAAGAGCAAGCATCAGTGCTAGGGAAATTTTTGGTAAGAATACATAGGCCCTATGATTTTTCAATGCATATGGTAGCTATGAATTTATGGAAAGAGACACAGAGGAGGGAAGAAGAATGGAAAGAGGAGAAACATAGGCTGAAGAAGGGAATTCAAAAGAAAAATGAAAAGATTGAATATAAGAATGTGGAAAATTCTTCTTTAAAGGAGAAAGTGGATAATATGGAAACCCTAGTACCTCAGACATTAGAGTGGTGGAATCCTCCAAGATTCTATGCCCTATATTTGAAAGAGAAGAATCTTTATTTTAAACTAGCAAGGATTGTTTTAGGTTTGAATCCTTCCCTTGAGACTCCTCTTGAATTTTTCAATGCTTATCAGATTACTCCTAAAATGAATAATTTTTTTTGTGAATTCTATTTACATAATTATGCTATGTCCTGAGATCATCATTGGAACCCTTTTTTGTATGTCTTGGATGTCCAATTAAGGTCATTTATGTCTTTGATATAGAATTAGTTGGGGAAAATAGTTTAGGGCATATAGGAAAATAGAATCCAACACTCCCTTATCCATCAAGGCTGAATCTAGGAATCTTGGGGACATTTTGAATGATTGGCATAGAATTATTTACAAACCAAGCTATGGAAATAGGATTTTTCCTGAGAGAGAAGTAGTTTATAGAGAATATGAGAAGGTAGAAAAAACATAGGAGAATCTGTAAAGGGATATTTGGAATAGAGGTGGAATAGTCTAACTAATGAATTGAAACAAACTAAGCCTCACTCTCTACAGAACTATGTTGCAACATGTAAAAGAGTTGATAGATATATACAAATTGGAAGAGCAAAAGGATCATTTTGGCTCCCACTAACTTTTCAGCCACCTATCCTATTATGGCATGTACTAAATTTGAGGTATTGCTAGTATGATATAGCTGCAAAAAGAAAGATTTGGATCAGATTAGATAGACAACAAGGGTTCTATTGGGATCCAAATTTATGAACTACAAGAACTAATGTAGGACAACTGATAGTTGTAAATTTCAGGTCATTAACCAACCAAAAGAACAACCCTTCCTCTACTAGAGGACCAAAAAATCCTTAGGTTGAGGGGAGTGATGAGTCCAATTTATGAATCAATTTTGATAGAATTTATTATCTATTTACTATAGTTATCATAGAGTTTGATACTTAGGTGTTGACCTTTTTATGATATTTCCTCGAAACCATAGACATTGGGAATAAGCTATTTTTATAACATTTAAATGATATTGACATGCTAAATGAACTATCTATGTTAATTTTACATGTGGATTAATGAATTCTACTTTAAGATACTTACACATGCAAATATTGTGTGTACTATTATTGTTATGCATATACAATTAGTAGCCTACAAAATTGTGGAGGATTCTACCAGTTGGTCACTCACCATCAAAGTCAACAAGGTGATCGTTCAAAGGTCAAATGGAGGGAAGACTCTTAGCAAGAGGGAAATTCCTAATTTGAATCAAAGATTTATAACCAACTTGTAACTGGTCTTAATTGTTTATTGAGAAAATATAAGAATTATTGTTGTCCTAGGAAAACATGCTTGACCAGATTCCACGCATGCATAACCTCCTCTCCACTTTTCATGTGTTTCATAAAGTGGTGTCCTCCTAATCTATTGGAGTTGACCGTCTTGCTAGGTAATTAGTTATTATATTTTCTTTCTATAAATAAGACTTAAATGCTCATTCTTAGAAGGTTGAATGATCTAATGTACTTGCATTATTAGTTTCTTAGTAATACAATTATGTTCCTCATTTGTACTCATGTTTTCCAATAAATAAAATGAATTTATAAGTTTGTGCATCTGAGTGTACATTTTTATTAATGGATACTCATCCAATGGGGCCCACTTGGTGAGTATTTCATACTTTAGTTTAGTTATTACTTTTTGTTGAGTATTTAGTTGAAATCTAGCACTGTTTATTCTTGTACCCACTAGAATTCCATTATGTGATTTTTCCTACAACCAAAGTAGGCAGATTAGTTTCCTATTTGTGTTCCTAGATAATCATTTCTACCATGCACTTCATCTTAATATAGTTGTTGGTTGATATTCAACATTTATTTTATTTGTTTCCAAACAATTTACTTTTAGCATTATGTCCTTATTAGTTGTAGAGTGAATGTGGCTACTTTGGAATGCCTAGTGCACATACTATGCTAACCCATTTCAAGTCCATGTCCCTGGGTTGACATGTTAAATGCATCTTCATAGTGATTAAGACAACTATTTAGATTAGATGCCCAATCTCTAAATCACAAATTTATGGGCTTTTTTGTTAGACCATTGTAAGAGGCCAATACTACACACAGGTTTTATGGATGAAGCAAAAACTAAAGGATATTGGAGTGATATGTGAAGAGCCTTTTCCTATATTCTATGAGAATTCAAATGCTATAAACATTTCAAAGAATCCAGTAATGCATTCAAGAAAAAAACATGTATGTATTAGATACCATTTCCAAACAGAGAAGGTGTTCGAGAATAAAGTTAGGGTACAATATGTGTCTACAAAGGAAAAAATTGAAAATATATTTACTAATGCTCTTTTGAAGGATACTTTTGAGTAGCTCAGGGAGAGGTTGGGGGTCATTGGACCTTTAAAATAGGTGTACATGGAGGTGCATTAGTCTAGAGAATCCCCAAGATTCTTCATTTATCTGGACTAATGAATGGGTCTACTCTATAGGGGAATTAGAAATTTCTCATTGTTGTAGTATGAGTTGCATGGAAACACTCCTAGGGGGAGTGATTGGAGGTTTTGATCTTTTCCATTGATGTCAAAGGGGGAGAAAAAATCTTGCCAAAAATAGTAGAAGAAGAATGTTGTGTAGATCTATAAACTAGAGGAGAGTGTTGTCTTTGATGGTTTTTCACATAGTGTGTTTCCATCAATGACAAAGGAGGAGATTGTTGCAAGTATGAGCAAGATTGGTGGTGTTGTCAATAATGTTGTCATTGATGGCAACATAGATCAAAATGTTGTAGATTGTGAATGTATAGTTGAGATACTATTGAGATGTTTTGAGTACATGGAGCTATCCTTATGATGTTACAGATGTGCTAAATTGATGAGTTACCAAGTGCTTTTAAAAAAAATAATAAAGAGTGAAGTTAGAAGTATGTGTGTATTCAGAATGTGCTCCACTATGTGCTCCTTTTTTCTTCTATGTTGATCCTATACTTCTACAAATTTGAAGGGTTTTTTTTGGGGATCTATTGGTGTCATATTTTGATTTGTACCTTCTAGTTTGATGAAGTTTGAAAATTGTGTTCACTAGTTTGTGAACTAGTTTTTTAGAATTACTTGTCTATGGACTATGAGAAATGTTTCTACTCTACAGTCCTCTGCTATTTCATTTTAGGTCTTGCAGATCTAGAATATCCCTTTTAATAATGTTATCTTTGTTTTCTTAGAGATGTGTGTGGTTTGGTGCTCTAGAAAATGAGTTTTAGAGTTGTATGTCTTTGCATAGCCCCAGATGGACTAATGGAAGGTTTTCTATGTTTGAAATTCATTACACTTATTTCAGATGTATCTGAAGCTATTTGAGATGTGTTATCATGCATGATGAAGCATGTTACATCATTTGTGTGTTATCTTCTTATTGGCAAGCATGTATTGCAATGTTCATTTGTGTTTTCATTAGGTTTGGCCAGCCTAGTGTTTACACTTCATATGAAGAATTAAAAATTTAATTAAGGAAGAATGTGGTTTATTTGAGATATTGATTTTGATCTTGATTAAGTATTTAATTTTTCCACTTTCATTCCTCTCCACCATGGGAATGTTGAGTTTCCAACTTAATTTAAATTTATATAATGAAGCATATGTGGCAGACCTTGGAGAATGTTTCTAAGGTTGAAGATGGTATAAATGAAAGTCAAGTTGCAAAGGATTATGTGATACAAAGTAATGAAGTAAGCTATAAGAGTAGATAAAAGTTGTGTGAAAGTGAGTTGAGGTAGCAATACTTTAATGTGTTAGATTCCTAAAAGCAACGAGCTAAAGGTTTTTGCAATCTTCTAAGTAAAGTTGTAAATGTGTGTAAATTATTGTGGTGAATCTTTCAGTTATCTTTTGTATCTATAGGAGGTTAGTCTCCCTATTGGAAAATGAGTCATTTCTATAGGTAGAGAGGCTTTGTATCTAGATAGTGAGTCCTATTCTGGGTAGTGATTCCTTAGCAGTAAGCCTCCTGTATTTGGTTTTTCTATTACTTTATATTGTGAGTTAATCCTCACTGTGGTTTTTCCCTTATTAGTTTTTCCATGTAAAATGTAGTGTTCATTGTGTTGATTATTATCTGCATGACATGTTCATACTTAATAAAAAAATAGTGTGGTTGTGAAGTTGATAAGTGTTTAAATTTTTTTGATTGAATTTGATGACAACTGATTCGCACCCGCCTCAGTTTTCCTGCACCTTTTAACAAAATTATCAATTAAGGAAGCATGTGATTGATCCAAGATGTTTTTTTTGGTCTTGGTTAAGTTTTTGTTTGGTACACTCTCATTCTCTTCCACTGTAGGAATGTTGAGTTGGCAACCTAGTTTGAATCTATAAAATGAAGCATGTGTAGCTGACCTTGGAGAAATTTTCTAAGATTGAAGATGATATAAATACAAGGAAAGGTATTAAGGATTGTATGAAACAAGTGTGAGAAGAAAGGTAGTCATGAGATATTGTGTGAAACTGAATTGAGGTAGTGAGAACTTCTTTGTGATAGACTCTTGAATGCAGTGAGCTGATGGTGTCTGAAATTCTCTAATCAAGGTTGTAGATGTGTGAAATTTTTTATGGTGTAATTTTTTATCTTTCTTTATTTGTAGGTAGTGAGCCTCCTATATGGATAGTGAGTCTTATCTTGTGTAGTGAGACCTTTGGTAGTAATCCTCTTTGTAAAATGTTTTGCAATTACTCTTATATTGTGAGTTAATCCTCACTGTGTTTTTTCCTTTATTGGGTTTTCCATGTAAATATGGTGTTTTTGTGTTGACATTTCTTTATTTAATTTTTACTTCAAGATCATACTTAATAATAGATTAAAGTGGATGTGGAGCTAATAATTATTTGAGATTTGTGTGATTGGAGACAATTGATTCACCCACCCCCACTCTCAATTGTCTTGTGCATTTCAACAATATATGTATGCATGTAGATACAAATTTATAGAGTCATACATATAAAGATATAATCACTTCATAATGTATATGCAACTTGAACAAGAATTATGATATTTCTATGTAACTAAAAACAAAAGTATGATACCAAATGAAACAACATATTGAATACTTGTAAGAGTGAGTATAATTGAAGAGAAAAAAAACCATACATCCAATTCTAATGAATGTAATAAAATAATGATTTGTGTGCAATGAAACAAGAAATACATGTTAACTTAATATATAAATGTATACATGTATAAGAAAATGTGTATGTACATACATATGTACATATAAAATAAGTTTATAATGTATGTGCAACTTGAACCAACATTATGATATTTCTATGTAGCTACAAGAAAAGTATGCCACAAATTGAAACAACATATTCATACATGTAAGAGTGAGTGTAATTGAAGGGAAAAAAACCACACATAATTTTGATGAATTTTAACATACAAGGCTATGTGTGCAATGAAACGCAGAATGCATGTTATACTACCATATCACAAATTCTAACTCTTACAACCCATAGGTGATCATATAAACTGATTATGCATATGTATGTATGCACATACAAATTTGTAGGTACATACATATAGATATATAATGAGTTCATAATGTATATGTAACTTGAACCAACATTATGATATTTATATGTAACTAAAAATAAAACTATGATACAAAGTGAACTATGATATTCATACTATAGTGTAGAAATATTTATCCCTTTATATTTTCACACTTATTTGGTCCCTCCTAATTAAAATGGACTTAATAATTCCTTGATTTGGTCATGAAAAATGTATCCCTTTACATTTTCACATCTGTTTGGGCCCTCTTAATTAAATTGTGATTATTTAGGACTTAATAAGCCCTTTTATTCATTTACAAGCATAATAAGTTACATTTTTTGAAGTGGAAACCCAAAAATAATTAATTCCAATACATAACACTTTACCTTGAGCAATGTGTGTTCTAGGAGTAGGGACCTAAGACCCACTCGCCCATGGGAAGATGGGTATGTTGGAAAAAAAAAAAAGGACAAACAAATTATGGGGGGTGAATCAGTTGTCATAGATTATTAAAACTTTTCAAATATAACTTAACTTAATCTTAGATCTGATGAATGAACAATAAACCATAAACAATCAACACATCAGAAATACAAAGAACACCAAGATTTTTACATGGAAACCCTATTAGGGAAGAAACAACGGTGGATGTTAGTCCACAATATTATACCCTATTAAGAGTATAGAGAAGAATAATGGGAATGCACATGCATTCAAGAAAATTTCTCAAATACAAGAGGGTTCACTTCCCAAACAAGAGAAATATGGATTAGATTTACAGGGCGCGAACTAAGAAAGTAGCTTCTCCAAAATCTTGATTACAATTCTAGTTAAGCACAAAAATACTCCTTCACACTTTTCTCTACAATCGAATGATTAGATCATTATTTGAACACTTACACTTTCTCTAGAACTTCTTCACACCACACACATACTTAACCTCACAAAAACATCTACTCTTATATATCTACAACAATGAATTTCATCAACAACTTTGGTAGTGAAAAGAAATACAAAAATATAAAACACATATGCAATGTCGGCCCTAATTTACACTTAAATTTTTAATGTGAATCTAACAAAGTTGGCCAATATTATGTTGTGCCACAAAAAACATCCTCGAGTGTGTCAAAAATTCAAATTTTAATCTCCAAGGATCCACAACATGTTACAACCACCATGTCGGCCAAGAACATGAAAAACCAAACACACATGAGAAAAATATTCAAACACAAACACACTGATTAACATGGACATGCCACAAATATAGAGAATGATCTAGAAGCATCCACAAGAAAAAATAACCAATAGAGAAACATCCATAACAATTGAAATTAATAGAATCACATCAACTTCACTTAGGAATACTAATTGAAACCACAAAAAAACTGTTAGAACACAACTGCTCATAACATAATCAAAAATTCACATAGACCTCTGGAACTTTTGGTGGATAAACTAGATACTCTCAGAAATAAACTCTTTATTCCACAACAATTGATCATCAATGTATTTAAAAAGACACCTTCATGACCTCCATTGTTCCACTGGTAACCTGCAACTCTTTCTTTCACAATTTTCCCAATATCCTCGACATATACAACCTTCAATACATCAATGCTAATAGTGTTGACATCAATGACAACCACATATCAACAACAAAACCACATGATCCAACAATATCCATCTTTCACATTGATGGAAACACATGATGTGAAAAGTACCATCAACGGAACTCTTAATCAACACTTTCCCTTGGATTCCAACTCTTCTTCCTCAACTTCTTCTACATGAACTTCACCCCACGAGGCTTTTCTCCCCAGATAATTCATAGTTTTTCACATGACCCTTCTCCCCCTTTGATATCAATGGAAAAGATAAACATGATATTCCCACATGAAAGCTTTGAACCACATATATGCACATCTGACTACTCCCCTTGAGTAGCAACCATGGAAACGTCAATCTAGATCATAATATAGCTTTGAAGGATACAAATTGATGCAAGTAAATGAATCTCTAGTTCATATTAGGAGGGGTGACCACACCTAACATTTGTTTGAGATACTCAAAATTATCCTTTAGCAATGGCTTGGTGAAAATTTCTACAACCTGTTCTTTGCTAGGAACGTACTCCAATTTGACTTCTTTCTAATTCACTTTCTCCCTCAAAAAGTGAAACTTAAATGATATATTCTTGGTCTTAGGGTGTAGGACGGGATTCCTCGATATGTTTATTGCACTTGAGTTGTCATAGTATATGGTAATAGGTTCATCATATACTATTTTGATATCTTTCAGCGTTTGTTTCATCCACATCACTTGAGTACAATTACTTGTAGCTGTAATATACTTTGCCTCAATAGTAGATAGGGAAATCAAATTATGGTTCTTGCTCGACCAAGACACTAGCTTCTTCCCTAGGAAAAAGCACCACCATTAGTACTTTTCATGTCATCTACATCTCCTACCCAATCCACATCATTATATGCACTCAATGTAAGATCATCATCTTTAGTGTACCAAATCCAAAAATTAGTTGTTCCTTTTAGATATTTGAAGATTCTCTTTACAATAGTCACATGAGATTCTTTTGGATCAACCTTAAATCTAGCAACCATGCATACAATATTCATATTGTTTGGCCTGGTATAAGTTAAGTAGAATAATCTTCCAATCATTTACCTATTTCTTGTTTGATTTTTCATAGGAGAATAATCATTTTGTGTTAACTTGCATCCGATTACCATGGGTGTACCAACAAGATTTGATTCCTCCATACCAAAGTTGTTCAGTAACCTTCTACATATTTGGACTGAGATATGAAAATCCCATTGTCTAACTACGTGACTTCCATTCCCAGAAATAATTTCATCTCTCCAATCATACTCATTTTAAATTCACTTTTCATTTCATCAACAAACTTCATACATAAATCATCATCTCCTCCAAAAATAATGTCATCAACAAATACTTGAATAATCAACTCTTTATCATGATCCAACTTAAAATAAAAGTTGCTATCAACATTACCTTTATTGAATCCAAACTTTAGTAAGCATTTATCCAATCTAGCATACCAAGCTCTAGGAGCTTGCTTGAGCCCATAAAAAGCTTTCTTTAATTGGAAAACCATGTCCTCCTTGTCAGTCAGTTTAAATCCATTCAGGTGTTCAACATATACTTCTCCTAACTCACCATTCAGAAAAGCTAACTTCACATCCATTTGATACACTTTATAGTTCTTATATGCAACATAAGCAATAAATAATCTTACAACTTCAATTCTAGCAACAGGGGCAAAGGTTCCTTCAAAATCAATACCTTCCATTTGTGAATACCCTTTACATACTAGTCTTTCTTTATTCTAGTCCACTTCACCTTGTTATTTTAGCTTATTCTGAAAGACCCATTTAGTACCAATCACATTTTTATCTTTAGGTCTGGGAACAAGAATCCATGTATCATTCTTTTCAATCTGCATCATTTCTTCTTGCATAGCTTCCATCTAGTATCCATCATTGCAAGCTTCATTGACATCTTTAGGCACAATTTTGGAAGTCAGGTAATACTCTTCTACAATCCTTCTTCTATTCAGCAAACCTTTATTCTTGTCTCCTATAATTTTATTCTCTTAATGATTCAATCTCACATACCTCAGAGTTTTAATATTCACTCACAGTATTGGTTCTTTTGTTCTTTCCTTTTCACTTCCACTTGTCTCTCCTTCTTGAATTTCTTGATTTACCAAAATAACTTGAACTTGATTCTATGTTTGAGCATTCTTCCCTTTTTTTGAACTATCTTTCTAGTCATCTAAATCATATCCATAATATTTGGATGATCTAGAAAAGTCCTCGTACACTTTGACATTTGAACTTTCAACCATTTTTCTCAATTTTTTGTTATAGCACCTATAAGCCTTTCTCTTGGTAGAGTAACCTAGAAAGACCCCTTCATCACTCCTTGCATCAAACTATCCTATGTCCACGTCTCTCTTAATGTAGCACTTGCTTCCAAAAATATTGAAATATTTAACAATAGGCATATGACCAAACCATAGCTCAAAAGGAGTCTTACCAAAAATACCATTAACATTTACCCAATTTAAAGTGTACATAGTAGTATTTACAACTTCTCTCCAATAGATGTGGGGCACATTTCCTTCAATCATCATTTTTCTAGGAGCATCCAAAAAAAAAAAATCGTTCTCTCTATAACTCCATTTTGTTGAGGGGTTTGAGGAGCAGATAACTATCTTTTGATTCCATGCTCTTCACAAAAATAATTGAACTCCCTAGAGGTGAAATCACCACCTTTATCTAACTTTAGGAACTTTATCTTAAAACCTATCTCATTCTTTTCCATAGGTTTGAAAATTTTTAACTTTTCTAATTTTTCACATTTTTCTCTTAAGAAAGAAACCCATATCATCCTAGAGTAATCATAAAAAATAAAAATAAAACCTTTCTCCTTGTAGACTTCTTATTCTAGAGGGACCACATAGATTAGTATGCACCAACTCCAGTATTCCATTAGAATGATGCTTTTTACTCTAAAAACAAACTATAGTCTATTTACCCGTCTGACATTCCTTGCATATTGTATTAGCATGCTTCACTAGCTTAGGTAGATTTCTTAGTTCTTGAATAGAGCTTACCTTGACAATGTTATCAAAATTCACATGACATAGCCTCCTATGCCATAAAAAAAATCATCTACTTGAGCAAATAAACAACTTACATTACCAGTACTGAGGTGAAAAGTATTACCTCTTGTATTTGTACCTAAAGAAATCATATATCTATAACTTCCAAGTATCCTAAATATTCCATCATTGAACTGAAGATCACAACCGTTGTCCACCATCTTTCCAACATGCAACAACTCATGTTTTGAGCCTTCAACATAAAGGACATCATTAGTGTTATAGACAAATAGATCCTCTACCATGGATAACACCAACGTTGTTATCTTTTAATCTTATAACTCCACTATCATATTTCTCTAGACTTATAAATTTTCTTTTGTCACCAGTCATATGATGTGACAATCGCCTTTCAATAACCCACTCATCCTTTTCTTCAATTTGGGCTACAAGAGCTTTCTCAACTTTAGTAGATTTAGTAGCCATGGGACCATTTTCCTTGATAGCAATGAAAAACCATTCATCTTCATTTCCATTTTATTTGTCAGATTCTTCATCAGTTACACCTTTTTTAGAAAAATAGCACTTATTTTGAAATCTAAGTTTCTAAGGCTTAGACCAAGGAAATCTTTCATGACACCCTGAAGAAAAATGACCTATCTTATTGCAAGAGAAACATTTAATAGGAAAATTTTCTTTATGCGTACCTTGTCCTTTTCCTTCTTTCTTCACAATCAATGCTTCTAGCTCTTCAACCTCTATTTCTTATTCTTCAAGTTGTTTCATCTCTTCCTCATACTTGAACATTTTCCTATAACTTTCTCCTAGATCATATCTTTGCATGTTTCTTCTAGATACAGTAGCCTTAAATGTAGATTCAATCTTAGGGGCATAATCACCAAATTGACTTAACTAAAAGGCAACAAGTTTACCAATCAGCATATCCCTTGTCACATTTGTTACTGATCTAAACTCTTAAATAACATGAGACTTTGACTTGTGAGAGGGAGGAAATGATATACGCACTTTAGATACAATTTCTTGTTCATCTAGAATACCACTGACACATCTAATACCCATCACAATTTAATTTACTCTTTGCATAAAAGAAGAAATATTTTCATCTTCACCCATCTTCAAATTTTAATACTTTCCTTTCAAACATTGTAGCTTAGTGACCTTCACATGTAGATCTTCTTCATACAAAGTCTCCAGCTTCATCCAAATCTCATGAGCTACCTTTAGACCTATCACATTTTTCATTCCCAAATCTATCAAAGCACTCAGGAAAGCTTCAATGTCCCTGATATTAGTCTAAACTTCTTTAATCTCATCAGGAGTGGAAGGACTATTCTAAGGAATAGTATATCTTTTCTTTATAATTTTCTAGAAGGGCTCACCAATGCACCTCAAATGAGAATTTTTCTTTTAGCTGACGAAGTTGTTTACAATTAAATTTTTAATGCAAATCAAACACTATTGGCCAATATTATGTTGTGGCCGAAAACAACATCCTCGAGCATGCCAAACATTCAAATTTTAATCTCTAAGGATCCACAACATGTTACAACCACCATGTTGACCAAGAACATCAAAACCTGAGCAAACATGACAAAAATATTTGACCACAAACACACTGATCAATGTAGACATGCCACAAAGATAAAAAATTATCTAAAAAAATCCACAAGAAATAAAAACCAGAAAAGAAACATCTGCAACAACTGAAATTACTAGAATGACATCAACTTCACTCATGGATACTAATTGAAACCATAGAAAATCTGTCAGAACACAACTATTCATAAAACAATCAAAACTTCATGCGAACCTCTGAAACTTTTGGTGGATAAACTAGATACTCTCAGAAATAAATCCTTTAGTCCACATTGATTGATCACCAAAGTATTGATCAAGACACGTTCATGACTTTTACTGTTCCACTAGCAACATGTAACTCTTTCTTTAACAATTTTCTCAATATCCTCGACATATACAACCTTCAATACATTAATGCTAATAGTGTTGACATCAATGAAAACCACATATCAACAAAGAAACCACAACATCTAGTAGGGTCCTCCCTAGGCCTTTACACCTAAATTTAACATATATTTTTACTACTATTTTAAGGTCCCTAAATCCCTATTTCAATGTTAGCTTGTGATATTTGAATTTTGGAAAATTAAGGATACATACCTATAAATACAAGGTTATTTCACTAAGTTTTATCCAAGCAATCCAAAGATTTCAAGAGGAATTTCAAAATAGAAACTTTGATGAGCAAGAGCATTCAAGAGAAAATATATCAAAGATTTATTGTTGTATTCAAGATCCAATCATCATGTCAAAGTCTTCTTGCATCATGCATGCTATTGGAAATAACATCATGATGTAGGTTTCAAAGACCAAGTTCAAGCATTCAAAGAATTATTCAAGAATCAAGATCAGCATCATTAAATCCATTTCATGCAAGTTGTAGACCTTCCACTTGAGGTGTACATTCAAAGATTAATCCAAGGGTTTATTGAGTGGCAACATAGCATTGTTCATTATTCATTCTCTCTTTCATGCTTTATTTCAATTGAAGGATTGATTACCAAAATAAGGTTTACCAAGGAAAACCATCATTCACCAAAAGAAAACAATTTTTCTCTCTTGTGCTTATTTTTTAAATTTAGGTTAAAGAAGGATTGAAAACCTCTTGAAGTGAAAGATTGGACAAGTGGTCAAACTTACAAAAGTTGTCAAAGTTGTCAAATCATGAAATCTAAACTATAAATCTGATTTGTGACTTTTTGATACTGAAACCTAGATAAACGAGAAGCTACAAATCAACATCAGAGTCTCCCAAAATATTTTTGAAAACTCTAACAGAAGAACCATTCACACATGGGAGAATAAGTCCTAGTTTTCTTTTAGAAAATTACTTTTGGTGGCTAGTAAACACCTTTATGCCCTTCTCATATATGCAATCAATTTTTGAGTTATGGTAATATTGAGTTGAATATTATTGTTTCAAGTTTGAATTGGCATAATTTGGTTGATTTTCTATTTTCAATTTTTCTCTCAAAAATGTTGTTTGAACCTAACTCCTATCCTCAAAGCATAAGGAAAACTAAATATCCTCACATTGAATTGATTCACCTAAGGGTTCTTAGTCAATTCTTTGTGGGGACCTCATTTCCTAATGAATTAGTGTGAAACAGGTCCATCATACCCCCTTATTATCATTCCAATTTTGGTGAACCTATTTTCCACCTATTGATTTTGGTGAACCCAACTTTTGAGCATCACAAATTTTTGATTTTTGAGACCATGTTCAACCATAAATATATGATTTTCATTACTTTGTAGTGCATTGCATTCATTTGCATCTCATATAGGGTTGTTTAATCACATTACTTGGCATCTGATTTGGGGTTTTAGGATTGTTTTTTGCATTCTTAAAAATCTAGAAAATTTAAAATTATCATGGACATGGAAAAAGTATCCCTTTTTGCTTTCTTGATATGGGAATAATTGATGATAAATTTGAATTAATGAGGCTTTGATTTAATGTTGAAATGTGGCTCACATAGTCACATTTTATCTTCAATCTTTTTGAATAAAAAATACTTTATGAAGTCTTGTAAAGGTGTTGTGACACATTTTCACACTTTTCTAGACTCCTCTTATTATAATTCACCTACATACCCCCTTTTTATCACTTACCAAGTCTTATTTTAAAGTGTTGTAAAGTATCATAAAAAACATTCCCACTTTTCTAGGCTTTTAATCAACAAATACACCTTTCTTATACTTTATGTGGTCCCTTTATGCACTTACAAGTCTTAATTAAGTGGATCTTTAATACAAACTTGAAAAAAATAATTTAAGACAACTTAATTCCTGACACTCATTCACATGTCTTGAATGGGGCTGACTTTCCACTAGGGGAAAAGGAGGCTCTCTTGGCTCAAAAATCTAAATAAATTCAAATTATCAGTGGGTTTTAATTCCTTAAGACCTAAGGTCGGCCTGTGATGTTATATTTTCAAGAAATTAGAGCATAATTATGTACAAATACATGATTTTCTATTCTTTTTAAGCTCCAATAAACATAATTCATCCATTCACTCATTCAATCAAGCATTCAAGCATCTTGGAGCAGCATATCTTTAGACTTCAACATCAAGGGTTTGGTATGTTTATCACATTTACATGTTATTTTTTCATCATTTCTTCTTTATTTCATTTCATTATCAAGTGTTTGATTACCAAATTGGGGTTTGACTAAGGAAAATCCCTATACTCTAACCCTTAACCCTTTTTCCCATCCTTGCATGTGTGTTTGCAGGTCTTGTAGGAAGATTTTTCAAGGAGAAAGGTGTCAAAAAGGTGTTGCAAAGTAATCAAATTCAACATAACTCTATTTGAATCTTGGAGACCATTTTCCTGTTAGATTTTCTAGATTTAGCTTTGCCAAGCTGTTAGGAAAAAAATTGTAGACCAAGATGCAAAAAGTTGACCTTTGACTTTTTAGAAATCTACAGTGGGCTAATTCACCATCTATGGCAGCTTAGTCCCACTGCTAGGTTGGAAAAAAGTGTTTTCTAAAGTTTTGTGTTCTTGACATCTTGAAACCTATTTTGATAGATTTTACAAGAAACGCGACTAATTTTCCATCTATGGTGAATGAGTCCTGGTGCCATTTTGTACTAATCTCTATAGCATTCTAGAACCTTTCAACATCACATTTAGTTACATTAATTTTTGTTCTTGTTTGTTCATTCTTTTAGTTCATGTTTTCATACAACACTGTGTTTTCTAACATGTTGCATTTCTTAATTTTTCATTAATAATCAAAATATTTTATTAGTTTATTGCATTTAGACATTGTATCTAAGAAAATTTCATTGATCCTTGCATTTTTTTTTAATTTTTTATATCGCATTTGGCCCATCTTTCTCCTTCAGTGAAAAACCCTAGAAGCACTAGAAAAAAATTTCAGGTGCCAAAATATTTGTTTACAATTCTCAATAATTTTTAAAAATTTTACATAAATTTTCATGATCATTCATTTACATGAAAAAATTGAATCAAAATTGAAGCTCAAATTAGGTCTTTTTGCTTGTAGTATACATTGTTTTGCACTTGCATTTAGACCTGATTTTCTAGAAATTTGAAATTTTAATTAGTTAATTCAAATATTATTATAAAAAGCATAAAAAATAAATTTTTGAAACTCTGAAGGGAGACCCATTTTCCCATGGGTGAATGAGTCCTTGATAAGGGCTTTTTCTAAATTTTTGAACATCAAAAACACTATTTTTTCACTTAGTTTGTTGTTTCATTTCCATAATTTTTACAATATGAAATTGTTCATATTAAGATTAATTTTTCAAATTTATTGCATTTCTTGAATTAAAAATTACATTCAAAATACAATTTTTTCAGTTTTTACATAGCATACTCAGAAAGTTATCTTGTTTAAAATCTGAAAATTCCTTTTACATACTTGCATTGAATTTTACATTCTAGGGTGTTTGATGGAATTTTACCTATTATCCATTTTGGGTGCACCTTGGATTTTTTAAACCTCTATGAGGTTCATAAATTTGTCTCCTATTTCTAATATTGTCATGATATGTAATTCAAAACTCATGTCATCCCGCAATACATCACTCACCATGGATCTTGAGTTTTCTAACTCTTTCACTCATAGAGTTAACACTATTCAACCCACTATGGACCATACCTTTGACACTTCATTTCCTATTACCTCCTTACCAAAAAATAATGTGACTAATGTTGAATCAAGGGTTGATAATGTACCTCAAGAGAACCTAAGAAGAATGGATGAAGAGTTAGAGAAGTTGAAAAACTTTGTGACTTTTGAATACTTTTTCAGTAACATGGTTCTTGAATCAATGGAAATAGGGTTCCACCTTTTAGGAAATGGAACTAAGGGACCTATTTAATGCTTAGTTCATTGGGAAACCAAGATCCCTCAACCAAGTGACTCAATCAAGGAAAGGAATTGGAGTGGTTTCCTTGGGTCTGATTAAATAGAGTTCACCATTAAAATGAAGCTTCAAAGGAGATATACAAACTCTAATGCACTAAACCATAGAAATTTAAGACATTAAATAAAACTAAGAAAAATAAATTATACAAAAAGGAACATTGTAAACTAATGGATTCCAAGAAAAATCTACAACTCTAAAAAATTTCTTCCTGAAGTGAACTATGACTCATACACCAAGTGGGGTGATTTAGTCATGCTATAGGAGTCTAGGCATAATCTGGAATCTTTTGTTGGCAAATCAAGATATAAAAAAAGCTAGTTAAAAGAGGTATACTAGGACTCATATAGATAGAGGGGTGATTTAGTCATAGTCTTAGGGTTTCAATGAATCTTTTGTAGCCTCTAGTGATCTTGTGTAGTTTTCATCTTGTCTAATCTCCAAGTTTGAAAGTTTAAATTCTAGTATGGAGGTGAGTTTCTGTGAATATGACAACTTTTTGATAACTTTGAAATCTTTTGCAACTTTTTCCTCATAGGATCTTCAAGCCATAAATCATCTAGAGCTATAATCACACATCAAGAGGGATAAATGTTGTTGTGTTAGGGAATTGGGGTTTTCCTTGGTCAAACCCTGTTTTGCTAATTAAACCTTCAATTAAAATGAAATATCATGAAGGAATGATGAATGAACAATATAAAATGTTTCAAATCGCCAAGCCCTTAAAATAAAGGCTAAAAAGTAGTGTGAGATGGCTAAACTATATGTGGATCTTGTTGCTTGATTGAATGCTTGAAACTTTACTTGAATGCTTTCTTGAATCATGAAAACCTAAATCACATGTTAGCTCACAAAAAAACATGATGCATGATGAATTTGGCATGATGCTTGAATCTTTAATTGATGCTCCAAAATTCTGGATAATCAGCTCTTGAATTCTCTTGATATCATAAACTTGCTCTCATGAAAATTTCTTAGATTGCTATATTGCTTGTCAAGATTGTTGTGATGAAACTATATGAAATAACCTTGTATTTATAATTTTTTATGCCAAATTTCCTAAAATTACAATAGTACAAGACAACATCATATATAAGATAGTAAAATCCCACCAAGAATGTTATTTGAAATAGGTCCTAGATAAGTTTCTTAAACTCAAGACATAAACTTCAAGAAATGTTAAGTTTAATGTAATGTTTAAAATTAGGCCCCAAGACCTAGGTGGTACCCGTATGGCCATGGTGGCATATGAGTCCTAGATCAATAAAAAATAACCTCAAACATTGAATAATGACTTTTCATTTGTTAAATATTAATATTATCCTTAGAAAAATTCATTAAATAAGGCATAAAGAAGCCCAATTTTAACAACGATGGCCCATACAAGTGTGAAAATTTATAGGGATACATTTTTCTGCCCTAAATTTAGCTCCCACTTTTCTAAGAGGAGGAACTTGCTTCAAAATCACACTAAAGTAGAAAATTTTTCATCAAGAGGGGTCCAAGTGTACCAATGCTAGTGAGATAGGAAAATCAACAATCAAGAGGGATGATATAGCACCCAGGATCAATATCCTATGGTAAAAAAACATAGGAACAAAATAACACACATTTTAATGATGTATGAAGTAACAAGAAGGCATAAGAATACACTACCAAAGACATAGTGAACTATTTGTCAAACATGATGTGGATCAAGCCTTAGTTGTTTTTCCAAAAACTATTTACAAGTGGAACATGATGTCCACTATGCAAACAAAATGCAAGCTCACAAGGGCTAGTGGAATCTGGTATCCACTAGGTGAGCCCCCAAAGACACATATGCATGTGGTTGGTATGTTCTCACATAGACAAGCAAGTGGCTATGGGAAATTCATGCCTAGGTCGACTCCTATATGATAAGCATACAAAATATGTACCTCTTGATAACTTTGATTAGGCCCCACACAACATGAACAACAAGATCCATTAGGGAAGTAAAACTTTGTATGCTAACTCCCATGAACAAATAGGATGGCTCCATACGAAAGCAAAGTGTGTTATGCAAGGTGGCCATATAAAAGTTATTGTAAATAAAAAATAGTGTAAGGTATGTTAAAATAGGAATTTCTTAGTTCATGTAAGGTCTCAAATTAGGGAAAACCATTCCTAATGTCTCCTAGAGAGGACCAATCAAAGAATAGAAGATTCACAACTTAGGGAATGCACTCCACTTGGAATTACCACTAAGAGGAATATAATATGCTAAGAGAGATAATGCTCTTGATGGACATCAAACCCAATTTCATCGCCAATAGAAATATGTATCACATGATGTAAAAAGACCACATAATGAAACATGAGTTGTAATTGAAATGCGAAAATAATAATGCTAATGTATGCACCCGCTTTAAAGAAATTGCTAGACACCATGCTATGAGAAATTAATTTAAATTAACAAATGATAAATTCTAAAAGGGACATGAGAGCTTATTTGGAAAGCCATATGCCAAGTCATATTTTTCCAAATGAAGCTATGCCATGCAAGGGGGTTTTCCCCAAAATGAAATCTCACAAATCACATAAGGGGTCCACAGATTCAGGGTCAGTACATCTTTGCTACAATATATTTAAAGTGCTCAAAAATGTCATCATTCCCAAAATACTCATGGATCAAAGAAGAATGAGACAAAGAGAATAGAAAAAAAAAGCTTTTGGTTCAACATGGAAGAGACCTAAATGTCTCGATGCCTTGTGTCATGCCCAAAAGGAAAACACAAGACAAAGAAAAGATAAAGGATTTATGGCATATAGAAGAATGTAGCTACAAATAAAGGAATGGAACAAAGAGAGAAATACATCAAATAGAATGGCAGGAGGGGATCAAATTACATACATGAAATCACACACATAACATGAAAAAGAAAAAAAATACAAGACTAGTAAAGCACATGCGTGTCAACCTATAGTAGTTTGTCTGCATCCCAATCTCTTTCATCATATAGAGAAGGTGAATAACTAGCTAATGGGACAACAACAAGTGTAGTACTAGGGAAATCATTAAGTTTAGAACTATTCTTAGGAGAATGTTCATTTAAGCTCATAGAAGAGGAAAATAATGTATTCAACTCATTATGCACTTCTTCATCAATTTTAGCAATCTCATCATCATCATCTAAGTTAATCACAATGGGAGGTTGAATGATAATGTCCAAAGAAGGTGCTAGTTCCTATTATGGTTATAATATAGGGTCTTTTTGTTATGGAAAATAGGAAGAATTATCATGTATGCTTCACTAGAGTTTGAATTTTTATTTTTTTTATTATTTTATTTGTTTAACCTTTGAGCAATAGCACGATGTCTGCACCTACACTCTCTAGCATTTTTGTTTATTTTGGTATGATTTTCAAGTTGTGTTTGTGTAGGAGCAGGTTTATCAACAATAGAGTTATTTCTTTCCCTAAGGGGATGAATGGAAGGAACCATAGGTGGCTATTCAAAAAAATTCTATTTAGCTTTGTAAACTTTTTTTTATCATAGGAGGCAAGATGGAATTATTTTGGCTATCTCTTGGTTGTTTGTAGGAGATAGGTAAAGGATCAGTCTTGGGTTGGTCTTGGTTACTTGGAAGGAATTTTAGTTCAATGATGGTTTTTTTAAGGATAGGAGGCTCAATCATGGGTTGACGCATGTTTCAAAGGGATAATTCTACTATTATTTTTTCCTTAAACTTTTGATAGGATTTTAAAAAGAAATCTTCATGATGTTCAATAGGTTCAGGCCAAAAGAAATCCAATGAAAATTTCCCATAGGAAGACACCAGATCAAATCCACTATGGTGCACAGTAAACATCTCATTATTAAAGGTAAATTTTAAACATTTATGCACAACCGACATGACAACTTCCATGTAGCATAGCCATGGATAACCAAGATTCATAAAAAAATGATCTTACATTGGGATGAGGGAGAATGAGACATCTAATTTTTTTGGTCCAAGTTTTAAAGGAAGGATGATCAAACCAATTGTAGGGCAAGAAAAACCATTAAGTATTTTTATCCATGCATTTGGTTTATCACATGTACATTGATAAAGTTCATGTAGAAGTAATAATTATTTAGTGATCACATTATCTCCACATATGGGATCAATTAATATCTCATTAGTGGGATCATCATTGATTTTGCTGGCTATGTAAAGAGGACCATCAAGTGCGTGTTTAATTATGTATTTTTGTCAGAAAGCAATATCAAGAGGCATTTTAGTTTGGCACTTACGAGATTGAATTTTGATCAATCGATCCATATTATCCATAGGAAATTTTTCATTAGTATCCATGTTGTCATTATCTGTGTCAACATTTATCACATCATTCTTTGTTTCACTAGATTTGACAAATGAAATATTATGATTTTGCATGGGGTTGGTAAAGATTTGAAAGTTTGGGTTGGGAGGAGCAGACTTATTACCTTGATCATTGACAACAAAAATTTGAATACAATTGGAATCAATGAGGTCTTATACTGTGTGTTTAAGATGCTTAGAATGTTCTGTATCATGTCCATTTTGATAGTGAAAATGACATAGAAATTTGATATAAATTTTGGAGGTAATGGCTTATTAGGATCAATATTTTTAATGGGAGGTAAGGAAACTAAGTTCTTTTCTATAATTTGTAACATGGAGTTATGGAGGATATTGGGTAAGGGAGTAAATTATCTAGTCAGATCCCAAAATGTAAAAGGATTTGTATTCTTAATAGCAACCACTTGGGTATCAACATGTTGGGTTGGTTGAGGGGGATTTAGTTGATGAAAACCTTTATTCTATTTCCTAAAAGGTTGGTAATTGTTTAAAGTTATGGATTCAAAAATTTTAAGATGACTAGAGGTGGGTTTTGTTTAACGACTACTAACTGAGTCTTGCTAATCACGAAGGGAACTACAAAAGTGTACAAAACTAGGAAATTTCATAATGCCACAATTATCTTACATCTTAGTATGTATTTTATCAATGAACATTTTTTGAAGGTGAGGATTGGGAATGTTTATGTCAATTTGGGAATAAATTAACTAGTAGAATGAAAAGAAATTAGTAACCTTTTCATCATCCTTTTTCTTACATCTCATCAAATCAGCTAAGGTCATCTGGAGTCATGTGCACTTGTAAATGGTTCATATATGACTCAACAAGTTCATTGAATGAATGAACTGAGTTCTTCTATAATGAGGAAAATCATTTTAAATCAGTGTCTTTCAAGGACCTAGGGAAAATCTTAGCCAGGAGCTTATCTTCAAGGACAAAATCACTACATAATTTGATGTAAGCAGAAAAATGGTTAGAAGGATCTCCTTTCCCTCCATATTTCTCAAGCCTATGAATCTCTACAACTTGTGGTATTGTCATTCTTAATATCTCCAGGGATAAGTGATTTCTTTTGACATAGTATGAAGGTTTTCCATTTTGATTTTGGTTTATCGTGGAAATGTATCATTGAAGGGATGAAGCATTTTGTAAAATTTAGTTAAAGATGGCATCATTGGTCATGTTTTGGGATGGGGTTGAATATGGTGGAGGTGTATATGTTTTTGAGGGGCAAGTGAATGGAACACTCATGGGAGATTTTACATGAGATGACACAAAGGTACAAGGATTGCTAGTTGAAATACCCAAGGAAAGAATGGCATTAGTCTAGTAGGTTGCATCATTATGGTATCTCAAGGGTTTGTGTACATAGGAATAGAGGAAATGGTTGTAGGAGGAGGAATTTGGGTTCCTTCTTGACTTTGAGTATAGTTTGAGGTTTGAGCACAACTAGTCGTTGAGATAAGATGTTTGCCAAAAATCTTACCTAAGTTACACACAATCTCTATTCCTTTTTCAATTTCAATAATTTGGTGTCTACTATCTATGGTAGGAATAGCAATGTTGGAAATTTTTTTAGTACTCACCTGGTTTTGTAGGTTTTCCAATTCTTCAGGGTGTTGTCACGATAGTGGTTTACAATTCCTGAGAGGAACGAATTTTAGCTGAAATCACATATTTTTAGAAAATATAATGATTTAAGCCTTAAAAATTTCCATTTTAAGGATTCCAATTGAAGAGGGTTTTATCAAATCACCTTAGATCAAACCCTCTTGGATAGAACCTCGCTAGTTTTAAACCATACCTATAAATGCGTCTCCTTTACACCTATCAAAATGCTGATAAAAAATCACTTTTGATTTAGCTTTTGGGGGATCAAATTAATTCATTTAAAATTTATTTCAAATGATTATGGTATTCTTAGAACAAGCTATCCAATGAATATAATTTTAATATGTTTTGGTTTTGTTATGTATTTGTTTTTAAGTTTTATTAAACATAGGTTTTTCATCAAAAATGAATTTATTTGTTCTTCACATGTGGAAAAATAGAAGATTATAAAAAAAAACAATTAAAAATATGAGTGCACCAGATATTGAAGTCCTTTATGTAACAAAAAAAATTAAATTAAATTTTGACATATACAAAAAAAGTTACACGTTATACGGTCGCGCTGTGTCTGAATTATAATTTGTTTGACTTTGAAACTTGATTAAGGAAAAAATATTCAATAAAATACTATCTAACCAAGTGGAAGCACTAGATATCAGAGTTAAAAATCTAAATTTGAAAGAATTATAATTTTATCCTTCATGGAAAAAAAGTTATGCATTACACAGTGTGCGTCACTTTTTAAAAATGTTGTTTTCTGAAAAAAATCAATTTTCGTGGGAGATGGAAAAAGAAGTACAATTTGATTCCAAAAATATTGAAAAAAATATTTTTAGAATCTACAAACAAAATTTGATGAGACTCTCGTTTGCACCATCTTCAAATTCCTCATGGTTTAGCCGCTATAGGTGCCCGAATGTGAAGATTTAGTTAAAAATAATAATTTCAGTGTCCAGTTTGGCCAAAAATTGTAAACCACTATTATGGGATCACCCTTCATCAATTTTGGATTATGTTTTCTTGAGGAACACTAGGAACCATTTTTTCAACACGTATCATACTACTTGAAGGTAAAGAGTTGTCAATGGTATGGTTCATACCTAGTAAACTAAATTCAACACTATGAGTGAAAGAGCTAGATAACCCAAGATCCAAAATGATTCATTATTTTGGGAAAACATGACTCTCAAACTATGTCTCACTATAGGATTAGGAATAGGACACCAAGTCTAGAGCTCATGTAAAGGACAATCAATGAATGTAAGATAAATATAATGAACACAAGATAAATGATATGCCTTAATTTAAATTCTTATGTTTATAAATGCAATTGAAATGAAAAAAAAATAGACTAGATCTAATGAAAGGAATGAAACTAAAACTTACCAAACTAAAATAGAGATTTGATAACAACAAACTGAAGCACAAGAAATAATTTTTTAATGCTATAAAATATATGTTCAGATTTGATTCAGGACTAAATTTCATAGATGGGTGAATGAGTCCCAATTAGAGTTTCTAGAAGGTTCAAATATTGAAAAATAGAAAGCATAAAATTCCTAAATATCTAGAAAAACTGCATGTATAGGGACTAAATTTCCTGGTTATTTGAATGATTCCCATAATAGGGTTTTTAAACAAAATTCAACAAATTCTAAGTTGATCTTAAGGTTTCTAAATTATATGTTAAAATGACCACTTGCAAGTATAGTTTTCCAATGAAATTGAATGGTGCAAGGTTAAAAAATGCATCCTATATGCAGTTTTTACTAATGCAAAATTTAGGAGCCCTATATGTAATTAAACTAATGTAAATGTAATGAGAATTTAACCTAGATATAGGAGTACAATGTTCTCCAATCAAATATTTAACGGTCAAAAGGCCAAGCTCGCCAAAATGAAACAAAGGAAATAGGGTTGCACCTTTCAGGAGATGAAACTAAGGGATCTATTTCACACTTTGTTCATTAGGAAACCAAGATCCCTCAACTAAGCGACTCAATTGAGGGAAGTAATTGGAGTGGTTTCCTTGGGTGTGATTAACTGGGGGCTCACCATTAAAATCAAGCATCCAAGGAGAAATTAAAACTCTAATGCATTAATCCCTAGAAAAATAAAACATGAAATCAAACTAAGAAATAGAAATCATAAATAAAGCAACCTGGTAAATTGATGGATTCCAAGCAAGATCTGTAACTCTGAAATTTTGATTTCTATAGTGCAGTCAAACTCATATGCTAGGTGGGGTGATTTATTACTATTACAAAAATCTGGTTAGAATCTAGAACCTTCTACTAGTAAATATAGATCTACAAAAAAATGGTAAAAAGAGGTATACTAGGACTCATACACCTAGAGGGGTGATTTAGTCCTAATATTAGGGTTTGAATGGAACTTTTGTAGCCTTTAGTGATTTTATGTATCTTTTTTCCTTCCTCTGATATCCAAGTTTGAAAGTGTAAATTCTAGTTTTTAGGTGAGTTTCTGTGAAGATGACAAATTTTTGACAACTTTGAAAAATTCTGCAACTTTTTCCTCAAAATCTTGAAGCCCCAAATCACCTAGATCTATATTTACACATCAAGAGGGGAAAATTTTGTATTAGGGAATAGGTGTTTGCCTTGGTCAAACCCTATTTTGGTAATTAAACCTTGAAATTAAATTAAATAGTATAAAGGAATTATGAATGAACAATATGCAATGTTGCAACTCACCAAACCCCTGAAATAAATGCTATAAACTAGTGTGATATGGCTCCAATGGATATGGATCTTGACTCTTGATTGAATGTTCAAAACTTTACTTGAATGCTTTCTTGAATCATGAAAACAAACATCACAAATGTTAGCTCACAAACACACATGATGCATGATGATTAAATCTTCAATTGATGGTCCAAAATTATTGATAATCAGCTCTTAAATTCTCTTTATCTCATAAACTTACTCATGAAAATATCTTAGATTGCTAGTGAACCATTGGGAAATGGGTGTTTGATAGATCTTGACTTGAATTGCTTGCTTAAATAAAAATCCTACATCACAAATGTTAGCTCAAAACGCATATGATGGAAGAATATCTTTAACATGATCCTTGAATCTTGATTATGGCTCCAAATGCTTGATGATTTTCTCTTGAATGCTATTGTGAAATCCAACTTGCTACTATGAGGAATGACTACTTGAAGTTTTTTGATTAAAATGATATAAATAACCTTGTATTTATACTTACCCATGATTAATATCTCAAAATTACACCATAACAAGCTAACATATGAAATAATTAATTAAAGGAGGCTAAATACTACGAAGATTTGAAATTAAATCCTAAAAATAACTCGATGGGGACTAAGATGCCCTAGGTGGCATCTTAGTCCTAAGGCTTAAAACTCAAGGCACACACTCCAAAAAGGGGCCTCCTTAATGTGCTTTTAAAAAGAGGATCCCTAGACCATTGGAGAAAAAAGATTCCCTAGGTGGCATCTTAGTCCTAATCCAAAAGTTAAGGACACAACCAAAATAATTAAATTATCATTTATTATTTGATGTTTTTTTGGATTAGCATTAAAAGGATAGAATTTATTAGGCTTGTGGATGCAAAATAGGACAAATTAACACATAAATAAGGATAAATAAAGAAGGGTGGGCCCAAAAAAGTGTGAAAATGCAAGGGTGTGAATTTTCATACACTACATTTAGCCCACACTTTAGTGAGAGGGTGAACTTACTTCAAACCCACACTAAAGTAGCCAACCAATCAATCAAAGGGGTTTAAAATGTACAAATTCTAGTAAGATAGGATGAAAATAACCAAGAAGGTAGCCAAGCCACCAAGATAAAGATCCTATGGAAAACCAACATAAGCACAAAGGAGCACACTTGTAGATGATATATGAATCCATAACCAAATTGAAAACATACACCATAAAATATAGAAAAGGAAAAAGGAAAAAAAATGATATGTATCAAGCTTTGAGTGGCCATCTAACACTCTGTGGACCGGGTCTAGGCCGTTTGTTTGAAAGAGGTTTACAAGTGGAATGTGTTTTCCACTATAAAAACAAAATACATGCTCACAACGACTAGTGAAGCAAGTTGTCCACTAGGTGAGCCCCGAGAGATCCATATCAAAGTCATACCCACATGAGTATGATAGGGACAAAAAGAAAATGCACACTCACAAGGGCTAGTGGATCTAGTTAACTAGGTGAGCCGTGAGGAACCATATCAAAGCCATACCTCTGTGACTTTAATTAGGTACAAAAATTCATGCTCATAAGGGTTAGTAGAGCTATTTGTTCACTAGGTGTGCCTCGAGGAACTATATCAAAGCCATACCTCCATGAATTTAATAAGGTTAAAAAATACAGGACAATAAAAATGAGGGATGTTCAAAGGTATTTTTTTTAGTTTGTGTGAGGTCTTAATCTTAGGCGACATTGTTCCTAATGTCTCGAAGAGAGGACCAATCAAAGGATAAAAGATTCACAACTTAGGGAATGCAATGTGTTGAATCACCACTAAGAGGAATGTAATATGCTAAGATAGATCAAGCTATTAAAGAACCTTACTTCCAATGTCACCACAGAGAGAAAAACACATCCCATGAAGTAAGAAAATTACATTAAGGAAAATGGAAAAATTCCAAAAAAATGTTAATGTATTCCCCCACGTTAAAGAAATTATTAAACACCATGTTGTGAGAAATTAATTTAAAGTAGCCAAAACATGAGAAAAAAAAGGGAAAAGAGTGTTGCCCCCCAGAAACAAATAAGGGATCTATGGTTTTGAGGTCAGTATCTATCTTTGCTACAATGATATTAGAGAGCTAGGAATTGTCATCATTCCCCAAATACTCATAGAATTGGAAGAATGACAAAAAGAGAGCGAAAAGAAAGAAAAACCTTTTGGGTAAACATGGAAGAAACATGAATGTCTTGATACCTTGCATCATCCAAAAAATGAAAACACAAGACAAAAATGCAAATGAAAGGTAAAGATCAATGAAGAGGAAAAATGCTTATGACATATAGAAGAAAGAACATACAAATAGATGAATGCACATAGAGAGGAAACATTAAACAATGTGGGGGATCATATTACACACATGCAATCAACCAAAAAAATAGGAAGGAAAAAACGAAATAAAAAATACTAGTAAAGAACAGGGGATTCAACCATGGGTATGTGTAGGATCACAATGGGAAAAAAAGTGGTGATATGATGGTTATGTGTAGGGTATGTGGTTGACGACCTCTTTTTTACCCAAAATTGATGAAATGAAAAGGGTTTTTAAAGGAGATTATCATCTTTCCAGGAATATAAATTATGCTTTAATTTGAATTTAATAAATAATTATTATTCATTTTCTATTTGAATTATGACTAAAATCCCGATTGATAGGCTGATTGAAAAACACCTATATCTTTCAAACAGTATCACATTTTTTGAATCTAAAACATGCATCACATTCTATTTTTTGCATACTATAGGATTAAAAAAAATGAATTTCATAAAGTTTTTACCAAGTTAAGGTGGTTAGACATATGAGTTTTTTATATTTTTTTTAAATTTGTAATAAAAAGTTCATAATTAATTGTTTACTTCGAAAAAAATTACAAAAAATATGCATCACATAGGGACATGAGTCCTCTAATTATATCTAAAATATTATAAGAAAAGATTATCATTTTATTGTTGTTAGGGTGGTCAGATAGACACCTACTTCTTAATTTTTCCTTGAAATTTAAGTACTACTACATTGAAATTTCAAATTTTAACCAAATAGAGTACTTTTTAAAAATAAACCTAGTAGTTTACAAAATACATTCAATTTTCTATAGATTCTATTCTTACACTTTTTTGAAATAATACAGATAACTTATTCAAATTGTTATGTCAAGTTGCCTAACTCTAATTTTTCTAGATTTTTCACCACTTAAGGGCCTATTTTTTCCATGACGATCCTATAAATACCCCCATCCATAGGTCATCTGCATCCTAGTATTGTTTAGTATATATGTGAAATATAGATCAGTAGAAAGAGGGATCATGCCAAGTATTGTACTAGGAGAATCACTAGGTTTAACACATGGTGAATCACTTAGTTTAGGAGATCATCATGGTTTTTATCGTCTATGCTCATATAAGAGGAAACTAGAAAATTCAACTCATTATGCACTTGCTCATCAATTTTAGTGGTTTCTTGACTATCATCCAGGTTACCCTTAATAGGTTAACGAATGATAATATCTATAGAAGGTGTTGGTCCTTGTTGTGTTGGAGACATAATATCTGTTGGTTTCGGTAATGGAGGGGACTCATCATTTATTGCTTTTGTCAAGTTTAGATTTAGATTTTGTATGTTCTTCTCTTTGTTCATCTTTTAACAAATAGCATGATGTTTAAGCCTATGATCTCTACCATTTTTGTTTCTTTTATTACATTTTTTGAGTTGTGTTTGTGTAGGAGTGGGTTTACCACCCATAGGTTCCTTTTCCTTCTTCTGAGGGAAGAATGGAAGAAACCATGGAAGGTTGTTCAACCACCTTCTCTTTGGCTTTATAAATTTTCTTAGAAGGTGCATTAGGACTAGTTTGGTTTTTCCTTGGCATTTTCTAGGAAACAAGAAAGGGATTTTTTATGTATGGGTCTTGGTTAGTTCGAAGAGCTTTGAGCTCAGTATTGTTTTCTTCAAGGGGTGGAGGTTAAATCATGGGTAAAAGAAAAAATTCAAGGTATAACATGGCTATGCATGTTTCTTTAAACTTTTGGTAGGATAGGAAAAGGAAATTTTCATTGGATCTTATAGGCTCCATGGGATCAAGACAAAAATAGTCTATGGAAAAATTTCCATCAGAAGATGGAGGTCTAAAGCCACTATGGTTCACAGTGAATATTTAATTTCTGACTAAAAACTTTAAGCACTTATGGACAATGAATGGGAACAAATTTATGGAGTGAAGCCATTTGTAGCCTAATTTCACATGAAATTGATCCAAATTGGAGATGATAGAGAATGATACATTAAATTTCTTTGGTTCTACTTGTAAAGGGAGTGTAATTGAACCCATTGTAGCATGAGAAAAACCATCATGCATTTTAATCCATGCTTTCAATTTATCATATCTATCTTCAGTGAGTTCATGCACATATAATAGTTTCTTTGTGATCACATTCTCTCCATAGATAGGATCAATTAAAATCCCAAGAGTGGGCCTATCATTGTTTCATCCAGTTATATAAAGAGGACCATCAAGTGCATTTTTTATTGTTCATTTTGAAGATAAAGTAATGGTCTTTATGGTTTTTTGTTTACGATGCTTTATTTCCATAACTATTATCATTTTACTAATAGTACTTTGGTCATTAGTATGAATAGGATTTCATTCTTTATTGTTCATGCTATCATCATCCGTGTCAACGTTCATCACATCGGGCTTAGTTTCACTAGCCTTACAAATGAAATATTGTGGTTAGGCATGGGATTGGTAAATATTTTCAAGATTTGGTTAGGAGGAGGTACAAATTTATTACCTCTGTCATTCATACCTCCAATTTGAATATCATTAGAATCAATGAGATCTTACACAAGATGTTTAAGATGCTTGCAATGTTTTGCATCATGTCCCTTTTGTTGGTGATAAGTGCAATAGGAATTGTGTCTATAGCCCAGAGGTAATGGCTTGATAGGGTCAAGAGGTTGAATGGGAGGTAAGCTAAGCATGTTCTTGTTTATTATCTGAGTCATGATATTTTGAAGTGTGTTGGGTAAGAGAGTAAACTATCTTTGTGGATCCCTAGAGATATAAGGATTAATATTCTTTATAGTAGCTACTTGGGTATCAACTTGTTCAGTAGGTTGGGAGGAAAAATTTAGTTGAAGTAAAATTTTAGTTTGTCTTCTGAAAGGTTAATAGGTATTTTGGTTTGAAGATTCAAACTTTATATGATGGGTAGATGTGGTTTTTAGTTCACAACTGCCTACAAAATTTTGATAATATCAAAGCATAGTGCATAAGTGTATGAAGGAAGGGAATTTCATCATGGAAAGATTCTCTTGTATCTTACTTTGTAAATTTTTTATGAACATATTTTGAAGGTGAGAATTAGGAATCTTCACACTAATTTTGGAATAAAGCAATTGATAATGTGAAATAAATTCAATGACCTTTTCACCCTCATTTTTCTTACATCTCATCAAATCATCTAATATCATTTTAGGAACCATATGAGCTTGGAAATGGTTAATAAAGGCTTCAACAAGTTCATTAAATAAATTTATTGAGTTATTCAGTAATGTAGAAAACTAGCCCAAGGAAATGTCTTTCAAGGATCAGGGAAAAAGCTTAGCCAAAAGTTTTTCCTCAAGGAAAAAGTCACTACAAAAGGTAGTAAAGGAATTAACATGATTAGTATGATCTCCCTTTCCTCCATATTTCTTAAATTTGGGGATCTCTATACCTTGTAGCACTGGAGCTCTCAATATCTCCAAAGATAGTGGGTTGCTTTTGACATACAATGAAAGTGGACCATTTTTATTTTGATTTATGGTGGAAACTTGAGGTTGAATGGATGAGAGGATTTGTAAAAGGTGGTTAATGATAGGGTCATTTTTTGTGTTTTGAGATGGACGTGAATATGGTTGTGGTGTGTATGTGTTGGAAGGACAATTGAAAGGATAGTTGATGGGAGGAGATATAAGGTTAGATGCCACATAGGTATAAGGAGCACTAGTTGAAATTTTCAAGGTAAGAAGGAGATCATTGGTTGCTTGCATCATTATGGTCACTTGAAGATTTGTATAGGGGTATGTGTAGGATAATGATGGGCCAAAAAGTGGTGATATGATGGGTATTTGTAGGGTATGTGGTTGACAAATATTTTTACCCAAAATTGATGAAATAAAGAGGGTTTTTAAATGAGATTCTCATCTTTCCACCAATATAAATTATGCTTTAATTTGAATTTAATAAATAATTATTAATAATTTTTTATTTGAATTACGACTAAAGTCCTGATTGATAGGCTGATTGAAAAATATCTATGGCTTTCAAATGGTATCACATTTTTTGAATTTGAAACATGCATCACATTATATGCTTCACATACTATAGGATTAAAAAAAAATGAATTTCATGAATTTTTGGCCAAGTTAAGGTGGTTAGACATACAAGTTTTTATATTTTTTAAAAGTTTTAATTAAAAAATCATAATTAACTATTTACTTGGAAAAAAGATACAAAAAAATATACATCACATCAGGACATGACTCCTCTACTTATATCTAAAATCTTATAAAAAAATATTATCATTTTATTATGGTTAGGGTGGTCAGACAGACACCTACTTATTTTTCCCCTAAAATTTAAGTGCTATTGCATTGAAATTTGAAATTTTCACCAAATAATTTAAAAAAAAAAAAAACCAAATAGTTTAGAAAATGCATTCAATTTGCTACAAATTCTATTCTTACATATTTTTGAAATAATATAGATAACTTATTCAAATTTTTACGTCAAGTTTCCTAACTCTAATTTTTCTAATTTTTTTGCCACTTAAGGGCCTATTTTCTCAATGATGATCCTACACATACCCATAGGTGGGAATGGAGCTTATGGATGAAGGGGTATGAATTTAAATTCCACCATGGTTTTGCACATTGTTTGAGTTAGTGTAATTAATTAATTATTACACTAGCATAAGTTAACTTAGGTCATGCATCTTTTAGTCTTAGGTTATATTTTAATAAATCATTTAATAAATGGGATAATATTCCATTCCTTTTTTGTTGGGATAAGATTCCTTCTAGAACGTATCTCAAAATTTAATAATTTTCTAGATAGGGTTCACATGTTAGATCATGAAACATGGCAACATCTCTTGCATCTTAGGTTTTCTTTTTTTCCTATATAATCAGGTATTTTTTTCATTTGTAACATATTATACCATATCAATATAGAATATTTATTCAAAATTCCATTTTTGCAACACTTTCCTTTGTGGTTTATTATCTTTCATAGCAAAGGTCCTTTATTGAAGATTTTGGAGCTTCAGGGAATGTGCATCCATAATCTCAATAGTTTGAAGTTTGAGCACCTTTGGTGGTGGAAGATGCTTTCTAAATATTTGAGCTATCTTACACACAACTTCCAATCCTTCATCACTTTCCATCATGTGGTGAATACTATGCATGGTAGGTATAACAATGTTGGAAATGTTGTCAGTCCTCACACTATCTTGTAAATGGGCTAGGTCTTCATGAAATTTCATTATGTTTTCTTGAGATATATGATAAACCATTGTTGAAAAACCTGGCATAACACTTGTAGGTAAATTAGAAATAGAAAAAGAGGTATCAAAGGTACAATCTATACCTAGTGTTCAAACTAGTATGAAAACTAGAAGTAAGATAGCTAGATAACCCAAGATCCACAATGAGTGTTTTATCGTGGGATGCCATGAGTCTCACAGTCCATCTCACCACAATATTAGCAATAGGACACCAATTACTAAATCTCATCCAATGGATAAACCAAAGAAAGTGTAATGAACACAATATCATATGCTTACAATTACACTTGAAATGAAAGAAATTGAAATAATTGTAATTTTTTAAACTATAACAAAAAAATAAAAGCAACAAATAGAAGCACAAAAAATATATTTCAAACCCTAAAAACTACAAAGTCAAAGTCAACAGGGACTAAGATGCCAACAAGGGGGTCTTGGTCCTACTAGTAAAAATCTTGGGTTCTAGAAACTAGAACAAAAAGAAAAAAATATAGATAGGGTTCTGAGCAAAAAACCCACAGAGGGACTAAGACACCAGTAAGGCCATTTAAGTCCCAATAAAGGTTTCTTTCAAAAAGAAAACAAAATTTGAGTTGATAGTAGTGTTCCTAAGTTGCCTACTCAGGTTCCTCATGTTTAGAAACATAAAAGTGTGTAAATGAATGCAAGAAAAAGTGACTAATGACAAGCAATTAAATGAAAAGTTGAATGCAATTTTTTTCAATTTTCAATGCAATATAAATGTTCCTAAATGCAAATTGGATAATTGAAAATGAAATTTTCATTTTTATAAGGAGATAAGATGATGGAAGAAGGAAAAAGTTCAAGCTATATGCACTTTCACTAATGCAAATGTGTGAAACCCTAGATACACTTTAACTAATGCAAGTGTTGGCCTATGGCTTTAAGAGAACATTTTGCTACTTGTGTTGTCATTGACGGAAAATAGAGTCAACAGTATGATCTGAAGTGTTAGCATTGCTCCTACTGGCAAAGAAAGTAATATTATGTATTCTACCAGCAGAAAGAATGAAGAGTAGAACATTTGGTTGATAAATTGATCTAATCACTTCACCAGATCACTATTTTGTGGTGTGTATCTCTGGGGAATCCTTCCTAGCATGTATACTATCCTACTAGTGTGTTTTGTGGTGTTGGATTAGTCATAATTTGAGTTAATAGGATCGGTAGTATGGTTCATGGTTTACTATCTCATTTTGGCTGACATATTTTATATGGCCTATCATGGATGTATATGGAGTATGTATTTAGTTATTTCTTATGTTTGGAACTTTGATTGGGTACCTAATATAGTCTAGCCAACTTGTGTGGGTATGCATCAACTCTAATTAATGATTTGAGCTAACATAAGCAAGAACATTATTTTTTGTTATGAAGCCAACATACAATGAATTTCTGATTAGTGGGTATATAAAGGAGATCAAAAAACCATTTTGGTTTGTGTGTGAATTATTTGTGGTAAAGAGAGACGTGTATGTGTATCAAGAAGAGAGTGAAAATAGATAGATTTTTTCTTTGAGGGAAGAAAAGGTTTTCCATGATGAGAAGAGAAGAAAAAAAGTGTGAACTGGTCAAAATATTTGGAATCCTATTATGTGCTTCATTGGAACTTTATCTAGGCTTTGTAGATGCTATATTCTCAGTTTAATATTTTTTATAATTTTAATTACACTTTGTAAGGAAGTAATCCTTTCTCTCTTGAGTAGTGAGCTCTAGGAAATGCACTTGAATGCAAGTGCATTCCCCTCCTTTATCATAATTTTAACAAAGTAAACATTGTGGATTAATCTCCATCATGGTTTTTCCCCTAATAGGGTTTCCACATAAAAATATTGATGTTATTCTGCTCCTTAATGTGTTTGCATGTTCACTTCTATTTATATGTTGTGAATTTTATTGAAGGTTTATTTATTGTTGTTGATAGTTTTAGATTTGATTTGAAAGTCAATTATTTTGGAACACTAATTCGCCCCTTTGCCCCTCTTAGTGTTCCTAGTGTCCAACAATTAGTATCAAAGCTGGTTCCTCTTTTGGAATTTAACAGCTTGAGGTGGATCTTGAATTACAAAGGACACTAGTGGTCTTCAATAGTAGCTTATGGTGGAACTTGATCAGTACAAAGAAGAGGTCATGGAACTAAAAAAAAATCTTGTTGATTCCAAAAAAAATCATTCAATCATTGAGGGATAAGATAAAAGAGTCAAGGGAAAAGAGGAAGGAACTATTTGATCAACTAAAGTAGAAAGAAAGCAAAGGTTTGGATGTTGTCAATATAAATCAAACCCTAAGGGAAATAACAAAAGAATGTGAAAAGCTTTCTAAGGACAATATAGCTCTAAACCTTGACATGGAATCTATGGCGATGAAGCTTACCAAAGAGATTGAAGAAAGAAAGAAGAATGAGGATAATCTGGACCATTACTTGAAAGAAAAATCTGAAGAATGCAGTAGAATTAATAGTGGATTCATTCAATTGGAAATTGAGCTCCAATAATCCAGAAATAATGAACAAGAGCTTGAGAGACAAGTAGTTATCCTTAGAAATGAGCTTTCTACTGCAAATGAATTCAAGGAGAAATTCAAGATATGCTCTACTAGGCTTGATGAGATAGCCAAAGGACAAAAGGATACAAATGACAAGCGAGGTCTTGGATATGAGAAGGGTGAAAGTTCTGAATTTAAATAGAAGAACCTTGAAAACAAGAAAAAATGTAGAAGATAACCGGTAAAGAAACCTAATGCTCAAAAAATTAATGGATATTTCTTTTCTTGCAATAAATTTGGACATATGGCTTCTCAATGTAGAAGAAAGATAAACCCTAGTAGTCCATCATTTTCTAGTCAATGTTTTAAATGAAAAAACTTTGGTCATAAGGCATTAGAATGTAGAAGTATATCTATCAGTGCAAGTAGCATTAAATGATATACCCTTGGAATATTTGGACATGTTTCTAATCAATGAAGGTTAGGAGTAAATCAATGGAATTGATGGTATAGAATGAAAAGTCCAGTATGCTACAATTGTAACAATTTTGGCCACATTGCAAGATTATGTAGAAATAGAAACATGAACAGAAGAGGTCTGGTTTAACAAGGGAAAATTTCACAAAAATAAAACAAAGGAAAGGAAAAGGCATCTATAGAAGAGATAAGAGATAAGATGAAGAAAATGTGGTTAAATAAAAGTGAATTTTATGAAGGAAATAGGGTTGTACCAAAAAATCCCTCTGATAATTCTTCCGACAATTGATTTCAGGCCAAAGGCCTAGGGGGATTTTTTCATGAAAAGCCTTTGCTCCCCTATGTATAGTTGGCTTCAAATCACTGGATGTTGTCAACAGTTGTGTTATTCTTTCACAAATGTGTCTATAATCATTTGTTGTGTTGGATGAAATGTTGAAAGTTCGAATTCAAATTCATCACTTGATGTCTGAATTCATAGTGTAACCAAAACTTCTAGGGAAACACATTTAATGAGGCAGGAAGTTAATGATGTAAGCTATAAAAGGGAATTTGAAAGCCTAATTTTTCACCATGTTCCGAAGAAGAACAATTGGAGAATCTTTTTCAATAAAATTTTTAAGGAGGTGAAGGTCATTTTAGCAGCAAATTCACTAGGTATTCATGTTTCTTGACAAATTCACACTTATTTGGTGATTGGTAGAACCCTTCTTAGTATGAAAAATGAAACAAATCAAAGGAACAATAACTTTGTATGATTATAGTAGTCAAAGAGTTAGAGATGAAAGAATTTTTTTGTCTACCACTGAATTAAGGAAGCTTGGAGGAACAAAGCATAAGAATTTGAATATTTGGAATGATTTCCCTCATTTCATTAGTGCAGAAGTAGTTTAGTTTATTCTAAATAGAATGGATGGTGATATCCTCACTTTAGATAAGCCTTATCAAATGTCTAAGGTTATAATCAGGAATCTAACAGGTCTGTGCAATGTTGGCAATATTCTGAAGAAGAAATCAATCCAAAATGTTGAGGTCAAAGCCCTAACCGGAATAAGGGGAGATCAAAGGGCTCTAATAATTTCATTGATTAAATATCCTTTGACAAGGTATATTGCACATGAAATCTCATATAATATCTTCTTTAGAAACCAAGAAGGATCAACCTTGGCAGGTGTTGTATATATCACTCATAAAATAATAATAAAAAATGAAGACTTTGAACTATGTATTATGATGAAGGATCAACTGATGGAGAAAGTAAAATTAATGAAGGATATAGACTACTCCTTTAGGTTTGGAACCCTTAAAATATGCATTATGATGTATTTTTTAAATAGCTTTCCTCTAAATGACAAAGTTGTGTGGAAAGAAAATGCATCGGTCTACAAGAAAATCTTTGAGCATTTCAACTCCTTTGAAAATGGGGAATGAGTTTATCAAAACTTCTTTAGAGAGGTGATAGAAATGTTTGAGGCAAGTGTTATCTCTCTTCTGGTAAAAATAACTAAATTTGGACCATCCTCTAGAAAGGAAAAGAAAAAGCAGAATAGAGGAAGAGATTTGGCTAGTGTCACTCATCTAACACCCAATTTAGCAAGAGTTAAAGAAAAAGGGAAAGAAAAATTGGTTGAGGAAGTAGAGGATGAAGACTCTAAGGAATATACTCTAAGAGAAGAACCAAAACTAGTTGAACCAGTTGTGGAAATTGCAGAAGAGAGTGATGATGAAGGTGCTATGTTTAAATCAAAAATATTACTGATTATTCATGATGAGGATGGAATGAAAAAGATAACTAATATATGGTTGAATGGACCATCCTATGAGTAGGATTTCATTAAGGAAACTTTGGGAAGATACTTCGCTGATAAAAATATTGAATTGGAAAGTCTGCAGGATGTTGTCTTAGAAGAATTGATTGAGTGTGTTAAGGAGGATATGTAATCTATGCCTCTACATAGGAAAGAGGAGGAAATAATTTCCCATTTGAAGATGTAGTTTATGTAGTACCCCTCCATTTATGCTTATGCTTTATGCTGTTATAATTTCACACTGTTTGACTATGATACTTTGTTTGGATATTTTGATCGCTGGTTTTGAGCGATAGTGGTTTTATTTAGTGACATGATGATACACTGTATGGTGATTATTGATTTCAGACATGATTTGATATGGGTTAGATGTTTACTTTCAGATGATTATTGCTATGTACATGTTTATGATGGACTAACTGTTTTTAATTTGTTAGTCTGATGTGACATGTATTGGTGTGGAGAACGGAACCAAATCACTCACTTGCGAGTGCCCTGTGATATCCATGATTTTCTCCGCATGATGTGCCTGTACAATGGTTTATATATATATATATATATATATATGCATGTTATTGCTTTGTTGCAGGATTGCAGGTACATGACACAGACTCCACCTGGGTACTTAGGTTTGAGCGAGTCAAGAATCAACAAATATGTTGATTAGGAGATAGTAGTTTGGTTTATCCTAGTCTAGTCTATAACCTGGTCATAGTACATTGCCTATTTTAGTTCTGAGTCATAGGTTGTCTTGCATTTTTCTATTTGGTTTAATTGTTTGAAAGGTAAATTTGGTTAATTTTAATGTTAGTTTATTGTGCTTAAATTTATTATTATTTAAATTAATTTTTAAATCTTGAAATTAGTTTTAAATGTTATTTAAATAAATAAATTAGTTTATTTGGTTAAATAATTTGATCCTAAAAGATTAAATTTATTTAAGTAAATAAATTAATTGATTAAATTAAATGGTGTGTGAATAGATTTATTTAAATTAAATATTATTTGGAAAATTAAATAAAATAAATGTATGTTATTTGAATATTGATTTTTAAATTTAAATAAATTAATTAAATGCATGCAAAAATCTTGGAAAGGCATGATTGCCAAGAAGTGGTTAATAGATATTTTGCACTTCTCGACATGTGTGCGAGTGCAATTATGATTTTTGGTTAAGGAAATTGGTTCACAGAGGTTATTTTGGATCTGGGGAAAAACACAGGGGTTATTCAATTTCCTCAATGGAAAAATATCTGAGCTTTGCAAAATTTCTCTGTTTATGTTATTTTGGAAATACTGTATACTTGTGGAAGATCCCTTGGTGGGAAATTCTTGCTATTGGTTATAGCTTTCCTATGGAGTTGGGGTTTTCTTTGAAGAAGCTTTTGGGAATTGTATGCTATAAGCAAGAGGTTTTCTTCTACGGGAAATTATCAAGATACAGGCAAGAGGTTTTCTTCTACAGGCAATTATCAAGATATAGGTATTTCACTTGTTTATTTGTTTAATTTATTGATCTTGAAAAGAATGTCTGGGAAAAGGGTTTTTATTTTATTTCTTTAGTGTTAAATTTCTTGTGTTTCTCGGTAAATAATCTGTAGAGAAAATAGATATTCTCTGTTAAAAGTTTTTCCTATAGGCTTTGTTATTTTTTTGTTGCAAATTTTCTGTAGAAAATAGTTGTATCAAAGTTGGGGAGAAATTATTTATTTAAAAAATTAAATTTAAACCCCAGGAGATTAATTAAAATTATTTAGAGAAAAATATTGTGCATATTGTTGAAAAAATCAGTTTCTCTATTTTCATACCTGTAGAAATTTTGTTTAAAACCTGTTCATATGAAAACTTTGTGAAATATATATATATATATTTACATATATGTTAATACATATATATAAATAAATATATATATATATATATATATGATATTGCAAATCATATAAATTTTATGTGAAATTTTCTTTAAGAATGGGTACGCCGTACAAGCGAGTTTTTATTAAAAAATTCGGATCGAAATCCGAAAAGTAGAGGTATTATCCGCAGATTTTATTATGCAAAATAAAATAAAAATTAAATAGTGATGGGGGAGGGCCGAAACCCTACCCATCCCCTGCTATGGTGGGCGTAGCCACCACAGCTGCACACAGTAGCCGGCGGCTGCTGGGCGCAGCCCTAGCATGGCCGCTTCCTCCCACAGGGAGGTCGCGGTTGGGTTGCGGCTCAAAAGTATTTATTAACTTTCATTCGAATTTTACTAAGGGTTTAAAAGTTAATTTAGTGAGTAAACTTTATAATTCATTTTTTTTATTTTATGGTCATATTTATATGTAATATATTTATATATATATATATATATAAATATGAATATATATATATGTGTTGGAATAAATATAATATTTTTATATTAATATTTATATTTAAACATATGTGTATATATGTTTGTATATCGATATTTGTAAAATTTATGATATATATTAAGTTAGAAAAATGATTTTGATATTTTATTTAAAAATTGCATGAGAAATTTAGATTGAGAAAATATAGAAAATGCTCTGATGTGAATTTGAGAAAATTAAAAGAGTAGATTAAATGAAATAATTACTTTCATTGTTTTCAAAATAGATCTTTTATTAAATTGATTTATATTCATGTTGATTACAAACTGATGCAATTGGATTTAGTATATCCAAACCATAGACATTTACTTTCCTTGATTTACTTTTATTGTGTTCTTTTTGGGTAAATTGGGAAAGTTATAGTTGTATAAGTCTTCCAGAAAGATTTGTAAAGTAAGGGTTTATTATTGTTCAAATGTATTTCTTGAGTTGACTTGGGTTGTGCATGTGTTAAATATGGTGTTTTGATACCTAGTTTTTGATAAAAAAATTAATGATCGTTGTGGGTCAATTCTTTATATGTGATGAACTTTGTGCACTTTGTAAACCCTAGTTAGGAAAACTTAGTATATCCTTGTTATGTTTAGGGGAGTGGCTTTTTGTAAGGGCCGACACACAAAGTGGTGTCAGGGTAACTTACAAAGAGTTAGTAATTCAGTGACAACTAAAGAACATAGTAGTTAAATTTAAAATCATTAACAAGAAGATTATGCCTCGCTTATGACACTTGAGGTACTTCAGTCTTGAGTATAAGATAAGAAGGCCTGGAATGGCAAATCGATGTCTTGTTTCTTCAAGAGACATTTGATTCCACAATAGTATGCATTAGGGGCCAGGTTTCGTAAGAGGTTACCAGGGTAACCCATGTTGGGGGCCGAAATCTAGGAAGAAACACTAGGGTAACCTTTGCAATATTGTGATGACACTCCACCTAAAGTAATAGTTAACCTTGTGTATGTAATAAATTCAATTGTCTAAATCTGGAAGCAATGTAACCATTAGTTTGTTATGTACTCGTGTCTAGGGTTAGAAGAATATGTCTAGGTAACCATATTACTATCTCCTAGCATGGGGGTTGGACCTACGGGTACCACATGGTTGGGTGGAACGCGCACCTTACTCTGTTGGGTCCCTAGTTTTGATCATGGCATCGAGAGCTTCATGGATGGAGAGCTCGCGCTTGGAAACTTATGTGTACTTCTTTATTGTAAATTGTAAACCTTGTATTGTATAATATCCCTCAATTGTTTATGAGGAGAGCATTGTAAATGTATCTTGAAATTATTATTGAACTACCTCATCAGATGGATGAGTAATGTATTATCTTATCAAATGCAATGTAAGAAACAAGTTTTTACTTTATGTTATCTTGATTGGAGTTTCAAAAGAAATGCAATGTTTATCTTTAATGTTTATGTTATTAGTTAATATATGCAATGCGAAATACTAAAGTCATCTATGGAAACTCAAAGTGGTGTAACGTCGCGTAACTTAATGAATGAATGCAACATTCCTTAGGTTATTATGATGGGGAATTACAGATTGGTATTAGAGCCAAGGTTACAAACACTGGATGCTCTGGGTAATCGCGAGCCCATTAGGTTGACCTAGTACGTAGTGTCGCAAACTGTTAGCCTTGGTTGAATAGTATCTAAGACTCGTTATTGTTATGTGTAGGAGCATTCCTTGGCGAGGTGGAGGCTGAGGGCCAATCCCTTATGTTACTCCCCCTCTAAGCCCTCATCACAGTGATCAAGCAGATAAAATGGATCAGAGGAATGAGCGACAGAATCCTGTACAGTCATGAGTAGAGGGTTCTCAGATACATCCTTTATTAGAGGAGGTCCTAGCTCATCTTGGACCTAGATAGGAAGATGAGCAGGAGGTTTTCAGAGAGAGAGATAGATCTCCTAGGAGAGTAGATGACATAGCATATCAAGATGCTAGCAGTGCAGGACACATGAGAGATTTACTGAGGGCATGCCCTCCTACCTTTGATGGTATAGGAGGTGGCTTAGAGGAAGAGACCTGGCTACTAGATTTAGGTAGATGCTTCACCATGCACCCTTACGGTAGCAATACCCATGCTAGATGCACTATTATGCATTTGAGAGGATTCACCTCTACTTGGTGGCGCCTGGAGGAGCAAAAGCTCCATTTGGATATTAGTTCAGTGTCTTGGGAGATGTTTCTTGAGAGCTTTAGAGCACGGTTCCTATCAAAACACTAGTGGCAGTGATGGGCTGACGAGTTCCATGATCTACGTCAATTAGCTCTTTTTGTAGAGCAATACAAATGTAGGTTCTATGAACTCAAGCAGTATGCTGGTATTGGCGATGATGAACCTATGCTAGTACAACACTTCATCAGGGGTTTGAATGCCCACATTAGTCATGGTTTCCGAGTCTCTGAGCCAAAGACTATAGAAGTTGTGGTGGAGAAGGCTCGCATAGTGGAGGAGAACCTTATTATGGCATTAGGTGGGCACATAGGAGTGCAGATTGGCAGTGCTCTTGTAGCAGGTTTTAGTCCATGGGGTGGACAGGTACAGGCATGAGGTTCCTTTAGGAACCAACAGACACCCACAAAGGGTCGGAAGCAACAACAACAATGAACACCTCAAAAGAACAATAATCCACAACCACAATAGGGTAATAGTCCTCAAACAGGAAAGGGTCACAACTTGTGGCACAACAAACACAATAGGCAGGATCAGCCTGCGCAAAGTGCTCAGTCTACTATCAGTAGAGGTAGTTTCCAGCAATCCAATGCACCTTCGGGTGGCAGAGGATTCGGTAGAGGTACAGGTTGTTACTCATGTGGGCAGCAGGGACACATAGCTAGGAGCGTCTGATGAGAGGTTCTACTAGTTCTAGGCCTTGACCTACAGTTTCAGAGCCTACAATGGGTGATGCAGGACGATCACATACAATATATGTTGCGGTTAATGACCACCAAGCTGATCACCAGAACACAGTGGTCGAAACTTCAGGTAAGTTACATGGTGTTAGTGTTTCCATTCTTTTTTATTCTGGAGCCACTAAATCCTTTATTTCACCGACCATAGTTGACCATTGTGGTCTTGTAGCGATAAAGCAAGGTGGTAAGTGGCCAGTTGAATTTGCCTCTGGGGTGAAAGTAGTGATAGAAAACATAGTACATAATTGTGAACTTAAAATTGGTACTTTAACTACCTTAGTAGATTTATATGTTATGCCCTTAAGATCATATGATATAGTCTTAGGTATGGATTGGCTAGCATCTTATCATGCTGTAATTGACTGTCTACTTAAGACAGTTAGTTGCATTAATGATCTAGGTGTGAAAGTGGAAATTGTAGGTATTCAAAGACCTATCTCTTTGCGGATGATATCTGCTATGTAATTAAAGAAATGTCTTCGTCAGGGATGTCAACTGTTTGCAACAACAGTTACTGATTTGGAAGAAGGTGAGATTCGAGAGGTATCTCTTGATGATCATCCTATTCTTAGGGAATTCGTTGACATATTTCCCGATGACATACCTAGAATGCCATAGAAGAGGGATATTAACTTTAGAGTTGACCTAGTTCCTGGAGCTGAACCTATATCTAGGGCTCCATATAGAATGACTACTCAGGAGTTAGAGGAACTACGTATCCAGTTAGAGGAACTATTAGAAAAGGGTTTCATTCATCCAAGTGTTTCCCCTTGGGGAGCACCTGTTATCTTCGTAAAGAAGAAGGACGGATCTCTTAGATTGTGTTTTGACTATTGTCGATTGAACAAGGTTATGATGAAGAATCGTTATCCTTTTCCTAGAATCAATGATCTTTTCAATCAAATTAAGGGAGCTAATGTGTTCTCTAAAATCAATTTGAAATCTGGTTACCATCAATTGCATATAGCTGAAGCAAACATTCGTAAAACTGCTTTTCAAACTCGTTATGGGCACTATGAATTCACAGTAGTACCATTTGGGTTAATGAATGCACCATCAGTATTCATGAGTTTAATGAATGGTGTTTTTCGTACATACCTTGATCTCTTTGTCCTGGTATTTCAATATGATATTTTAGTTTATTTGAGAAATATGAAGGAACATGAAGAACACTTGAGATAGGTATTGCAATGTTTAAGGGAAAATCAATTGTATGCGAACTTGAAGAAGTGTGATTTCTTTCAAACTGAGATAAATATCTTGGACATGTGATATCAGGGAAAGGTATTGTTGTGGATCCTTCAAAGATTCAAGCTATTGTAGATTGGCCTGTGCCTACTAATGTAGGTGAAGTTCATAGTTTTATGGGTCTAGCCGGTTACTATAGGTGATTTGTAGAGGGATTTTCTAGAATCGGTCATCCTATTACTTCTCTTCAAAGGAAAGGGAAGAAGTTTATTTGGACAGAGCAATGTCAGTTGGCTTTTCAGACTCTTAAAGAAAAGTTAACTAATGCGCCTATACTAATTGTTCCTGATCCTACTAAGGATTTTGTAGTATTCACAGATGCATCCTTCGAGGGTTTGGGAGCAGTTTTGATGCAAGATGGGCGTGTGATTGCTTATGAGTCTCGCAAACTCAAAGATCACAAATTAAACTATCCTACTCATGATCTAGAACTAGCCGTGGTAGTGCATGCATTAGTTTGTTGGAGGCATTTCCTATTAGGTCATCGTTTCGAACTTCATACTGATCACCGTAGTCTACAATACATTTTTACGCAACCTAACTTGAATGCTAGGTAGAGACGGTGGATGGAGTTCTTGTGTGAGTATGATTTTGAAGTGAGATATGTTCAAGGAAAAGAGAATGTAGTGGCTGATGCTCTTAGTCGTCGTCAATATGAGATCTCTGCTACTACTCTTGAAGTGGATTTGAGAGGTCAAATATTAGCTGCACTTCTTACTGATAGATTATATCAGGAAGTAAAGTCAAAGATTGAATCAGGTAGACCTTTAGAAGGTCGATTTGCAGGGTATGTCCTAGAATCAGATGGTATATTACAGCATTTAGGTCGTATTTATGTACCACATTTTGAGGGTCTTTGTACATTAATTATGACTGAAGCTCATCGAGCTCCATACTCAGCTCATCCAAGAGTTAAGAAAATGCATGCTGATCTTTGGCAATTGTATTTCTGGCCTGGTATGAAATGTGATATTGCTGATTATGTGTCGAGATGTCTTGAAAGCTAGCGAGTCAAAGCTGAGCATCAACATCCCACTGGATTATTGCAGCCACATCTCATTCCCGAATGGAAATGGGACATTATATTAGTTGACTTTATTGTAGGGTTACCTACGTCATCACGTCGGCATGATGCCATTATGGTAACTATTGACTGATTGACTAAAGTAGCTCACTTTTCACCAGTACGATCATCATATAATGCTTCATTTGTAGCTCAGATATTTATGAAGGACATAGTGAGATTACATGGGATTCCTCGTAGCATTATATCAGATAGAGATACCGTGTTTACTTCAGCCCTATGGACTTCATTACAACATGCTTTAGGTACACAGTTGAACTTTAGTTCAGTGTATCATCCTCAAACTGATGGAAAAATGGAAATAGTTAATCAAATATTAAAGGATATGCTTAGGATGTATGTAATGGACCAACAGTCTTGTTGGGAGGATTATCTATATTTAGTAGAATTTTCTTACAATAATGGATATCAGAGTTCCATAGGTATGCCACCATTTCAGGCATTATACGGTCATCCTTGTCGAACTCCTCTAAGTTGGGATCGACTAGAGGATAGAATGTTACTTGGACCTGGAATGCTTCGAGACATGGAGCAATAGGTTGACCGTATTAGAGAACATTTGATACCAGCTCAGAATAGGCAAAATAAATATGCCGATGCGCATAGAATAGACCAACAGTTTGCTATTGGTGATAGAGTGTTTCTTCAAGTGTGACCGCAAAAGAGTCCAATCCATTATGGAAAAGGATCTAAGCTTGTGCCTCATTTCATTGGGCCATTCAAGATTTTAGAGAGAATTGGTCCTGTGGCATATCGACTCACCTTACCACCCGATTTGTCACATATTCATGATGTTTTTCATGTATCTGTTCTTAGACCATATCATCCTGACATATCTCATCTACTTGATTGGAATGCATTACAGGTAGAGGACGGGCAGCTGGCTTTGGAGCCCGTGGCCATTCTATAGCACCGGACACTCAATCTCAGGGCTTGAGACATTGATCAGGTGAGGGTCCAATGGGATCCTAGCCACGAGGCTTCTGCTACTTGGGAGGATGCGACACACATGAGGGAACTTTATCCCTATTTATTCGCAGGCTTTCAGGAGCAAGCCTGATCCTAGGGGGGAGGATGTAGTACCCCTCCATTTATGCTTATGCTTTCTGCTGTTATGATTTCACACTATTTGACTATGATACCTTTTTTGGATATTTTGATCACTGGTTTTGAGCGATAGTGGATTTCTTCAGTGACATGATGATACATTGCATGCTGATTATTGATTTCAGACATGATTTGATATAGCTTAGATGTTTACTTTCAGATGATTATTGCTATGTACATGTTTATGATGGACTAACTATTTTTAATTCATCAGTCTAATGTGATGTGTATTGGTGTGGAGAACGGAACTGCATCACTCGCTTGCGAGTGCCCTGTGATATCCGTGATTTTCTCTGCATAGTGTGCCTGTACAATGGTTTATTTATATATATATGCATGTTATTGCTTGGTTACAAGATTGCAGGTACATGACACCGACTCCACCTGGGTACTCAGGTCTGAGTGTATCAACACTCAACGGATATGTTTATTGGGAGGTAGTAGTTTGGTTTATCCTAGTCTAGTCTATAACCCGGTCATAGTACATTGTCTATTTTAGTTCTGAGTCATAGGTTGTCTTGCATTTTTCTATTTGGTTTAATTGTTTGAAAGGTAAATTTGGTTAATTTTAATGTTAGTTTATTGTGCTTTAATTTATTATTATTTAAATTAATTTTTAAATGTTGAAATTAGTTTTCAATGTTTTTTAAATAAATAAATTAGTTTATTTGGTTAAATAATTTGATCCTAAAAGATTAAATTTATTTAATTAAATAAATTAATTGATTAAATTAAATGGTGTGTGAATAGATTTATTTAAATTAAATATTATTTGGAAAATTAAATAAAATAAATGCATGTTATTTGAATATTGATTTTTAAATTTAAATAAATTAATTAAATGCATGCAAAAATCTTGGAAAGGCATGATTTCCGAGAAGTGGATAATAGATATTTTTCACTTCTCGACATGTGTGCGAGTGCAATTATGATTTTTGGTTAAGGAAATTGGTTCACAGAGGTTATTTTGGATCTGGGGAAAAACACAGGGGTTATTTAATTTACTCACAGGAAAAATATCTGAGCTTTGTAAAATTTCTCTGTTTATGTTATTTTGGAAATACTGTATACTTGTGGAAGATCCCTTGGTGGGAAATTCTTGGTGTTGGTTATAGCTTTCCTGTGGATTTGGGGTTTTTTTTTAAGAAGCTTTTGGGAATTGTATGCTATAGGCAAGAGGTTTTCTTCTACAAGAAATTATCAAGATACACGAAAGAGTTTTTCTTCTACAGGAAATTATCAAGATACAGGCAAGAGGTTTTCTTCTACAGGTAATTATCAAGATACAAGTATTTCCCTTGTTTATTTGTTTAATTTATTGCTCTTGAAAAGAATGTCTGGGAAAAGGATTTTTATTTTATTTCTTTAAATTTCCTATGTTTCTCGGTAAATAATCTGTAGAGAAAATAGATATTCTCTATTAAAAGTTTTTCCTACAGGCTTTGTTATTTTTCTGTTGAAAATTTTCTGTAGAAAACAATTGTATCAAAGTTGGGGAGAAATTATTTGTTTCAAAAATTAAATTTAAACCCCAAGAGATTAATTAAAATTATTTAGAGAAAAATACTGTGCATATTGTTGAAAAATTCAGTTTCTCTATTTTCATACCTATAGAAATTTTGTTTAAAACCTGTTCATATGAAAACTTTGTGAAATATATATATATAGATATATATTTACATATATGTTAATACATATAAATAATTAAATATATATATGATATTGCGAATCATATAAATTTTATGTGAATTTTTTTTTAAGAATGCGTACGCTGTAGAGGCGAATTTTTATTTAAAAATTTGGATCAAAATCCTAAAAGCGGAGGTATTATCCACAGATTTTATTATGCAAAAGAAAAATAAATAAATAAACAGTGATGGGGGAGGGCCGAAACCCTCCCCATCCCCTGCTATGGTGGGCACAGCTACCATGGCTATGCACATCAGCCAACGGCTGCTGGGAGTAGCCCTGGCATGGCCGCGTCCTCCCACAGGGAAGTCGCGGTTGGGCTGTTTCTCAAAAGTCTTTATTAACTTTCATTCAAATTTTATTAAGGGTTTAAAAGTTAATTTAGTGAGTAAAGTTTATAATTCATTTTTTTTTAATTTTATAGTCATATTTATATGTAATATATTTATATTTATATATATATATATATAAATGAATATATATATATATGTGTTGGAATAAATATAATATTTTTATATTAATATTTATATTTAAACATATGTGTATATATGTTTGTATATAGATATTTGTAAAATTTATGATTTATATTAAGTTAGAAAAATGATTTTGATATTTTATTTAAAAATTGCATGAGAAATTTAGATTGAGAAAATATAGCAAATTCTCTTATGTGAATTTGAGAAAATTAAAAGAGGAGATTAAATGAAACAATTACTTTCATTGTTTTCAAAATAGATCTTTTATTAAATTGATTTATATTCATGTTGATTACAAACTAATGCAATTGGATTTAGTATATTTGAACCATAGACATTTACTTTCCTTGATTTACTTTTATTGTGTTATTTTTGGGTAAATTGGGAAAGTTATAGTTGTATAAGTCTTCCAGAAAGATTTGTAAAGTAAGGGTGTATGATTGTACAAATGTATTTCTTGAGTTGACTTGGGTTGTGCATGTGTTAAATATGGTGTTTTGATACCTGGTTTTTTATAAAAGTTTTAATGATCGTTGTGGGTCAATTCTTTATATGTGATGAACTTTGTGCACTTTGTAAATGCTAGTAAGGAAAACTTAGTATATCCTTGTTATGTTTAGGGGAGTGGCTTTTTGTAAGGGCCGACACACAAAGTGGTGTCAGGGTAACTTACAAAGAGTTAGTAATTTAGTGACAACTAAAAAACACAGTAGTTAAATTTAAAATCATTAACAAGAAGATTATGCCTCGCTTATGACTCTTGAGCTTTTTCAGTCTTGAGTATAAGATGAGAAGGCCTAGAATGGCAAATCAATATCTTGTTTCTTCAAGAGACGTTCGATTCCGCAATAGTATGCATTAGGGGCCGGGTTTCGTAAGAGGTTACCAGGGTAACCCATGTTGGGGGCCGAAACCTAGGAAGAAACACCAAGGTAACCTTTGCAATATTGTGATGACACTCCACCTAAAGTAACAGTTAACCTTGTGTATGTAATAAATTCAATTGTCTAAATCTGGAAGCAATGTAACCATTAGTTTTTTATGTACTTGTGTCTAGGGTTAGAAGAATATGTCTAGGTAACCATATTACTATCTCCTAGCACGGGGGGTGGACCTACGGGTACCACATGGTTGGGTGGAACGTGCACCTTACTCCGTTGGGTCCCTAGTTTTGATCATGGCATCGAGAGCTTCATGGATGGAGAGCTCGCACTTGGAAACTTATGTGTACTTCTTTATTGTAAATTGTAAACCTTGTATTGTATAATATCCCTCAATTGTTTATGAGGAGAGCATTGTAAATGTATCTTGAAATTATTATTGAACTACCTCATCAGATGGATGAGTAATGTATTATCTTATCAAATGCAATGTAAGAAACAAGTTTGTACTTTATGTTATCTTGATTGGAGTTTCAAAAGAAATGCAATGTTTATCTTTAATGTTTATGTTATTAATTAATATATGCAATGCGAAATACTAAAGTCATCTATGGAAACTCAAAGTGGTGTAACGTCGCGTAACTTAATGAATGAATGCAACATTCCTTAGGTTATTATGATGGGGCTTTACAGTTTAGGCTATCTCTTCCTAAACTGAAGAAGAAAATGAATGTGCTAATACAATGCATTTATTCATCCAATAAAGTCTTCAATTACTATCTAAGGTGGCCTCATGTGATTGACAAGTACAAGGATAAGTTGGAGGAAATTGAAAAAGAGCTTGTTAGAGTTAGATAAGATTATATTATTTTTTTGGATAAGGATGGAAAGGTTAAGAGAAAGGTTCAAGATTTGTAGACTAAGCATGAAAAGGTTCACTTTGCTAGGAATACTCTCATGGATTCCTTCTAGAGAGTAAAATACCTAACTAAAGGCATACTAGACCAAATTATTGAAGTGCTAAAGATAAGACAAAAGATGGAAGAAGCTATCACCATTCTTGAATCCATTTTCCATATTATCAATAGGAAATAAGAGAATAAAAAATTTATTATATCTATTGGGATTGTGGTGGACTCTTAGAAGAAATTCCTTCCGAAAATTAAAACTAAGTATAAAATAATCTTTTGATTTTTGCAGTAGTTTCCAAAATTTTGATCCAACTCTCTATTTTGAAAAGTGGAGAGAATAGGTAAAAGAAGTGTAGAGAAGAAGTATATAATCTTTGTAATTGATTTCAAAGGGGCAGAGAATGTAGTGAAAAATTTCTTTGACATCCAAGGGGCAGCCACAATTTTGGTTTTGACACTTAGTCATTTTTTCACTAATTTTTGCCATCAATTCCAAAGGGAGAGATTGTTTGCCTATGGATTTAGGAGACATTTTTAGGCTACTTGTGTTTTCAATGATGGCAACTGGAGTCAGCAATATGATGCATAATGTTAGAATTGTTCCTACTGGCAAAGGAATTAAGATTTTGTATTCTACTAGTAGAAAGAATGAAGAGCATAACATCTAGTTGATAAGTTGATTTGATCACTTCATCAGATCACTATTCTATGGTGTGGATCTCCAGGGAAGCATTCATAGCATTTATACAATCCTACTGGTGTCTTTGCGGTGTTTCATTATTTAGAAATGAAGTTAAGAGAATTGGTAGTATGGTTCATGGTTTATTCTCTCATTTTGGCCAACATATTTTATATGGGATATCACAGATGTATGTGGAGTATTTACTTATTTCTTATGTTTATAACTTTTTTTTGGGTCCCTACTATAGTCTAGCCGACTTGTGTGGGTACACATCAAATCTAATTAATGATTTGAGCTAACATAAGCAAGAACATTACTTGTTATTGTGAAGCTGAGATACAATGAATTCCTAATTAGTGGGTATATAAAGGAGATCAAAAAATAATTTTGGTGTGTGTGTGAAGTATTTGTGGTAAATATAGAAGTGTATGTGTATCAAGAAGAGAGTGAAAATGGAAAAATCAATTATTTGAGGGCAGAAAAGGTTTTGTATGATGAGCAGAGCAGAGTAGAAATGTGAACTGGTCAAAAGATATCAAATCTTATTATGTGCTTCATTGGCATTGTATGTAGGAATTCGTAGATACTATATTCTCAGTTTAAATCTTTTTGTAATTTCAATTATACTTTGTACAGAAGTGATCCTTTCTCTCTTAAGCAGTGAGCTCTAGGAAGTGTACCTAAATGAAAGTGCATTCCCCTCCTTTATCATACTTTTAACAAAGTATCCATTGTGGATTAATCTCCATTGTGGCTTTTCCCTTAACAAGGTTTCCACGTAAAAATATTGGTGTTATGGTGTTCCTTAATGTGTTTGCATGTTCACTTTTGCTTATATGTTGTGAATTCTATTGAAGGTTTATTTATTATTGTTGATAGTTTTAGATCTGATTTGAAAGTCAATTATTGTGGAATACTGATTCACCCCCCCTCTCAGTGTTCGTAGTGTCGAATAGTAAGATGCAATGCAAGAATGAATGCAATCTATATTTATGCCATTAGTGAATATCAAATGAGAAAAAAGAATGATCAAAAATGTCAGGTTCACCAAAATTAACCGTTAGGAAATGGATGCTTGATAGATCTTGACTTGAATTTCTTGTTTGAATTAAAATCCTCCATCGCACATGTTAGCTCAAAAACATGCATGATGCAAGAGTATCTTTGACATGATCCTTGAATCTTGATGATGGCTCCAAATGCTTGATGAATTGATCATGAATGCTCTTGTGAACTCCAACTTGCTATGAGGAATGAATGCTTGAATGCTTGGGATTAAAATGAGAGAAAGAACCTTGTATTTATACTTATCCATGCTTAATATAAAAAAATTACACCACAAAATGCCAACATATGAAATCATTAATTAAAGGAGGCTAAATCCCACCAAGATTTGAAATTAAATCTTAAAAATAACTTGAGGGGGACTAAGATGCCCTAGGTGGCATCTTAGTATTGAGGCTTAAGACTTGGGACACAGATTCCAAAAAGTGGCCCCTTCAAGGTTCTTTTAAAAATATGGTCACAAGACCTTTGGAGGATAAATATTCCCTAGGTGGTGTCTTAGTCCCAGTTCAAAAAACAAGAAAACATAGCCAAAATCATTAAATTATCATTTATCCTTTGATTTTTGATGGGATTAGCCATAAAAAGATATAATTTATTAGGATTGTGGATTCAAAATAGGACCAACTAAGACATAAATAAGGATCTAATTAAAGCAAGGTGGGCCCAAACAAGTGTGAAAATGCATTTTCCTACACTACAACTAGATTTCTTGTTAGGATTGCTTAGATAAAACTATATGAAACAACTTTGTATTTATACCTATTTGAATAAAAGGAAATAGGGTGTTCCACCTTTTAGGAGATACAACAAACAAGGGAGTAGGCCCTCCTACTTCACTCTTAGTTTATTAAAGGAAACCTTAAAGTTCTCAACCTAATGATCCAATTCGGAAAAGAGATTACTAAATAGTCTCCTTATGTATGGTTAAAGAAGGGATTCACTACTAAAAAAAATGAATGTAATATGTGAATATAGCTATGTAACTTAGAAAATTAACTTGAAAACATAATAACAAATTGAGGCTAAACAAATAAGTACTTTGAATGTTGAAGATGCCCAAAAAAAGGTCTACAATCCTAAAATTATGACTTTTGATGTGAATTGGGAGTCACACACTAGACTAGGTGATTTAGTCATGGTTTAGGGTTTCTAGTTGAATTTGGACTCTACAACTAATAAACCAGGATCTACAAAAAATTGTTGAAAAGTGGTATACTAGATATCATATGCCCAAGGTACCGATTTAGTCCTAATTGTAGTGTACAAAATTGTACACTCTTGAAAGTGACAAAATTTCATACTTATTTTGAACCTATTTTGGCAACCTTACATTAATTACCCTTTAAAATCATCATTCATAGGCCCCTAAGACCCATTATTTTAGATCTTGAGGCTCATTTAACTTAAAAATCCCATAAAATCATTCAAAACATCAAAAATATTGAAAACACACCTCAGAAAGCTAAGGTGGAACTCATTCATTACCTTGGATGAATGAGTCCCCTTAGGTGGGACTCATTCATCAAGGGTGGCGAATGAGTCCCATTTGGGGTTTTTCTCAATATTGAGCAAGAAATTCACCATTTTTGGTGGAGGTCAGCATTCGAGATCTAAATAATTGTCAATTAGATGTAAATTCTTATATAAACAAGTTTCCAAGTCAGTTTTATCATTCTAAGCAAGTTGAACAAGCATTTTTAAGAGAAAATTGAAGAGTGAAGTGTTGAGAATCTTTCAAAAGAGAATTCAAGTTTCAAGAGCATGTAAAGTTGAAGCATTGAGTAGCGTTAAAGTGTTTTTTTAGGTCTTCAAGCTCACTTTCATTCAAGATCTCTCATTGCCAAGGCTTGATCATGGTTGTTTATGGTGGATCATGATGGATTCTAGGTTAGGGAGATGCAGCTAGACATCAAGCCAAGCCTAAAGACTTCTTTCCTAAGTGATTCCATCCTCCATCATCACTCTACATTCAGCCTAAGGAACGTACAAGCATCATTAAGATGCATTTGGGGTGATTAGAGATCATCACAAGTGAGCCCATCTCCATAGAATAGGATTGCATCATGTTTCAGATTTCTTTGACTTAGATACATTTAAGGCTATGGATTCCATTCACATATCATTATTTATATGAAGGTTTAATTACAAAACAAGGGGTTTGACTAAGGAAAACCACCAATTATTAAATCAAGTTATATTCTATTTTGCAGGTGTTTTTCATAGATTCGGAACTAGAAATCAAGTTGGAAGGAAAGAGAAGGTGTTGAATTGCAGACCAAGACATTTAATTCCCAAAAAAGTGGAATGAGAATAATTCACCAAGAGTGGTGAATGAGTCCCATTGTAGCTATTTTTGAGAGTTATTTGCAGATTCTAAGACCCTTTTTCCTAAAATAGACTTCTAGACAAAAACCTAGATCTAGCGCTAATTCGTCTAGGTTGGTGAATGAGTCCCTATTGGTAAAAAAAGTCAAAAAATTTAGTGTTTCAGAGATGTTTCTAGTCACTTGAAGGTTTCCAAGTGAACATCAGTCATTTCATTGATTTTATAATTTTTTTTATTTACATTTCTAAGGCATTTTCTAGGTCATTTCCTTGAACTAGGGTTTTCCATTTTATCTCATATTTCATTGTATTTTCCAAGTTTCAACTTGGTAGTGAACCCCTAACTAGATAATTTTTAGTCCCTAGAATAGCTCTATTGCAATATTTATTTCTCCTTTGCAAAAATGTCTCAAGGGTTTGTTCTTGAGTGAAAGTTAATGAATGTTTCCCCTTTCTAGGCCCTAAAGCATCAAGGGTGAAGAAAGGAATCCAATTTTCCACCTTTCATTTTGGTGAACCTCCATTTATTATACCTTATTTTCTGATTTTTAGTGCATTATCTTGTTTGTATTAACATTACATTAGCATTTGCATTGGTTAACTTGTATTTTAGGGTTTCAAATTGTGAATTAGTGAAAGTTCATATAGCTTGCATTTGTGCATCCAATTTCATTGAAAATAATCCAAAATTTGCATTTTCATGTTAGATCAAGATCATATAGCATAAAAAAAAAAAATCAACTAAAAAAACTCTAAAATTCTCCTACTGGGACTCATTCGCCACCTTTCGTGAATCAATCCCAATGCAAATTTTGAAATGTATTTTACAAGGATAAATTCCCTTGTTTTAAGCTCCTATTTATTGTTATTTCTTTTCTATTTCAGTTTACCTACTTTCTATTACATTCAAATCATTGGAAGTAGCATCATTTCAGTTTAGTGCAATTATGGATAGAGTTAGATTTTTTCAGTTTTCATTTTCAACATTTAGATTAGACATAGATCAGAAAGAAAAATTTAAAAAAAAAAAGACAAACACTTAAGCCACTTGGAGAAAGTATAGCTATTTGAATATTTCAAATCTCTCTTTCCAAGTTAACCTAACCCTCAAGCCTTTTTGGTAGTAATGACTTTGACATGTTAGATGAAGTCCTTGAGGATTTCATCTCACAAATTCCAACCACTAAGGCTTGTTATGAGAAACCAACACCAAGAAAATTTAATGCGATTGAACCTCAACTCATCCTTTACTCACCTTCAGAAAAATCACAACATAAAAGAAAGCCTAAATTCACCCTTTATCCACCTAAGAATAATTTTGTGTAGCAACCAAGTCATAATAAATTTGATCATACATATAAAACTAGAAATAATCCACAACCACAACAACCAACCTTGACACCCTTACCTTTTCCTTATCCCATTTTGAGTGGTTCTCCTCATTTAACTTCACGTTGTTGGAAGGATTATAATCATGTTGAACAACTCAAGAAAACTTTTGTAAAGATATCCCTATGGGACTTAATTCAAAATTCAACTAACTATCACACTATGCTACAAATAGCCTTACAACAAGTAGTGGTTCCTCTAGGTACAAATGCAAATGATGTAGTAGCTCTCATACAAGGAATGAATAAACTTAAACTAGACATAACCTTCCACCAACATGAGTCACCTCCTTTGGAATTGAGAAAAAAAATGATTCCTTCATCATAATAGCCCAATTCAATAGAATAGGCATAAAAGGACACTTGTTTATAATATTTGAACCCTTAACATGTGCAGTGTGAAACTCTTAGATAGATTTCATGTAGACAAATAAAAAATGGAACCTAACTATTTATTGATTCAAGGACTTAAAAATGTAGGAAAGCAACCACTCAATGTGATTACTTTACCTATTATGGCTGGAAATGCTACCTAACAAATGCATATTCATGTTATGTCTAATGACCTTTCATACAATCATCTTTTTGGAATATCATGGATTCATGAGATGTAGGCAGTGCTTTCACTTATCATGAAATATGTCTATAAAAACAACATATACCAACTTGAAATAAACACTGAGCATGAAAGTTGCTTAGAAGTTAAAAAAGGAACAAGAATTCCACTAATTACATTGATTCCAACATTTAACATAGAGCCTATAGAAGAAAACAAGCAAGAAATGGAAACATTGTCAAAATTATTAGATGATGATTGGGGTTTCTTGGAATTCACACCCTTTTTTATAGGAGAATACATAATCACAAGGAAAAAAGATTAAAAATGAAATCTAGTCAAGTCAACTCATAACTTGGAAGGAAATTCACAAGAATCCAACTCATCTGCTCTTGAAGAAGATACAAGTTATACAACTAACTTTGATGAGATAGATTATCAATAGCCACCAAACTTGAAAGAAATGGAAAAGCTTTATGGGAGAGGTTATGAACTTGTGAAACAATTGGGCTCTAATGGTAAAGGATGTGGAAATAAAGAACAAGGCATTCAAGTTAGTATAGAGCCTAACATGCAAGAGACAAAGACCGGTTTGAGGTATTGTCCTTCTAAGATAGCAGAAGCGAACAAGAGAAATTCGTTAAACATCAACACTATAATGTGCAAGCCAAAAGTCAACCTCAATTTGTAGAAAATTGAATTGGTTGATATGGATTCTAAGACATCAAGGGAATAATTTAAAGATGATGACACATTGAAGAAAATGTTATGATTTTATGACAAGTCACATACTACCCCTCTAAAGAAAAAGGTCACATATGCTATGATTAGCACCAAGAAAAAAGATGTAGAAGATGAAAGTAATAAGACAAACATAAGTATAGAAGAATACAACCTTGAATTTCCAAAGCCAAGTGCACTCCCTCTAGGAGATACAACTAACATACCAATGGACATCAATTATAAGGAGAAAGTCATTAAGATAGGGAAGTGCCTTGTTGATGAAAAACAAGAGGTTCACACAATGTTACTCCATGACTTTCCTAAACTTTTTGCTTGGAAATATTTGGAAATGCTAGGAATTGATGCCAAGATAGTGACACACAAAATAGTCCTCGTTGAAAATTCTAAGCTCATTTCACAAAAATCACCAAAAGTGAATCCTAAGATAGCCTTTCTTGTTAAAGGAGAACTTGAAAAACTCATTGAAGCTGGTTTTATAAGACATATACATTATTCCCCTATATCAGTTGGCTAAATATTTCCCATTGCAGGAGGTTGGTCATGAGGTCTAGTCTCCCCCACCCCTATGGTACAAGAGGGCATGTCACGCCATTGCCGCTAGTCATGTTAAAATTTTTACTAGGTACACTACAATTTATAAGGGGTTGTGCTACCCGATTCCTACAGTATAAAGAAAAATACCTATAGATTATTCTCCTTGGACCTCAAACATTGTCATATTTTTCAAACCTAACAATCATATTAGGATGTGTACACATTTTTGTGACCTAAATAAAGCATCTCTAAAAGATGATTTTCTCCTTCCTAATATCGATATGATAGTATATTTGACTGCAGGACATGCTTTGTTGTCATTCATTGATGTATTTTTTGGATACAATAAAATATTCATCAACCCTCAAGATCAATACAAAACAACATTTACAATAGTTTGGGTACATTTTGTTGAGTTATGATTCCTTTTGGAGTGAAGAATTTTGGTGCAACATATCAACAAGCTATGACATTAATCTTTCGTGATTACATATATAAGATTCTGGACTACGTTGATGGAATTCTAGCCAAATATTTAACAAGGTAAGACAACATGAATGTCCTTCAAAAAATATTTGAGTCGATGCAAAAATACAACATGAGGTTGAATAAAAAATAATGTGTCATTGGTGTAGATAGTGGGAAAATTATAGGTTTTATTATATCTCATAGAGGCATCAAGGTGGACACAAAGAAAATTGATGCTATAGTCAACATGCCACCTCCTAAAAACATATCTCAATTATGCACGTGAGAAGGAAGAATTCAATCCATCCATCATTTTCTTACATCTTTAGCTGATTGAACATTACCATTTACACATCTCATCAAAAAGTATGTACACTTTGATTCGAATGAGGATTGTATATAGTATTTTGAGAGATTGAAGGAGTACCTTGCAAATCCACCTATTTTACAACTCACTATGCAAAACAAACCACTCATACTTTATACTACTGAATCATCCCATGCTCTCTTAACATTGTTGGCTCAACAAGACAACAATGGTAAAGAGAATCTTGTTTATTATATTAGCCAAACTTTGATTTATTATGAGAAATGATAAAAAACAATAGAAAATTAATGTTTGGCTCTTTTATTTGGTGCAGTAAACTATGACATTACTTACTAAATGTAGAAATACGTGTGATGAAAAAATATGTTGTCAATATAATTTTACCTTAAGTTTGTTTCACAAAAACCAATTAAAGGCCAAGCCTTAACCGATCACTTAGCTAATGCTCCCTCACCCCTATACTTTGATGGATCTAAGTTTAGAACAAGCTTCAGTGCTAGGGTTATAATAAATTTTCCCATAGGAAAGCCTATTCCCTTATCATACCACTTAAACTTCCTATGCACCAACATGGTAGAATATGATGCCTTGATTGGTAGAATACATGCTATTTTAGCTTTGGGAGTTTTAAATGTCAAGATATTTTGTGATTCATAGTTAGTCATTAAGCAAATAAATGGGACATCTCAAGAAAAGAATGAAAAATAATCAAAATACAAGGATATCATAATGAGTTTTTAAGAGAAGTTTAAATCATTTAAAATTGATAACATCCCACAAAAGAATAATCAACATGTGGATGAAATGGATAGTGCAACTTTTCTTATATTTCCTCAAGATCCTTCAAAGGATTTCACATTTACTAGTCACCGAATCATTAAATCATCAATCAATGATAAATTAGAAGTATTAGCGACAACCAAGGGAGAGTCGATTGAATGGTACAATACAATATTTAACTATTTGAAAGATAGTACCTTTATTGAGCCAACAACAAAGAACATCCAAAATTTCTTGTGAAAACTTGCAACAAAGTACATCATCCTTGCCGATGTATTGTATAGAAGACCCTTTAAAAATATTCTAGTTTGATGTCTTAAAGAATCTGAAATCCCCATAGCACTCCAAGAGGCTCATGCGAGTGCTTATGGAGGTCATTTTGGAGGGAGATCCGTAGTGAAAAAACTCATTCGCATGCGATATTACTAGGGACATATGGAAAAATATTGCTTTGAGTATGTTAAGAGATATCAAAAAATTTAGGAATATAGAAATTTAATTAATGCTCCTAGGTATGTGCAAGCTCATCATGGAAAAAATAGGTCCTTAAGTGGCGAAAAATTCAAAAAATCAGAATTAGGCAACTTGACGCAAAAATTTGAATAATTTATCTATATTATTTCAAAAATATGTAAGAATAGAATTTGTAGAAAATTGAATGTAGCTTCTAAAATAATAGGTTTATTAAAAAATAAAATCTATTTGGTGACAATTTGAAATTTCAATGCAGTAGTACTTAAATTTCAGGGAAAAAATAAGAAGTAGGTGTCTGTCTGACCACCCTAACCACAATAAAATGATAATATAATTTTTTATAATATTTTAGATATAAGTAAAGGACTCATGTCCTAATGTGATGAATTTTTTTTTGTAATTTTTTTCCCAGTAATAATTAATTATGAATTTTTTATTACAAATTCTAAAAAATGTAAAAACACATATGTCTGACCACCTTAACTTGGTCAAAACTTCATGAAATTCAATTTTTTTTTTAATCCTATAGTATGTGAAGCATAGAATGTGACAGATGTTTTGGATTCAAAAAAAGTGATACTGTTTGAAAGCAATAGATGTTTTTCAATCATCTTATCAATGAGGAGTTTAGTTGTAATTCTAATAGAAAATGAATGATAATTATTTATTAAATTCAAAGTAAAGAATCTCCTTTAAAAACCCTTTTTGTTTTATCAATTTTGGGTTAACAATGTCATCAGCTACATACCCATCATATTGCCACTTTTTGGTCCATCATGGTGCTACACATACCCTCCTGCTTCTGAGCTACGAGCCCAAATTCCTATTTGGCCATTCTTAGTATGGGGACTAGATAAAATTGGAAAAATCTCACCACTCATTTGTTGGAAATGCATTTATAATCACTATGATGGATTATTTTACAAAATGTGTAGAAGTTATTCCTCTTTGATCCACAACTGTTAATGTAATATGTCATTTCATATTGGAACACATTATTGCTTGCTTTGGACTTCCTTCCACATTATTTTAAGACAATTGGACACCATTTAAAAATAATTAAATGAAGAAATTCCTCAACACATTTAATATCCAACATCCCTTTTCAACACGTTACTACCCACAATCTAATGGTCAAGCTGAATCAACTAAAAAAACTCTTGAAAAAATCCTAAGGAAGACAATAAATAAACATAACAAGGATTGGCACATGCAAGTGACATGCATTATGGGCTTACCATACTAGCATCAGAATATACACTGGTACAACACCTTATCACATTGTATACGGTACCAAGGAAATTATTCCCTTGGAGTTAGAAATCCCCACATTAAGGATTGCTCTTCCAGGACTTGTTGATGATAACATTTATATAGAACAATGATAACATCAGCTTGAGATGCTTGATGAATAGCACATTAACACTCTTGAGAACCTCCAAGCTTATTCTAGACAATTACAATGTAATTATAGTGATCATGTCATCTCTCATGTATCTAGTAAAGGTGACTTAGTCCTATATGAAAATAAATGAAATGTTAATGCTAATTGATTAGGACCTTACATAATTCAATCCTAATTGGTTAGGACCTTACATAATTAATGAAAGTTATGGGTCTGGTACATACATGTTAATAGAAATGGATGGTATACATCTCAAAGACCCTATCAGTGTCTTAGATCTATGATGGTATTATTTCTAATCCTTTTGAATAGTATGAATGATAAAGCAGCGATGTTTGAGGTAGTTGAGAATACTCCATGTTCTTGTGCATTGCTTTGTTCTTGACAAATAGTTATTTGTGTGTCTTAACCACTAAAGTGATTATTTAATTCATTTTTAATTGGTTAGGTTTCATGCTATTCACATTCATCTTGTGTGTTGTTTTAAATTAGATCCTTATATGCATTTAATGCTCTTTAATTATATTATAGGTGAATTTAATTTAGCATAACCTACTTAATCAGTGTTGCATCTATGAGAAACTAGAATAAGTATTAATTAGATCACATAAAGAATGTTAAATCATGGAGACGTTCATTAAAAAATATTCAAAATGTTATTTAATTAATCACATTTCCATTTAACAATCAACACAAACACAAATAATAAAACATCAAATGCTCATATATATATTTATATCTATATATATATATATATCAAATTTGTGTACATGTCATCGACCTCAATATATACAATTACATTAAGATCTATGATCACTAGATCCCTTGGGACATAATGCTCAGATCTTTTTGGTAGCAATCTATTAGTAAACGGTGGTGTGCGATTGTGATCATGATCTACTAAATGTACTAAGAGAAAACTGTAAGCCTTGTATCTATCCAAGGGCCTCCCAATGCACCCCTGCTATTTTATCTATCTTCATTTATATCCTATCGACCTAAGAATTTAGTCTCACGAAATCTACTAGTGTTTGACATGATTGTGCCTCTGAGGTAGCATCAACTCGGTGGATGCACCCCCTTTGACTCTCATATGTTACCCACAATCTCATGTATGGAATGAACGACTTTGGGTCCAAATCCATGATGGGTGGACACAAATATTTTGAGTCTTTGGAATCCTCATCAACTGATGGGGGCACTATCTCTGCAATGACCTGTTGATAGAGATCTCGAAGGTCTCTCATAGACCCTACAAGATATAAACCATAAACACAATCAGTCCACATCATGATATCTATATATAAAACATAAGCATAAGCATAAAGAATGAAATTAAATAAAATTTCATCACCTATATCTCAAGAAGACTATGTGAAATCAACCTCCTCTTGTGTAGAGGGCATGGAGGTTGTGTTATTCTCTCCATTAATGTGGGTATTGTTGCCTATTGCAATTATTGTTTGTGATCTAGTCATGTGAATGGGCCCTACCCAATCATGCCTTGTTGGATCCTCATATGTTGCCTCACCACCCTTAATCATGGTCACTCCACCTCCTCCTCATCCTCCTCCTTGTCATCCTCACCATCCTCCTCATCTCCTCCCTCATGACCATCATAGTCAGGAACTACAGTCTCATCGTACTCATTTATAACATCTGTAAATATGTCTGCAACCCTGTACTGTTTCTCCTTAGCCATATCCTCTACCTTATCCCCCTCATTTGGGAGTGGTCCTATATCACCTATCAAATCAACCATCAAAAATAAAGGAGCTAGTCATGATATTGTCCACCATTCCTCATAATCATATGTGGCACTGACATCGTTAGCATCATAGATTGGAGGTATATCATGATATGAATCATTAGAGTCACTATGGACAACATCCTTCATAGTGAACCATCTAGAATCATCAAGTCTCTCGACACTCTACACTAAAATCCTGAAGAAGGGTCATGTCATAGGTACTATCTAGACTATCCCAATTTGTTGCATGAAACAATCATAGTAGAAAGGACATAGTATGTAATCATGTTTTCTAATCAAAAAACATGTCCAACTAAAGTCTCCTCATCTACTGAGTGTGGTCTAGCCATTGAAGCCATCATAGAGGATAACCGAAGGCTAGAGGATACCCTAATTCTATCAGACATGGGAAGTTGGTGGGTTTGGTACAAGAAATATGCTCAAGAAACCAAACCTATAGAAGCGTATAGTGTACCATACTTTCCACCTCTTGAAATACAAATCACCCAAGATCATAGTATAGGTGTGTTAGGATACTACACACCCATGCATATACTATCCCCTACCATGTCATCACATGAATCATATGCACCAATCCTTTCTCCATGCATACTCCCCAACCATCAAGGATGAGTACTAGTTCTACTCTCATCGTCATAGTCCTCTCAACCAATGGAGCACATGAGTATAGTAGCATCACTAAGTCTATCTGCGGTCACACCCTCTCATCATGCATTGGTCCACAAAGGTAGAATTGCATGTCATATTTCCTCTTTTTAAATTTCCACTCCACTTAGAGGTGCACTCACTCACCCAAAATAGGATCTTAGAGTGTGTGGTGAACATCCTCTAGCATGATGTTCATCTAGTCAGCAGGTAGATGAAATGTACATTTTTCAGCGTCCCAATGCTCTACTAGTTCCATCAACATCGAATCATGGTACCTCATGGTGGGATTGAGGTATGCCTAGTATAACCCTAAATTATACAAAAGCTCTACATCCTCCACTAAAAGAGTAGGGGATAAATATTGAAGAAGACTCATCTACCTACCACCTAGACGCTGTCACAAATAGGTGGGAATCTAATAGAAGAAGAAAAGAAAAAAGATATCTTTTAAGTAGTCTAAATTATTAAATCCTTACATCAAATATCATAAAAGTGTAATGAATTTGTTCTAGTGTACTTTCCTAGAGGCCCTAGAAAATTTAGAATGCTTTTGGGACACTTCATGAAGAAATGGGACACTTTGTGAAAAAAGGGACACTTTGTGAAAAAAGGCCCAACACTTTGTAAAAAAAGGGGGCAATTGAAAAACTTTTTATAGGGCTCTAAATTAACATATAAATGAATAAAAATTATAAAATAATTGCGTAAAGACAAACCTAAGGCAGAAAAATCAACTCACCTCATGATGGTGCTCGCCATGTGCCACCTGGTCTTGTAGGACCTCCTGTCTCATAGGCTTGTAATCTTGTCGACATTGCATCTTCAACTACTCTTCAATCACTTTCAAGATTTTTCAATGTCTTTTATAGAAAAAAAAATTGAATGAATGGTTGAGATTGGGTGCAAATAAGATATCTTAATCAATGGACAAGATTGAAATTTGAGGTATGGATTAGGGTCAGGGAAAAATTAGGGCAAATGATAAAGATGAAGGGTTGAGATAATTCAATCAAGGGCTAAGAGTAAATGAGATGTCAAGAGATAAAATTTGATGTTGTGGATAAAGAGGTGATAGGAGAAATTAAATAATAAAAATTATTTAATTTAGGTGGCCATTGAATAATTCAATAATTATTTAGTTCTAGAGGAATGTGACAAAAGGAATCATTTTGAATTAAATAATGATTTAATTCAAAATTTAATAGAGTGGACCAAATTAAAGAAATAAAATTTATTTAACTTAGGAGAGAAAAGGTGGATGAATAATTAAATAATTAAAATAATTACTTAATTATACTGGAAAGTGGATAAAATTAAATAAATAAAATTTATTTAATGATCAAGGAACAATAGAGATAAAAAATGAATTAATTAAATAGTTAAAATTATTTAATTATCAAAAACAAAAGGGGAAGTGATGGAGAATTTAGAAATCACAAGCTTGGGGAAATCTTTAGTGTCTACATTTCCCCCCTCTTTGATACAATGTAATTTATCATGTTGTGTCAAAGAAATTCAGTCAAAAAATGCCCCACTGTAAAGAGGATGAGGAAGCATGATAAGGAGGGTTGTGGTATGCCCCATCAAGAGGACATGTTGGCTTAAATAACATGAGTGTGCTCTTGAAATGGATAAGAGGAAAATAGATAAGCGGCATAGAAGAAATGTTAGCATGGAGGATATGGATGTTAGTGGAGACAACTTTAAAGATGCATATTTTGTTAGACAAGGCTCTACACTAATCATCATTGGGCAGTAAAATGACACAAATGGACAAAAAACACCATGGTATGAAATAGACCAAGGTGTGAAAAGTCATCCACTTGTAAAAAAAACAGTCGCAAACAAGGAATGTCCTAGTTCATACTAAGGGCCAAGTTGCCCTAGTATTTTTTCCAATACAATCCATAGACATTAGTTAAAGAAAAGAAAAATAGGTCATGGTATGTCATCGCACCTCTAAATCCTTTATGGGACATCCTTGAGGTAGCTAGTAACATGACCAAGAGAAAAAATAGACAAGAAAAAATAGACAAAATAGACAAAAGATAAGACAAAATAGACCAGAAAAATCAACAACCATGGGTATGTGCATGATCATCATAGAAAAACAAGCCCTTAAGTGGAGAAAAATTTAGAAAAATCAGAGTTAGGAAACTTGACATAAATTTTTTAATAAGTTATCTATATTATTTCAAAAATATGAAAGAATATATAATCTATAGAAAATTGAATGTACTTTCTAAACTACTAGGTTTTTTTTTTTTTTAAAATCTATTTGGTGAAAATTTGAAATTTCAATGCAATAGTCCTTAAGTTTCAGGGAAAAAATAAGAAGTAGGTGTCTCTTTGACCAGCCTAACCACAATAAAATGATAATATTTTTTTATAAAATATTAGATATAAGTAGGGGACTCATGTATCAGTGTGATGTATATTGTTTTAGTATTTTTTTCCAAGTAAATAATTAAATATGAATTTTTTATTACAACTTTAAAAAAATATAAAAGCTCATATGTCTGACCACCTTAGATTGGTCTAAACTTCATGAAATTCATTTTTATTTAATCTTATAATATGTGAAGCAGAGAGTGTGACACATGTTTTGGATTCAAAAAATGTGATACTGTTTGAAATCTATAAATGTTTTTCAATCAACTTATCAATCAGGACTTTAGTCGTAATTCAAATAGAAAATGAACAATAATTATTTATTAGGGTATGTGCAAGATCATGATGGGCCAAAAAGTGGCAATATGATGGGTATGTGGCTAACGACTTTTTTTTACCCAAATTTGATGAAAAGAAAAGAGTTTTTAAAGGAAATTCTCAGCTTTCCACCAAATATAAATTATGCTTTAATTTAAATTTAATAAATAATTATTATTTATTTTCTATTTGAATTATGACTAAAGTCCTAATTGATAGGCTAATTGAAAAACAACTATAGCTTTCAAATGGTATCATATTTTTGAATCTGAAACAAGTGCCACATTCTATACTTCACATACTATAAAATAAAAATAAAAAATTGAATTTCATGAAGTTTTAACCAAGTTAAGGTGGTCAGACATACAAATTTTTATATTTTTAAAAATTCAATAAAAACTTCATAATTAATTATTTACTTGGAAAAAATTACAAAAAAATATGCATCGCATCGAGACATGAGTCCTCTACTTATATCTAAAATATCATAAAAAATATTATCATTTTATTGTAGTTCGGGTGGTCAGACATACACCTACTTATTTTTTCCCTGAAATTTAAGTACTACTGCATTGAAATTTCAAATTTTCACCAGTATATGGATGCTAAATCTATGTTTTCTCAAAACAAACAACACACATTAACATGGTTAGTTTAAAACAAAGCAAATAACAACATCCCTATCAAATACTTGACTATGATAAAATATGCAAACTAAATAAAACAAAGGAAATGAAATGCAAGCATATAAAAAGATAATCAAAACTTTATTTCATAGTGGATTGGTGCTATTGTTGAAAATAGCCCTTTCCCAATCCTTGCTTGAGCTCCATGATGAAATTGCTATGAAGAATGATATGGATTCAAATGACAATGGTGCGCTTGTGGTTGAGATTGTGGAGGATTTGAGCAATAGAGGAGACCTCTATTTATGGCCAAAAGTGATAAAAGAATTCCAAACATGGAGGATGTCGGACTAAAGATCCACTAATCAAAAGAAGCCACTTGTCAACCTATGATAGGCTTGAGGATGTGCAAGATTTGGGAAATGTGCCCAAGAGGGGGAAATTTGAAATTTGAAATTGATAGTTAGTGATGAGTTTGACTTGTGCAAGGGACATGTAAGAGACATGTAAGGCCTGATAAATGCTTTGTTGTATGTACCTTTCAACTTGCTTTTAAATTCAAATTTGAAGGAAGATGACATGTTGAGTGAAAATGCTGATTTAATAAATCAATAAATTGATTTATTGGTACAAGTGGCAAAATATAGAGAATGCAAGTGGTTAGGATTGGCATTTAATCCTGGTTAGATTAGTTTAATGATGATTAGGATGATTTGACCAATTTGACTTGACTTAGGGATTTAAATCATATCAAAGGGAGATGAATGAGGACTTGAGATTTAATTAAGTAAAGGATTGATTTATTTAATCAAAGAGGGAATGATAGGCTTGAATTAAATAAAGTTAATTTATTCAATTTAAGTGAATGACCTTAGGAGATTGAATTAAATGAACCCGATTTAACCTAATGAATGGATGAGTGTGAATTCCATCGAATGCATAATGCTAATTTGGCATGTCTACATTTTTCCTCTCTTTGAAGCAATGTACTTGTTGCATTGGTTCAAAGAATAAACTTTCCGCGATCAAATTTTTTTTTTTTTTAAATTTTTCTAATGCCCCAGTGGAAAGTACACCGTTACATTGCCCCGTCGAGAGATCGAGCGAAAAGATTCAATTTGAGGGTTGATATTGCAATAAAGAGGTTAAAAATGGATGGTTATGGATGATGTGATATGCTATGATTATGCAATGGATGATTTATGAGATTCTTAGACTAATAGATCTATATTATGATGATGAATATGCATGTGAGATGATATGCAGAATATTGATGATTCATGGATTCAAGATGAATGCATGATGGATGCATGATGGATGCATTGGTGATGATGATGTTAGTGTGGAAATGAGATGATGACAAGAGGATCTAACAAGTCCATGATCCGATGAGACTTTATTAGAGATGATGATGATGATAGATGATGATGATGATGATTTGTTTATCAAGGATTGGGATATTAAAAGGGCTACTTACCTTATTTTTGACTGCACATGTAGATACGATGCATCAAGGTATAAAGAACCAGGATGGCATTGTACCTAGTGTGATGGACTTTGACTTGACAAATAGATAGTATTATTCTTTTTCACACTTGATATACAGAAACCTTGTTAGGATGTATCTAACAAAGCAAGTATTCGCCAAGTTATTTTACAAGAACGTCCAACAAGCATATCAAAGAAAAGATAATGATCGTTACCCCATTCCTATCTCTCTAAATCCTTCATCCAAATATCATCGAGAGGTCCTTGGAATGAGCACAATAAGATAAATCTAAAGAAAAGACCAAGTATGCAAACAAGTCAATATTCTTCATATCTCTAGCCAAAAGGATTTGTTTTGATAGGATAAGAATCCAAGGTGATATCCAAAATGATGCCCATTTTTTGAATGATATATCCTAGGACATGCATTCTATAGGATGATAATGGTTTGATATGTTGACTGATAGGCTATTGATATAAGTTGACTAACATGTTTACGAGTGATCAAGAGTTTGATTTTATTTTAAAGTTTTGTTGTTTTCTTTTGATTTTATGATTGAAGCTTGATTTTGCTGATTGTTGTGGTTGTTTCTGTTTGTTTTTCCAAAGGAGGAAGGTGATGACCAGTTTATTATGGATGGTCGATTATTTTGAGTAAAAGCGAGATGAGATGGATGGATGTTTTCAAATATTTGGATGTTTTTGATGTTTTACAATGTTTTGAGGTTGTTCTTGGGTTTTTTGGATTTTTCAAATGTTTTGAATGTTTTTTTGATTTTGTGTCTTGGGGGCCGATCAAAGATGAGCCTTGCCTACATTTAATCTCAAAGACAACGTAGCTCATATTTCAATGTTTTTGATGTTTTTCTTATTTTTTGAATGTTTTTGGATTTTTTCGATGTTTTGGATGTTTTTGGATTTTTTGATTTTATGATGTTTTTGGATTTTCGCATGATTTTGATGATTTGGATATGGATATGTGTCTGATGATATCAGTGCTCTATTTTTTGATATTGTTGAAAACCAAGCTAAGGTTGATTGATCGAATCGATGGATTGATGGTGATGATAACATTGTTGAGGATGCACAACAATGCAAGGATTTGATTGATCAGGATTGATGATGATAACATTGTTGAGGATTCATAACAATGCAAGGATTGATTGATTAGGATTGATGACAATAACATTGTTGAGGATGCACAACAATGCAAGGATTGATTGATCAGGATTGATGATGATAACATTGTTGAGGATGCACAACAATGCAAGGATAGTGTTAAGCAACACAAGGATTGGGATGTTGATGGGATTGATGATGATAACATTGTTGAGGATATACAACAATGCAAGGATAGTGTTAAGCAACACAATGATATCCTGAGATGATGATTTTTGTATTGGATTTGATTGATCATGATTGATGAAGCTTTATTTGGAACAAAAGTTGTTCAAATGATTTAATGTGATGTTTGAAGTGCAACGTAGATGCAACTGATGTTGATTACTTGGATCGATGCTTATAAGGAATGTCTTCTCATAAAAACATGCCATGGGCTAGTAATTTGGATTTTGGATCACAAATGCTTGACCAATTTGATTTCATGTTTTTTCGACGTTTAGATCACCACATAAGTTGGAGGATATAGATCAAGATTTATTCCTAAAGCAAGATGTACATATCCACCCCCAGTGTCTAGCAATGTATGGAATGATTTTTATGGATTCTCAAATAGGTGTATGGATGGATGGATACGAAAAAGATGTCAAGGATTATCTTGTGATAAGATAAGGTGTTTGGATAATGAATGCTCATTTGGATAATGCTTCATGGCTTAGATACTACTGAGTGGGATAGGATCAATTAAAATGACCCATGTCAAGATGTTTTATCATAAGCAAGCATAAAGTGTGCCCCAAACTTTCATCAAGATCAAGATAACTTGAATGATGGATGCAAATGGATCAAAAATGGATTGGATAAATGGTTTATGGATGAATGGATTTATTATGGATGATATGGATGGAATGTTGGATTTATTATGGATGGGATGAGATGCCCTCACTTGAACTGGTGCATGTAGGTGCTTGATTCCACAAATGATGCCTGTTTTCAAGGTTTTCATCATGGTCTCCCCCAAAGCGTCGCTCATGCGGTTTTCACTAGAGGACGATTTTTTTATCTTTACTGTTTTCAATCCTTTTTCTAATTTTTCTGGATTTTCATATTTTTTTGGTTTTTTTGGTTTTTTCGAAAGATTTTAAGCTCATGCTGAATCACAAGGTGTTGTTGATGTATATGTCCCTATCATAATGTACCATCAGTATCCTGCCTGAAGAAGTTGCTTTGCTAAGATACATGCACTTGAATACAACTTTTGAGATTTTTGATCTACTTCATTGATATCAGAGTTAACTTTTTGTTTGTGCACACATCATGATAGAATTCCTTTAGAATCCTTATGATGAAGGGTTGTTGTCAATACATGGTCAATTTGAGAATTAGATATCATTCGTGGAGGCATGGATGGAGTGTGTTTAGGGATAAAATATGGATTGGTTGATAGTTTGGATCCTTTAACTCTCCAAACTTGGGAAGATGAGAAATGATGGGTGGATTCGAAAGTGTATGTGGAATTAGGACCAGCTACTTGATACACTTTGTACGTCGCTTGAAATGTTTGATTTTCCTTTTGTGGACATCCTTGATGGATACTTTTCCCTTTTTTATTTTGTGCAATAGCTTCTTTGATTGATGGAGTTTGATAGGGATGATATTTCTTTGTATTCTTTGGTATCCATTTGTATTTTATTTGTCTATTATGTTTTCCAACTTCTTTTCCTTTGATAACATTCTTCGTGTTTTGATTCAATTATTTCCTTTGACATTGGTCCCAATTTTTTGATGGGGTGATGGGTGGATGAAGATTCATATGTGGCTGGTTGTAGTATTGACATTGGTTTCACCATAAGGACTCTTTATGCTCCCTATGTCGACATTTGCACCAGATAAAGTTTCCCCCAGTATTGTGGAAGTAGTACCTTCATGCTTTGATTTCTCTTGTGACATTTCAATTCGCTGCTCCGCTAACTCTGAACTATACTATTTTGTTTGACTTGTTTCATTGAGCAGATAATGTTGGATATTCACATACCTATTGTCCTCAGTCTGAATTTGGGATATATCTGATCCTAATTTTGATAACTCAGTTTGACTGTAGGAATTAATACTCTGCTCTTTTTGTGTAACAAAATCTTGTTCTAGATGAAGCTCATCTATGTGTCCATCCATAGAAAGCATCTCATGGGTAGATGGAGGAGTATGTGCTACATGGATATGATCATCTTGCATAGATAGGAGAGTGTCTATTAGCTTATTGTAGTATCTTGAAGATACAAATTCTAGATCTTGAATGATTTCAGAGTTGCTTTCGATATGCTTTGGATCAAGTTCTTGACATGCGTTAGTTTCAAAGGATGGATTTCTCATAAAGCATTCTTGGATATCTTTATCAGGCATAGGAAGTGGCTCAATATCTTCAAGTGTTGATTTCAGGGTTCCTTTAGTATTTGTAACCATGAGGTCAAAGAGGGTCAACATGTCTTGGAAAGGACCATTGCTAGATCTTAGTGAAAGATTTTGATCATGCTTTGGAATAAATTCTTGAGATATGTCCTCCAACTCATAATACAATGTAGAGACATTTTTAATATGATCATTGGTCGATGGATCGTGCATTATGTCGATAGGATCAAATAATCCTAACACTCCTTGAAATAGATCACTAAAGAGTGGCTCTTGATGTATGGTAAGTTGATCATTGGATGGGCTAGAAACATCTTCAATGTGTTGTGCTCCTTAATTAAGAGATCTTGAGCATTGTTTTCAGCAATTTTGGTGGAGAGATTGTGAATGTTTTCCATCATAGAGTCAAGTGATGTTGAAATCTCTTGAATTGGATCATTGTTGGGTATTGTTGGTGTATTTTGATCATGATCAAAAAGTGACTCTTGATGTATGTTAATTTGATCATAGGACAAGGTGGAAACATCTTCAAAATGTTCATTGATAAATAGATATTGATCATTTTCCCCAATAGTGATTATCTTTTGATCAATAAGGTCTTGGATTATATTTTTTAGTCGACTACAATCTGATGTTGTGTGTCCCTTTGTTTTGTGAAAATCACAATGGTGCTCCTCGTTATACCCTGGTGGTTTAACTAGGGATTCTTGATAATTCCCATAGATGGGGAGCTTGATGATATTTTCATGTGCCAATTGTTGCAAGATTAATTCGATTGGTCTCCCTAGTGGTGTATTTTTACTTGTTACCTTGTGAGATTTGAGTCTTAAATTGACCTTGTTGTGATTGATTTTGGAGATGTGGTGATTGATGTTTGAAATGTGGCGATTGATCTTTGAGATGGGGTAATTGGGTTTGTTGTTGATGTTGTTGATTTTGATATATAACTTCTTGACATTGGAGATTTTGTTCTCGATTGATTTATGGACACAACTCAACACTTTGATGACATGGTTCATCTAAAGGAAGAGTGTACTAATTTTGGAGTGAAGATATCTATTGGCTCAATAGTTCAATTAGCTTGGCATGTGAAGCAAGTTGTTCTAGTGAAATTTGATCTTGATTTTGAATTTGACTCCCTTGATTTGGCTTTTGTGAAAGCAGATTTGGAATGTTCCCTTGTGGTGTTTGAATTAGATGATGGACAAACTGATCTTGGATAATGTTCTGATTTGGGATGATGTTTAAATTTGGCACTATGGGTTGAAGTTAAACTTTGTTGGGAACCACATTGCCTTGATTTAGGTAACTTTTATTTTTCATGGTGTTACCTTGACTTGTTAACATCTTGTTTTGATTTTGAATAATATTTGTATAAAATGTAACCATATTTATCCCAAAATTTTATGGATTCATGTTTCAAAAAAATTTAGTTGGTTCATTCTCATTTGGCATGTAGGGATTTGGTGGGATGGAATTGTTCATTTGAAGGCTCATACATTGATTTTTCGGTTGACAGACTTGTAGGTTTGGATTTAGATCTACCATCGAGAAATGTGTTCCAATATTTGATTTGGGAATACTCACACTTGTTGTGCTATTGATATTTGTAGAAGGTAGTGATCGCATGTACGGATTGTATAAGTGTGACTTTTGATAATCAATAGGCATTGTAAGGCTTTGAAAGTTCAATTGATTTGGATTACTCATGATGTATGGATCAAGTTTATATTCCATGTTCTTCTTATGTTTTGAGCTTGTTGCAAAAGTGAATTCTAAGGTTCTTAGGACTAATGACGAGATGAAGGATGAATGGGGTGAATGATATGGATGTTGAACGTTTAGGGATTTTGTATCAATGCTAGACTTAGGGTTTGATTTTGATTGGTTTGATTGGATAATGAACTTGTAAACCCTAAGATGTTAGATGTGATCTTAGGATGAATTTGTTCAAAGGATTTTTGATTTAATTAAATTTAGGAGAAAGGATGCATTCCCATACACCTAACGAAACAAGGTGATTTTGATTATGATGATTTACCCAAGTCTGGAATGACATTTCCAAAATCTCTAAAGTTGTTTGGTGGGATGGATATGATGAATGTTTGAAATGTATGAGGTGTTTGATTTTATCCTAAATGAACCTAGAAAGGACTCATTTACTAGGACAAGATAGTGAAGAACATTCTTTTCTCTAAGAGTAATTCAAACCCAAAAGACCAATGTTTTCTCGAAAGACAATAAAAAGATAAACAAGCACATGTGTGGTGTCAAATTTGTTATCTTTTCTTTAATGACTTCTTTTTACCAGAAAAAGACACTTGATTATGTTTCAAACTAAGTGTTCAATGTGACAACTTCCTTTCATCCCACAAAGTGCTATGTGGAAGTTCCAAGAAATTAGTACAAGGGTTGCCTAATGTTGACCTTTGTAAGAGCAAATTAAGATGTAAACCCAATTACTTAGAAACCTCTAAGGACATAATCCCCAAAGTAAGCAATATTTCTTGGGTTTTGTCAAAGGTATTTGCTCTAACTAAGGGGTTTGAAATTTTGATGATGATGTTGAATGTTGGTTTTCCAATATTTTCTATTAAAGCACTGTGTTTTCAAACCACAAGCAATATGATGTCCTAGCTCAATTGGTACATTTTTCTTGGTGGAATTGCCTCATGCCCTTCGTAGTAGAAGAGATGATTTTACATGCAATCAAGGAAAAAATACAAAGGTATGTTAAGAATGAAGTCTTAACCTCTATATTCTAACCAAGATCAGACATGGCAAGTAGCTTCTTGGAATCCTAGTTTCAATGTACCACTTTGATAAAATTGTTGGATGGACTGGTTGGCAACTACAAACAACGTTCTTAATGACACAACATCGGGGACATGGCACCTTGTGAGCGCCTAACAAGCCACTAAAGGTTTTAATCAATCCTACTAGGGGCTCTTATATGTTTTACAGTAGTACCCCATTTTGAAAGACATTGTACAACTAAGGCCTACATACCATGAGGAATTGATAGTTTAGTCTTATCCATTTATATACCAGCCCAAGTAAAAAACCGATTGGAGTCTCCTTTGAGTTCTCTTTTCGTATGTGTCTCTTAGGTAGGCCCCTCTAAAGGTGACTCAAAGCAGTAAAATGTATTTTTTAATTTTTCTCTTACACCCTAGATCACACGAAGCACAAGGGGAGAGGATATGCACTCAGAATGCTTTAAAGAAAAATTCACACACTTTAGACACTTGTTCATTTTAGCCTCAAAAGCAATGATGAGTTCATTTTAAAGCACCAAGATGAAGTGTGAAATTTGTCTTGTTCAATTTTACCCAAAAAATGAAGTCTAGTTAATTTCTAAGGTTCAATTTTAATCCAAAATTGAAAGAAAACAATGATCTAGTTGGATTAAAATAGAAAATTAAAGCAATAAATGGAAGCTCTAGGCTATTAAAATAAGCATTAAAAAATTATTTTTTGACATTCCGATTCAAGGCCTATTTTCAACTCAATAATTCTACAAAGATTGTCCCATATGCTTCGACTTTGCAAGTTCTTTATGTAAGAAAAATCCCTCGTATTTGTTTTTCCTTATTCCTTCATTTTCATCTATTCCAAAAAAAACAACTATGTGAGGATCAAATTATTAAATTAGTTTTGATCATAAACTTCAAACAATAGAATGAAAACACTAATGATTTCAAACTAATAAAATGAAGCATTCGTTAGAGTCCCAATTTGCAAATAGATAAATATTTTCAACACTTTAAGTAAGATTTCAAATCTTGCTCCCTTAGCCTGAAAAAGTCATAAAGGAACAACACCAATTAATGAGGATCCTCGTAAAAACATAAATGAGCGACTTTAATGTACTAATGCACATTCTTCCAAGAAGATAAATATCAAATGTAAGTGAACATAGAAGATAAATATCAGATGTAAGTGAGCAAAGCACAATAAATAAAGTAGCATAGTATTCAATGCCTTAAAGATATTGCTGCAAAAAATATCTTCAGAACAAGAGTGATGGTGACTACGCTTGAAGGTTTCAAGCCTTTATGAACAACAACAAAGACTATGTATTCATATGAAAATATTTTTTAATCAGCACTCATCTGCGCTAGTCATTTTATCTTGATATTTAAGCCAATGTAGTGTCAAAACATAAGATTTATGACATAAATCTCACAAAAGAATAGAGTATTCATTCCACTTTTCCCACATCCTCTCATTCACATCGAGATCCCCTCAATCCACTATTGGAGGAATGAATCCGCAAACATAAACACAGTCTGCAAAAAAAAAAAAACACAAAACCTACAAACTAATAGTAATAGGTGCACAGCTCCAATCAGACAAATGCAAAGTCAATCACAATTCCACGGAAAAACTTTAATGAAGCTTTGTCATTTAATATTATTGGTCAGTGATTTACCTACAAGAGTTAAATATGTTAGGCAATGTTGTAGTAGCTTTGAAACTAATGTCTACAGGAGTCCTCCCAAGATGCACACAGTCAATTAAATAATATCAACTTGATCAACTCCATTCATTGAGAAACTGAAGTATAATGAATGTGGATAGATAGGTGAAGCAAGCTATTGATAGACATTAATGGCACATCCTCAAAAAAAAAAAAAAAATTGGGCTATGATAAATGTAAGGCATGCTTGGTAAGGATAAACGCCTATCAAATGTAGATTTCACCTAATCTCCAATCTGGTGAGCAACAGCCAACACACCCTTCCACTGAGATTGTTCCCTTTTTGAGATCTAAGAAAATCCCATAGTTAATGACAGTGAACTATAACATCCGAGTTGAATTGGATGATAATCTATGCCACACAACAGGAAGAGATAAATCTATAAAGTCTATAGACTAACAGATTTGACGTCTACAAACTAATATGAAGAGATAAAGGCACAATCTGTTGTTGATCATTGCTAGCTCAAGAATCATAATAGCTCATCCATGTTATAGCTATAAATGATCTAGTACAACAAAGATATTATATGTATTGCCTAGAGCACCACCGTTCAATGGATATTCCAGTTTGTATATGTGAAGAACTGTAGTTACTTTTAGAGACTTGTTCAGTTTCAAATGAACTTTAGGAAGTGAGATTGCACGTTGCATTCCATTTATTATTTTCATCTGTTAAGGTTGGTGCCTACCACCCAACTATTGCTGAGCATATTATTCTTCCATGTTTGAGAATTATATCTCATGCATGCACTTCGTGAAAAACATAATCAAGCAACAAAGAGATGGTGAGTGTAAAATTTAGAGTAAATATTGAAACAAGAATTGATGAGACTGATAAAAATGCATCCTCTCCATATAATAGTGGTGTCAATAGGACCATTTTCATCTTCAATACACAAGCAGTCAAAATGTCAATATGACAATACAAATCAGTCGTTGATTTAATCCATGCATTTAGAGAAAAAATTGGTGCATCACTTAGAAATTAATAAATGAGATTTGTGTGGTTATGGGAAGATTATCAGGTATTATTGAATGGTCTTGCATTAACTAACTGTTCTCTCAAAATCAAATCAATGACTATAATGAAAACCCCAAAAGACAGAGAGCTTAGGAAACTGTGTGATTAGCAGGTGCAAATGCACTGACATTTTCAACCTAATGTAATTAGTAGGAATAGAGCTAGCAACCATACTGTCAATTGAGAAGTTTTCAGACTTTAATGCAATTGGCAAGCGTAAAATTGAATTCTACAACCACACCAGAAAATCTGCAAGCAACATTTAATGTGAGATAATTCGCAAGCCTAGGAATTTGTGTATATCATGAATTCTCCTGCAGAGGGCAAGTTTGAAATGACCAGGCCATGATTTTTAGGTGTGAAATAAAAAGATGATAGCTACCGACTATAGCCCATCAAATAGAGTGTATATTTCCTAAGCAGTAAGTCAAAATCAAGATAATACTTTGTACCAGCTAAGTCTAAATCAAACCTTTTATGCAGTGATTGACAATAATAGTAACAAAAGGTAATGTTACCCTTAATGAGAACAACAATAGAAATATTGCAAACTCTATGAGTAGTGGGCTGCAGCACTAGGTGAGAACAGTGCTAGGGGAGGCTGAGTTGTTCTAGGTTTAGTAAGCCAATACTATTGGTCCTTTCTTCACCAGTTTTGTAAGTCCAATGTTTTGTGTGAAGCTGAGCATCTAATTTTTTTCAACCTTGAATATACGGGAATGATAGAGCTAGAGTTGAAATCGAAGCTCATTTGAAAGAGGACATACTACAGGAAGCTACATGTTATGGAAACAAAATCATTGTCTCAGATAAATTGCCAGATGGTCAAATGATGGACCAAAGAGAACTAATCAGGGGAGGGTCTGTATAGACTCCTTTACATGAACATTTAGATCTACAACATGAAGGTTACTTTATTGACTACGGGCGAGTTCTCAACACAGATGAGAAACTAAATGATAGCTACTTACACTTTCAGGATTTCAAGGAGATTGAGTATGAGGAGATTTCATTGTTATGATAAGATGACATACTTGGAGAGCCAGGGCAAGGAGATTCTTGTTGCGGTTAGACTAGTAGCTTAGACAAAGCTTATGAACCATTTGGTGAAACACCTCTAGAAATGTGGTCTCACAAAAGTACCTGTAATGGCATTGTAGTCTACTAAAACGAAGTCACGTGAAGGAAACAAGAGAGAAAATGACACCACTCTCAAAGTCATCGATCTCTATTTAGCAAAGTGAAAGTCTTGCAGTAATCAAGATAGCAGTAGCAGATTCATGATAGAAAATATTGGCATATTTATATTTCTGTAAATACAACATTTGAGTAAATACAATAGACATTCATTTAAGTTAAACAAAAACAAAAATTCATGAATTCATTCAATTTGAATACAAGTTCTACATTAGGTTATTTCAAAGATTTGAAAACAAAGAAAATATTTATAAACCCTTTAAGAGATAAACAAGTTGAATATGATATTTTTCCCTCCTTCTAGCGCCAGTATGTAGATGCTAAATCTGTATTTTCTCAAAACAAACAACACACATTATCATGGTTATTTTAAAACAAAGAAAATAACAACATCCATATGAAATACTTGACTATGATAAAATATGCAAACTAAACGAAACAAAGGTAATGAAATGCAAGCATATAAAAACATAATCAAAAATTTATTTCACAGTGGATTGGTGCTATTGTTGAAAATAGCCCTTTCCCAATCCTTGCTTGAGCTCCATGATGACATTTCTATGAAGAATGATATGGAATGCTAAGATGATATGGATTCAAATGACAATGGTGCATTTGTGGTTGAGATTGTGGAGGATTTGAGCAATAGAGGAGACCTCTATTTATGGCCAAAAGTGATAAAAGAATTCCAAACATGGAGGATGTGGGACTAAAGATCCACTAATCAGAAGAGGCCACTTGTCAACCTATGATAGGCTTGAGGATGTGCAAGATTTGGGAAATGTGCCTAAGAGGGGGAAATTTCAAATTTGAAATTGATAGTTAGTGATGAGTTTGACTTGTGCAAGGGACATGTAAGAGACATGTAAGGCCTGATAAATGCTTTGTTGTATGTACCTTTCAACTTGCTTTTGAATTCAAATTTGAAGGAAGATGACATGTTGAGTGAAAATGCTGATTTAATAAATCAATAAATTGATTTATTGGTACAAGTGGCAAAATCTAGAGAATGCAAGTGGTTAGGATTAGCATTTAATCTTGGTTAGATTAGTTTAATGATGATTAGGATGATTTGACCAATTTGACTTGATTTAGGGATTTAAATCAAATCAAAGGGAGATGAATGATGATTTGAGATTTAATTAAATAAAGGATTGATTTATTTAATCAAAGAGGGAATGATAGGCTTGAATTAAATAAAGTTAATTTATTCAATTTAAGTGAATGACCTTAGGAGATTGAATTAAATGAACCTGATTTACCCTGATGAATTGATGAGTGTGAATTCGATCGAATGCATAATGCTAATTTTGCATCTCTACATAACCAAATAGATTTTTTTTTTGAAAAAAAAAACCTAGTAGTTTAGAAACTAAATTCAATTTTATATAGATTCTGTTTTTATGTATTTTTTAAATAATATAGATAATTTATTCAAATTTTTACGTCAAGTTGCCTAAATCTGATTTTTTTTATTTTTTTGCCACTTAATGGCCTATTTTTTCAATGATGATCCTGCACATACCCATTAAATTCAAACTAAAGGATAATTTATATTGGTGGATAGGTGAAAATCTCCTTTCAATTTTTTTTTTGTTTCATCAATTTTGGGTAAAATAAATTCATTAGCCACATACCCTACACATGCCTATTATATCACCACTTTTTGGCCCATCATGACCCTGCACATACCCCGATTCAATATGTTTGCCAATATATTTTTTTCAAGAATTGTTTGCATGATAGTTTGATGGTTTGACAATGCCTAACATCAAGAAAACATCCTGAAAAGACAAATGGAATTTTGACAAGGTCCAAGTACAAGAAGGACACATCTTGGAAAGAACCAAAGAGTGATGATATTGACATTGTTTTTGAAATTTTACTAATGTGACTAGATGACAGACTAGACTATGTTTTCTAATATTAAGTTAATGACAGATTGGAATATAATGTCTATTGCATCACAATTTGAATGCAGATGTTTCGATGATTGTCTTGTGTTTAATTGTGACTATGTTTGACAAAAGCTAACTTTGTGTGAGGAGATTAACATTGTTTGACTTATTTGATCAATGTGACCTAATGTTTGGCGAGATGGACATTGTTTGATTTAATTGAACCATGTGACTAATTTTTCCTTATTTGACTGACATGACGAATGATGACTCATGATTTTGGGATTTTTGAGAGTTATTTGGATGCTTTTTTATGTTTTTCAATTTTGTTTTCGATTTTTTTATTTTTTGCTATTTTTTTGGCTTTTTGACATTTTATGATTTTTTTGGCTTTATGATATTTGATGGTTTTTTTTCGCTTTTTAATATTTTATTATTTTATTGTCTTTTTGACATTTTATATTTTTTTTGGTTTTTTGACAATTTATGATTTTTTTGGCTTTTTGACATTTTATGCATGTGAATGATGTCGAGGGAAAACATGATTTTTCCCCTAGTCAAGCTGAATACCAATTGACAAGTGATGATGATGATGATGTTATTTGGCATGGGAGGTTGCATTTGGAATTAAATATTTTCAAGATTGAATGGCATGATTGAGTTTCCTTAGACCATTTGACAAGGGAAAACCAAGATAGTTGACAGACATGAAACAATGATACGGGACATGAGACTAGAGGAATTGTCATATTATGATCTTTCAAGCACTATGTCATATAGGAATAATATAGGTCTAGATAATGATATGAAGGAAATCACATGATGTTTCATGATGATTATATGACCAAAGGATAGATATGTCAAGAGGTTTCCCAAAGCACGATTTATGTTTGTACACTAGTCATTATCAAGATCACAGGATAGAAAGGCCAATGCTTAGAAGGATAAATGGAAATTTTATAAGGAAATGTCATGGGAAGAGTATGGGAGATGAGACGACTTTCCCCCAAGTGTAATGGTCCACATAGATTCATGCAGGAGCATCCTTGGGTTGTGGCAATCTTGCATCACCCAAAAATATTTTCATTCCAGTTTGTCTTTGTTCAGTTTTTGTTTAGTTCAAGTTGGAAGATTCAGTAATTCTTCATGTTTTCTTGCCAAACCTTACACATCTATATTTACATCATGGACATGTTCATTTTCCTTATTCTAAGATTTGAGCAAGATTGGTTCATTTTTTGGCAATTTGTCACTTCTTGATTATGTGGCAGTTTCTTGAATTGACATTGGAATAATTTTCTGATATGGCAACTAGTTTGATGTCTTATGGATTATTTTTCGTATCTTTCAAATCTTGTCAATGTGATTCAAATTGATCTATGGAGTGTCCCCAAGCTTAATTAAGGTCCACACTTCATCCTATGCATTCACCGAGGAGTAATTCAAATTTGAGGCTGACATATGCACGCACACATGTTACATTTTCTTTAATTAGAGATTTTAATAATTTTTGGGCTGATAGGGATGTTTTTGGATTTGTGAATGTATATGAAGAATTTTAATTTATCATTAGAAGATAGTAGAGTTAGAGATTACAGTGTTGGAAAAAAATGCCTCAACTTGCTAGCTTCAACCTCTGTTAAAGACTTGACAGATTTCCCCTTTGTTTGTCTTGATTGTCAGCCTATCACCCAAAACATGAACCTTGAAACCTATGTCACAGGGTTCTGAAAGTTTGTAATTAGGTGACAGTGTGTTAGTCATGGGATCATTGATTTCTCTAACCTTGGGACCTTGTCGTGGACTTCATAAATTTCTTAACTTCCCAACTAGCTGATCTCTTTCAGTGTACCATTGTACCACTAGGTGATGGTGATAGTGGTGTGGTAGTGTGATGTACTACCACATCGAAGGATGTCTCTAGCTGTTTGGAGTTAGTAAAGTGTACCACTAACCCATGGGACCCTTTTGGTTTTTTGGTGGTAGTGCAGTGATACCACTATACCTTGGGGGTCTTTTGGATGGCTAGTGGTGGCACAATAGAAAGACCAAAAGAAATGACCAAAAATTTCGTGTGATAGTCAAAAGTGATAGACGAGTGATGTTTCAACAAGTGGCACAAATTAATTTGTTGATTTTAATTCACTATTCTAAATCAGAAATAATTTTCCAAAAGTTGTATTTTCTATTAGTGATATATTTACATTAAATGCATATTCTAACTTGGGGATCAATAGATTGCAAATATAGCAATATTATCTATAATCAAAATTTAATGTTTGGAAGCCTAATGTGTGTTACATGGTGGTGTGCATAACCTGAGATGAAGGAAGCTTGTCAATGAAGTAATTAAAAACCCTAATGGTTGTTCATTGGTTAAGAGTAAGATGATTATTGTGAATGGCAATCTATGAGTGAGGTCAACCAAGGGGATGCTGCTATGAGCTAACATCTGAGAGTGAAGTCTATAACTCTGTATGTAATTTATTTACTATAGTTTACAAAGTGACTTTACTTGGTGTGGTGGGTTTTTCTCCCATAAAGGTTTTCCCACGTATATCTGGTGTTATCTATGTGTGTGTGATTTATTTTTGTCTCTCCTATTGTTATGTGAATGTGAATCTCAAATGTATGTAAATTGTTAAATGAGGTTTTTTTCACTTCTCTTATCAGGATTTTGCTTTAGGAAGTCATTTTCCACATTGTTGCTTTCCTTACATGTGCTATCAGAGCCTAGCTAGTTGTGTTATCCTTGTGAGTAGGGTTGGATTTTTGTGCTAATCCTATTTCAGTGGGAGTTTTGCAAAGCAAGAAATGATTACTTAGTTTGTTGTTTGAGATGGAAAGTACATCAACTAGAGTAGAAATTTAAAATTTTAATGGCACCAATTTTGAGTTGTGGAAACTCAAAGTGGAAGACTTGTTGGTGGATAAAGACGTCTGGATTGCTATTTCTTGAACTATGCCAAAGTATGAAACAAGAAGATTGGGACCTCACAAATAGGAAAGCTAGAGGGTTGATAATACTTTGTCTGGATGATTTTGTACTCCTAAATTTCCATGAGGAGAAAACTACAACTTCATTATGGAATAAAATTGGTGATATTTATTAGGGAAAGTCTCTAGTGAATAACTTATTCCTAAGGAAGAATTTGTACTCCTTAACGATGGAATAAAGTGCATCTATAGAGACCACATGAATTCATTTAATATGATTGTTGCACAACTAGCATATGCTGGTGTAAATATAGAGGAGGAGGATCGTTGTATGCTTTTTTTATGTTCCTTACTTGATACTTGGGACCATCTGGTAATGGCTATTTGAATTAAAACAACTAATTTCAAGATGAAAGACGTGGTTTCCTCAATATTGTCAGAAGAAATGCAGAGGAATTCTTTTGAGAAGGCCAAGGAGGCTCTTGTTGTTCGGGGTAGATCGAAGGAGAGAGGCAAGAGGAAGGACAATAAATCTAAATCCAAATATAAAGGGAGATCAAAGTCTCCTGGTAAAAATTCCATGGTGAAATGATGGAACTATGGGTAGTCTAGTAATATCAAAGAAGGATTCTAAGGAGGATAAAAAGAAGAATAACTCTTTGGACAATGAATATTATCAAAGTGAGGCATATGCCTTCATTGTAGCCTTGTCAAATCAGGAATCAGATGATGTCTAGCTGATTGACTCAAGTGCATCCTTTCACATGACATCTCATAGAGATTGGTTCACTAAGTATGAAAATTATGATGGTGGAAATATGTATCTGGCAAGTTATTCAACTCTAGAAATTTTTGGTCATGGAAGAGTAAAAATCCAATTCCTTGACAAAAGAATCAAAGGGATTGGTGATGTACTACACATATCAAGTTTGGCTCGAAACTTACTTTTGGTTAGCAAACTGAATGATGATGGTGTACAAGTTTCTTTCTCAAGTGGAGGTTGTAAGATGACTAGATGCACAATGGTGTTGCCTAAGGGTGTACACATGGGAACTCTACACAAGTTGGATGCATATCTTGTTCAATGCAACAATGTCTCTATAAATTCAAGCAAAGCTACTTGTGTAGAGAAGGAAAATGATGCTCCTTTGGGTGCAAATTGCTTGGAGGTCAAACTCCCAATAGAGAAGACCATGTTGTGGCATCATAGACTCGGTCACATACATGAGAAAGGTTTAAAAACCTTGAAAAATAAAAATATTCTTGAAAGGATTATTGATTGCAACCTTCAGTTTGAATTTTGTGAACATTCCATTTATAGAAAGAAACATCATGTTTCCTTTTATTTCAGTCCTCATAAATATTTTGGTATACTAGATTATGTTCAATCTGATGTATTTGGTCTAGTGAATGTTCCTTTGTCATCAATGTCTATGTATTTATTTTTATTTATTGATGATTATTCAAGAAGGACGTTTGTATGTACTTTCTTAAAAGTAAATCAGAAGTGTTCAGTTGGTTTAAAGAGTTTAAAAACTTGGTAAAAAATCAAAATGGAAGGAAAATCAAATGCTTGAGGATGGATAATAGTGGTGAGTTTTGTCTTGTAGATTTTGAAAGGTACTGCAAAGACCATGGGATTAAAAGGCATAAAACTACACCTTATACTCCATAATAGAATGGAATTGCTGAAAGGTTAAATAGGACACTAATGGAAAGAGTGAGAAGTATGTTGAGCAGTGCTAGTCTAGAGCAGAAGTTTTGGGCCAAGCTTGTGGTTACAACATGTTACTTGGTAAATTGTTCACCTTGTTCGGCTCTTGTTGACAAAACACCTTTAGAAGCATGGTCTAGTAAGAAGCCCTCACTAAGACATATTCATTTATTTGGCTATGAGGCATATGCATATGTGTCGAATAAGAAAACATCAAAGTTGGAGAACAAGGTTTCTAAATGTATCTTCATTGGCTATGGTGTTGGTGTGAAAGGATACAAGCTTTGGAATCCTATTACTGAGAAGTTTTTGTACAACGAAAGTGTAATCTTTCATGAGTTGAATCCTTCAGTAGTTGATCCATAGTTATATATAGATAAAAAGGAAAATCAGAATGATGTAGATGAAATTCCTAAAACTCCAGAAAAAGAGGAACTACATAGTGTACCTGAAATTGAAGAGAGTTCTAGCAACTTTGAGACTTCTAAAGAAGAAGAATTACATCCTTAGCCTCAACTTGTAAGGAGTTTTACACGTGAAAAGTGATAACCTGATAGGTATGGATTTTCTATGTTGGATTTGAACTATGCCTATGCTTTGATTACTAACATTGATGAGCCTAGGACTATGAAAGAGGCGATTACTACCTATGGTAAAAATTCCTAGTTTGAAGCCATGAATGAATAAATGGTATCATTGAAGAAGAATGAAACATGGGATTTGGTACCCTTTCTTGAAGGGTGAAATCCTATTGGTTGTAAATGGGTATTTAAGAAGATTGGTCGAGATGGCAGTGTTGAAAAGTATAATGCTTGGTTGGTCGTGAAATGGTATTCCCAGGTGGAGGGAATTGATTATGGAGAAATATTTTCTCCTATAGCTAAGTTGACATCTATAAGATTTATTTTGTCACTTACAACAATGTATGACTTAGAGATTGAGTATATGGATGTGAAGAAAGTGTTTCTCCATGGACAACTAGAAGAAGAAATTTATATGTCCCAACCTGAGAGCTTTTTTGAAAAAGGTAAAGAAAGCCTAGTTTTCAAGTTAAACAAATTTTTGTATGGTTTGAAGGAATCCCTTAGAATGTGGTACCAAAATTTGGAAACCTTTATGTTGTCATTAGGATTTGTGAGATCAAAATCTGATCATTGTGTGTATTACAAACTAGAAATTTACGTGTGCTTACTATTACTCTATACATGGATAATATATTGTTCATATGAAATAGTAAGACCATATTTCTAATATTAAGTCTCAGTAGTCTTCAAATTTTGAAATGAAAGATTGGGGAGTAGCTAGGTATATTTTGGTGATGGAAATAAAAAGGGATAGAGGAAATGGAAAGATTTGGCTAAGCCAGAGTAAGTGTATCAATACTATCTTAGAGAGATTTGGAATGATTGTTTGCAAGCAACTAGTTGTTCCCATGTTATAAGGAATAAAGCTATCTATTGAAGACTTTCTAAATTCTTCTACTGAGATGGAGGACATGGCTAGGATACTATATGCAAGTGTTGTCGATAGTTTAATGTATGCAATGGTTTGTACTAGGCTAGACATTACTCAAGTGGTGGGAGTTCTTTATCGGTTTATGGCTAACCCAGGAAGACCACATTGGGATGTTGTGAAGAGGGTTTTTAGATATTTGAAGGGTACCTCAGAGTCTTCTATGTGTTATCATGGCAACTCAACAAGATCTCTTAGCATTTGTGGGTATGTGGATTCTATTTGGGTAGGGGACATTGATAGCAGAAGGTCCACTAGTGGATACATTTTCATGTTATTTGATGGATCAATGAGTTGGATGAGAAATTGACAAGTTGTAGTCGATTTATCTACTACAAAGGTAGAGTACATGGAAGCAATACACGCCTGCAAAGAAGTCATTTGGCTTAGGAATTTATGTTTAGATATTTGGTTTAATGCAGGGTAGATTATGATTTGCTGTGACAGTCAGGGTGCTATTTATTTGGTGAAAAATCCCACTTTCCATGCTAGGATGAAGCACATTGATGTACAATATAATTTAATTCCTGATATGGTGGAGGATGGAAAGGTTAATCTTGAAAAGGTGGATAATTTGAAGAATGTCACTGATGCATTGACAAAGCCTGGGAGAACAGATAAGTACAAGTGGTGTGCCAGTTTGATGGGCCTTGGGGCCTATGATTTTCATTAAGCTCGAGTTTGGAGGAAGCCGGTAAGTCTTCTTCAAGTGGGAGGTTGTTGGAAAAATGTGCTTCAACTTGCTGTGTTGAAGCTCTGTTAAAGACTTGGTGGACTTCCCCTTTATTTTTCTTCATTACCGGCCTATCATCCAAAACTTGAACCTTGAAACCTATGTTGTGGGGTTCTAAAAATTTGTAACCAGGAAACAATGTGTTGGTCACGAGATCACTAATTTCTGTAACCTTTGAACCTTGTCACGGAGTCAAAAAATTTCTTAACTTCCTGACTGATGATCTCCTTCAGTGTATCGATGTATCGCCAGGTGATGGTGAGAGTGGTGTGGTAGCATGGTGTACCACCATATCACGGGATGCCTTTGACTTTCAAATAGAATGTGGTGTGCTGCCAACCTAGAAGATCCCTTTGGTTGCCTAGCAGTAGTGTGGTGATACCACTAGACCTTAGGAATCTTTTGGATGGCTAGCAGTGGCACAGTAGAAAGACTACAAGGAATGATTGGCAGTTTGGTGGGATAGTCAAAAGCAATGGACGAGTCATGTATCATCAAGTGGCACAATTCAATTTTTTGATTTTACATTGATATTGTAAATCAACAATCATTGGCCGAAAGTGTATTTTTTGTTAGCGATATATTTGCATTAAATTCATATTCTAAATTAGGGGTTGATAGAGTGAAAATATAGTAATATTCTTTGTAACCAAAATTTAATGCTAGGCAGCCCAATGTGTGTTGCATGCCGGTGTGTGTAACCTAAGACGAAGGAAGCTTTTCAGTAAATTAATTTAAAACCCTAATGCTTGTTGGTTGGTTAAGAATGAGATGATTATTGTGAATGGAAGTCTATGAGTGAGGTTGACCAAGGGGATGCTACTCTAAGCTAACATCTAAGAGTGAATTCTATAACTTTGTATGTAATTTATTTACTTTAATAAAAAATGACTTTACTTGGTGTGCTAGGTTTTTCTCTTGTAAGGCTTTTCCCACGTATATATGGTGTTATCTCTATGTGTGTAATTTACTTTTGTCTCACCTATTGTTCTATGAATGTGCATCTCGAAAGGATGTAAATTGTTAAATGAGATTTTTTGCACTTCTCTTCTATGGATTTTGTATTGGGAAGGGCTTTTCTACATTGTTTCTTTCCTTACATAGAGAGAGAATATTTTCTCTGTAGGATTTTTTCTTGCATTGATGAGCATGTAGGAAGATGGTATTTTGACCATCTTGTAATTAGGCCTGCGAGTCAAATCTTTAAGCTCAAATGTTGTCGACCAGTTGTAATCAAATCTCTAATAATAAGAATGTTTGGTATTTGCCTCCATTTTTCTGTGTTGCTTCTATTGTGTGACTCTTGCTACATAGTCCAAATTGTTCTCTTTGAGGACCCTGTAACCATGGCTATATCAGGTGGTATCAAAAAAGTTGTGAACCTTTGAATCTTGAGATGAGAGATGGTTGCTAAATTTGAGTGGCTCAAGGTCCTTGCAACATTCCTTCAGTGAACAAATCATTGATTTGAGGTAGGTTTAAAATGTGTTTAATAGATCATAAAGATATAGGTAATTGAAACCTTGTAGTCAAATTGTTGATCTGAGGCAGTTGCACTGCGTAAGGAGGAGAGATGTCACTAAAAAGGACGAGTCTTAAAAGAATAGAGAAAATGATAGAGGACATTAGAAATGAGATGAGGAATGAGATCTAGAACCTCTTGGGTGTCTTGAGAAGAAACCCTAAACTAAAGGATGAATATGAATAAGATGTAGAAGAACTTGATGCTAAAGAGGTTGAAGGATTGATAGATGAGAGAGAAGAGAAATTGTTAAGAGTACTGGAACAAGTAAGTAAAAGTCATAGGATGGAAATTTATAAATTCTCTAGTACATTGAATATGGAAGATTTGATAGACTAAGTAGGAGAGTTGGAAGACTATTTTGATCTTGAGGATATGAGAGACTCGGTGAGGGTTAGGTTGGCACAAACTAAGTTGAAAGGACATGCTGCTTTATGGTGGAAAGAGTTGTAGAAGGACAAAGTGGAAAATGGTGAAAAAATAACCACTCTATGGAGAGAGATGGTTGCAAGGCTAAAGACTAAGTTTATTATGGAAGACTGAGTTTGAATTGTTCAAGAAGTTGTAGAACCTAAAGAAGGACATGATTGTGAAAGAGTATACTGGGGAATTTTACAAGATGACAATTAGATCTAGGCACAGAGAGATGAATCGGGAGAAGATGGAAAGGCATATAAATGGCCTTAGCTTTAACATTCAGGATGAGATGAGTATGTTGAGGATTTCCATTATTGAAGATGCCTACCAATATTCTCTTAAGGTAGAAGACAAAGTGAAGAAAAGATAGGAGAATAATCCTAGAGGGAAAGAAAAGAAGATAAGTATTAGCAAGGAGAGGTAGAAAAGTGAACAAGAATCAAGATATAAGTGGAGTAAATAATTGGATCAGAGGGTACAAAGGAGAGGGAATGGAAGCAAGGAATTCTTGGGAAAATGTTTCAAGTGTGGATAATTTAGACAATAATCTTTTGAGTGTCCTAAGGGATCAAGTAAAGGAACTGGTAAAAAGAATTGTGTGGCACATGAAGAGTAGGTAACTGAAGATGGGATAAACCCAAAGCATGGAGAATCTCTTATGCTTAGGAGAGTCTTGATGAGGTAGAGTAGGGAAGAGACTGAGACTTCCCAAAGGAATAATCTTTTTTGGACGATGTGTAAATAAAGAGGTAAGTGTTGTAAGGTTATTTTGGATACTGGAAGTACTGATAACTTGGTATCTAAGATGATGGTGAAGAAAGTTGGTTTGAAGAGATTTCCACATCCTTGTCCTTATAGGATAAGTTGGTTACAAGAAGATCATGTAAGGGAGGTGAAAGAGCAGTGTTGGGTGAGCTTTAATATTGGACCCTTTAGAGATGATGTTTTGTGTATGATTGCTTGCCATGTTCTATTGGGTTTGGAAATTTGATAGAGGAGCTATATATGATTGCAAAAGGAATCCAATTACTATAGAGAAAGATGAGCATAATTTTTCTTTGGCTTCCTTGAAGAATAATCAGGAGGAAGTGAGGAACTTGAGTCTTGTGAAGAATTGTAGTATTGAGAAGCAAGATGTAGAGGTTTTGCTAGAGGATGGCATGGATTTAAAGAATAACCTTGTGGCTAAATATAAAAGTGAGATGGAACCGAAAGAATGTAAAGGTAGAATTGTGCAACAAAATAGTTTGGTTATAGATAAGATAGAAAATAAGATGAAGTCCTCCAAAAGAAGTAGATCAGATGGGTGGAAAAAGCTAAGTTGTGGTACGTGTCCCTTACTACCTTGTGCAGGTATGAGGTAGGGCAAGGAAGGTAAAGAGAAGGAAAATTTGACAGATCTGATAGAGGAAAGAAGAGAGGTTAGAACGAAGAGAAGTACATACAAAGAAGATATTTGGATCAAGAATGAGCATGGGATCTATATCTTGAAACTAGTTCCATTTTCATGAGTTCCTATCATGGAACATATTTTCTCACCAAGGGTGTCTAATACAAGAGCATCCTTGGGTCATGACAATCTTGCATCAGCCAAAAATATTTTCATTCTAGTTTTTCTTTGTTCAATTTTTGTTCAATTCAAGTTAGTAGATTCAGTAATTCTTCATGTTTGCCTACCAGACCTTGCAGATGTATGTTTACATCGTGGACATGTTTATTTTACTTATTCCAACACTTGAGTGTGATTGGTTCATTTTCTAATAAGTTATCACTTTCATATTATGTGGTAGTTTCTTGAACCGACACCAGAATAATTTTCTAATCTAATGGCTAGTTTGATCGCTTGTGGATCATTTTTCGTATCATGCAAATATTGTTGGTGTTCAATTCAAATTATTCTATGGAGTGTCTCTGACCTTAATTTAGGTCCACACTTCATCTTGTGCATTCACCAAGGAGTAATTCAAATTTGAGGTTGAAATATGCACACACCCATTCAATTTCCTTAATCACAGATTGTAATAATCTTTGGGCCAATGCAGATGTTTTTGGATTTATGAATGTATATAAAGCATTGTAATTGATCATTAGAATACAATAGAGTTAGAGATTAGACAAAGATGAGATTTAATTTGTAGGATTTTCATTCGCATTGAGGAGCATGTAGGAAGATGGTATTTTGAGCATGTTTTAATTAGGCTTGCAATCCAAATCTGTAATCCTAGATGTTGTCAGCTAGTTGTAATAATTTTTTTGATAATTAGAATGTTTGAATTTATATTTTCCTCCATTTTGAGCATTGCTTGCATTGTGCGAATCTTGCTACATGGTCTGGATTGTTCTTTTTAAGGACCCTCCAATTGTAGCTACATTATAGATAATTTTCCTTACACATGATGCCTATTGGCTAGATTTTCATCATGGTACTTATCTAAAGTGTCATAAAATGGTTTTCACTATCGGACAAAAATTTTCTCTTTACTATTTTCTTGACTTTTTTATTTCTCTTTTTTTGTATTTTTGATACTTCTAAATGGCCTTGAAATTTTAGCTGAGCATTGAATGTCCTGATTCCATTGACAGTATTGATGTTGGGACTAGTGCCATGATATTCCAATAATGACCTTTTTGAAGTAGACTCCTTGTCACGATCATAGTGCTTGCATTCAATTGATTGGTTTCATTGTGGTCCTTTCTGATACTAGAGTTGGCCTTATCAAAATATGCACATTGCGATAAAGAGTTGTTACTAAGATGCAATGGATTTGTGACATGGAACTTTTTGACTTTAGGCAAGATGTAGGATTATGACTTTTTATGATAGACATGGTAGGATTGTTTGGAAATTTGGATGATCACTTTTTATTTTCCAAACTTGGGAGGGTGGGTGACAGAGTTTTGAATTTTGATTGGGATGGCATTTGCAACCAACACTTTTAGATGCCTTGCTTAATGACAATTTTAAAGGAGGTGGGAATTTATTATATGTGGGAGTCCTCTTTTCTTGTGGCTCCAAATTTTGATTGACTTTAGGATTTGATATATTTTATTTGCTTGATTGATTTTTCTTTGGGATCCATTTTAACTTCATTTGTCCACTTGGATTTTTTTTTATTCAATGGCCTTTGACATTTGATTTTGAACTTTTGACTTGTAATACTTTACTTCTTGTTGGTTCCAAATGGAAGGATTAGGATATTGGGAATGATGGTTTATGCTATGGATGAAAGAAGTGTTGGAAAAAATATTATGAAAAGTATTTGGCCCCTATTTTGATGCTTTTATAAGATAAAGTTGCCCCCAATATTGAGGAGGTACCACTAACATCATTAGATTCTCTAACTGAGGAATACCCAAGACCTTGATGTCTAGGATTTTCATGAAACTATATTGGTTTCTAAATTCCTTGATCATGTATGCCAAGTCCTCTTCCTTGATATTGCATGTTTTGATAGATTCTCTTTTTGATGGGATATTTCTCATTTCAAAAGCAAGATCCTAACCCATCATTCTGTATGTGGTAACTGTTACTTGGAATCTTCTCATCAGTGAGAAAACTTGCTTTGACCAAGACAAATCATCCTAGTTGATAAGATTTTGTAGCTTTATTGACATGTTGGACATATTTGGTTTTATTTTGTGACATGTCTAAAATGTAGATTTTTGGGACCCAAATACTACTCTTGCACTCCTAAGGTTTTGCACCTAAAATGAGAGAGATTGGGTCCAAAAATGCTTATGTAGCACTAAACTTAGGATGTGTGTAATGTTGTATGATGTAAATGGAGTGATCTAAGTGTAAGTACGCTATGGATTTTTTGATTAACTATGCAAAACTTAAAAAGTAAGACTTGTTTGAAAACACATTGTGTTGTGCAAGAATGAATTAGAAACTTAGGCAAATGAAAAAAACTAATGAGACTAAATAGAGTGCACTTGAAGGAATAATTATGGCACTAGAATATTCCATAATGCATTGGAACCTCTATTAGGGGCCACAGGGACTGATTCGCCATGTATGGCAAATTAGTACTAGTTTTGGTGAAATATTCCAAAAACTTGTTTCTAACTGTTAGGAGCTAAAACACGAGAAAACCACTTTTCAAACCTACAAAGGGGACTCATTTTTCATGGGTGGTGAATTATTCCACCTATAGGAGTCTAAAAATTAGGAGTGTATTTTGTGGAGTTACATTTGCACTTATGTCTCCTACAAGTCTCTACTTCTGAAACTATCATATTCAACTCTAAAAATGACATTTTATTGATATTTTGAATTGAATAGATGAATTGAGTGAATTTTAAATTTAATCTTCAATTATTCCCAATACTCCAAGAGTCCTAAATCTACAAACAAACAACATAAAAGAGAGATATGGGTATGTGTAAGATCATCATGGAAAAAATAGGTCTTTAAATGGCAAAAAAATTAGAAAAATCAGAGTTAGGCAACTTGATGTAAAAATTTGAATAGGTTATTTATATTATTTCAAAAATATGTAAGAATATAATTTGTAACAAATTAATTTAGTTTCTAAACTACTAGGTTTATTTTTAAAAAAGAAAAATCTATTTGGTGAAAATTTGAAATTTCAATGTAGTAGTACTTAAATTTCAAGGAAAAAATAAGTAGGTGTTTGTCTAACCACCCTAACAACAATAAAATGATAATATTTTTTTATAATATTTTATTAATAAGTATATAACTCATGTCCAAATGTGATGCATATTTTTTGTAATTTTTTTGAGTAAATAATTAATTATGAATTTTTTATTACAACTTTTTAAAAATATAAAAAATTGTATGTTTGACCACCTTAACTCGGTCAAAAATTCATGAAATTCATTTTTTTTTTAATCCTATAGTATGTGATGCATATTTCAGATTCAAAAAATGTGATACCATTTGAAAGTTATAGAGGTTTTTCAATCAACCTATCAATTAGGACTTTAGTAGTAATTCAAATAGAAAATGAATAATAATTATTTATTAAATTAAAAGTAAAGCATAATTTATATTGGTGGAAAGATGAGAATATCCTTTAAAAACCCTTTTTGTTTCATCAATTTTGGGTAAAAAAAAGGTCGTCATCCAGATACCCTACACATACCCATCATATCACCATTTTTTGCTTTAGTCAAACCCCGTTTAGGTAATTAAACCAAAGTGATGAAATAAAGTAATTAAACATGCAAAAATCGAGATGGTTACCTTCTAATGAGGATTTTATCTTGAAAATCTATAATATAACATGAAGATTCAACCCTTAAATGCTTTAGAAAGCTAACTTGAAGATGTATAATGAAGAAACCCTAGCTTGCTTGACTTGGATGAGAAGATAGAACATGAATTAGTGATGAAAGATATGAGAATGAGTTGTTATTTATAAAATGAGGATAAAATAACTTATTTATAGACAATTGTGCCTTAGTACCTAATAATACCTCATTACAGGCTGATATGTAGTGAAAATAAACTTTAAATTTCACTTTTTCTATCTCAATGGTCAAAATGGGGGCCAGATAGGACTCATTCACCATACATGGAGAATGGGTCCCACTTGGATGGTACTGATTCTCCATACATGGCAAAAGGGTCCTAGAGGGGCCATTCTGACACCTAGGAAGCTAAGGAATTAGGAAATATGGTCTAAAATGCCATCTTGTTAGGTGTTTGATCAATTAAAGCCTTGGGATGCACAATATGGGTTAATTAAGACCTATTAGTGATGATGTAAATGTTGAATAGGGATTAGGACACATAAATCAATGTGAAGGTGTGATAAAATATACTTTACAACAAAAAAATTAGGTCCACATTTCCTAGAAGGGCACATAAACCAATGTGATTGTGTAAATCACACTACAACACTAGTTTATCATTAAGTTTATGTTAAGAAGCTCCTAGATTGAAGTAATAATGTTACTAAACACATTTTATAACTTTGAATTATGGATAAATAGGTTAATTAAGTCTAGAAAAGCATGAAAGTCCTTTACAAGACTCTACAATACCTTTACAGGATGTCGTTAAAAGCATGTTATTCGATTTGCAAGGGTCCAAGACCTAATGTGGATGAATAAAATACTTCACAAAACTAGATTAAGACCTCATTAAGTCCAACTTATCATGAATTAATCCCATGTTAAGCAAAGGTTCCTTTTTTACTATGACACATTTATCCCCCGCTATAGTGAGAGGATGAACCTATTTCAAACTCATGCTAGAGTGGACATTCAAGAGAGTTATTCATGCACAAATTTAGATGATAAATAATGAAAAATATCAAAGGAGGTTTTGCAAGCCCCCAAGATCAAATATCCTAAGTCAAGCCCCAAAGATAGAAAATCATCCAATGACAAGAATGAAAAGAAAAAAAAGGTGGAAAAGATGTACTCACTTTGGGCTGATGAAACTTCTTGGTTGTCCACCGGGTGAGAAAGGCCAAAGGTATACTCAAACTGGGGCCACATAGCTAGTTGTCCATAGGGTGAGAAAGCCCAAAAAGGTAAGATACATATGCTAGTTTGTATGCACACACAAAAAATAAACGTGGCTATGTGGAAAAGTCATGCTGCTAGGTGGGCTTCCCACTCAACCATATCAAAGTTATGCCTATTGAAAAATTTAACAAGGCACCATGAGGAAAAATTATATGAACAAATAGAACAAAGGTACCACAGTCATGCAATTTGCATTATGCAAGGCGGAAAAAAGGAATGAAAAATGTAAAAATGCAAAAATTTAAAGTGTAAAAGAAGTTCAAAGGAGTCTTGTTCAATTCATGCAAGGTCAATCACTCAGGGAATAGTATATTCAAAACTTAGGGGATGTAGTGTGTCACATCAAGGCACAAAGAGGAATATAATATGCTAAGATAGATGTCTAATGTCTCCAAGAGAGGACGAATCAAAGAATAGTATATTCAAAACTTAGGGGATGTAGTGTGTCACATCAAGGCACAAAGAGGAATATAATATGATAAGATAGATCACACTTATGATGGAATTCACACCCAATGTCATCCACAAAGTGACAAACACATCACACAAATGACAAGGTTGCACTAGGAACCTAGAATGAAAATGAATTATGGTAATGTATGCCCCCCACTTTAAAGGAAAATCTACACATCATTTTGTGACCAGGTAATCTAAAGTAGAGTACAAAAGAAAAAGAAAAAAGAAAACAAGATATGAGAGCCAACTTAGAAAGCCCTATGCCAAGTCATATGTTTTGAAGTTAGGCTGCGTCATGTTAAAGAAAAATGAAAAACAAAAGAAGGGTTGAATGTCACATGCAAGTCAATCTTAAGACATGTTGACATCTCAAGCTTGCTCTTATATGTTCATGAAAAATTAACGAGTAGTCAAAAGAGACAACGACAAGTGACATACAAGGGATAAGTTTATATAGCCCTTTCCCCCCCACTAAGTGGAGGAAAAGGGTGAGCCTAAAGTGGATGATGGTATGCTACCCCTTGTGATGGATACAAGACATGAAATAGTGAGAATGTGATTATCCTAGAATTATTACATGGAAAGGAGGAGAAACTAAGGTTATTGATGTGAATAAGGAAGAATTTTAGAAGGGGCTTGCGTAATAGAATTGATTTTGAGTGAAGGAGAATAACCAATACCATGAGTTGTTTGTTGTGTTTTTGGCTCTATAGGTTTGGAAATACCTTTTTCTCGAGCACCACATCCTTTTCCACTATATCCTTGTTGTTTTAGGAGATCATACCCTTTTCCATAAATATTTTTCATTACTTTGGAATTAGGAGGCTGTTCATTGTTGTGTTTTTCAAGTGGTGATACCACAATAGTGATTTAAAATTTTTGGCCACACTGGACATTGAAATCATTATTTTTAACTAAATATTCATTTTTGGGCATCTATAGCGGCTAAACAATGAGAAATTTGAAGATGATGCAAACTAGAGTTTTGTGACATTTTTTCTATTGATTCTAAATATTATTTTTTCAAAAAAATTGGAATTAGATTGCACTTCTTTTTCCATCTCCCTCGAAAACTGGTTTTTTCATAAAACAACATTTTAAAAAAGTGGCACTCACTATATACCGTATAAGATTTTTTCCATGAAGGATAAAATTCTAATTATTTTGAATTTATATTTTTAACATTGATATCTAGTGCTTCCACTTGATTAGATAGTTTTTTATTGAATATTTTTTCTTTAATCAAATTTTGAAGTCAAACCAATTAAAATTCAGACATAGCACAACCATATAATGCGTAACTTTTTTTTAAGCATCAAAATTCAAAAAAACAAATTTGTTGGATTAAGGACTTCAATATCTAATGCACTCATATTTTTTAAAAAAAAATTTATAATCTGCTATTTTTCACTTGTGTAGAACAAAGAGCTTGATTTTCGGTGAAAAACCTACATTCACAAGAAATAAAAAATAAATATAATAATGCAATTAAATTTTACTAGAATTATACTTTTTTGGAAAACTATAATAAGGACTACATAATTACAAAAAATAAATTTTAAATGAATTCATTTGATCCCTGAAAAGGTAAATCAAAAGTTGTTTTTTATCAATATTTTGATAGGTGTAAAGGAGACTCCATTATAGGTATGGTTAAAAACTAGCAAGGTTCTATCCAAGAAGACTTTGTATAAGGTGGTTTGATCAAACCATCTTCAATTGGAATCCTTTAAATGGAACTCTTCAAGGTTTAAATCATTGTATTTTCTAAAAATATGTGATGTCAATAAAAATCAGCATCTCCTAGAAAGTGTAAACCACTATTGTGGTAGGACCCCAAGGTTTTTTGTGGTATTGTCTAATGTGGTTGAGACATATGCTTTTGAAAGGTTATTTGAATGTTGTGTTATCAAGATAGTTGGTTGATATTGTTTCTCATCCTTCTCATGTGTGAATATGTATTCACCCATAAGTGATGGTGTGAATTCTAAAGATCCCCAATCGTCACCAAATAATTTAGATGGCAATACTTCATCGTTCTATTCAATTTCAAGAGGATCTATGTTGGATGTTGGAATCAATATTTCAAAGGACTTGTAGATCATTTTTCAAGGTACAAGCAAATTTTAGGCTCAGGATCGGCTACAACTTGATAAATTTTATTGTTATAAATCTCATGAATCCATGGTTTTCCTAGAAGAAGATTGTATGAAAGATCATAAGGCATAACAAGAATATGAGTTTGCAAAGTAACCACTCCAATCGTAATAGGAAAAGTGATTACACCAATCGGTTTCTTTGCTCTATTATCAAATCATCGAATAGGTGTAGAATCATGTATGATTTGTGATCTATCAACTTTTAATAGATCAAGGAGACTCACACCACACACATTAAATGAAAAACCATTTTCGATAAGAGTTCTCTTTATGCCTATCCCTTTGTATTGAGCAATGATCATGAAAGCATCACTTTGTTTGTGCAACTCCAAAGGAGGGAGCCCATGTTGATGGAAATTAATGTCAAGATGTCTTTGATTCATTGGATGGGTTAAAGATGCCACATCATTCAGAGTTGTACAAGAAGGAACTACACTTTTTTGTAAGGTTGTTTCAAGAATATTGTTGTAAGTTGGTGAGGTCTTACGTAAATCCCCAAGGGAAATATTTGCAATCATATTATTTAATTGTTCAACAAGATCATACTCCTTTGTAGTTGGTTTATAATGAGGAGCACTAGGTGGATTAGGAAAAGGTGATGATGGTGTAATTAGTTGTGGTGGTTGTGGATTATTTTGAGTCTTATATTTATGAGCAACAGTATCATCACTAGATTGTTGTGATACATTAGTGTTGGGTGGGAATAATGTGTGTCATGGTCAATTAGAGGGATGAAGTGGATGTGAGGGTGGGTAAAGGATAATTTTAGGTTTATTTTGAGCTTGTTGTTTTTGTGAAGGTAAGTAAAGGTTATGTTGAGGTTTACTGGAAGGTGGATAAAGGGTGTAGTGAGGTTGAATATTGTTGACATCCCCTAACAAGTGATATTTTTTATTTTATTTGAAGGGGATATTATCTTTTTCTTGGATCATAATATCCTCCCTAGAAGGAGAGTTCCAAGGAGAACAACAAACCACATGTTTGTGACAATTAAGGTTTGGCTCATCCAAAATAACTTCATCTCCACTAAGGGGGTTATTAACAGTTGAATGTGTTTGATTATTGATAGTGGGGAGATTAGGAAAAGAATGTATTAGATTTTTGGTTTCTTCTAAGGACACATTCACTCATTCCATAGTGTCTACAATACTAGATGAGCTTGTAATATGTTCATCTAAAGGTGAATTTTGCAAAGTAGCTTCATCACAAGTATGAGGAGGATCAATGATTGAATTTATTTTCTTAATAAGGTTGTTCATAGGTTAAAGGGGATAGCTAAGATTCTCATGATTCCCATTGATTATGTTTTCTAATAAAGTATCTTCATCACAACTAGGAGAGATACTAAGAGAAGGACAAATATGAGAATCATGATCATTTAGGACTTTAGTTCTTCATTCCCTAATATCTTCCAAAATAGGAGAGGTAGGGGAGGATTATAAAGAGGAGTGCCATAGGCTTTAAATATTTGATCATTTAATTGCAACATATGATCCTCACAACTAATGTGATTGATATTATTGCTCACAAAAATAGTGTCACAAATAGGGGACATTTAGGGAGATGAACGGAGACTAGGTAAAGTGGTGGCAATGCATTCATCATGTGCTAGTATTCTATCTTCCCAAGGGGAATGAGGAGAAGGGCAGACAAGACCAACATGATGCTTAGTGAGTGTACATTATTTTTTCAAGATACCATCATCACTAAAAGGAGAGATATCAAGGGAAGGTCAATTATGAGCATCATTACTATCTAGGTTTGTATTCCTTTCTAACACATCATCCTCAAAAATAGGAAAGATAGGAAAGGGTGTCAGTTCAATACAAGCATTAAGATGTTCCTTTTCATGCGCATTCTTATGAACTAAATTTTTCTTTGTAAAATTTGAGAAGATCAAAATGAGCGTTGTGAAAGAAAAATTTATGCTAACTCAAAATGCAATGCAAAAGTATGAAATGAAATGCAATTTTCAAATGACAATCAACACAATATGGCAGGTAACAATGTCAGAATGTAAATGTGACAGTTAAAATATACATGAAATGAGCTAATTTAGACTTGATTTGATGAAATGTGTGTTACAAAATGTAACTGACTAATATAGGTATGAAATGGTACCAAACAGAAACCCAAAACCAATGTTCCAAATTCTGTAAAAAGTTGTTTCAGAGGTCAAAAGGGTCTGATTAGCCTAGGGTGATGAATGAGTCCTAGTATGGAATTGGTTTTAGAAATTTTAGAAATTTTTGACTGATATTTATGTTTTCAGAATGCTATGATGTAGGTCTAAATGAAAAATATAGAATTTTAAATATTCTTAATGAGACAAGATGCAAAAATACAACCTATTATGCACTTACACACATGCAAAAATGAAACTTTAGAAGGGAAGCTAACTAATGAAAAATGTAATTTAAGATAATCTAGGATAAACTAATAGACTCCAAAATCAGAAAAGAAGGAACTCAAACAGTAAGTTCACCGAAATGAAACATACATTTTTGGGACCCTATGGACTACTCTTACACTCCTAGGGTTTCCCACCTAAAAGGAGAGAGATTGGGTCCAAAAGTGTTTATGTAACACTCAAATTCGGATGTGTGTGATGTTGTATGATGTAAATGGAATGATCTAAGTGAAATTAACCTATGGATTTTGTTGATTAACTATGCAAAACTTAAACAATGAGACTTGTTTGAAAACACATTGTGTTATACAAGAATAAATTAGAAAATTAGGCACATGACAACATAAACTAATGAGACTAAATAGAATGCACTTGGAGGGAGAATGAAGTCACTAGAACATTATGGAATGTCTTAGAAACCCACGTTAATGGCTACTAGGACTGATTCACTATGCATGGAAAATTAGTTATAGTTTTGGTGAAATCTTCTAGAAACCTATTTCTGACTACTAGGAGATGAAATATGAGAAAACCACTCTTTAGACCTATAGAGGGGAAATATTCATCATGGATCGAAAATTAGTCCACCTACTAGAATCTACAAAATTAGGAGTGGATTTTATGCAGTTAGATCTACACTTCTACCTCCTACAAGTCTTTGCTTCTGAAATTGTTGTATCCGAGTCTGAAAATGACTTTTTATTCATGTTTTCACTTGAATGATGAAGATATCACTTGATTTTTTATTTTTTATTTTTTATTTTTAGGCTGCAGGAATCAGGTAGCATGACCCCCTATAAACTATAGTGCGTCTGGTAAACTTTTTAACGTGACCGGCAGCGCTGGTGCGACACACCCTCTGGTACCACGGGGGTGGGGGAGACTAGACCTCATGACCAACCTCCTGCAACAGGAAAGATTTAGCCAACTGAGCAAGGGCCCCAACCCAAAGATATGACTTGATTGAATTTGAAATTTAATCTTAATTTTTTCCTAAGCCTCCAAGAATCCTATATCTACAAACAAACAAGACAAAAAAGAGATATGTTGAAGGTTAGGGCATGGGGGTTTTCCTTAGTCAAACCCCATTTCTGTAATTAAACAAAAATGATGAAATAAAGTAATGAAACATGAAAAATGGAGATGATTACCTTTTCATGATGATTTTATCTTTAAATTATACAACATAACATGAACACTCAACCCTTAAATTCTTTACAAAGCTAACTTAAAGACTTATAATGAAGAAACCCTAGCTTACTTGACTTGGATGAGAAGATAGAACATGAATTAATAATGTGAGATGTGAAAATGAGTTGTTAGATGTAAATGAGGATAAAAAAACTTATTTATAGACAATTGTACCTTAGTACCCAATAATAGCTCATTACAAGGTGACATGTAGTGAAAATAAACTTTAACTTTCACTTTTTCCCACTGAAAGGTCATAATGGGGGCCATATAGGACTCATTTTCCATACATGGTGAATGGGTCCCACCTGAATGGGACCGATTCACCATGCATGGTGAATGGGTCCCACAGGGGCCATTTCAACACCTAAGAATCCAAGGAATTAGGAAATAAGGTTAAAATCCCATCTTGTCGGGTGTTTGATTAATTAAAGGTTCGAGATGCACAATATGGGTTAATTAAGACCTATTAGTGATGATGTAAATGTTGAATAGGGATTGGGACACATAAATCAATATGAAAGTGCAATTAAATACACTTTACAACAGTAAAATTAGGTACACAGCCTAGAAGGGCACAAAAACCAATGTGAATTTGTAAATCACACTAAAAAACTAGTTTATCATTAAGTTTATGTTAAGAACATTCTAGATTCATGTAATAATGTTACTAAACACATTTTATAATGTTGAATTAGGGATAAATAGGTTAATTAAGTTTAGAAAAGTGTCAAATTCCTTTACAAGACTCTACAACACCTTTACAAGATGTTAAAAGCATGTTATTCAATTTGTAGGGGTCCAAGACCTAATGTGGATGCATAAAATACTTCACAACACTAGATTAAGACCTCATTAATTCCAATTTATCATGAATTAATCCCATGTCAAGCAAAGGGTCCTTTTTTCTATGGCATAATGTTGAATTCAAATTATTCTACTGGTGCTTCCAAGTTGATGTCAAAGTCGTCTTGGTCATTGTCATAGAGTCTAGTGAATTTACCTATAGCTCGATCATTTACAAATATTTCTAGAGTAAGAAACTCATATTTTAAAGGAAGATTATGTATGTCCCATGGAGGAAAGTGTCTCATTTTAGGAAATGAATGTGTTTGGTACTTGGATAGGACAAAGTTCAAATATTTGATCATGAATGGCATAAAGGCCAATGATTTGATTGTTATGGGTTTCTTTATCAATGGTAGTGTCTTGGTCAAAGATGGGATTGTCTTGGATGGCATGACTAGGAATGGAATCAAGTATAGCTCTATTTTGGATGCCATTGTTATTTAGATGGACTTCTTGAATGGATTTAAGGATGGGGTCATGGGATGGGCTACTTTTATTTTGATATGAAGGTGAAGCTATGATGTCATTCCTTGTCTTTTCATTTTGACATGTATCCTCAAATTTAGGAAATGGAATGTGACTTTGGACAAGGATAGAATTTGCATGACTTTGGAGTTGATTGAAAATGATTAGTGGATGAAGAACTAGGATAGGACATGGAGACTTGGAAGGGGTTAGTGGAGGAAGGATTAGGATTAGACATGGACACTTGTAAGGGATTAGTGGATGGTTGGTTTCCCTTGTCAAGGTTAGGATAAGGACAATAAGTGGCTATTGGTTGTGTATTTATTGCATGAATGGGGTTAAGGGACTCTTGATAGTGAGGGTAGATGGCTGAATGACTAGGAATTTGGCAGGAAAGGCATTGGTTTTTGGATTGGATGAATTATCTTTTGAAGTCTATGACTTGTTGGTATTGTCTATTATAGATCAATTAGTATTCTATTTGACTAGCAAGCATATCAATTTGAATTAAGGACATGATTGTGAAGTATTAATGCCAATGAAAAGGCTAGGATTAAAATGAGGAATAGAAGTTTGACTTGGAGATAATGTGGATAACTTGACTTGGAGGACACCTACATTTGTTTTTCTTTTAAATGTTTCTAATGTTTTTGGATTTTTTTATATTATTATTATTTTTTTAATTTTTGTTTTTCTTGATTGATTAATATTTCATTATTGAATACATGATTATGATAAGAAGACACTTCCAAGCACAAGAACAATCCTAGCAATTATTCAAGTGGGGAGATTGGCCAATTAGGTTTCAAGCTAGTTTGCATGAGGTTGACTAGGTATAATTTGAAAGAAAAATCTTGCCACATAGTGAAGAGAAGGGGGTAATCTATAGCACCCCTCCATTTTTCTCTTTGATCGAATAACGCTCTTTTATGTATTCTTTATTTTTGTTTGCACCTTGACTATGGTACTTGGTTCTATTTGATCGCAACTGTTAAGTGATGTGTATGTGATATTTTGATGTGATGGTATTTTACTCTAATGTTATCATTATGGCATGTTTTGAATTAGCATAGTCGATATTTAATTAAAGATGCTTTATGATTTTATTATATTATTGATGTTAGACTCGTCAGTTAGAAAGTATGTATTGGTGAAGGGGATGAGATTGTATCACTCGCTCGCGAGCGCCCTATGATTTTGAGATTTCCTCTTCATGGCATGTTTTATTATATTATATATATGCATGTTTTATATACTCTTTGTTCACAGGTTGACAGCTACAGGACATCGAATCCACCTAATTTCATAGATTTGAGTGTGTCCATTGACCAACAGTAATCGATTAGGAGATAGTAGCTAGGTTTTCCGTGTGAAGTCATCACCCTAGTCATAGTGTGTCACTAGGTTGTAATCAAGTTTAGTTCTTTTAATATTTTCTATTTCACCTTGTTTTTTATTTAATTTCAAATTATAAAGGTTATTAAATGGCAAGTGTAGTTAAAATGATGATTAAATATATCTAGATGCAATGTTGACATGTTATTTATTTTATTGATTAATTTAATTTAATTAATAAAATAATCTAATCTTGGATTAGATTTAGTTATTGATTAATTAAGTTAATGGTGATAAATTAAATTAAGTTAGTTGTTTTGGGATTATTGGATATTTAGATTTAAATTGAAAAAATGGAAATATGTTTTAAATTGCACTTTTTGAAAATTAATATATAAAATAATTTCGTTTCAAAATTTTGAATTCTTTTTGTAAAAAGAAATTTTTAAATTAATGAAATTTCATTTGGAAAGTAATTTTGTTTAAAATTTTTTAAAAATGAAAATATCTCCAAATTGCAATATATTTAATATATATGGAATTTTTTTCTTAGGGTTTTGACAAATTTGGGGAAAGCTCTATTTGAGAAAATAGAATTTCATATAATTTTCAATTTCCAATTTGGGGAGAAAGTTTTGTTGTGGCTTTGTTTGGATTTGAGGAAGAAGGTTGAATTTCTTGGTGGGATGGAAATAGATTTGGAAGCACCATTTGAATCCTTCAAGCTTTGGAGAAAAAAAATCAAGTTCTTCTTTGATTTTGTTTCATTTTGAAAGAGTTTTAAATTTTTTTATGTTGGAAAATTTCTAAATGTTGTTTGAAGATCGATGAAAACCCATGTCAATTTGTTTCAAAACTTGCAAACTTTTTCTGAAATTATGAGGAAGGAAAACAAGGCAAGAATCAAACAATGGAAAAATAAAATGGAAATCAAAATAAATTTTCATTTCAAACTAAAACTTAAAACACAATTTGTTGTATTGTCAATTTATTGTTTTATTGCAAAATTTTGTTATGTAATTGCACAGTTTGGCTAAAAATGGAGATTTTGGGTATATATATTTATAAATATACCAATATATATATATATATATATATATATATATATATATATATATATATATATATATATATATATATATATATATATATATATATATATATATATATATAATTTACATAGGAAATTATGTGTATTATGTATTATGGGAAGTTTAGTTTTATATATAGATTTTTTTATTAAAAAAAAAAAAAAAAAATTGTATGGAGAGGGGAAGGTTTGTGGCCTACTCCCACAATGCCCTAGATGGGAGGCACTGCTCACACAGAGCACCTCCATATGGGGGTGGTTGTATGGTAGCCTAGCCACTCCACTTTGGGAGGGGTCACACCCTACGAACTTTGCTTTATCTTTAAAAAAAAAATTATTATTTTTTTATATTATTTTAATATTATATATATATAATAATATATATAATAATATTATATTATATATAATATATATATATTATATATAATATATATATATTATATGTATATATATGTATTATTTTAACATTTGAATAATTTTTTTATAATTAATTATTTATATATATAATTTTTATATATAGTGTGCATATATTGCATATATATATATTGTATATATGCATTATATATTTTTAAATAATTTAATTAGTTGAGTATAAATTGGTTATATTTAAATGATAATGATATATTTAAATATATATATATATATATATATATATATAAAGTTGTATATACATTAAATATATACTTTTATATATATATTTAATATATATGTGTATTCGATTATAGTTAAATTTATACTAATTATTTTTAGCGTAGTAGAAATAAAGATTGATTTATTTTAATGAAATGATTTTATTTATGAAGTTGTTTTGATTATTGAATATGATTGAGAAACTGAGAGTTAAATTATTGGTTTTAAATTCCTCAACGTCGTGAAATAAATCTTATGTATTTTGGATAAATGCAAGTAACGTAGATTGAGATGACTGGATTTAGGAAATCCTAACCCTAGTTTATTTAATTGCTTGAAGTGCTTCTAGCGATGTTTTATGCATTTTTGATGTTGGGGTAATTGGGTCAATTGTGTTGAAGTCTTCAAGATGGGGTTTCATTTAATTGTAAGGATTGTCATTATGGTAGTCAACCTTTAAAGTGCCTTGGGTAGTGTGTCTAAATGTATCCAGTATTATACTCGGTTACTGTGAATGGGATGTGTGGACTTTATGTCTTGTATAGGAGTCATTCTCCTTAGGTCACACTTGTGTACCCTTGGGTGTGGAGTTATTTCACATGTTGTCTTAGAGGAGTGGCTTGCAATGAGGGCTGACACACAAAGTGGTGTCAGGGAAACTCTTTGCAAGTTAGTTAATTTAGTGATAACATAATAAACTTTTAGAAGCTTAGGTTAAATCAAACACTTAACAAGATTATTTTTTCCTCACTCATGGACACAAGGGCTTGTATAGACTTGGGATGAGATGAGAAGGATTGGAATGGCAAGGTCATCTATCTTGTCTTTACAAGAAGTATTTGATTCTGAATGAGTGAGCATGGGTGTTGGCATTTGGTAGAGGCCACCAAGATAACCCATAGTGGGGGGCGGAGCCTATGAAGATTCCTAGAGGAGATCCCATGTCGAGCTGTGTGATGGAACTCTTTCTATGAAAACATTTGGTATTTGGTTTTATGAGTTTGATCTTTTTATCATTCTTGATCTATTTTATTTCCTGAAGCAATGTGACTTATTTCAATGATATTAGAGTCATACTTGTGTTATTCATATGGTCATTTAGTTCATGTGATTGGTTGTGTCAGTGTGAGTTAATTTGTGTCTAGAGGTAGATGGTCTTGCCTAGGATTCCTTGTTATTATCTCCTAGCACAAGGGGGTGAGCCTTTGGGTATCAGATGGTTAGGTGGAATGTGCATCTTAATCTGTTTGGTTGTCTTCTTGTTCATGTGGTTGATATTTCTAGTTTGAAAGCTCGTGGGATCCAATACTTTCATGTTTTATTCCTTTCAGTTATTATTTTAATTTATCACCCCTCTTTGTATCAAGGAGGAAGATGTAATTTGTAACCTTGGTTATTCAAATTTCCTCATTCAAGGAATGAGTGTTGTAATCATATTGTAATTAAACAAAAAAAAATATTGCATTTGACTAGTTAATTGCAACTTTCCCTAGGGTTGTGTGGCGGGGCATTACACATGGTATTAGAGCCTAGGTTTAAACAATGGGTACTCTGGGATTATGATGAACCCATTAAGCTTTTAGTTGTGAAGGTTTCATGTTGTGTACCTTTCCTAATACCTTGATGTGTTTGTTCAAGATTATGCCTTGCAGACGCAGAAAAGGTAGAGGGCATGGACGTGGCTATGTAGGCGGTCACGATGAGAGTTAGCATGACTCTCCTCTTGGTGTTCCTATTATACTAGATCGAGAAGAGCACCAAGAATCACAAAATGTTTCAGGGGGTATAGCTCAGCAACAAGATCCATGAGGGATTGAGGCTATAGGAAGAGCTCTAGAGGAGGCATTAGCACTCCTTGGACGGAGACATGCAATGGTTTAGGGTAACCCTACTGAGAGGGAAGTTCCACCTCAGCCAAAGATGCACATGAGAGATTTTCTTAGGGCATGTCCACCATTGTATTATGGAGCTAGTACCGGGTTAGAGGTGGAGACATGGCTTATAGACCTAGATAAGTGTTTTACGATGCATCTGTATGGTAGCAATACCAAAGCACGATACGCTATAATGCACTTGCGGGGATTTTCTTATGTTTGGTGGAGGTTAGAGGAGCAAAAGCTCCACATAGACATCAACTTTGTATCTTGGGAGATGTTCTTAGAGTAGTTTAGAGCCCTTTTCATATCAGAGCATTGGCATTAGTGACGAGGTGATGATTTTCATGCCTTACATTAGTTGGCCCTATTGGTTGAGCAGTATGAGAGATGCTTTTACGAGCTCAAACAATATGTAGGGATAGGAGATGATGAGTATGTTGGTCCACCTTTTTTTTAGGGGCCTAAATGCCCATCTTAGTGGAAGAGTGAGGGTTTTCGAACCTAAGACCATGGAGGTTGTAGTGGAGAAGGGGAATTTTGTGGAGGAGAATCTAGCTTTGGCACTAGGAGGCCATATGGGTGTGCAAATAGGCAACAGTTCGACAGCGGGGTCTAGTACTAGAGGAGGTCAGTCTCAAGGAGGTGCACCTTCCAGAGCTCAGCAGGGACTGTCATAGAGTGGGCAGCAGCAACAGTAGCATCTAAGCCTATAGTTGGGGATGTTGGTCGAGGGCATCATTTTTTTGTAGCAGTTGATAACTACCAAGCAGAGCATCAGGGTACCTTTGTTGAGCCATATGGTATGTTATCAAGTAACCCAGTCACCATTTTGTTTGATTCTGAAGCGTTAGACTCCTTTATTTCTTCTTCCATCGTAACGCAATGTAGAGTAGGTACAGTAAGGAAAGTCAATAGGTGGCAGGTTGAGTTAGCCTTGGGTGTGAAGGTTGCATCCCATTTCCTTGTACCAGATTATAGATTGGAGGTTGGACCTCTTCATACTACATTGCATCTTTGAGTTATTATTCCTTTGGGTTCTTATGACATTGTCACAGGGATGGATGGGTTGGAGGCACATAGTGTGGTCATAGATTGTCGGCATAAGTCAATTCAATGGGTATGTGCAAGATCATCATGGAAAAAACAAGCCCTTAAGTGGCAAAAATTTAGAAAAATTAGTGTTAGGAAACTTGACATAGAAATTTGAATAAGTTATCTATATTATTTCAAAAATATGTAAGAATAGAATCTATAGAAAATTGAATGTAGTTTCTAAACTACTAGGTTTATTTAAAAATAAATAAAATCTATTTGGTGAAAATTTTGAAATTTCAATGCAGTAGTACTTAAATTATAGGGATAACATAAGAATTAGTTGTCAGACCACCCTAACCATAATAAAATGATAATATTTTTTTATAACATTTTTTATATAAGTAGAGGACTCATGTCCAGATGTGATGCATATTCTTTTGTAATTTTTTTCCAAGTAAATAATTAATTATGATTTTTTATTACAACTTTTAAAAAATATAAAAACTCGTATGTCTGACCACCTTAACTTGGTCAAAACTTCATGAAATTTAGTTTTTCTTTTTTTAATCCTATAGTATGTGAAGCATAGAATGTGACGCATGTTTTAGATTCAAAAAATGTAATATTGTTTGAAAGTTATAGATTCTTTTCAATCGGCCTATCGATCATGAGTTTAGTCGTAATTATAATAGAAAAGAAATAATAATAATTTATTAAATTCAAATTAAAGCATAATCTATATTGGTGGAAAGCTGAGAATATCCTCTAAAAACCCTTTTCATTTCATCAATTTTGGGTAATAAAAAGTTGTCAGCCACATACCCTACAAATACCCATAATATTGCCACTTTTTGGCCCATCATGATCCTACACATACCCCAATGCATTGAGGAATCTGGTAGAGTAGTAGAGGTAGTGGGAGTTCAGAGGTCGATTTCCTTGAGGGTCATCTCAGCTATGCAGTTGAGAAGGTGTGTGCATCAGGATTTCTAGTTGTTTGTTGTTACAGTGGATGATTTTGATCTAGGAGGTGGAGAGGAGAAAGTCTCTCTTGATAGTCACCCCATTCTTTAGGAGTATTCCGACGTCTTTCCAAATGAGATTCCAAGGATGCTACCTCATAGGGATATAGACTTCAAGATAGACCTTGTACCTAGTTCAAAGCCCACTTCACGAGCTCCTTATCATTTGACCACCTAGGAGCTGAAAGAGCGTCACTTGCAGCTTGAGGAGTTGTTAGAGAAGGTTTTTATTCACCCTAGTGTTTCTCCATGGGGAGCACCAGTTATCTTTGTGAAGAAGAAGGACGGTTCACTTTAGTGATGCATTGATTACTGACAATTGAACAAAGTGACCATTAGGAATTTATATCTGCTTCCTAGGATTGATGATCTATTCAACCAAATCAAGGGTACCACTATCTTTTCAAAGACTGATCTTAAGTCAGGATACCATAAGCTTCGTATCTTTGAATCGGACATCCATAAGACAATGTTTCAAATGCAGTATGGTCACTATGAGTTCACGGTAGTACCATTTGGGTTGACAAATGCCCCCTTAGTGTTCATGACTCTGATGAACAAGGTAATTCTTGCATACCTAGACAGATTTATCTTTGTGTTCCTTGATGACATCTTGATATACTCTAGGACAATAGAAGAGCATGACAAACAAGTATGGAGGGTATTACAGTGTTTGCGGGATAATCAACTTTATGCTAACCTATTGAAGTGTCAATTCTTCAAGACTAAGGTCCAATAGCTTGGTCATGTGATCCCAGGGGAAGGTATTTCAGTGGATCATGCAAAGATCCAAGCGATCTTAGATTGGCCTGCACCCACGAATATGGTAGAGATACATAGCTTTATGGGGCTAGTGGGTTATTACAGGTGTTTTATGCAGGGCTTTTTGAGGATAGGCTATCCTATCACTTCCCTTCAGTGGAAAGGGAAGAGGTTTGAGTGGTCAGAGAAGTGTGAGGTATCATTTCAGGATCTTAAGGGGAAGCTAACTAGTGCACCAATACTTGCGATACTGGATTTGATTAGGGACTTTGTAGTTTATACAAGTGCATCCTTGGAAGGATTAGTTGTAGTGTTGATGTAGGAAGGTCATGTCATTGCATACGAGTCACGGAAGCTTAAGGATCATGAGCTGAATTATCCCACACATGATCTTGAGTTAGCAGCAATGGTTCATTCATTGTTGATATGGAGGCATTTCCTTCTTGGCCATAGGTTTGAATTGCACATTGATCACATAAGTCTTCAGTATATTTTCATGCAGCCCAACCTTAATGCTAGGAAAAGGTGTTGGATGGAGTTTATCTACAAATATAACTTCGAGGTGAAGTATATCCAAGGAAAAGAGAATGTTGTAGCAAATGCACTCAATAGGAGGAGACATGAGATATTTGAGTTGACTCTTGTTGTAGATTTGTGGAGTTAGATTCTTTCTCACCTTCCAATGGATAGTTGGTATTAGGAGGTTAGGAAAAAGATGAAGGTAGGAAGACCCCTCAAGGGTAGGTATTCAAGCACATGGGATGCATATACATTCCTTCATCAGGTGATCTTCGCACCTTGGTCATGACTGAAGCACATCATGCACCTTATTCAGCGCATCCGAGTCGAGTGAAAAAGATGTATTCATATCTATGTTAGTTGTATTTCTAGCCAGGGATAGAACAAAATATTGTGGATTATGTGTCATGATGTCTTGAGTGTCAGTGGGTGAAGGCTAAACACCAACATCTAGCAGGGATTTTGCAGCCACATTTAGTACCAGAGTGGAAGTGGGATATTATCTCACTAGATTTCATTGTTGGTTTACCCAACTCTTCAAGACAGCATGATACAATTATGGTAATAGTTGATAGGTTGACGAAGGTGGCACACTTCTCACCTATTCTCTCTTCTTGTACTGCATCATCCATAGTCAAAGTGTTCATGGAGGACATAGTGAGGTTACATGGCATTCCACATTGGATTATGTCTGATAGGGATCTAGTATTGACCTTAGCTCTTTGGATCTCATTATAGCATGCGATGGGGACATAGTTGAACTTCAATTCAACTTACCACCAAAAGACCGATGGATAGACTGAGAGGGTCAATCAGATCCTTGAGCACATGTTACGTGTGAATGTAATGGACCAATAGACACGATGGGAAGATTATCTCAATTTGGTAGAGTTTTCCTATAATAATAGTTTTCAGAGTTCTATTAGCATACCTCCTTTCTAGGCATTGTATGGGCGGCCATGTCGCACTCCCTTGAGTTTGGATCGACTTGAGGATAGAGTGACTTTGGGTCCTGAGATGTTGTAGGATATGGAGCAATAGGTGGATGGGATTAGAGAGTACTTGGTGGTAGTGCAGGATAGGCAGAAGAAGTATGTGGATGCACATAGAGTGGATCGTCAGTTTTCTATGGGTGATAGAGTCTTCTTGAGGGTGCATCCGTGAAAGAGTCCCATCCATTATGGGAAGGGCTCTAAGTTGGAACCTCGCTTTAGTGGACACTTTGAGATACTCTAGAAGATTGGTCTAGTTGCTTATTGTCTCGCTTTACTACCCAGTCTCTCGTGTATTCACGATGTTTTTCATGTTTCAGTTCTTCGGTCGTACCATCCAGACATTTCTCATGTACTTGATTGGAATGCATTATAGGTAGAGGATGAGCAGCTGGATTTGGAGCCCGTGGCCATGGTAGAATGCAGAACACTCACTCTTCAAGGGTGAGGTATTGATCAGGTTAGGGTCCAGTGGGATCCTAGGGATGACATGTCATCCACTTGGGAGGATGCAACTAGGATGAGGGAGCTCTATCCCTATTTTTTTGTAGGCTTTCAAGAGTAAGCCTGACCCTAGGGGGAGGATGTAGCACCCCTCTATTTTTCTCTTTGATCAAACATTACTCTTTTATGTATTCTTTATTTCTGTTAGCACCTTGACTATGGTACTTAGTTCTATTAGATCACAACTATTAAGTGATGCATATGTGATATTTTGATGTGATGGTATTTTACTCTAATGTTATCATTATGGCATGTTTTGAATTAGCGTAGTGGATATTTAATTAAATATTTTTTATGGTTTTATTATATTATTGATGTTAGACTCGTCAGCTAGAAATTTTGTATTGGTGAAGGGGATGGGATTGTATCACTCACGTGCGAGCGCCCTATGATTCCAAGATTTCCTCTTCACGGTGTGTTTTATTATATCATATATATGCATGTTTGATATACTCTTTATTCATAGGTTGACAAGTACAAGACATTGACTCCACTTGATTTCACAGGTTTGAGCATGTCCATTGACCAACGATAATCGATTGGGAGATATTAGCTAGGTTTTTTGTGTCTAGTCATCACCCTAGTCATAAGGTGTCGCCAAGTTGTAGTCAGGTTTAGTTTTTATTTAATTTCAAGTTATAAAGGTTATTAAATGGCAGGTGTAGTTAAAATGATGATTACATATATCTAGATGCAATGTTGAAATGTTATTTATTTTATTGATTAATTTAATTTAATTAATAAAATAATCTAATCTTGGATTAGATTTAGTTATTGATTAATTAAGTTAGTTGTTTTTGGCATTATTGGATATTTAGATTTAAATTGAAAAAATGGAAATATGGTTTAAATTGCACTTTTTGAAAATTAATAGGTAAAAGAATTTCTTTTCAAAATTTTGAATTCTTTTTGTAAAAAGAAATTTTTAAATGCATGAAATTTCATTTGGAAAGTAATTTTGTTTTAAATTTTTTTAAAAAAATGAAAATATCTCCAAATTGCAATATATTTAAGATATATGGGATAATTTTTTTATGGTTTTAAGAAATTTGGGGAAAACTCTATTTGAGCAAATAGAATTTCATATAATTTTCAATTTCCAATTTGGGGAGAAAGTTTTGTTGTGGATTTTTTTGGATTTGAGGAAGAAGGTTGAATTTCTTGGTGGGCTGGAAACATATTTGGAAACACCATTTGAATCCTTTAAGCTTTGGAGAAAAAAAATCAAGTTCTTTGATTTTGTTTCGTTTTGAAAGAGTTTTAAATTTTGTTATGCTGTTGGAAAATTTCTAAACGCTATTTGAAGATCAATGAAAACCCATGTCAATTTGTTTCAAAACTTGCAAACTTCTGTTGAAATTATGAGGAAGGAAAATAAGGCAAGAAGCAAACAATGGAAAATAGAAAGGAAATCAAAATAAATTTTCATTTCAAATTGAAACTTAAAACCTAGTTTGTTGTATTGTCAATTTATTGTTTTATTGCAAAATTATGTAGTGCAATTGCACAGTTTGGTTGAAAATGGAGATTTTGGGTACATATATTTATAAATATACCTATGTATATATATATACACACAATTATATTTATAAATATACTGTGCTTTTTATTTTTTGGAAAAAAATTTGGTTTCAAAATTTACACAAGAAATTCTATGTATTATGTATTATGGGAAGTTTGGTTTTATATATAAATTTTTTTATTAAAAATAAAAATTTTATTTAAGTTTGTATGGAGAGGGTAGGGGTCGTGGCCTTCTCCCAAAACGCCCCATATGGGAGGCACTGTGGAAGTAGTGATGTTGCCCACACAGTGCACCCCCATATGGGGGTGGCTACATGGCAGCTTGGCCACTCCCTTTTGGGAGGGGCCACACACTATAAACTCGGTTTTGTTTTTTTTTTTAAATTATTAGTTTTTTATTATTATTTTAATGTTTTATATCAATATATATATATATAATATATATATATTATATGTATATATATGTATTATTTTAATATTTGAATATTTTTTTATAATTAATTATTTATATATATAATTTATATATATATTATTTATATATATAGTGTGTATATATTGCATATATATAATGTATATATGCATTATATATTTTTAAATAATTTAATTAGTTGAGTATAAATTGGTTATATTTAAATGATAATGATATATTTATATATATATAGTTGTATATACATTAAATATATACTTATATATATAATTAATATATGTGTATTCGATTATAGTTAAATTTATTCTGATTATTTTTAGCATAGTTGAAATAAAGATTGATTATTGAATATGATTGAGAAACTCAAAGACTTTAAATTATTGGTTTTAAATTACTCAACGTTGTGAAATAAATCTTATGTATTTTGGATAAATGCAAGTAACGTAGATTGAGATGACTGGATTTAGGAAATCCTAACTCTCATTTATTTAATTACTTGAAGTACTCTAGCAATGTTTTGTGCATTCTCAATGTTGGGGTAATTGGGTGAATTGTTCTGAAGTCTTCCAGATGGTGTTTCATTTAATTGTAAGGGTTGTCATTATGGTAGTCAACCTTTGGAGTGCCTTGGGTAGTGCATCTAAACATATCCAGTATTATACCTGATTATTGTGAATGGGATCTCTGGACTTTATGTCTTGTATAGGAGTCATTCTCCTTAAGTCGCACCTGTGTACCCTTGGGTGTTGAGTTATTCCACGTGTTTTCTTAAAGGAGTAGCTTGCAATGAAGGTCGACACACAAAGTGGTGTTAGGGAAACTCTTTGCAAGTTAGTTAATTCAATGATAACATAATAAACTTTTAGAAGCTTAGGTTGCATCAAACACTTAACAAGATTATTTTTTCCTCGCTCATGGACACAAAGGCTTGTATAGACTTGGGATGAGATGAGAAGGCCTAGAATGGCAAGGTCATCTATCCTGTCTGTACGAGAGGTATTTGATTTCACATGAGTGAGCATGGGTGTCGAGATTCGGTAGAGGCCACCAAGATAACCCATAGTGGGGGCTAGAGCCTATGAATATTCCCAAAGGAGATCCCATGTTGAGCTATGTGATGACACTGTTTCTATTACAATAGTTGGTATTTGGTTTTATGAGTTTGTTCTTCTTATCATTCTCGATCTCTTTTAATTTTAGAAGTAATGTGACTTATGTAAGTGATGTTAGAGTCATACTTGTGTTATTTGTATGGTCATTTAGTTCATGTGATTGGTTGTGTTAGTTTGAGTTAGCCTGTGTCTATAGGTAGATATTCTTTCCTAGGTTTCATTATTACTATCTCCTAGCACAGAGGGTGAGCTTTTGGTTATCACATGGTTGGGTGGAATGTGCATCTTAATCCATTGGGTCATCTTCATGTTTGTGTGGTCAAAATTTCTAGTTGGAGAGCTCATGGGATCCAGTACTTTCATGCTTTATTCCTTTAAGTTATTATTGTAATTTATTACCCGTCTTTGTATCGAGGAGGAAGATGTAATTTGTAAACTTGGTGATTGAAATTTCCTCATTTGTGGAATGAGTGTTGTAATCATATTGTAATTCATATTATTGGAATCATGTGGAATCGCTTATGTCTTTGATAAAAATTTTATCATGTATGGAATGTATGTGCATTTAATTTGTTAAGTAATTAAATGTTATGTTTTTATTGATGTATCTTGTTGGGTTTAAGTAAACTCAGTCTCATAAACTTAGGGGTTGTTGGCAATGGGTAGTGAACTTGCATGTTATTTGTACTTAAACAAAAAAAAATCATTGCGTTTGACTAGTTAATTGCAACTTTCCCTAGGGTTACGTGGTGGGGCATTACATAATCCACCTTTCACCTTCACTTCCCAAAGGTATAAAGTTCTTATGGACCTAGTCAAGAGTGACAAGATTTTAACTCCTAAAGAAGCGTGTCTTTCAATTCACACTCGATTAAGGTCATCCCTTGGAGGGTGTGTGCTCCAATCAAGAATCATAAGAAGGGTATGACAAAAGTAAGCCAAATGAGGTGTTTTCGAGGACACACACACTCAATTCACACTCACAATTATTAATTTCCCTTTAAAAAATAAAAATGTGTGTAAGAAAACAATGGAAGCACTTGTTCTTTTTAACCCAAGGAAAAAATGTGTGATGAAAGACAATGGTTATTTTTAAGCACAATTTCAATGATGTGACAAAAAACAAGAATTATTTTAGACCCCAATATCCAAATGTGTGATCAAAAAGGTTGTTTGTTTTAAGCCCCAAATTGAAGTGTGGTGACAAGCAATGATTAGAGATGAAAGATGGAATGTGTGCACCTAGACTTGCTTTAGCTCCAAATTTTTGTCCGCTTGATCCAATTTGCACTTTGAAGTGTTTGTTTTTTTGTACATTCACAAAACTAACAACAAAGCGAAAACCCTAATAAGACAATTGATCACTAATATTAGAGGGTTAGCTAGTCAAGAAAAATCTTATTTTTGGAAAAAAAATTTGCATCAAAAATTAAAAAACAAAGAACAAACCCTTACTAATATTTCTTGAGCTTTCCAAAAATGTCAAGAAATATGAAAAATTTGCTATTTTGCACTCAACAATATTTTTTTATGAAAAATAATAAAAAAATTATAAAAAATTTACAATAGTTCCAAAATTTTTGAATTGTTTAATAAAGGAATTTGACATCATCCGAAATCTATAGAAATTGTTTTTTTGAAAAGATATGCAACTATTTGTGAGATATACGAAAATGTTTGTAAAAGCCTAATTTTTGAAGATCTGTATTTTTCTAATTATTTTTTATCCAAATTTAAAACATAAAGAACATGATCCTATTGAAATTTAGAGACATTTCTACAAAAATTTTTTTTGAAAAAGTCTCTAATTTGCCCTCAAAATTGATTTTTCATGAAAAATACCATAATTTTTATAAAAACTTAAAAACAAATCCAAATAATCTGATTTTCGGACTGGAAGCTCTTCATATTGTCCCGAACCTATATAAAATGTTTTGTGAAAAAATACAAATTTTTTTTGAAAGATACGGTCAAATCTTTGAAAACTAGAGTTTTGTCCAAAAATTATGCAAAACTTGCAACAAAAGCCTAAAAAAACCTACAAAAAAAAGAATCCAACTCCAAAATTCCTTAATTCTTTTCAAAATTTGTTGTGTTCACCAATGTAATTAGGCAAAAAATATTAAGGTTAATGCAATAAATCATATAAATAAAACCCTAATAAACAATGAAGCACAAATGAGCATAAAGACATAAAGCATAAGACAATATTACCAAATCTTCATCCCACCATTGATTCACCTCCATTGCACTTCTCCATTTTGCTTGAATATGATAATTCCTCTCATATTTGAGTGTGCAATAATAAGCCTATGACAATTGACTAGCAAAATGTTGAAGATTGTTGTCTCACACTAGCAGCATGTACTTGCATTATATGTGTAAATAATGAAAATGACAAGGGTAAGGTTTTTTGTAGAAAATACAAATTTGAATGAATGGTTGAGATTGGATGCCAATAAGATGTCTTAATCAATGGTCAAGGTTGAAAGTTGAGGTATGATTAGAGTCAAGGAAAAATTAGGGAAAATGATAAAGATAAAGGGTTGAGATTGTATTATGAGATAATTTAACCAAGGGCTAGGATTAAATGAGATGTTAAGAGATAATATTTTATGTGGAAGATAAGATTGGCATCAATAAATAGATGATAGGAGAAATTAAATAACAAAAATTATTTAATTTAGGTGGCCAATGAATAATTAAATAATTATTTAATTATAGAGGAATGTGACCAAATGAATCATTTTGAATTAAATAATGATTTAATTCAAAAGTCAAGAGAGTGGACCAAATTAAATAATTAAAATAATTATTTAATTATAGTGGAAAGTGGATAAAATTAAATAAATTAGAATTTAATTAATTTTGGAAAGAAGGGGACTTTATTAGTGACATAATTAAATAATTAAAATTAATTAATTATCAAAGACAAAAGGGGAAATGATGGAGAATTTAAAAATCGCAAGCTTGGGACAATTTTTAGTGTCTATAGAACTTATATATGTATCTTTTTATGAAACAAGGGTTATTATTGGTTCGTGTAGCTTGCATATGCATGTAGAGTCATATGGGCGCTAAAGCGGTGATGAGGGAGCAAGCCCAAAACACATAAATAATGCACATGACTAGAAAACTTTATTATTATTCAATAATGGAAATCTTACATGCAGAGGATTCCAAATCCTCAAGTTCTGTGATATATGCAAGCTACAAAAGTTTCAAAAATTACAGAAATTACAAAAGTTCCCCTTTTCATAGCATGCAAACTCTTTTCCCCAAAAAGCTACCAAAAATTAGAAAAAACCCCCCCATAAATAGCCATTTTTCTATTTCGAGCCTAAAAACTATTCAAGTTATGATTTTTTGCAGTTTTGTGCCAAGAATTACAATTTGAAATTCAAAAATTAAAACACCATTCGAAAATCAGCACATTTTGAAAGTGTATCAACTTCCGGGAGCCATAACTTTTGATCTGAGACTCTATTTTTTGAACCGTTTGAACCATCTGAAATGTCTCATTGTCAAGAATCTACTCAATATTTTCTATGCCAATTTCAGAAACTTTTGGGGCCATTTAGTGCCTCAAACCTTATTTGGAAGGTTTTCAGGTGCTTTTCTAGGAGACTGAAACTACAATATCTTTCAAACTAGGAATGCTCTAGGTCTAGTTATTTTAAAAAAATTCTTATTTTTCCATTCTAAATCCTCCCATATAATTTTCATTCCAAAACACCTTCAAATTCCAAAAGTTTCTAAAAATAGCAACAAATTCCAAAAGCTGCTAAAAATAGCAGTTGACTAGAGAAAGCAGGAAAACAAAACTGAAAGTGGGGATTTACATAATGGAAAAAAGGGTATCTAGAAGTGAAAATACATCTACAAAAGCTAACCAAAGGAAATAAAAATACAATGTATGTTTTTGGGTGATGTAAGATTGCCTTTACACCACTGGATGCTCCTACATCAGACACCCAAGGTAATTTAAGAAGTGACTATGTCATGTCTCAAATGGTTGAGGAAAACTAAAATGGTCAACCTCTACCTTAGACAACTAGGATGCATCTTCCATAGGCCTTCCTCTCCACTTCACCAGATATTCTTCATATTTCCAGTTTATGGTACTCCTTCCCACACAACTATCCAGGATTGCTTCAATCTCCTTCTTTGAAGTAGACAATAGGATGCCACACTATTTCCTTGTTGGTACTTCCTCTACGCCGCATTCATAATACACTATCAAATTTTAAATGTTGAACACAGGGGAAATGTTGACTCCATCTAGCAACTCTACCTTATAAGTGTTCCCTGAATCATGCCTCTTCAAAATTTAATAGGAACCGAAATTCTTCATCTTTAATTTGTTATAGGTTCCCACTAGAAACCTTTCCTTCCTTAAGTGGACCATCACTTCATCACCTACGTGAAACACCTTATTCCTCCTCTTTTGATTTTCCTTAGCCTTATACTGTATATTCATCTTTTTGATATGTGCTCTTACCTCCTCATGTACATTCTTGATGTGCTCTACAAATTCTTCAACTTGGGCACTAGTCTTCTTCTCCTGGTCTATCTTCCTTAATTCTAGAACAGTCCTAGAACTGCCTCCTTAGACAATCTGGAATGGTGATCTACTATTTCTTCTATTCACAGAATTGTTGTAAGAAAATTATGCCTGGGGTAAGATCATGTCCCATCCCTTGGGTTTATCTCCTACCAAGCATCTCATTAGGTTACCCAAACTTTTGTTCACAACCTCAATCTACCCATCAATTTGTGGATGGTGTGCAGAACTAAACTTCAAATTTGTCTTCAACTTCTTCCACAAGGTCCTCCATAAGTATAATATAAAAAATTTATCACGATCTAAGACTATTCTCTTTGGCAGAACATGTAGCCTCACCACCTCTCTGAAGAACAAGTCAGTGATGTAGACTGCATCATGGGTCTTCCGGCATGGAATGAAATGCATTATCTTTGAAAATTTGTCAACTACCACAAACACTAAATCACTCCCTTTCTACATCCTTGGCAAGCCAAGAACAAAGTTCATACTTATATCTTCCCGAGGCATCTCTAGTACAGGTAAGGGCTGATACAACCCTATATTCTATCTCACTCTCTTAGCCTTCTGACACACCCTACAACTTTGCACAAAATTCCTCACATCTTGTGACAATTGTGGCAAAAAATAATGCTCACTAATAATGGAAATAGTCTTATCCCTACCAAAATTTCCTACCATTCCTCCACTGTGCTTCTCCTTTATCATGTTCTCCCTCATGGAACTCCTTGGAATACACAATTGACTTCCCTTAAACAACATACCATTCTAAATTAGAAAAACTAGCCACTTCGTCATGTCAACCGTAATAGGCTCCTTGCAAGCATTCCAAGCTTTTGCAAAATCAAGGTCTTCTGGATACAACATCTTGAGTTCATTGAACCCAACCACTTCAATTTGCATCTCTGTCAACAATGTTTGCCTCCTAATTAAGGCATCTACAACCCTATTCGACCTCCCACTCCTATGTTTTAAAACAAAGGTATAGCTCTATAAAAATTCAACCCATTTCATATGCCTTTGATTTAATTTTCCCTGACTATTTAGGTACTATAGTGAGCTTGATGTTTAGTAAAAAAAAACAAACTCCTTTAGCAATAGATAATGTCTTCATTTCTTTAAGGCTTGAACTATTGCATAAAATTCTTGATCATATTTAGAATATTTTCTCTTTGCACCATTTAACTTTTCACTAAAATAGGCAATCGGCTTACCTTCTTTGCTCAACACTACTCCAATGGCACAACCACTGGCATCACAATCTACCTAAAACACCTTATTGAAATCTAGGAGGGCTAAAACTAGTTTCTCTGTCACTTTCTACTTCAATAGATCAAAAATGTTCACTGCACCAGTGTTCCACTTGAACTCTTTTTTATCCCCTCATTGTTTCAGTCAAGGGTCCACAAATATTACTCAAGTTTCTAACGAACTTTCTATAAAAACTAGCTAGACCATGGAAAGATCTCACCTCAGTAGTAGTTCTTGGGGTAGACCATTCTAGAATAGCCTTCACCTTATCTAGGTCCATCTTGAGACCTTCTGCAGAAACAACAAACCCCAAGTACACTAACTCCTTCCTCACAAAACTACACTTCTTCAGATTAATCAACAATTTCTCTTCTCTCAACTTTTCAAAGACTTTACAAATATGCACCAAATGCTCACCCAAGGACTTACTCAATATCAAAATATCATCTAAGTACACAATAACAAAACATTCCAAAAACTCTTTCAATACCTTGTTCATGAGCTGCATTTATGTGCTCGGTACGTTTGTTAGGCCAAAAGGCACGACTAACCACTCATACAGGCCCTTTTTGGTCTTGAAGGTAGTCTTCCATTCATCTCCCTCATGAATCTAGATCTAGTGATACCCACTCTTCAAGTCAATCTTTGTGAATTACTGCGCTCCACTCAAATAGTCCATCAAGTCATCCATCCCTGGCAGGGGAAATTGGTATTTGATTGTTATCTTGTTTATGGCTTAGGAGTCTGTGCACATTCTCCACTCCCCATCCTTCTTCGATGCTAGTACTATAGGTATTGCACATGGATTCATACTCTCTTGAATCAAGCCCTTTCTCAACAACTCTTGAGTTTTTCTGTTCAACTCCTCATTTTCTAGAGGAGTCATTCTATGAGCTACCTTATTTGGAAAACTCCCTCTAGAGATAAAGTCAATCTAATGACTAATCTTCCTCACTGGTGGTAAACCCTCATGCACATTATCAGAAACAATCTCTTGAAACTCACCCAATAACCTAGAAACTTCTACTAGTACATTCCAACTATCCTCTTTATCCATTCTAGGAATCAATGCATAACATAGACACTCATGCTTCATGCCTTCTAAAAATTTCCTTCCATCAACATAACAAACCCTAGTAGTATTGTATACCTTTTCTTCGGCCTCTTTTAGGGGTTTCAACTTACGGCAGACTCCATGCTTCATCAGGGAATAAGTTTTTACATGGCCATCATGTATAGCTCACCTATCAAACTACCACGGCCTCCCCAACAAAATGTGACAATGCATCCATGGGGATGATATCACAGAGTACCTCATCACTATAGCTCCCAATTGTGAACTTTACCAGGAACTTCTCATTGACTAGAACTTTGTGATCTTTCTATAGCTAGGAAATCTAATACAGATGTGGATGCCTTTCCCTCTTCAACCTTAGTTTTGCAACCATCTCTTCTGACACTATATTATTAGTGCTTCCACTATCAATAATGACATCACATCTTTTTCCTTCACATTTGCACCTTGTGCGAAACAAATTCTTCCTATATTCTAGATCATTCTCTCCAGTCACTAGGGCTCTTTTCACAACTAGGGATTCTCCCCTTTTAGCATAATTTGAATGGTCAGATTGGGCTTCCTCATCTACATGTGCAACCCTTCCATGACCTTTTGGTCTTTTTTCTATCCTTTCTTGGTGTTGTGGACATTCATAGGCTCGATGCCCTTCTTCACCAAACTAGAAACAAGTTCCTCTAAAACCACCTCTTCAATATCCTTTTCCAAATCTACCTCATCCTCTACCTCTTTGATCACCACCGTTTTGATCACGCGAGTGATAGAAATTATCACTCCTCTATCCTTGGTTGCTACCCACATCTCCATTTTTCTTCTCATCCTCACTTCAACTTCCAGAAGATCTTCCACCACCCTTTCCACTTTGACCTCTTCTTCCTTTTTGCTTGTTATCAAACCTTTTGTTCAACTTTTCTTCAACTTTCAGGGTAAATTGGTACACATCCTTAATGATGGTCATTTTGACTAGACTTAACTCCTCTTGAATGCTCGGTCGTAACCCATTAAGATAATGGGCTACCTTCTCCTTGTTAGCCTTTGCATGTCTCATTCTAATGATCATCTTGTGAAAATATTCCATGTATTCTTTCATAGATCTACTTCCTTACTTCAACCCTTGCAATTTCTTTAGCAGATCTAACTCGTAGTCCACTGGTATGAACTGTTTCGTCAGTTTCTCGACCATGCAATCCCAATTGCTGATCTTTCCTTTTCCTCTTTGATTTCTCTCCAACTGAACCCGTTTCCACCAAATATTGGCATGGCCCTTCAACTTCACTTTTGTAAAATTAACCTGGTCTAGGTCCTCTACTTCTTCACACTCAAAATACTCTTCTAGCTCATTGATCTAGTTGATCAACTCTTCTGGGTTTAGACTTCCAGAATAACTAGGGACTTCTATTCTGGGTCTTTTTCCAATCTTCAACATGGCCCTAATCAGTCACATTTCATCTTGATCAATCTCTACTTCTTCCTCTTCTACATCTATATCTTCCATCTCTTCTTCATCCTCACTTTCTCCTCTTCTTCTTGGGCTTAACCATCTTCTCATCTCCTCCTCCAATGCATCAAATTGTCTCTAGAGGGCTCTGAAACCATCGGTTGCCAATGGATCCCTTCCACCAGCATTTCTACCACCCTGGCACCACCACCCCTACCAGGAATCACTCTTGGAGGCATTTTTAGTACCTCAAGCCCACAACCACAGTCTTGGTGTGAACTACCTCATGATCGGTGATTCGTTCACATGCTCAAGAAAACCCGCTCTGATACCACTTGACGAGGGAGAAAACCCGAGACACATAAATAATGCACAAAACTAGCAAACTTTATTATTATTCAATAATCAAAATATTACATGCAGAGGATTCTAAATCCTTGAGCTTTGTGATACATGCAAGCTACAAAAGTTTTAGAAATTACATAAATTATAGAAGTTCCCCTTTTTGCAGCATGTGAATCCTTTTCCCAAAAAAGCTACCATAAATCGAAAATAATTCCCCATAAAAGAAACTTTTCCTTTTGGAGCCAAAAAAAACATTCAAGTTATGAGTTTTGGTTGTTTTGTACCAAGAATTACAATTTGAAATTCAAAACTTAAAACACCATTGGAAAATCAACATATTTTGAAAGTGTACCAACTTCCGGGAGCCATAACTTTTGATCTGAGACTCTGTTTTTTGAACCGTTTGAACCTTCAAAGAGGTCTCAAAGTTAAGAATTCACTTAAAATTTTGATGCCAATTTTGAAAAGTTTTGGGGCCCTTTAGTGCCTCAAACCTTATTTGGAAGGTTTTCAGGTGCTTTTCTAGGAGACTGAAACTATAATATCTTTCAAACTGGAAATGCTCTTGGCCTGATTCTTTCACCAATATTCTTATTTTTCCATTCTAAATCCTCCCATATAATTTTCATTGCAAAACACCTTCAAATTCCAAAAGTTGCTAAAAATAGCAACAAATTCCAAAAGCTGCTAAAAATAACAGTTGACTAGAGAAAGCAAAAAAACAAAACTGAAAATGGGGATTTACATAATGATGAAAAGGGTATCCAGAAATGCAAAGTTATATACAAAATATAACCAAAGGAAATATAAATTCAATGCATATTTTTGGGTGATACAAGATTGCCCTTACACCACTAGATGCTCCTACATCAAGTGGGGACTAAATATAGTGTAGAAAATTATATGCTCTTGAAAGCGAGGAAATTTCACACTTAATTTGGACCAATTTTGGCACCCTTGCATTCATTACAATTTAAAATCATCATTTATAGGCCCCTAAGACCCATTATTTTGGATCTCAAGGCTCATTTCACCTAAAAATTCTGTAAAATCATTCAAAACACAAAAAATCTAAAAACCCACCTAAAAAAGCTAAGGCTGCACTCATTCACCACCTTGTGAAATGATTCCCCTTTGGTGGGACCCATTCATGAAGGGTGGTGAATGAGTACCATTTTGGGTCTTTTTTAATTTTGAGTGGGAAACTCACCATTTTAATTCAAAATTTTGGTGGATGTCAGCTTTGGATATATAAATAACAGTTAATTAGGTGTAAATTCCTATATAAACAATTTTCTAAGCCATTTTTATCATTCTATGCAAGTTAAGCAAGAATTTTCAAGAGAAAATTCAAGATTCATGTGTTGAGAATCTTTCACAAGAGCATTCAAGTTTCAAGAGAAAGTAAATTTGAAGCTTTGGAGCAACATTAAAGTGTTTTTGGAGGTCTTCAAGCTCACTTTCATTCAAGATCTAGCATTGTCAAGGATTGATCATGATTTTCCATGGTGAATAATGATGGATTCTAGGTTGGGGAGATGCAACTAGCCATCAAGCCAAGACTAAAGACTTTTTTCCTAAGTGATTCCATCCTCCATCATCATTCTACATTTAGCCTAAGGATGGTATAAGAATCATTAGGATTAATTTTGGGTGATTAGAGATAACCACAAGTGAGTCTTTCATATCCATATTTCCATTCTTGCATCATATTCTTGCACATTAGAATAGGATTGCGTCATGTTTAAGTCTTAGATACACTTAAGGCTAATGTTTTCATGCACATTTCATTATTTCTATCAAGGTTTAACTACCAAACTAGGGTTTTGACCAAGGAAATCTACCCATTAGCCAATCAAGTTATATTTTTCTTTGTAGGTGTTTTTTTAGATTTAGATCTAGAACTCAAGTTAGAAGGAAAAAGTAGGTATTGAACTAAAAATCAATACTTTCAACTCTTGAAAAGTGGAATGAGACTGATTTGCCAAGAGTGGAAAATGAGTCCCACTATAGTTTTTTTCCAGAGTTGTTTGCAGATTCTGATACCCTTTTCTCGAAATAGAATTTTAGACAAAAATTTAGATCTGAGACTGATTCACCCAAGTTAGAAAATGAGTCCCAGATGGTCAAAAAGTTATAATCTTCAGAATTTTAGAGTTGTTTCCAGTCACTTCATTTCTTTTCAGTTATGTTTTGTTTACATTTCTAAGGAATTTTCTAGGTCATTGTATTGAACTAGGTTTTTGCATTTTATCTTGCATTTCATTGTCTTTTCCAAGTTTCAACTTGGTGATGAAACCATCATTAGATCATTTTCCTTCTCCCTTGCAAAGATATCTCAAGGGATTATTCTCAAGTGAAATCCAGTGAACATTTCCCCTTTCTAGGCCCTAAATCATCAAGGGTGAAGAAAGGAATCTAATTCTCCATCTTTCACTAGTATTAGGGTTTTTCAAGAACTTTGGTATCCTCTAGTGATCTTCTATAGCTTCTCTCCTATCTGATGTTTGATTTTGCAAGTTTGAATTCTGGCTTGTAGATGACTTTCCATGAAGATGACAACTTCTTGACAACTTTAACAACTTTATCTAATCTTGCAACTTTTTCTTTAAAGGATCTTCAATCTCTAAAACACCTAGATCTGCAATTACACATGTAGAGGGATAAAAATGTTGTTTTGTTAGGGAATGGGTGTTTTCCTTGGTCAAACCCTATTTTGGTAATCAACCTTGAAATGAAATGAAATAGAATGAAGGAATGATGAATGAACAATATGCAATGTTACAACTCACCAAACCCTTGATATGAAGACTGCAATATTATGTGAAATGGCTAGTATGAATATATATATTGGCTCTTGATTGTTGATATGAGATAATTTCTTTGAATGCTTGCTTGAATCATGAAAACCCTACCTCATAAATTTTAGCTCAAAAACACACATGATGCATGAATATTGAATGCTATGTAAAATTGTTGACAATCATCTCTTGAATTATTGAATACTTAGATCACACTTGCTCACAAAAATAGCTAGGAGAAAATATGTGAAATAACCTTGCATTTATACTTGTTTATGCCAAAATTCCTAAAATTACAACACTACCAGCCAACATCAAATCTAGGAGAATAAAATCCCACCAATAATTTGAATTCAATTTAGATCTAAGCTATGAAAGACTCATATGCTAGTTGTGTCATATGACTCCCATTAGGCTAAGCTTTGCAACACATTTTTTAAGAAATGCTTAGTTTAGTGTCAAATCTAGATTGGGGCCCCAAAACTTAGGTGGGACCCATATGCCCAAGGTGGAATATGAGTCCTAGTTGGGGTGTATGAGTCTCAATACCCTAATCTTGGGATACAAATTTCAAGAAATGTTAATTTATATTCTATATTTAGGATTAGGCCTTGAAACCTAGGTGGGACACACATGTACCCAAGGTGGCATATGTTTCCCAGATTACTAGATCTAGAACACACAACCTAGAAACATGAATTATGAATGGTCATAAGTTAATTTTCAGGATTATCCTTGGATAAATTCATTAAATAAGGCTTGTGGATGAAAAATAGGACCAAATAAGGCATAAAAAATCCCAATATTAGTAGGGAGGGCCCAAAAAAGTGTGAAAATATAAAGGGATACATTTTTCTACACTACATTGTTTGTACAAAATTTCTCCAAATTACAACACTACAAGCCAACATCAAATCTAGGATAATAAAATCCTACCAAGAATTTGATTTGAAATAAGTCCTAGTTAAAGTGAGACTCATATGCCAAGTTGGGTCTATGAGTCTTGGTGAGTTAAACATGAGACACAAACTCCAAGAAATGTTAAGCTTAATGCAATGTTTAAAATTAGTCCCTAAGACCTAGGTGAGACCCATACACCCAACCCAAGGTGATGTATGAGGCCAAAATCACTACATCTAGAACACATAACCTCAAGCATTGAATACTAATTTTTGATTTATTAAATTTCAGGATTATGCTCAGAAAAATGTATTAAATAAGGCTTGTGGATGCAAAATAGGACCAAATAAGGCATAAAGAAGCCCAATTTTAACAAGGAGGGTCCAAACAAGTGTGAAAATACAAAGGGATACATTTTTCTACATTATATTTCTTATTGTAGATAACTTGAGGAGAATAATTGATAATGAATAAGGATTAGAAGTTATGTATCGTTTAAATCACATCATTACCAACAATGTTCGTACAATGACTATTTTTGCTCAAGCTTGGGTGTATACTCAAATTCAAGGTGGAGTTCCAATTCCTCCTTCCACAACCATAACCTCTATTAAGACATATGCTAATATAACTATTACTACAACCATGCAACCTACTTATAATGTCCATATTACCTTAGGTATTTCTGGTAGGAATCCCTCTAATTTTGTGCATTCAAATATCGTATCTCCTCAATCATCTCCCCTCACAAATTTACACTTCACTTGTCCTTCGAACACATATGAACCTCCACCATTTTCACCTCCATATCACAACACAAACAATGATCTTGTCATCCTTAACCAACTCTTGCAAAGTGTTTCATCCCTCGAACAACAAATTTCTACATTGAGTCAAAATCAAAATGGCCTACAGTCAAAATATGTCAAAAGAACCCCTTTATCATGTGAGATATTGAGAACATAAATTCTACAATGTATAGAAATTCCTATATTTAAGAAATATGGATGGAAATGAAATCCTATTACCCATATTTCCACATACACAGACTTATGTAGTGACTTCATTTTTTACTATAAACTCTTGGCTAAAATATTTCCTATATACTTGAAGGAGGCTGGTTTGGAAGGGTTTTGCTCCTTACTAAAGAATTCAAATAATTAATTCAATGAACTTGTTGATTCCTTCTACAACCACTTCCAAATACATATGGGTCCTAAGATGATCATAGCTAATTTAAGGACATGCAAACAAAATGATGATTAAAAGGTCACTCATTTAATAGCACGATACCAATTGCTTTACTCAAAAATAAGCATTAAGATTCTTGATGTCGACCTTCAAAGAATGTTTATTTCCAAGTTGGCAGATAAAATCCAATCTAAACTTGAGATGTTGAACTTTCCTTCCTTTACAAACTTCTGTACTATCTTTCATGATTACCAAAATTTGGTTAGTAGTCAAGAAGTGAAAACTCCCTCTGACTATTCTAAAAATTTGAATCCATGCCTCAAAACAACTATCAACCATTCAAGAAACAAGATAAGGGATTCCTACAAAGTAATCCTCCTCAACCAGCTCAACATGTTGACACTCAAGTGGCTACTATAATAATGAAAAATCCATACACATTTGGAGAGTGAAATAGATAATTTATTGCTGTAGTTGATACCCTTCATAACACCATGTTCCAACTCTTATACAAGAACTTAATTTCCTTACCTCCAATTAGAGCTCTTGATCCTACTAGACCTTTACCTACAAACTATAGACCAAATATCTTTCCCATTTTCCTTGATAAAGTGGACATGAGACATGAAACATTTAAAGCATCTTAAACATATTGTACAAGATGTCATTTATTCTAATCATATCCAAATTGGTGGTGATCAATGTAATTATTTTGTGTGAGCAATATTTTTTCCTAAGCTACCATGATCAACACATTTAAGAGAATTAGTCTAGTTAGTAGAAACAATAATCAAACTCCCTATGAAATTCTTAATCACATTAAGACAAGAAAACATGATAATAAAAAGCATACAAGCATGTAAACATATAAATAATGGATCAAACCATCATCTCACAGGGGGATTGGTACTATTTTGGTGTGGAAAATAGCCCATTCCCAACCCCTTTTGTTACACTAACTGATGAAAACTGTTGTGAAGATGCTATATGATATGATGAATAAGATGTTATATGTCTCAAGTTGTGGAGTTGTGGAGGACTGAAACAATAAAGAGGGTCTCTATTTATAGAATAGAATGATAGAAAAATGCAATAGATGAAGAATGTGAGACAAAAGAAAAACCAATCACAAGATGCCATTTGTCAAGATGTGATAAGATGAAGGTTGTGCACATCTTGGTCAATGTTCCAAAGAGGGGGAGATTTTAAATTCAAAAGATGACTCGTTGGAGAGAGAAGAAAAGTATTAAATGCCAAGTGGGGGACATGTAGGAGGGGAGTTAATGCTATTTTGGAAGGGACAAGTCATATGGGAGGGAAAATTCAAATTAGAAGAATATTCCCTCAAAGATGCCATTTTGAATGAAAATGATGAATTAATAAACCAATTCAATTGATTTATGAGCACAAGTTGCAAAATCTAGACAAAAAGAGTATTAGGATTAGCGCTAATCATGGTTTGATTAATTTAAGTGAAGATTAGGTGATTTGAATTTTTGACTTAGATACTTGGATTTATTTAAATCAAATGGGGGGAAATTGATGCACTATTAATTTAATTAAAAAAATTTGATTTATTTAATTAAATGAGGAAAATTTGAAGATAATTAAATAAAATTGATTTTTTTAATTTAAGGAGTATGACTCAGGATTTAATTAAACAAAATATGATTTATTTAATTAAAGAGGGAAAATGATGATAACGGGATGATTAAGGATGATATGGAATTAGTCAATCCAAATTAGATGCATGATGTCAATTTTGCATGTCTACATTTTCCCCCTCTTTGAAGCAATGTACTTGTTGCGTTGGTTCAAAGAATAAACTTACTACAATCAAAATTTCAAAATTTCTCAATTTTTTTGGTGCCCCAGCAGAAAGTACACTAGTACATTTCCTAGGATTCAACAAGCCAACTTTATTAAACATGATAATGAGAGATGGATGATTTTCTTATCAGGAATTGGGACTTTAAAAGGGCTACTTACCTTATGTTTGATATAACACATAGATATGATGCATCAACATATAAAGAACCAGGATGGTACCATACCTAGTGCAATACACTTTGACTCGACAAAAAAATAGGAGTATTCTTTTTCACACTTGACATATGGAAAACTTGCTAGGATTCACCTAACAAAGCAAGTATTCACCAAGTTATATTACAAGAATGTCCAACAAGCACAACAAAAAAAAGATAATGATCGAGGCACCATTCCTTTCTCTCTAAATTTCTTTGATTAGATATCATCAAGAGGTCATTGGAATAAGTGCAATAAGATAAATCAAAAATAAGAGATCAAGCACATAAATGAGTCAATGTTCTTCATACCTCTATCCAAAAGGATTTTTTTATTAGGATAAGAACCGAAATGATTGCCAAAAGATAATGCCCATTGTAGGAAGGATACATCCTAGGATGTGTTAGTGGATGGTGGCACATCGTTTTGTTTATCCAAAGTGTTTTTCAAACAGATAATGCCCATTATAGGAAGGATGCATCCTAGGACATGTTAGTGGATGGTGGAAAATTGATAGGTTGTTTTGAAAGGCTATTGATATAAGGTTGATTGACATGTTTGCGAATGATCAAGAGTTTGATTTTGCATTTTAAAGGTTTCTTGCTTCAATTTTGATTTTTTGTTTGATGTTTCCTTTTGCTAATTGTTATGCTTATTTCTATTTGTTTTGCCAAAGGGTGATTGTGACGATTTTTTTTATTATGGATGAGATTATTGTGGGTGAAAGCGAAATGAGACAGATGGATTTTTTCAAATATTTGGATTTTGTTTATGTTTTTCAACGTTTTGAGCATATTTTTGGTATTTTTGAGATTTTATGAATGTTTTAATTTTCTAATTTTTGAATGTTTTGGGGTTTTCTGAGATTTTATGATTTTTTTAATTTATTTTGTGTCTCGGGGGCTAATCAAAGATCAGCCTTGGCTATGCTTAAGCTCATAGATGATGTACTTTGGATAGCATGTTTTTTACATTTTCTATTTTTATGAGTGTTTGGATTTTCTGATTTTCTGATGTTTTTGGATTTTTGCATGATTTTGATGATTTCAATATGGATATCTGATGATATTAGTGCTCTTTTTGGGGATTTTTTTTTTTAAACCAAGCTAAGGTTGATGGATTGGACCAATGGATTGATGATGATAACATTGTTGAGGATACACAACAATGTAAGGATAGTGTTAAGAAACAAAAGGATTAGGATGGATATCCCAAGATGATAAGGGATTGATGATGATAAGATTGTTGAGGATGCACAACAATGCAAGGATAGTGTTAAGAAACATGAGGATTGGGAAGGATCTCCCAAGATGATGACAGATTGATTAGATTAATGTGAGCAATATTTTTTCCTAAGCTAACATGATCAACACAAAAGAGAATTAGCCCAGTTAGCAGAAACAATAATCAAACTCACTATGAAATTCTTAATTACATTAAGACAAGAAACATAATAGTAAAAATCATACAAGCATGTAAACCTATCTAGAATGAATCAAACCATCATCTCACAGGGGGATTGGTGCTATTTTGATGTGGAAAATAGCCCTTTCCCAACCCCTTTTGATAAGATAAATATGAAAATTGCTTTGAAGATGGTATATGATATGATGAATAAGATGCAAATGCTTGAGATTGTGTCTCAAGTTGTGGAGTATTGAAACAATAGAGATGGTCTCTATTTATAGAATAGAATGATAGAAAAATGCAAGATGTGAAGAATGTGGGACAAAATACAATCCAATGACAAGATGCCATTTGTCAAGATGTGATAGGATGAAGGTTGTGCACATCTTGTTCAGTGTGCCAAAGAGGGGGAGATTTGAAATTCAAAAGATGGCTTGTTGGAGGGAGAAGAAAAGTCTTAAATACCAAGTGGGGGACATGTAAGAGGGGAGTTAATGCTATGTTGGAAGGGAAAAGTCATGTGGGAGGTAAAATTAAAATTGGAAGAATATTCCCTCAAAGATATCATTTTGAATGAAAATGATGAATTGATAAATCAATTAAATTGATTTATGAGCACAAGTTTCAAAATCTAGAGAAAAGAGTATTATGATTAGCATTAATCATGGTTTGATTAATTTAAGTGAAGATTAGTTGATTTGACTTTTTGAATTAGATACTTAGATTTATCTAAATCAAATTGGATGAAATTGATGCATTACTAATTTAATTAAATAAATTTGATTTATTTAATTAAATGAGGAACATTTGAAGATAATTAAATAAAATTGATTTATTTAATTTAAGGATTATGGCTCGATATTTAATTAAAGAGGGAAAATGATGATAATGAGATGATTAAGGATGACATGGAATTAGTGAATCCGGATTAAATTGATGATGTCCATTTTGCATGTCTACAATTTGTAGCTCCTCACAACCAAAACTTTCAAATCTTTACCAATCATATGCCAAATCATAACATCTCGTTTGTTAAGGCTAGTGAAACTAGGAATGATGTGATGAATAATAACATAAATGATGAAAGCATGAAAGAGAAAGAGGACAGTGTTATAAATAGTATGATTGGAATCATTGAAGTTCAACCTCGTAAGGGCCTAACCAAAATAACCTCGACATTACTTTCTAAAAACATGATATAATACAACATACACCCAATGGTCCTCTTTACATAGCTAGAAGAATCAATGAAAAACCTACTAATGGGATATTAATTGATCTTGTTTATGTAGAGAATATGATCACTAAAGAATTCTTATTTTTGCATGAGCTTTATCAAGATACTTATGAAAAATTGAAAGTATAGATCAAAACACATATTCATTTTTCTTTCCCTCTAATAGATTCAATAAATCTTTATTTAAAAGTTGGACTTAAAACATTAAGTGTCTCATTCTCCATCACTGCATCACCAAACCAATTTTGTGGGAAGTTAGGCTACTCATGGTAATTTCTCATTGGATTTATTTTGGGCCTAACCTATGGAACCTATTAATCAAGCCTATTAGGCCTCATAAGGACTTCTTTTTGAAATCCTATAAAAAATTTGTGGAAAAATGCATAGCAAAATCATTCCCTACTAATATGACTCAACCCATGATTGAGCCTCGTATCCTTGATGAAACCATGATTGAAAAAAAAATCCCTTCAAAGTAACCAAGACCAAAACATCGCAAATCCTCGACCCATTTTCTATAAGAGACCAATAGGTAACCAAATAAGTCTTGTTGTGCCTCCTAAAATAAAACAAGTTTATAAATCTAAAGAGAAAATGGTTGAACAACCTCCCATGTTTCCTTTCATTCCTTCCTTAAGGGAAGAAAACAGACATATGGCTGATAAACCCACTCCTACACAATTGCAACTTGGAAACCCAATGAAAAGAAACTGAAATGCTAGAGAGTGTAGACATAGAATTCATGATATTGCTCATTTGTTACAAGAAAAAGAAGAAAAAAAAACATAGAAAATCAAAATCAAAACTTACCTCAAGTAATGCATGATGATTCTACACCTTTTCCGAAACAAGAAAATCCTAAACCTCGACCACAATAAAAACAATCATATTCGATGTATATTATCATTAGACCTTCTATTTTGATAAACATGGATAATGATAATGAGATTGTAAAAATTGATGAGGAAGTGCATAAAGAGTTCAATTTATTTTTTTCCTCTTCTGTGAGCTTAAATTACAATCCTCATAAAAAGGAGTGATTCACCATGTGTTGAACTTGGTGATTGTCTTAGTTTGCAACTTTATGTTGTCCCTTTGGCTAGTTTTCCATCTTACACATACGATGAACAAGATTGGGATGTAGATGAACTGGTATAGGTTGAGTCACATGTGCCTTAATAGTTTTTCTTCATCTTCTTTCCATGTTCTTTGTGTGATTGCATGTGTATAATGTGATCCCTTGTATCATTATGTCTGATGTGTCTTTATGTCCATTCCTCTATTTATATCTACATTCTTATACATGTTGTAAACCTTTTATCTTTTCTTTTGTCCTATGTTTTCCTTATTGGGATGATCGAATGCATTGAGACATTTAGGTCTCTTCCATTTTGACCCAAAATCCTTTCTTTGTTTTCGATCTATGTGTCATTCTTCATGTGCCATGAGTTATTTGGGGAATGATGATTTCTAAGCTCTATAATATCATTGTAGAAAAGACATGTGTTGAGCCTAAATCCATGGATCCTTTATGAATTTAGGGATTTTATTTGGGGGAAACCCCTTTTTCATGATGTGGCTTCATTTGCAAACATATGATTGATATAGTGATTTCTAAATAAGCTCTCATGTCTCCTTAATTGTTAGCATTTATCATTTTCTACTTCAAATTAATTTCTCACAATCTTCTTATTTCTTGTGTTGTGTCTTCTTCTTGGTGGTGTCATTAGGTTTGATGTCCTCTAATAGAACAAACTTTATTTGCATAAAAAATTCCTCTTAGTATTGATGCTATGTATTGCATTCCCTAAGTTGTAAGTTTTTCATCCTAGGCTTGTCCTCTCTTGGAGACATTAGGCATAATATTCCCTAAGATGATACCTTACATGAACTAAGAAAAACCCCTTTGAACATGTCTTATCATGTTTTTGTTTCTTTCACAAGTATTTATCATAACACAACTTGATAACCTTGTGAAGCTTGAAGTTACAACCCTTTTCATTACCACCGAGCATGAGACACCTTGCTTTCTAGTGGAGCCTTTTTTATTCATAAGTGTTTTGCATAATGCAACTTGCTAAACCTTATGAATCTTGAAACTGGTATTGTGTGGTTCCTTATTAAATTTATTGGAATTATAATTCTTTTATTGTTATCAGAGCCTAATAATATTATCTCACTTGTCACTCTTGAGGGCTCACATAGTGGATAATGGATTTTAGTAGCTCGTGTAAGCATGCATTGTTTGTTTGCATAATGTACAATGAGTTACACTTCTAAACGGTTTTGGTCAAATAGTTTAGGCTTGATCCACATTGAGTTGGAGAAACAGTCGAGGATTGATCCACCATTTTTTCTTTTTCTTTTTCTTTTTCTTTTTCTTTCTTTGAGTCTTTGGCATTGTATGATTTAGTATCTTGTCATTGTTGCATATGTGTGTGTGTGTGTGTGTGCTTAACATAGGCATATGTCTCTTCATGCCTTTGTTTGTTTTACCATGATATCTTAGATCATAGGGGATTGATCATCCTCCTTCCCCTTAATCATCTTCTCCTTCCAAAAATTGTAGAATTATACCTCTCTTGTTTGTCTACTTTAGTGTGAGTTTGATGCAAGGTCATATTCTCACTAAAGTGGGGATCAAATATAGTGTACAAAAATGTACCCCTTTACATTTCCACACTTATTTGGACCCTCATTAAAATGGACATAATAATGCCTTAATTTGGTTTTGAAAAATGTATCCCTTTATATTTTCACACTTGTTTGGGCCCTCTTCATGAAATTGAGCTTAATCAGTCCTTAATAAGCCCTTTTATTCATTTATGAGCCTAATAAATTACATTTTTTGAAGGGGAAGACTAGAAACAATTAATACCAATGTATAACACATTACCTTGAGAAATGTCTACTATAGGAATAGGGCTTGAGACTCATTTTCCCATGGGTGAATAGGTCCTCCCAAGACCTTTGCACCTAAATTTAAAATATATTTTTGGTTGTATTTAAAGGTCCTCAATTCAATATTTAAATGTTGGCTTGTGATATTTCAATTTCAAGAAATTAAGGGTACATACCTATAAATACAAGGTTATTTGACTAAGTTTGATCTAAGCAATCTAGAGATTTAAAGAGAAATTTAATAAGAGAAAAGTTGATGATTAAGAGAATTCAAGAGAAAATATATCAGAGATTTATTGTAACATTCAATATCCAATTACCATGTCAAAGCCTTCTTACATCACACATGTTTTTGGAGCTAGCATTGTGATGTAGGATTCAAAGATCAAGTTCAAGCATCAAGATCCACATCCATTAAAGCCATTTCATGCAAGTTGTAGACCTTCCAATATCTACATTCAAAGATATATATAATTTTGATGAATGTAAATGAATAATGCTATGTGGACAATGATAGAAGCAATGCATGTTACACTATCACATCCCTAATAATAACCCTTACAACCATCAGGTGATCATGTTGACTGATTATATATATGTATATACATATAGACAAATATGTATGTACATACATACACATATATAATTAGTTCATAATGTATATGTAAATTAAAGTAACATTATGATATTTCTATATGACTCCAAGCAACAATATGATACAAATTGAAACAACATGTGCATACATGTACCTGGCCTACAATATTAATACAATTATAGGTTTGCCAAAAAATTGGATCGTATATTGTTATTATGTGGGACCCTAGTTGTCTTCTCCTATCCAAACATAGACATAATGAGCAATACATGTTCTACCATCGTATTACCAATTCCAACTATTACAACCCTTAGGTAATCATGTTAATTGATTACCATATATGTAATTAGTTTAGGGGTTATATATAATTTGAAACAACAAAATCATACAAATATTTATAACAATATTGGAAGAAAACCTAATCCATAAATCTAATTAATTTGAATATAGATGAACAGGGCTATATGAAACAACAATTTGTATATCTCTACCATATATATGTATGTCTACAATTTATTTTTTCTATATTGATAGTATTGGAGTTTATCATATGCTCCATTATTGGCGTAGCTATTTAAACATTGTTAAATCAGCTAAAAATTAAGGATGATAGATGGAATGATATGTATGTATGCAATTATTACTGAAAAAAATCAAGATATGTATAAAAATTAAGGATACACTGAATAAGATTCTTCAATTGAACACATACAATCTATTTTGAATGGCATACATATGTATGTATGTACGGAACACATACATACATACATATATTGTATGTGTACAATGTATGTATGTATGTGTGTATGTATTTATGTATGTATGTATGTATGTATGTATGTATGTATGACATGCAGGTATGTGTGTATCTATATCTATGTATGCCACACATATGTACACCTAAATACCATTTAAATATGAATATAATATATGTATTTAGATGAATCAAATTATTAGTAATTTATGATTAAAATTCTATAAATGTATGTAAATTGAGAATAAAATTTTGATCATAACAACAAAGCCTAATGTTTTTTTGAAAGGGTAGAGGATGATGGGGTAGCTAGTAATGTTGTGTGAGGGGGGTTCATAATACTGGAGAACACAGTCAACCAAAACATACATGCATGAAACCCTAAAGATTCTACAATATGAAACCCATAAATGGTATGTACATATACATACACACAGTTGGCCAAATGATAGGTGCATGATCCTCTTAATAGGGTGAGTTTTATACATTGTTTAAAAACATTACAGTAGGTATTATATATTATTTGGCAATGTGGTATAAAAACACACATATGTATATGTATATGTAGACATACATATATATATACATATATATGTGTGTGTGTGTGTGTGTGTGTCTATGTGTATATACATACATACATATATATATATACATGTATATATATATGTATATATAAATATATGTATATATAGATATATGTATATATAGATATATATGTGTGTGTGTGTGTGTGTGTGTGTGTGTGTGTGTAGATATATATCTATATATATATTTAGCCACAATATAGGTATTAAAAACCCTTTACAATTGAGCTAATTGTAACATCAAATACTATCAATATACTTCTTGAAATTGTAGAGCTAGAGAAATGAAATGTCAAGCATGTATGGAGTGTTTAATGTTATTGCAGTAGCATACACATATTTCTCAACTGATTGTGTGTGTATATACACACACATATATATGTGTATGAATTGTAGATTTTAGTGGTTTAGGATGAATGCAATGTCTCTTTTACTCAATTAGGGTCTTTCACTTAATGGAAAAAGATAGATCCCACACCCAAAATCTAGGTGGTTCACTCATACTAAGGTATGCAAGATGGAATTATATCTAAATGTAATGATCTAAATGGTAATAATTGATAAAATTGATTGATTAGAAATGTAAAACTATTGCAATGCAACTTGTTTGGAAACACATTGTGTAATGTAAACATGCCTAGAAATGAATCCAAACTATAAGAGAAGTTGATGAGATTGAAAGTGTGCACCTAATATATGGATGGAGAATAGGAATATCTTTTTGAATTCTGGTGATGTAGATTTTTAGGGTTGGTGGAACTCATTCACCATTCTAGGCGAATTAGTACCAATTCTATAAAATTGTTTTGAAGCCCGTTTGAGACCAATGGGTGTCTAAAAATGCAGATAGCAAAAAATAGGCCTAGGAGTAGGACTCATTTTCCACCCATAGTGAATGATTCCACTTCAAAAAAATTGAATATTCAAAGGTGGAATTTGGAGCCTATGGGCTACACTTTTTGCTTGTCCGAGTGTTTGATTCTGAAACTGTCAAATTCAAGAGTAAAAATCACTTTTTGTGGATTCTTTAACTTGTCCAATGAAGAGATGACTTGAAAAAAATTGTGACACAATCTTCAATCATTTCCAATCATTCAAGATGTCTAAATGTGCATAAACACAACACAAGAAAGAGAAATGTTGGAGGTTAGGGCATGGGGTTTTCCTTGGTCAAACCCCTTTTAGGTAATTAAATGAAAATAGAGAAATAATGTAATGAAACGTGTAATAATGGAGTTTATTACCTTTCAATGATTTTTGACCTTGAATATATTCAACAAAACATGAAGAAGCTTACCTCGACTATCTAAAAATTGCTATCTTAATGACTTGAAATGATGATATCCTAACTTGCTTGACTGGGGATGGAAAAATGATGGATGTATAATGAATAATGGCTATGAATTAGGGTTTATAGAGTTGATTTTATAGGAAATTCACCTTATTTTCTTGTTATTTGGATCCTCAAGGCTGACATGAAAGAATATTAAACTTAATTTCTAGTTTTTCCTGCTCAGAACTAAAATTTTACCCAAATGGGACTCATTCACCACCTTGGGTGAATCAGTCCTACCTAGCAAGGACTCATTCACCAAAGGTGGAAAATTAGTCCTAGTGGGGCCCATTTAATAGCTAGGTTCTTTGAAGATAAGAAAATAATGTTTATATGATGTCTATGTTAGTTATTTCATCAAATATTTCCTTAGGATGCACAGTATGGGGTAATAGGGGCCTATTAGTGATGATGTGAAGGTCAATTAGGGCTTGGGACATAGAATTCAATCTGAAAGTGTAATGAAATACACTCTACAACACTAAAATGAGGTCCACTTAGCATAGGAAGGAACAAGAACCAATGTGAATGTGCAAGACACATTACAACACTAGTTTAACATTAAGTATATTTTATAGGCCTTCTAGATTGATGTCATAATGTCAAGAAGTATATTGATAGTATTTGATGTTACAATTAGCTCAATTGTAAAGGTTTTTTATACCTATATTGTGGCTATATATATATATATATGTATATATATGTATATATAGATATATATATCTGTGTGTGTGTGTGTATAGATATATATATATATATATATATAGCCACAATATAGGTATAAAAAACCCTTTACAATTGAGCTAATTGTAACATCAAATACTATCAATATACTTCTTGAAATTGTAGAGCTAGAGAAATGAAATGTCAAGCATGTATGGAGTGTTTAATGTTATTGCAGTAGCATACACATTTCTCAACTAATTGTGTGTGTATATATACACACATATTTATGTGTATGAATTGTAGATTTTATTGGTTTAGGATGAATTCAATGTCTCTTTCACTCAATTAGGGTCTTTCACTTAATGGAAAAAGATAAATCCAACACCTAAAATCTAGGTGGTTCACTCAATTAGAAATGTAAAACTATTGCAATGCAACTTGTTTGGAAACATTGTGTAATGCAAACACACCTAGAAATGAATCCAAACTGTAAGAGAAGTTGATGAGATTGAAAGTGTGCACCTAATATATGGGTGGAGAATAGGAATATCTTTTTGAATTCTAGTGATGTAGATTTTTAGGCTTGGTGGAACTCATTCGCCATTCTAGGCGAATTAGTACCAATTCTATAAAATTGTTTTCAAGCCTGTTTGAGACAAATGTGTGTCTAAAAATGCAGATAGCAAAAAATAGGCCTAGGAGTGGGACTCATTTTCCACCCATAGTGAATGATTCCACTTCAAAAAAATTGAATATTCAAAGGTGGAATTTGGAGCCTATGGGCTACACTTTTTTCTTGTCCAGTTGTTTGATTTTGAAACTATCAAATTCGAGAGTAAAAATTTCTTTTTGTGGATTCTTTAACTTGTCCAATGAAGAGATGACTTGAAAAAATTTGTGACACAATCTTCAATCATTTCCATTCATTCAAGATGTCTAAATGTGCAAAAACACAACACAAGAAAGAGAAATGTTGGAGGTTAGGGCATGGGGTTTTCCTTGGTCAAACCCCTTTTAGGTAATTAAATGAAAATAGAGAAATAATGTAATGAAACATGTAATAATGGAGTTTATTACCTTTCAATGATGTTTGACCTTGAATATATTCAACAAAACATGAAGAATCTTCCCTCGAATATCTAAAAATTGCTATCTTAATGACTTGAAATGATGATATCCTAGCTTGCTTGACTAGGGATGGAAGAATGATGGATGTATAATGAATAATGGCTATGAATTAGGGTTTATAGAGTTGATTTTATAGGAAATTCACCTTATTTTCTTGTTATTTGGATCGTCAAGGCTGACATGAAAGAATATTAAACTTAATTTCTAGTTTTTCCTACTCATAACTAAAATTTTACCCAAATGGGACTCATTCACCACCTTGGGTGAATCAGTCCTACCTGGCAAGGACTCATTCACCAAAGGTGGAAAATTAGTCCTAGTGGGGCCCATTTAATCGATAGGTTCTTAGGAGATAAGAAAATAATGTTTATATGATGTCTATGTTAGTTATTTCATCAAATATTTCCTTAGGATGCACAGTATGGGGTAATAGGGGCCTATTAGTGATGATGTGAAGGTCAATTAGGGCTTGGGACATAGAATTCAATGTGAAAGTGTAATTAAATACACTCTACAACACTAAAATGAGGTCCACTTAGCATAGGAAGGAACAAGAACCAATGTGAATGTGCAAGACACATTACAACACTAGTTTAACATTAAGTATATTTTATAGGCCTTCTAGATTGATGTGATAATGTATTTAAATACATTTTATATTGTTGAATTAAGGGAAAATTGGTTCATTAAGTCTAGAAAAGCATGAAAATCCTTCACAACACTTTACAAGACCTCTGCAATACATTGATAAATACATGTGATTTAATGTGTAAGGGTCTAAGACCTAGTATGGACATGTAAAATGCCTCACAATAGAAAACCAAGGCCTCAGTGAGTCCAATTTGTCATCAAATCAAGCAAGTTGTCTTTTTTCGCTAACACTAAATTAGACATTAAAGAGAGATCTAAGTGTACAAATGCAAATGGAAAAGGATGGAAAGGATCAAGAAGGCAGTCAAGACCCTAGGATCCAAGATCCTAAGTCAAACCAACAAGATACATAATCATACAATGGCAAGAATGGGGTGGAAAATATGTGCTCAGTCTAGGACCATAGAACATCAAGTCATTTGTTGGGTGAGATGTCCCAAAGAAGTGGTTTAGTGAGAAATTCATGGCAGTGTGTTGGCTTCCCACCATATAATGAAAAAGTGATGCTAGTGTGTCAAATTCCCATCATACTCACCATACCAAAGTTATGCTCCTGATAACATTGATAAGGCACCATAGTGTAATGATTTTTGTAAATGTTTTTGAATATGTAAATATTTTTGCTAAAGGGGATTTTTCTTTGTTCAAGTAAGGTCTTCTTTGGGAGCATTGTGCCTAATGTATCCAAGAGATGAAAAGTCAGGATTTCAGATTGTTATCCATGGGATGCCTTGTTCAAATCATGCCACTTCAATTTATCGTTATTCCCTTGTAAGATCATTATCCATGGGATACCTCATTCGCATCAAGCCACTCAAGTTGATCATACACTCTTGGAAGGCATCAAACCAAATTACACCATCAAGGAGAGGACATGTCACAAGAAAAAATAAATCAAACCATGAAATTTGCTCAAAGATGTTGTCTATGTATGCCCCCATTTTAAAGTGGTTGCTACACATAATTACTGTGAGCAATTACTTTAAAGTAAAAGAGAGCATGCGAGCTTATTTGAAAAGTTGTATGCCAATTCATATGTTTTCCATAAGCTGCAACATGAAGAAAGGGAGTATGTCACATGCAAGTCAATCTTAATACATGTCATCCACATCCCAAGCTTGATCTTATATGTTCATGAAAGGTTAATGACTAGTCAAAAGATACAACAAGTAACATATGGCCCGGATAAGGCTTTATAACCCTTTTTTCCCACTTAGTGCAGGACAAGGGTGAGCCTAGAATGGATGATGGTATGTTGCCCCTTGCAATGGATGCAAAATATACAATAGTGAGTATGTCATTATTCTACAACTATTACACGGAAAGAGCATCAACTAATGTTATTTATTTGGATAAGGAAACAAAGTTTCTTCTTGATTGGCTTTGATTGTATATACTTTGTTATAGATGTGAGCAATGCCATTGCAACTTGGTTGGTATGAAATGTTATTCTTAGTTGGGTAAAGGATGATTTGAGGTTGGTTTTGAGTGTATTACTGTTGTTTTTGAGTTTTTTGGTTATGTGATGGTCTATAAAGAATTAGAGGATTCTTAGGATGTCCCATGGGGTATGTATGCAATTCATTGAGGGAAGGGGATCAAATGGGCACTTGCACATTCATAACCTTGGTAGTCTTGGTTTGATGTAACCCTAAGGAAGATATATCAATTTCTTGCACCATAATAGTCTCCCTAGGAGGAGAGTTATTAGGAGAATGACAATCCAAATGTTCTTCACATGCAAGGATTTGTTCTTCTAAAATGTCATCATTGTAAATAAGGGAGCTATCAATGGTTGAATTTTCCTGTTCTATGATGTTTTCCCACATAAGATTCTCATTATTTTCATTGATTGGATCATGTAACACCATAATATATCATCTTCACTAATAGGAGATATATTGGGAGAGGGAAAATTTTCATTGTTGTCCATGATCTCATTGTTGTGTGCCATAACATCAACCCTAGTAGGAGATATTTGAGGAAAGTGACAGTCAAGAGATGCATCATATGTCATGGTTCGACGTCATAAAGAAGCTTCATCATGAAGAGGGGAGACATGAAGGGAAGGACAACTAGGATTTTCATGTGTGTCAATGATTGGAGTTTCTTGTTCAAATAGACCCTTCCAATTATTAGAAACATTAGGAAGGAGAGAAATAATGCTATAACTCTCAATCATTGGGTGTTGATACGAACATATCCTCCTCACAAATGTGTTTCTCATGATCATGCACAAAAGCATTGTCACAAGTGGGGGAGGTGGTGGGAGATGAATCGAGACTAGGTAAAGTGGTGGAAATGCATTCATCTTGTATTAATATACTATTTTCCCAAAGGAAAGGAGGAGAAAAACAAACAAGACCTTCATGATTCTCAATGATTGTACCTTCATTCACCAAGATACCTCTGTCACTAAAAGGAGGGGTATTGTGAGAAGTACAATTATGATCATCATGGTTATCTCTATTGGTATTTCCTTCTAACACATCATCCTCACAAATAAGAGAGATAGGAGGTAGTGTATGTTTAAGACAAGCATTAACATTTTCACTCCCTTGTGCTAAGAGATTGTCATAACTAGGGAATACATTGAATGAATGACTAGAATGCTTGTTAACTATATTTTTCATTGAAAATTTGGAAAGGATAGATACTAAAATTTTGAAGTAACAATCTATGAAAACTCAAAATGCAAGGTAAAATGCCAAAATCAAATGTAATTTTTGAATAATAATTGACATATTATGCTATGTAATAATATGAGAATGCAAATGTGAATTTAAACCATGAATGAAATGAGCTAATTTAATCTAGATCTAATGAAATGCATGCTATAGAAATGAAACCAACTGATACAGCTAGGAAATGGAACCAAACAAAAGCCTAAAAATAGGGTTTTCCACTTTGTAAAAGGTAGTTTATGCGGTGAAAAGGGACTAATTCACCCAAGGTAGTGAATGAGTCCTGGTATGGACTTTTTTCAACAAAAAAAAAAGATCTTTTTGAATGATTTTGATGTTTGTTGAGTGCGATAATGCAGACCTAAGTTAAAAATGTAGAATTTCAGAAAATTTAAATGAATTAAGATGCCAATAATGCAACCTAATTACACTTTTTAAGAAATGCAAAATTCGAAACCTAGCATGTCAATTAACTAATGAAAACCCTAATGCACAATCAATGCAAGGCTAAAACTATGATTAAGAACTCCAAATAAGAAAAGAGAAGTATTTGAAAAGCAGGTTCACCAAAATGAATTTTAGATTTTAGTGGTTTAGCATGAATGCTATGTCTCTTTTGCTTAATTAGGGTCTTTCACCTAATGGAAAGAGATAGATCCCACACCAAAAATATAGGTGGTTCACTCAAACTAAGGTATGAAAGATGGAATTATGTCTAAATTAAATGATGTAAATGTAGCTAATTAATAAAATTGATTGATTAGGAATGAAAAATTATTGAAATGCAACTTGTTTGAAAATACATGGTGTAATGCAAAAACACCTAGAAATGAATTTGAACTGTAACATAACTTGATGAGACTAGAAGTGTGCACCTAAGATATAGATGGAGATTGGAAATATCTTTTGGGATGTTTTTTATGCTTACTTTTAGGCTTGGTGGGACTCATTCTTCATTCTGAGTGAATTTGTCGCAGTTCTATAAAATTGTTCTAAAGCCCATTTTAGACAAATGGGTGTCTAAAAATGCAGATAACTAAAAAAGGCCTGGAAGTGCGACTCATTCCTCACCCATGGTGAATGATTCCACTTTTGGATTTTTGAATATTCAAAGGTGGAATCAGGAGCCCTCCATCTACACTTTCTACTTCTCTGGGTGTTTGGTTATGAAATTATTGGATTCAAGGCTAAAAATGACTTTTTCTAGGTACTTTCACTTTTCCAATGAAGAGACGACTTGAAAAAAATTGCAATACAATCTTTAATGATTTCCAAAACTTCAAAATGTCTAAATTTGCAAACAAACAAGACAAGAAAGAGAAGTGTTGGAGGTTAGGGCATGGGGGTTTGCCTTGGTCAAACCCCTTTTAGGTAATTAAACCAAAATAGAGAAAGAATGTAATAAAACATGCAATAATGTAGTTGATTGCCTTGCCATGGTGTTTGATCTTGATTGTTTGCAACAAAACATGAAGAATCTACCCTTCAATGTTTGAAAATTATTATCTTAATGACTTGAAATGATAAAACCCTAACTTTTTTGACTTGAGATGGAAGAATGATGGATAAATAATGAATAATGGTTATCATTTAGGATTTAGAGAGCTGATTTTATAGGCAATTCACCTTATTTTCCTGTAAATTAGATCCCTAAGGATGACATGATAGAATATTAAACTTAATTTCTAGTCTTTCCTGCTCAAAACTCAAATTTGACCCAAATGGGATTCGTTCACCACCTTGAGAAAATTAGTCCCACTTGGAAGGGATTCATTCACTAGAGATGGTGAACTAGTCCTAGTGGGGCTCATTTGACAGTTCTTACAAGGTAAGAAAAAAAGGTTTATATGATGTCTATGTCGATTATTCCATCAAATATTTTGTTAGGATGCATAATATGGGGTAATAGGGGCCTATTAGTGATGATGCGAAGGTCAATTAGGGCTTGGTACATAGAATTCAATGTGAAAGTATAATAAATACACTTTACAACACTTAAATGAGGTCCACTTAGTGTAGGAAGTCACAATAACCAATGTGAATGTCCAAGACACATTACAATACAAGTTTAACATTAATTTTATTTTACAAGCCTTATAGATTAATGTGATAATGTATTTGCATACACTTTCTAATGTGGAATTGAGGAAAAACGGGTTGATTAAGTCTAGAAAAGTGTGAAAGTCCTTCACATAACTTTACAACACTTTTGTAAGACATTGATAAATATATGTTATTTAATTTGTAAGGGTCCAAGACCTAGTGTGGATGTGTAAATGCCTCACAACACCAAATCAAGGCATTTTTTAGGTTAAGTTGTCATCAAATCAAGCAACTTTCCCTTTTTCTACAGTAGAGTGCATATATATTTGTGTATATATATACATAGATATACACAGTCTATTGTAATATAGCTGTAAGAAACCCTTAAGAGTTGAGAATATCATAACCTCAAATAATGTAAATATATTTACCATAACATAGTTGCAGAAAAAATTATAACCAAATTCTAAAAAAAATCATGCAATGGATAGATATCACCCTTGTGAGGTTCAAAGACAACCTCACTTGTGATGGTAGAAGTTAATTATGCTTGCTTTTTCCAATGGAAGTGTTGAAAAACACAAAACCTAAAAAAATGCATCACCACAACCTATCCCCAACCTCACCACCATCGGCTATGAAGTGCACCAGCACTAGTCCCTCAATGAATGCCTTAATTTGTAGACGCCAAGCATAAATGACATAGAAGAGAATTGAAAAAAAACCTATCAAATGAAACACATACCAAAGTAAATAGGAAAAGGTTAACGACAAAGGAGAGTTGGGTTATAAATGTGTAGTAAATGAGAATTAAGTTCCCATGACTATCATGGCAAGAAACTAACAAACACGTACCACATGTCGACCATCAGTCTATGCCATATTTGAACTTGAAAATAGTGAGTTTTGGAAAGAGGTCTAAAAACTTGAGATACGTGCACAAAAAATTTCCAGTTAGTGGTCTCTCTTGGGTGTGAAAAAAAAATCCAACCAACATGGACCTTGCTAACATGGACCCCTCCCTTACCACCATCAGTCCCTCTATTTCTAAGGAGAAGTGGTATATCTGTACCTCAAATGAATGTTTGATTTGCAAAATTAACTTTTGTTGCACATTCTATGACCTTGTTACATCACTAACTAATATATTTGATCATCCACTAGTTCACCTTAGAAATTATCAACTTGCTTTAGTACCACATTTTCTCACGCATAGATACACTTGGTGGTGAACATGTTTGTAAAAGACATAACACAAAATTTTATAATCAACCAAATCATGCTATAGAAAATCATATGAGGTTTAGTTGTGAGTACAATCTAGACATATCATCCAAATAACTCACTCTGAAATCTTTCATCATATATTTAATATCATTTTCTAACTTATTAAACTCTACCATAGTCTGAATGATCAAAATCTACCTAAATCAAACATTCAATCACTTCTATTGGTTATTAATATAGATTTAATAACCTCAAAGTCTTATTAATTCAGGTTCTAATATCATCTTGATTGCATATCGTCTAATCCAAATCCTATAAATTCACGGTATGAATATTTTTTAATAGTTTTAATTTGTCAGTGAAGCACAAATAATTTTAAAAGCACATAATACTTTCGTTTCCAGCACAATATTCCTTCCAACTGTAAGAATACTTTCCTTTCCAGCACAATATTCCTTCCAACTGTAACAACTAATAACCATAGAATATTCAGGTTGAAAGCTGAAATATTTCGCTGGAGAGGACAATTATTTTATATAATGGCCTTATTAGGAGCCTTTCAGTTATTTGCCATGTTTAAGGACACAGCTGTTAGCCAATGTAGACATATTTTCAAGGGGTTGTAATCAACGAAACCGTATGGCTTTATTATATAAATCGTTGGCAGCCGTCTGTTATTGGGATCTAGACAATAGTTGTCATATTACCCTTAAGATAAAACTTCCCGGCAATTACAATGCACACCTCCTCCTATTTAAAGCCATTGCAGATATACAAACACTTCATCTTTTTAACTTGGATATTTAGCAGCAAAAATGGCGAGGGGAATAATGTTTGCAAGAAAATCTGTTGTAACGTCAATGGTGATAATAATTTCTGCTGTGGGAATATTAGTTTCAGCACGTTAGGCTTAAATACAGCCACACGGCCAAGAAAGTTTTAGTATCTGCTAGCCAAATAAATAAGGAGACATGCGAATTCTCAATCTATTTGGTATGTATAAACTATAAATATAAGTAAAAAAATCTTCTTATATACCAGTATCTGTGTCTTGTCTTTAATTTTTTATGTTCTGATATTATATTTTTAGTATTATTGTTTTTTTCTCTTTTAATCGACGTGCTTGCCTGGGATTAATTTTCAGATTATTTAATTAAAATTTAATGCCAACTCAGAATGGTTGAGCCATTTTGAAAAACCAATATTTTTGGTTATTATGTCATGAGCGAGAACCTATCTCTTCTTTAAGCAAGCACGTAGATTAAGAGGAAAAATATATTACTAGCATGAAAATCAATACATTAGAAATAAAGATAAATATACTGATATTATTATATAAGAAATGTTACAGTTATTATTATTGAAATAGTAGAAGATTGAGACATGCACATGTCCCCTTATTTATACTAATTTTAAGACAAACAATATTCCCATTTCTAAATATGCAATTGTCCGTAAGCAATTGCCAGTATACAACACTTGTATCCTTCACTACAGGTTTTGTTATTTGTGGATGCATCATGCTCTTGAAATGGTTATTACGCTGGAACGACAATTTCCACTTCAAATATTATTATGACAAATATGACTAAAATTTAAAGAGAAACAATGCTCCTCTTGCCATTTTTGTTACTGAAACGCCAAATGATAAGGTAGAGAGTTTATACTCTTGGACACTTATCCGTTGTACTTGTTGGAAACTTCTATTTAAGGGTAAGAAGATAATTATCCTCTCAAAGAAGACAAAAGTAAGATATGTTCTTTGAGATTATTAAATAAGATTATGTTTTTATTCATTTTAATTTAGGGATAAATAAGCATAATTTCTCTGTGGATATTCAGGTTGTACAGAAAGGTCTTCTGTATTTTGAGGAGAAACTCCACTTTCTGGTTTAGGAGTGGTTTCAAGTTGTTGGGAGATCTGTAGGTGTTCTGTGATCTCATGCAGGATGCTATAATATAGAACTACAAAGTTAAGAATTAGCTCTTTATCATGGTGGTGATTTTGTAAACTTTTATAACCTAACATATAAAACATGATGAGGTTGAAGTTTGAATTCAAGTCATTTTATATTATAAATTTGAATTTAGGAGCTATAAGGGATAGCCAATCCCTAGGCTTGAAAGTATAAGCTTTAGTAGATGGGGATAATAAAAATATTAAATCTAAGACATAAAAAATGATTAAATATTAATATAAGTATGTTAAATTTTTAATAACACAAATATGTTTTCTGTGAAGTACAAAACCAAACACTAATTTATTCTGTAAATTTACACTCTTCCTAACACTGATGTTCAAAGAGTGTTCATTGGAAATTTACAACCTAGCATTAGAGATAAGACCTTATTGATGAAATATGGACATCCTTTACACATTTGTGTATGTCTCTCCATGATTATTAGAATTCAATTAGTCAGTATGAAGATGCATATTCATCAACTCCTTTTGTGAGATCTAAATCTATATCGCAAAATAACTACAAAATGTTCAAAAAGAAAAAGAACTTCATCAAGATAAGTACACATCAAATAGAAAACCACATTGAGCCACAAGTTGTAACTATAAGTTCAACTCCCTATCAATTTAGGTCAATGGATAGACAATTTACGCAATTTCTTGATTCCCTTTATTCAATTATTTTACAAATTTTTATCAAAAACTTAATTCAATTACCTTTATTAGATCTTTGGGCACAACAAAACTTGTATCTCCAAATTTCAACCCAAAATCCTTTTGTCTCTACCATCGTACACATGGACATGATACAGAATGATGAATTTGGCTTAAACTTCAAGTGAAAGACCTTGTTGATTATAATCGCATCTAATAGGCCAATGTTAATGACAAAGGAAACAAGTCTATTGCTCCACCAACTCAACTTATAAATTTTCACAAATCCAATGCCAAATCGTACATCCAACATTGTGTAAGCTTGTGATGATAAGAATGATGATGTGAATGATGATATGTCTAGTGATAATAATTATGAGGATGGTATAGAGAACATGATTTCTCTAAAAGATGTTCAACCTCATAAGGGAAAAACCACTTTGTTACTTGACATTCCTTTCATACACATCAGTGCATCTATACATGTGCCTGATGGTATTGTCTATATTGTTGAACATATCAATGATAAACATATGCAAGGGATACTCATTGATCCCATGTATTTAGAGAATCTAATTACTAAGGAATTCTTATATGTGTATGAGCTTTATCAAGATTCCTATGAACAATCAAAAGCATGGTCAAAAACTCATGATGCTTTTTCTCACCCTATAACAGGTTCGATCACTCTCTCACTCAAGGTGGGCCCAAAACATCTAGATGTGTCATTCTCTATTATCCTAATGTCAAACCAATTCCTTGTGAAGTTATGCTATCCATGGACACACTCCATGAATGCCATCTTGTTGGTTATCCATAAGTACATAAAGTTTTCATTTTAAAATAAAATATACATAGTACAACATAATGGGTTCAATCATTTGTCTTCTCATGTAAACCTTTCATTGGATTTATTTTGGCCACAACCCATGGAACCTATTGAATCTCGTGGGGATTTATTTTTTGGGTCATATAAAATCTAAGGAAAAGTGCATAATAGAGTTCTCCCTTAGAAATATTCCTAAAAGCGATTGGACTATGGTTGTTCCTCCCACCCCACAAGTTGTGGATGGACCCATGTCTGAAGAAAACATTCTTCAAGGTAAATAAAGTAAATATGGTGTAGTTCCTCCACCCATATCATATAAAAGATCAAGAGACAATTGCATGATTCCTTTTGTGCCTCCTAAGGAAAAAAAGTGTATAGAACTAAGGAGACAATAGTTTCCCAACCCATCGTAGTTCCTTTAGTTCCTACCCTAAGGGAAGAAAAGAGCTAAATGGTTGAGAAACCTAGTCTTTTACCTTCATATATTGAAAATTGAATAAGAAGAAATATAAACACTAAAGAACATAGGAAAAGATATGTTATTTCTCATCACTTAGAATAAATGAATAAAACATTACATAATAATAAAAAACCTAGGTACACAAATCAAATTGAATTGCAGCTTCCAATAAAACATGAAATTGAACCTTACATGACCCAATGAAAATAGAAGACTAAAATAAGAACATAAGATTGATATAGTCAATAGCCCTCCCATTGTGATAAACTTAGATGATGAAGATGAAAATGCTAAAATTGATGAACAAGTGCATAACGAGTTATCTTTGTTATTTTCAAAATTTATGGATTTAGATCAAGGAAATTCTAATGATCATCTTGATGAGAGTGATGCTCCTAGTATGAAACCTATTGTAGTCTCTTTGGATAGTTTTTTTCCTTCTATTTATGATGAACAATATTAGAATGAATATTAGTTTCTTTAGACCAAATCACATGTGTGGTACTCCTTTGTGTTTTATTTATGTTTTTTTTGTGTTTGATTGCACATGATGTGATCTCCCATTTTGTGATGCTTGTATTTTCTTAATTTTTTTTAGTTTTCTTTGGATGACCCTTGTTACTTAGTTGGTGGAAGGATATAAAGGAAATTATTTTTTCATGAAATTCATCTATTTATATCTCCATTCTTCTTTTTGCCATGACCATTGTCTTTTTTTCTTGTGTTTTCCATTTGGGGATGATGTAAGGCATTGATATATTTCATTCTCTTTAATGTAGACACAAAATTTTATTCATTCTCTATCTCTATGTGTCATTCTTCCATCGTGTTCTTTATTCGACGACTATTTGGGGATGATGTCAATTTTGACCTCACTTACATTATGGTATTAAAGATGTATACTTACCCTAGATTCATGGATCCCTCTTGTTCTTATCTTTTGTTTGTGGCATTATATTTGAAGAAAATCACCTATCACGAGGAAGGCTCCATTAGTATAGGGATTAAAATAAGCTATCATGACCCTTTTATCACATGGTATTTTTCATTTTTCTACCTTAAAGCAATTTTTGATAGCATGGTGTTTAACAATTACTTTAAGGTGGGGGCATACATTGAAATTTTTGCTTCACTTTGTTCACACATGTTGCACTTAGTGATGCATTGACATAGCAATTTTTTTTTCACTTTCTTCGCATTTATTAGACTTAATCATTCATTGACATAAGAATTTTTTTCTTCACTTTATTCACACATGCTAGAATTAGTGATGTGTTGGCATGGCTTTTTGATTTTTTATAGCACCTTATTAGAATTATCAGGGAGTATAATTCTTGGTATGTTCAACATGGTTACACACCTAGTGAATAGTAGATTTCACTAGGCTTATCTATTTCTCATTTTTCTACTTTGTTGTGGGGGCTTATCTAGTAAATATCAAACTTAACTAGCCTAGGGTGCCCTCAGTTTTTGATATTCCTAGAAAATATAGGACATTATTATCCTATGAGTCATGAACACCTTTGGGTATGAATCATATCATAACACATCTTTCTATTCTATGGTATTCATACCCTTCCTTTACATTTCATGTTGACATTATGTATGTTGTTGTGTTGCATGTATGTTATTTTGTGTTTACGTTGTCTTGCCATGGGATCATGAATCCTGGGGACTTGTCTACTACCCATAGATTCATCATTATCCTATCTCTTCAATATTTGGACAATCAAACCCCTCTTGACATATTTCTACTTAAGTGTGAATTTGAGTGTAAGTTCATACTCTCACAAAAGTGGGGGCTAAATGTAGCATCATAAATGATCACCCATGACAATTTCACACTTTTTTCCTCCCCGTTAATGGACCTAATTGAACACCTAATTTCCTAAATTATATATTTTTTGGCCTATTTTATCATTTTCTAACAAATTACTAGTAGAAATCAATTGTGTTCATTTAATAATTTTTCCCCAACACCTTAATTTCTAAAAAATAGGGTTGAGCCAAAGGAAACATAATCTTCTGAGAGGATGTGAATTAGTAGATCTAAATAATTAAAATAATTTTGAAAACCTTCACTTATGCTACTGTTATATAAATTTTTATCACAAATGTTCATAAATTAATGATAGAAGCAATTAATCATAATACAACACAAGATAACACCAGATATACATGGAAACCTAGGATGGGAAAAACTACGATGAGAGTAGCTACTTGGGACTACTACCCAAATCTGGCTTCACAAGGTAGGAATATAATGAGAGAATTTATGATATGAAATAGGCAACAACCTACCAAGACACTAATCCCCAAATGAGCCTATAGGCACCAAACTGTTGTAGACAATAATTCCCATTAGAAAGAGACACTAATCCCTATTGTAACAATACAATAGGTAGATCACCAATCCTGCAAAATACAAATATAATGATATATTTTAAATATAACTTTGATATGTACTAGAGACACCAATGACATTGAGAATGATCTTTTGATACAATATATCCCTCTTTTCTTCACAGTTATGTACTTAAAATCACCTTACAGTTGACAAAAGATGTAACAAATTGCTTAATTTCTTATATACACACTGTGTCTCACACTTACAATACATCTAAACATTTGAAATATATACATGACACTACATTAAAACACTTACAGGTTGGCTATGGATATGCACATAACCCAAATGACATAAGGTGGACATAAATTCAAATTACATGAAATGTGCAATACAATGGTCCATCAAAAAAGTCTTGCTACCAAAAGAACATGATGCTACGTGCCACTATAAGAACCTCAACCAAGTCATCTCCTCAATCCACATACAAGATTTAATTTTTCATGCTACTAACCATTGCCACACACACCTTGCACTTTGAATAACTTAAAAAACCTTTTGACACTTGAAACTTCTTTCACATTGAGCCTTAGCTATGGAAACTTAGGAAACTGATAGAACTTGTGTTGACATACTCTCCTTCCAAACTGTAGAGAAACGCTACATATTTGAAAGAAATTCCAACCACATTTAGAAATCCATTTTCCCAAAATATATCCTTCCACACCACCACATTCATACTAGATGCATACTAGACATGGTATAATAAACACATAAAATACCTGAAGGTAGTCAAGCCTCAATAAATCTTGATTCATGTTACTTGATATATGATATGATTGATTAGACAATCTACACACTGATAAATAACATGCTTCATGAACCTTAAGTCCAATGAAAATTCTAGTAATCCTACAATCTCTTTCATCTTTAGCAGTCTTAACACCTTTTGAGAACAACTGTCAACAACCTTTGAGAGACCTTTGATATTAATGACAACATATTTTCGAAAGTATACCCCTTTGTCATTAATGGAAAATGTTAAAATGATGGGGCCACCAAATATGTCTAAATAAAATGTTTGAAGGATTTCTTGGGTGTATACTTTTCTCCCCCCTATGGAATACATGATACTTTGAGATTATTCTTTCTAAAAAATTCAACATTTTGAGCCAATTTTCTTCTTATTTTAGCATCTCCTCAATTTAGCATTTTGAGACCACTTTCTCCCCCTTTGACATCAATGGCAGAGGGTCAACATCTATGTTGAAATACACTTAGTCCTCCAATTTTACGTCCAAAATTGAATATGTTTGATTCAACATTTTATTTTTTTAATTTCAAGTGACCAATCTCACCTATCAAGATTTAATTTCTGAGAAATTAGAATAATTGCATATAAATACATAGTTATTGCATCATTTCAAAACTAACAAGAAAATTACCCAAGAACTTATGCTCAAGAGCACTATCAATCAAGTCAAGAGAATAATTTCAAATATTTACTACAAAATTCAATATAATAGCATCATGTCAAAGTGTATGTGAGTTTTTTGTGTTCATTTTTTCATATTGTTTGTGAGATATAACCCTTGTAGTTCTTTAAGCAACACCAAAGAAGCAACAATCAAACCTTGATAATATTTGGATGACTTCAATCCTTCAAGGGAGATATTGAAGGGTGGCAAGTTATAGTTGATTGCTAATTCATCCTTCCCTTTTATCTTTTTTCCTTATCCCTCAAAAAGTATAGGTTCTTTATCATTGACATTTCCATTATGGAAGCGAAAACAATAACACAAGGTTTGACTTACGTAAGCCCCTAAATGGTAAAAACATTCCTATCTCTTTGATTGTAAAAGAATTTGGAAGGTAAATTAATCATTTTGGTAATCAAACCCTACAACTTGACAACAAATAAAAACTCAAGTACAAAAATATGTGATAGTGATCTAACAATGTGACAAGTGGAAAACACAGGCTCTAATCTAGCACTAGAGGACTTTAAAATCAAATCTAAAGTTCATCTACTAGGACCTAGTCACCCTTGGTGAGTTATTCCTAAAAAATTGACTCCAAATTCATATTGTGGGTGCACAATGTCCTGCTTAGTCCATTTCTCAAGTCTAATTTTTTATGTGGCTTTTTGGATCTATGTTTTTACATCAAAATAGTTTATTACATTGTTAAGTTAGTGGAATCATTGTTTTTCATCCTTAGGTCCATTTACAATTTGATCAAGGGCAAGTTGACTCATCTTATACATTGTAAGTTAGTCTCATACCTTGTTCAAATCCAACAAACCCCTCTATCTCAAATCTTTAAATGAAATGTTAGTAAAGGTAACCCACCCACAAACACTGAAATCCTAGGGTGAGAACATTCTAGGGTTTCAATTTTTCTTCATTTCATATAGATTTTTTAATATTCCAAATAAATTAACATATTTATATTGAATTTATATTAAGAATGTCTATATATTCTTCTAGCACATATGTACTATTTTTATAGTTTTTTACTCACTTATCAAAATTTTAAAAACAAAATGTAGGATTATTCTACACTGCACTCTATATTTTTGTGATAAATATAAGAAAACTTTTATGAGTGCTCAACATTTCACTCATAAACATAAGTATTTCCTTTTTCCAATATGTATGAAGATGTTTTAGAGATATCAATATAGTATCTCAAATATTACTAAAAATAAAGTATTATATCATACAAAAAATAAATAGGATTTCTTTCTAGTAGTATTATAATTTAATATCTCTGAATGAATTTAAAACTACTACATACTCTATTCAATTATTCAAAAATGAAATATTCAAGGTCTTTATTTCCCACAAACTATAAAACTTTACATGAACTTAAGATGTTATCATTTAGGATAATTTCAAATATCTCATTCTTCAACGGAAGTAATGATTCTCATTCATCAAATTTGTGATTTGAGTGTAATAGAGGAATTAGCATAGACCTCAATCATCCTCTGTGACTATAGAGAAAATAAAAAATGGTCATGTAGGGATCAAATTATGAAATATTTCATGTTTAGTAAATATTTTAATTTTTTACCATGATCACAACCAATCTTTGATATGTATAATATAAACAACAAAAAATTTGTTATGCTATGAGAGTGGGGGGTTTACCAATTTAACATGTAGACCTATTTCTCACTATTTCATTAGGAAATCAGATCCACACAAAGAATTGAATTACAATCCTTAGATGAGTCAATTCAATGAAGGAATCTACTGATTTCCTTATGCTTGAGGATGGGGGTTTCAACTTGAACATCACTTTTGGGAGAAAATTTATAAATAGAAAATCTAGTCAATTATGCCCATTCAAACTTGAAACAACAATTTAAAGGTGAATACTAATGGAAACTAAAAAGTTTCTACAAATCTGAGAAGTTTTAAGTGATGCGTACCAGTCACCAAAAGGAAATTTCAGGAGGCTATTTGGGACTCATTCACCCATGGGAAAATGGGTGTTTTTTAGGGATCTCAAACAATTTTCAGGAGCCCCGTGATGTCAATCTATAGCTTTTTCTTATCTAGGTTGCAATGTCCAAAAGATAGAAATTAGATTTGTAGGTGAGTTTTTGTGGGTTGATGACAACTTTGACAACTTTTTCAATCATGCTTTTCAAAAGATCTTCAATCCTTCTTCAACCTAAAATCTACAACACAAATAGAAGAGAAGAAAACTATTTTTTTTTGTGAATTGAGGTTTTCCTTGGTCAAACCCCATTTGGGTAATTAAAACTTAAATTGAAATAATAAAATGTGAAAGGAAAGATGCATCAACAATGCAATGTTGAAACTCACCTAACCCTTGAATAAATATTTGGAATTCTACAATATTGATCTTGATCTTGCATAAGATGGCTTCAATAAATGTGGATCTTGATGCTTTAGATATGACTTGAATGCTTGACTTGATCTTTGAAACCTACATCATAATGTTAGTTCTGAAAAAATGCATGATGCTTGAGAGCTTGATTGCTATAATAAATAACTAATAAATCTACCCTTGAAATCCCTTGATCATAATATTAGCTCTTGTAAACTTTCACTTTAATTATCTTCAAAATCTAGGATTTGAATTGATGAAATGACCTTGTATTTATTAGTATGTATCTTCAATTACCTAAAAATTAAACATTACAAGATGACATGAAAATTTGAATTTAGATACATTAAAATACCACCAAAAACATATTCTAAATATAGGTTAAAAGGCCTAGGGAGGACCCATTCACCCCTGGCCAAATGGGTCCCAAGTACCTATGCCTGGAACATACATCGGTCAAAGTAAAGTGTCATGTGTTGGCATTAATTATTGTCAAGTTTTCCTTTTGAAAAGTATTTTATACGCTCATAGATGTAAAATAGTGTTTATTAACACATAATTAATTCCAATTTAAAGGAGGGTCCAAACAAAGTGTGAAAATGTACAGGAGTACATTTTTCTACACTACATTTAGCCCCCACTTTAGTTAGAGAATGAGCACAAGTAGAAACTCACACTAAAGTAGACAAATATGCACCAAAAGGGGGTCCAAGTGTACAAATGTTAGTGAGATAGAATGGAAAAAGATCAAGGAGGTGGCCAAGCCTCTAGAATCAAGATCATATGGAAAACCAACATAAGTACAAAGTGACACACACAAGATGTATGATAGGAAGCAATAAAACAAGATACACAAACATACAAAGTCAAAGACAAAAAGAAAGAAAGAAAAAAATAAAAAAGAGGGGTGGATCAAGCCTCGACTATTTTCCCAACTCGATGTGTATCAAACCTTAGCTGTTTGTCCAAAAATATTTACAAGTGAAACCCACTTTTGACTATGCAGACAACAACGCATGCTCACATGAGCTAGTGAAATCCGTTGTCTAGTAGGTGAGCCACTGGAAGGTGACCAATGAGAGAGTCTTATTAGATTCTCATTGAACTAACCATATCAAATTTATACATTTGAGAACTATAATAAGGTGCCACACAATATAAACTTCAAGCTTTATAAAGCTTATCAAGTTGTTTTATGCTAAAAAATCATGAATAGGCATGGCCCTAGTGGAAATTAAGGTGTGCTATTCTTGGTGGCCATGAAAAGGGTTGAAAATTTGACCTTTACAAGGCTAGCAAGTTGTGTAATTCTAGGAACTCACGATAAAACATGCAAATATGATATTAAATGGGGTTTTTCTTAGTTTAGGTAAGCTCTCCCCTTAATGAACATCATGCCTAATGTCTCCAAGAGAGAACAAATTAAGGATAAAAGATTCACAAATTAGGGATTGCAATCCACAACATCACCACTAAGAGGAATGTCATATGCTCATAAAGGTCACAATCTTAGAGGACATCAAACCTAATGACATCACCAAGAAGAAGACAAATTTCCTAAAGTAAGAAGACTGAACTATGAAACATAAGTTACAGTAAAAAATGTCAAAATGATAATTCCAATGTATGCCCTCACTTTAAATAAATTGCTAAATACCATGCTATGAGAAATTACTTTAAAGTAGCCAATGATAAATTCTAACAATAAAGAAGACATGAGAGATTATTTGCAAAGCCCTATGTCAAACTTATTTTTTCAAATAAAACTACGTCATGAAAAGGAGTTTCCCCCAAATAAAATCCCAAACACATAAGGGATCCACAAATTTGTGATCAGTGTACTTCTTTGCTACAATGTTACTAAATGTTGATGGTGTTTTTATGCACTTCTCAACACATGCAGTGCATAGGTGCACTACCTCTCTTGAAAGACAATCCTCCACAATCAGATTGCATAACACTATCCCAAGGTCTCTAATGTCAGTTGTTGATGGTACTTGGAATATTTCAGTTGTTTGATGTGATTTGCTGGAATCACAAGGTGGCCTTATGTAGGAATTACAAAGCATTGGGGGTTGGATCTTGAAATGGAGTTCTTGGGATGGAAGAGTTGTTATGTATTGGCTGTAGGTTCAAACAGTAGTCTTGGACTCCATTTTGTCATTGGATTTGGCTTTACAATATGCAATGAACCTTAGCATAGGTCAGTCATTTAAAAAAAAGGAAAAGAAGGCAAGGAAGAGGGAGAGTTCCTAAATCTACAATTAATGGTGAATAGTGGCAATGGAGTTCCTGCAATGGAAAACTTCTTAAAACAATGTCCCACTTAACCAGAGATCTCATAGTATCGTGGAACTTGTCCTATCTTCTAAGGTCTGTAAATACTTTATCCTTCATTCACCATGTACATGCATGAATCAAAGATAAAATGTTTTGGAGCAGCTTTGAATTCAAGCCTAGGCTAACTTTACATAGCTACTACCCTCAACAAACAACAAAAAGTATGGGCTAAGAAGTTATCAACACAGTAAGTTTTCATGATCACGAGACAACATTCCTAAAATCTACTGAAGCAAGAAACAACTAACTAGAATAGCCATAAAGTCTAAGTCAAACATCTAACAATGGAGATTGAATCAAGCAACACGTGATAAACTCAAAAAATGCACCAAGTCAATGTCTTTTCTTTATAAATTTCTGCAGCATGTCTTTACAACAACTCAAATCCCTTTGCAAATGAGAGGAGAGCCCTATTTATAGTACCCAAAAGATTCAATGAATGGCCAAGATCATTTCTCATTGGCTGGCCAAGATTTATTACAAAATAGGGTTTCACCTACCCCCCAATATATCACAATTTAAAATTACATTTTGTCTTTTCCCTATTTCATCCTTTACTGATGGCACTGTAGCACTTTGTCCTTTAGCTAATTGTTGTTTTCATTGTAGCTACTCTTCAAGGAGTTCTTCATCTTTGACGGGGCTATCCTCCTACCTTTTAGAAGCTATGTATTCTATGAACTTGAGGATGACCGCCTGGATCTTGTCTATTTTGATGATTTCATATCACAGCACTTGGTAACTCCACTCCTTTGTATTATCCTCAAGCCTTTTCAAATCCTCATCATATTTTGTGCCTTGGTCCTTGAATAGCTCTAATTGATCAAAGGCACGGGTAGTGAAACTCATGAACTCCACCGTGATTTCACTAGACATCCTGTCCTCCATCCTCTTCTAGAAGTAGGGCTTTATCTTCTCTGGATCCATTTGCACTGTGGGCATGTCATACTCTATCATCATCTTAAGGTACCAAGCACATTCTGCTCTGATTTCCTTGATCCATTCAATATTTAGATCCACCCTGCTCATGATTTTTTCTAGCCTCTCCTTTCGGTTATAAAAGTCCTACCACCACACATCCATCAGCCGGTGATCGTCTTTCTTAAATGCAAGCTCCTTCTCCCAAGTGGCTTCTAGTAACTGAAGGATTTCCTCAATCCTCAAAAAGGTGGAGTCATAGGTCGTAGGGAAGTCAGTACAGAGCTTCCTTGTGCCCTCCAGAGACTGCAACAGGTCTAAGAACTTGTTGGTTGTTCCCATAGCCTGACTAATTCCCATATTTCTGACGTATAAGACTCATTGGAACTAGTCCTTTGTGGTCTTCTCCAGGTTCTTTCTCCTTTCCATCTTATTGATCTTCTCTTTGGATAGCAGTTGAGGTGCGACTGTGAATGTGGAAGACAGGTCATCCACTAAAGACCATTGTTGTATGTAATCTGTTAAGGCCGCGACCTATGCCTTGAGCTCATCCTTCAAGATCTTATCCTGCTTTATCAAATGCACCACTATAGCCACTGACTCCTCAAGGTGCCTGAATTTCTGCTCTCTAGTGGCAGTTCCCAAGTCGATGGTGGAGATGTTGTAACTCACCCTAGCCTGGCCAATCATAGGCGTTGCTATTTGTGCTACTCGAGACTCGGAAGCATCCATCGTCACCCTAGATCAGACTTTGGGCTTCTTCTCCTTCTTTTTCATGGTTTGAGCTCGAGCCAAGATGGCCTCTAACCTTGCCCTTGGGTCCTTTAGCATAGAGGTTTTTCTTTCAAGCTACCTCTCTAACCACTCGGGCACAACAGATTTTCCCTTAGGTGAATCGTGATCGCCTTCACCCTTCTCAGTCAAAGCCAAGATTTTTGCTCCCTTTTCTTTTTAGGATTTTCCTTTCTCCTTGGTAGCATCTTCTTCTTCCTCATCGGAGTTCTGGATGAACATGAAGCATTTGATAGGAAGTACGGTGGACAGTTGCCGCACGAGACCGTCTTTCTCTGTCATCTCATCTTCTTTCTTTTCCTCAGCATGCTCAATCTCGTGCAAATGTTCTTTGAATTTCTCGACCTTGAGGCTCTTGATAGATTGGGCTCCACCCTTAGTTAAATCCTCTTGCTGTTGTTTTTCTCGTGGCTGCCCTTCTTCGTCATGAGGTGACATATTTTCCTCTGCCTCAGTGTCTTTTAGCTGTCATGCCATCTCCTCCTCAAGGTCATCATCAAAGGTTTCCATGATTACCTTAGCACTGGTGCTATTTTCCTCGTCCCCACTCTTGGATGAGCCTGTTCCCTCCTCATAAGCTACCCTATCGATGGTTCAGTGTTCATACTCTGGGTGCTCATGGTATTCATCGACCTCCTCCTCAACAGGCATTGAGGCTTCCCGCTCTCATTCCTCCCACTCCTAAGAGATTAGCATGCTGGCCTCCATAGCCAATGGCCCTGTTAGTGGTTATGAAGGCTGAGCAATAGCGAGGACCTGCGCAAGGGCTGCTTGAAGAGTTGGATGCATTAGGATCTAGGAGAGCTCGGGGGGAAGATTCTACATATGTCTTGAAAGAGCCTCAAGCATGGTGGCAGTCGGGTTATGTGCTATTATTGTTGCCAGATGGAGCGATGTGATTGGTGACATGGCAGTGGAGGAAGGGGGAGTAGTCATGGCGGAAGAGGAGTCAATAATTATTACAAACTCAGTCGGAGGCAAAGGGGGAAGGTGGACAGAAATGTCCACTGCCGACGAGGATGTAGCAATCATAGCCAGGGAGGTGGGTGGTTCAATAGGAGGGGCAGGGAGAGCCAAGAGAGGTTCCAATTGATCTGTACCCTTTGCTTCCTCCTCTTGGGTTGAGGGTTGTTCCACAGTGCTCCCTGTCTGTTTAAGCCTTTTGGGAGGTGAGCCTCCCGTTTCTTTCCTTGCATAGACCTTGGGGTCTGGAGATTGTTTAGTTTCTGTCCCTTTTCTCTTCTTGGATTTGGTGACCCGAGGAGACTTAGAGGTCTCGCCAGTTGAAGTGGTGGCAGCAACATCCTTTGTGGCACTTGGCTCACTTTTGAACCCTTCATAAGTCAAAATTATTCGTTTCCACTTTAATTGAACTACCTGCCCATCGATCCACTCCTTAGTGTGGACCAAAATTGGCTCAGTTATGGTATCAAGGTCATCAACATCCTGTTAGTCCCAGTCTATTGTTGGTATCAGCAGATTGGCGACTACAGGGTACCTGGGATGAATTATGGTGGCCTCGTCTTCCTCAACTTGGTTTGGTAGGGGGAATGGCTACACCCTTCTTACGAATTCTATAGTCATTTGCATGTAGTGCCTTGTGCGTACCTCTATCATCCTGGTAGTTGGCCCAGAAATCCTCAATGTGGTGAAGATGGGCATACCCTGGCCCCAGCGCTTTTCTGACATGACGATACAGGTCCATCCGCGAGTGAGCAGTGTGTAGGTAGAAGTGGTAATCCTTGAACTCTTTTTTAGAGTTATCAAGACAATGGGAAGTTTGCAGTCAGTACATGCCCTAGCCCAAGGTCATGGGATAAGAAATCCCCACTATATGTTTGCTGCTGAAGATTGCTTGTAGGTGTTGGAGTTGTTGAGAAAGCTCCAGAAGGATGATTCGGTCGTTGGGGTATCGAGGCAACCTGTTTGGCCTCTCAGTGAAGCCCTGGGCATGGATGTACATGAACTTCAGATATTGGATGAAAAAAAGGCATACTATTTCTAAAATGCCCTGGCACTGTGGGAGACCCTCCTCTCAAAGTCTCTGACAATCATTATGATAATATGGGCAATGAAGGCATCATTTACTCTACAATATTCCTTTTTGAAGTTCTAGTATTGGAGCTAAAGATACCTATCATAGGCCTTGAGTCTTTGCCCCTACTCTTGATTAGGTGCCACAAACAACCCGTTGTACTGCCTCCGATCCGCCAAGGAATAGACAAGATAGGAAGTCATATAGAACATGGATCTCTTCTTTACATTGAAAAAATACTCATGGAAGCAGTTACTTATGATTCCTCCCTAGTAAAATAAAATTTTTGTAGTGACATCCTCATTCCCATGAAGAATTTGCTTAACGAAGTACACCATCCATTCCTGGAAGAAGGCCGTTGTAGCAAGACCCATAACCTGGCTTAACATCATGACCAAGTCATGGTAATCTTCGTGGACATTGCTGTGGAAGAGTTCTTGAGGAACCTTCACAGCGCTGCCTAGCCTTTCCTTGAGCCAATGCAGATTTATTGAATTCCATCTCCTTAAAATTGGGGATATGGAAAGTCTTTGTAATTACCTCAGGTGACATGTCGAGGAGAATGTTTCCCTCTATCAATAATTGTCCTTATGTCCAGTTAATATGCCTCCTAACAGGCCATGACCAACTTGGGAGCCACGAGGGATGGAGGGAATCCAGCAGCCTTCACTATTCCACTCTGTCTTATCAATCTTGCATTCTTTGTCATTGGATTGACCTTGACCCTCTGCGTGAATTCATCAATATCAACCTGGCCTATGTTGGTGTCAGTGATTTCCTTCCAATCTATGGTGACTTTTGATTGCAAAGGCTCACCCTGGAATTGGTATTTCATCTGGTCCTTGTCATCTTTCCCTTGAGGGGTATTTCCTGACTTCTTCCCTTTGTCCCTCTCGGTGGATGCCCCTAAAGGTCCTACACCTGATTCCATATATTTTGTAAGCAAAGGCATAGCCCGCAAAATGGATCATAAAATTATTAATGTTAGTTGAAATCCCAAAGATGAAATCCACTTTAAACAATCTATTAATCATAACATGACCTTTCATCTCCTGATGTTATTGATATTTTGATTAAGGGCATTTGGATAGTTCGGGCCCGGAGGGCCGAACTTCCTCAGCAAGAATCTTTTCTAAAAGAGAAAATAGGGCAGAAGGCTCCCCAAGGTACTCTTTGGTCGAATTTTAGTACTTTAAGGGGTTCACAATGAATATGGATGAAAATAAGCATGTGGGTCAAAGTTGGATTCTAGATTTAGGCTCATTTGGATCAGTTTAGGAGGATCTGGATGTCTCAGGCAGGAGAGCCGTCTAGAGATGGTAGTTTGGAACAACAAACTGAAAATGGAATTTCGGAGATGGAACTTCGGGGTCCAGGGTCCGCTGGGTCAAAGGGCGGCTGACAGTTTACAACTTCACTATTGAACACTCAGGCCTGTGGTACCGGGAAGGCGTTCATCTTTCGCTGTTTAGGACGATTATTGTTGGACTAAAGTCTGAAAGGGGTAAACTGGTAGTTAGGCCCCAGCTGATTACAAATTAGTGTAAGGCCTCTACGATGGGGTAAGGTCCCAGCAAGATCCGTAGGTCTCACCGACGGCTAGGAGAGAGACCGGATCCGACACAAGGGTCCGCCGTCATTTGATTTTGCTTTGAGTTCGGCGGTGATCGGTAGGGTGGAGCTTGGAGGGCAGAAGGTCGGCTGAGAGTTTCCCCTCGGGAAGGCAGATGAGGATAGGACTCCCAGGCGGCAGAGTCTGGTGGGAATAAGGTCGTTTCCTGCTCAAGTTGCATCCCAGCCGCGAACAGAGATCCAAAGCTCGGAGGGCGAGACACCGTCAGAGGTTGGCCATGAAGGACGACAATGCACTTATGAAACCCTTGGAGCAGAACTGTGGGTCCCAGGCCTGAGAGACCCAAAGGGCACCTGTTCAATTTTGAAATGCCCATAGCTAGGAGAAGGGCGGGCATCGGCGGTCGGGAGGTCGGAGTTAGATTTTTGTTTTGACACAGTGGCATCCCCGCTGGCTTCTAAACAAGGAAGTCTGACGGCTCAGGCCTGAAGAGGGAAATTTTCATCAGAAGGAAGGTTTATTGTTTGAGTTTGGACGACCAAGAGAGGCCCCGAGGCAGAAGGGGATGATTTCCCTGTGGGAAGAACAGCCGCGGTGAGGTGGAGCTCTGGATCGATCATGAGGGCACCCTTGAAGGTTTTTTAAGTTTTCAAAATATGGGTTTTATCCGCCACGCTACGGTTTATCATTCATTCATGGTTTTGATATTCATTGTTCATTTTAATCCTTAGAAATCATGAAAATAATGCTCACGAGGGGCGAACAGAAAACCAACCTCGAACACACGATGCAGGGAGATGTGGGATCCACCTACGATCAATGAAGTGATGTTGAGGGCAATGAACATGAAGGTGTCGAAGATGGTTGGCTCCTCTAGCAAGTTCTCCAATCGCTTTGCAACTCTATCAAGTGATAATGATGGGTCGAAGTGGGTCTTTTATACCCCTAATCACCATTAATGACCCTATTAAATGTAGGTACCACGAGAGAAAAATTTGGTGAATTTGAAAATCAGAAATGGCAGCAGGAGACCCAGGGTCCGATGGCCAGTGGGTGCAGGATGGCAGCCGCTTGAAGTTTTCCACTCGGTTGGAACATTGGTGGTGGATAGAGAGTCAGGGCCCGGAGGGTGGATTTCCGCGAAAGATCCCCTGTCATCGACGGTGGAGTCATCATGAAATTCCTGGCTTAGAATTCCAGATGATCGGGCCTAGAGCACTCAAATACAGTCAGGACCTCTCGCAGACTTCAGACATCGAATATGGTGGCAGGACTTGGAAGGCGGGACACCGCCAGAGGTTCATCGTAGAGGATGGTGAAGCACTCATGGAACCCCAGGAGTGAAACTTTGGGGTTCGAGGTCCAGAGGGTTGAACAGCCGTAAGAATTTCCACAAATTTTTAGCAAATGGAAAACAGGGGTTCGGCCCTTGGGGTCTGGGAAGACGTGAAGCAAATTCCATCAAGAACAGCAGGTGCACTAGGGAAACCTGGTAAGGGAAGCCCGAACAGCCAGTCTCGACAGGGCTCGGGGCCGTTGGTAGGTTCAAACTGCCAGAGGGACTCTGCGAGGTTCCAGAACATGGAAAAATTAAAAGGGGAAGGCATGGTCAACTTATGGCGGGACGTTAAAACAACATTGACCATCTGAGACACCAAAAGGGGAGGCATGCAAAATGAGGCAATGACAAAAATGACCCGACAAGGCAAAAGAAAAGAGGGCCCCCATTCCGAACAGGGCATGTGTGCCAAGGGCACAATATATGGTGACTCCGCTGGAGAACGCTCTCGAGCATTCTAAGGATAAATATTCATTCAGGACCTAGAATCTCCAGTTTCACAGACCAAGAGTGGCTTCTAAAGATGAATATGGGAGAACAAGATCCTTAATTGGGTTAGTTTATAAGAGATGTCAGAATTGTGTGTAGTGAGGTCATTCCTCTCCTTGGGATAGTGACAAGGAGCACCAATTCAACTGAGCGAGCTACATTAATTGTCTAACACCAAAAGTAACCTGGACATTGCTCCACTGCCAGTTAGGTGTCCATAGCCCTGATGGAGTTATCACTCCAATCTCAAAGATATCGCTCTACTACCGGCCAGACATCCATAGCCCTGGTAGAATTACCCGGATACCCATACGGTCACTTATTTCTTTAGAATTCCTTTGCTCTTTTGCTTTGATATTTCCTTCAATGTTCATTTCTCATTTATCATTTAGTTTGACCGGGTAAGCACTGAAGCCTACAATGGGTTTGAGACTGTAGTGGTCATTGGAGCAGACTTGAGATTTTTCACTCGCTAGGGTGTTATAACAACCATGGCACAATCCTTTAGAAATAATTATTATGCATTTTGTGCGAGATCTGAGATATGTGTAAAAAAAGATCCATCCAAGGGTCAAGTTCTGAGCAGAGTTCAAACAAGGAAATCATTCACGGGAAGCTTTCAAAGACCGATGGTCAAGGGTGAATGTTTAGCTGAAGAACACAAAGGATGGACATCAAAGCAAACCACATGTCGAGCAAGCACAGCCTCCACCAAGGGGTGAGAAACAACTTTCAAAACAAAACTACTGGGAGGGAGAAAACAAAAGAGCGACACAAAACAAAAAATGAAAGCATACTAGGAAAGCAATCTACCTTAACTAATGTACACATATTTACAAAGAAGAGCTCAAATGAGCTCAAGCCTAGAAGTAATGCTTTAGGTGCTGCTCATTGACCGGCAACGGGACGCTCTCACTAGTTAAGGTCTTTAGGCGGAAGGCATTATCTCCCAAAATCTTAGCTATTTGAAAGGGATCAAGCCAGAGCTTGTCAAATTTGTTGTGTCCCCCTTACTTTTCATGGGCCTTGTCCCAATACAGGACCAAATCTACAATCCTAAAGGCTTTAATTTTGGCTCGGCGGTCAAACCATCTCTTAACTACGCCCTAATGTTTGGTGAAATTTTCTATTACATGGTCTCGGACTTCCTCTAAATGCAAGAGCTCAGCCAACTGAGCTTCCCTACGATCTCCTCCCTCATAAAAATCATTGATGAACTGAAGAGTAGGAATCTTCAGATGGATAGCAAATATAAGTTCCAGGCCATAAACTAAGTGGAATGGGGAATCGCCAAGGGCGGCCTTGTGGCGAGTGCGATCGGCCCAAAGGGCGAAACAGAGCTGGGTGTGCCAGTCCTTGGGATTCCTATCTAGCAGTTTCTTGATCACGGTAATCAGTTTCTTATTTGTAGACTCGGCAAGGCCATTGCCTTGAGGTAGTAGTTGGATGAGAACTTAAGGGCGATTCCATAGTCAAATGCCCAACTAGCAAATTTTAATGAGGCAAAACCAGGTCCATTGTCACATACGAAAGCATAAGGACAACTAAAGTGATTTAAAATAAAACTTTCTAGGAAATTAGTAACTACTTCAGTTGTGCATTGCTTACATACTATTGCTTCCGTCCACCTAGTATAGTAATCAATAGTGGTAAGGATGTACCTGTGTCTCGCAGATGATGGAGGGCTTACTGGACCAATGAAGTCGAGACCCCATTGTGCAAACGGCCTTACCTCCATCACAGGCTACAGTGGGACAACAACATTCTTTTCCCTCGTGGCAATGGTTTGGCATGTGTAACATGAGCAAACATGGTAATGGGCATCCTTGAAGACGGTCGTCCAATAATACTCTGCTCTCAATATCTGATGTGCTATGGAAGAACCAGAACCACGACCCGTGCCAAATTTATCGTGGAACTCTCTTAAGACTCAATTTTCTTCTTCCTTGCCAAGACATCTTAAATAAATACCTTCATGAGTTTTCTTGTAGAGAATGGACCCTTGTAGCATATAGCCATTGCTTTTCAATCTAAGGACCCACTTTTGGACTCCTTGCAGGTGCGGTGGACACTTATGGTTCAACAAATAATAGACGGAATTCCGGTACTACTCTCCGAGGGAGACATCCTCAAGTTGGTACTGCTGCACAGTGAGTTTGGTCCAGCCTATACTGCTGCTTCAGTGATTGTGCGGGTGAGTTCTTGTCCTCTCACCAGCTTAATCGGGTGGATCTCCATGTCATATTCTTAGAGCAGGGTGACCCATTTAGCTCTTTGTTCGCCCAATTCATTTTGCATGAGCAACATTTTTATTGTTGGGTCGGGGACAATGGCAAACACCTTATTGCATAGGATGTAGTGTCTAAATTTCTTCACCCCTCTGACGAGAGCATATGCCTACTTTTCAATGTTGTGATATCGCAATTCAACATCCTTGAGGGGAGCACTCATAAAGGTGATCGGATGCTCATTTCCTTCCTCATCCTTCTGGGTCAACATGCTAGCACAGGAATGCTCTAAAATGAACGAGTAGATGTAGAAAGGCTTTAGACAATCGAGGCTGACTAACACAGGTACCTCGGTGATGGCCCATTTGATTTCCTCAAAAGATTGTTTTATGTCAGGTGTCCACTCAACTTTGGCATCTTTTTTAAACATAACATTGAGAGGTTTAACGATCTCCGCAAATCCTGTGATGAATTTCCTGACGAAGTTGATATTTCCAAAGAAAGATTTTAATTCTTTCTTGTTGTCCAGGGGTGGGATTTTGCGTAAGGACTCAATACATTTGAGGTCTATGAAGATTCCCTGTTATGAGATGATATGGCCAAGCAATCTGCCTTCAGTCACTCTGAAAATGCACTTCTTGGGGTTAAGGGAAACCCCAAACTCCCTACACCTCTGAAATACCTTGCATAAATCAGAGACATGATTGTCTCGCCTTTTAGAAAATGCGGTCAAATCATCCATGTAGATGATTATGCATTTTCCAATCAGGTCCTTGAAGGCAATATCCATGGCGCGTTGGAAGGTGGCGCCAGTGTTGATGAGCCCAAAAGGCATCCTCCTATATGCAAATGACCCCCACTTAGTGGTGAATGTCATTTTGTGACGATCCTCATACTGTACCATTACTCCGTTGTACCCAGACTATATATCGAGGAAAGACATCATCTGGGAGTCATTGACGATCTGCAACACCTCATCCAATGAAGGCACTAGATAGTTGTCTTTCTTTGAGGCACGGTTCAGATTGCGGAAATCTACACACAATCTAATCTCCCCATTCTTTTTTCTAACCGGGACCAAGTTGGCCACCCATGTGGAATGCCTAACCAAAAAAATGATTCTTGTCAAGAGCAACTTCTGTACCTCTTTGTAAATGATGGGTTCCAGCAAGGCATTGATAGGGCATTGCCGCTGGTGAAATGGCCTCGCTTCTATCTTAAAAGGGATGGTGTGTGTAATGACAAAAGTGTCATATATTTTTAAATCTTCATAGCTCCATGTCACCACATCATGGTACTTCAGCAACGCATCCATAATTCTTTTCTTTTCTTCCGACATGCACACCTTGCCGATAAAAACATTCCTGATCTCCTCGGCTATCCCAAGGTTATGGGCATCACACTGGTTGCTTATGGCCTCCTTTTTTATTTGTTGATTCTAATCTCTGATCTGGTCCAAGTCAAATATGCATTCCAACTGAACCATGCCCCAAGGGATCGTGTTGGTTTTGAGGTTAATAACCCCCTTTATGTCTAGTTCAGCTTCCTATGGATCAGCTTCATCAATTATTTGAGCTACAAAGACATTAAAACTTGTGATGAATTGAAGGATATGTTTGTCATCATTGAAGACTTGCAAGTGGGTAACATTATCTGGGACTGATGGCATAGATGTTAGCTCAACTGTGAATTTCTTGAGCCCAGACAGAAAGAGAGGTTGTAAAGTGCTGGCTGCTTGAGCCAAGGCATCAGTTGTACGATTCTGAGTATAAGGGATCAATTGTATATTGAACACATCTAAGCACTCCTGGAGATCCCAAACCCTATGCCTATAGTTTGTAATTCTTCGATCATGACAGGATTACAATTTCCTAACCTGTTTAACTACAAACTTGGAATCCCCAAAAACTTGTAGCACTTTTACATTTTTCTAAAAGGCCATGAGAAGGCCAAGGATCAGGGCCTCATATTCTGCTATGTTATTGGTGTGATAGAACTACAATCTGTGGGCAACTAGAAAGGTCTTACCCATTGGATTGATGAGTTCAAATCTAGCTCTAGCTCCTTGCTTGGACTTAGATCCATCAAATTGAAGCGTCTAGCACATGGAAGGTTTTTTATCTTCAGGTCCAATTGAGTTCTTACTCCCTTTCAGCTGGGTGATTGGCTCTTGATCTTAGGGGAATTTTCTGGCTTGATGTAGTGATCACTAGGTGGTTCTGCTGGTGCCTCCTTTGTTGTTTCTATCTGAGGAGCAGCTAATTTTTTAACATATGCAACTGCTACTTGACACAAGTAACAATCAAACTCAGAGTGGATAGCATTATGAACCCTGCACCAGTTTGGTAACAAGAGATCCTATAAATTCATTCAGGCCCCTAGGCTGAGCTGATCCCCTACACATTTTTCCATGAACTCCTAGAAACCACTAAGTAGTCCCCAGTTGTCATCCTTATCAGGTTCATCATTGACTTCTATCAACATTTATGTGTCTGGGGGCATTCATGTAGAATTAGTCGAAGGACTACACAACACCAGGAACACTTCGTCTGCACACTCTTCCTGAAGTTCAACCTCATTTGGGTAGGCGCAAGGATGGTAATTCCCCAAGTTGGTCTCAGCAAATAGTACCTCGTTATATATTATTGTACTTTGTGATCATGTATTTCATACGGGGTTCACAGTCTATACGAATTTGATTTGGCAACCCCTTCCATGGTAGCCACATGTGAGAAAGGTCTACGGTGGTATATCCATTTACTGCCTTGGTGAATTCTCTTCCCAAGATGATTCCATATGCATCGGGAATATCAACCACTTGAATATCAATGACTTGTTGTATCCATGGGTCTATAGCAATCTACATCGGGATACAGTTTATTTCTCCCACAATGTTGATCTTTGTTTTGTCTAGTTGGGTCACCTTCCTCCTTGAAGGCATAGGGGTGATGTCAAGAGTCTTGCATACTACCAAGGGCATGACATTGGTAGACACTCCTAAATCGAGCAGGTAGTTATGCAGGTTCTTCCCAAAGATCCTAATGGCGGTCAGGAAAGGGGGAGGTTTTGGTCTCCCCTGGAAGATGCCTGTAGGCATGTCCATGTGAGCTACCTGACCTTTGTTCTTATCACTACCCATATCCTTGGTTTGCCTAAATGGCTAGTCCTTGGAAATCTACCTGTCACCTTGTTCTGGTTCATTTTCAATTTGTTTACTCACATATTGATTTATAGGGATATCCTTCCTTTTCCCAGTATTATCTTGTATCTTCGGTTTCTTCCTAGGCTCTTCAAAGGTAACTCTCTTAGCTGGTGTCTCTTGCGTTGTACTGGAAGATGGGGTTCCATTAAGGATCCTAAAGAATGCATGCCTTATAGCAGGGACTTTGAGTAATTTGAAGGCTGACAAACTGATTTTTACCTTCTTGAACTCTTCTACTACATATTCACCCATTTGCTCAATTTCTGAACTAAAAACTTGGCCTATGGTAGAACTAGGAGGTTGGACATTCATTTGACTAGACAGATTTTGGGATTGGCTTTGAGGTCTATTCTTATTGAGGTATTGGGTAGGTGTATGAGGGAGTCCAGGGTTGTTGATGGCATTAAGATCAGGCGGAGTGGTAAAATTGTTTGGTGGGGTAGAAGTTGTAAAGGGTCCACCCACCTATCTATTCCTAAGGAAGTAAGGAGTCAACCTTTGATGGAACATGTGGATCTTATCTACAAATGACTCATCTTCATCTACCAGACCATTATCTATTGAATCAAAAATTTGAGCCAAAGTTTGTTCGTTACTTATCTCTTATGTTTCTTCACCCTTAATAGGAGTAGGCTCATCTTCGGGCTCATTGCGGTCACCTCGCAAAAACGGTGCTTGATTAACCATGAGATAGTAGGAATCATATGGCTAAGATGGAACGATGTCCCTACAACTGGAATTATCGACTACATTTTGTACCTCCACTTGGAATATTTCAGCAGTCGTTTGGAACTCAGGGCAATCCAACTCAGAATGTTTGCTGGTTTTGTGAATCTGACATCATCCGGACAAGGCTGCCTCAGCAAGGTATACTCCACCGGTCATTTTTTTATTGCTTGTCGGTTGATCGAAAGGCATAAGGACACCCCTGTTATTGGGTCGTGTGTTCCATGTGTGATTCTGCCTCTACGAAGGTCTCCTTTCTGAATTTTGATTGGCATTTTGCCCCTATCATAGTTTTTCCCAGAGGAAGTGCTTGCTTCGTGATTATCCCTACTGTCCCTATTGTCTCGTTGTCCCGATTAAGATTGGCCTGGAAAGTGCTGCTAGGAGGCTTGTAACTAATTATTCTAATTTTTTGGGTGCATCATTTCTGTGGACATTTTCTTTATCATCTCCGTTAGTTCCTCTAACTTGTCTTTCTCGACCCCGTTCCCAGGCGACGACACTAGATTTTGGAGATAAGCGGGTGGGGTTGTCAGTTGTTTTTGATAAGCTAGGGGAAACTCTGTTCCTGATAGGTACAATAGTGCCTAGGGCTGCTGGGAATACACCTGCTATTGTGGAGTAGCCTGAGAATAGTTATACTGTTGCTTGGGCTACAAATAGGAAGGCGCGAGAGGCATATAATTCAGTGGTTTCCCTGGATGTGGTACCATAGGCAACTGACATACTTGGTTCATAAGAGGGGTTTGATGAGTAAATGCCTGATTAAGCCCCTGAATCTACATCGGGTGAGCTACCAGCCCCAAAGAAGGTAGTGGGCTGGAGATATTCTACCCCAAATCTGCACTGGTGATAACAACCTTCGTATAAGCGGTCACCAGGGTAGTCAGTGGTGGGTGCATCCTTTTCACCAAAGCTGACATGAGGTTGTCCAACACCGCATAATAGACCAGGAGAGCTGCAACATGATTATGGAGGTACAAGTCCTAGAGCCTTGTAAAAACACGATGAAAGTGGTCATTGAAGGATCCAATAGGTTCATTTATCTCCCTTCGAACTGACATAAACTGCTGAAAAAGTTCTGAAGGACTAATGGGGATCTTGTATTTCTAGAGGAAGGCATCCTTCATTAAGCTCCATGAGGTAATGGATCCTCTCGGAAAGTTGATGTACCAATAAAAGGCTTCTTCCCCCAACGAATGCAGAAAAATGTGGCATGCAATGTCCTCATGATCAACTTGCATTTCAATAATTGTTATCTTGAATATTTTGATATGCTTCTCAGTTGTTCTTTGTAGGTCACGCAGATAGAACTTCGAACAAAAGCCCTCTAAATTCTTGGGCATATCATGGTAAGTGGTGAAATGTATCGGCGAAGGGTTATGTGCTAACCAAGCCATGGAGGGTGGCAGAGGTGGTATCTGCTATTAGAAAACAACAAGTTGGGGTTGTATCTGCAATACAACAGCAATTCAGGATTGCACTTTAGCTTCGGCTGATCAGACTGTACCCTAGGCTAGAAGGGTCACGTGAGGAGCAATCCCCTGGCTGCCGGAGACAGGAGGTGCAAATGCAGTTTGAGATGGTTGGGTGGAAGGTGAAGGCCAACCGAATGAAGGTGAGGGTGGAATGTAGGTGGATGGAATGGAGGAGGAGGAAGAGGCAATGCTACTTCCTTTAACTCACTTCGCCCTTATAGGAGGCTACAATTCTTCAAATTCTCCCTTGTTTGGTGTTGAGTGTAGAACTCTTTGAAATATTTTCAAGGAGAATGATCTAATTCGATCTAGGTTCACTTTTAACCCTTAGCTTGGTATTCTCTTAGATCTATTGATGGCATTAGGAGGAGGAGGGCATAAAATGAATCACTTCCAACCTTCAGCATGGTATTCCCAATGTGTCATCCCTCCTTCTAGCGCTAGTTTTGTTGATGGTGTTTTTATGCACTTCTCAACATAGGCAGTGCGTAGGTGCACTACCTCTCTTGAAAGACAATCCTCCACAATTAGATTACAAAACACTAACCCAAGGTCTCTAATGTCAAAGCTTGACGGTATTTGCAATATTTCTGTTGTTTGATGTGATTTGCTAGAATCACAAGGCAACCTTATGTAGGAATTACAAAGCATGGGGGGTTGGATCTTGAAATGGAGTTCTTGGGATGGATGTGTTGTTATGTATTGGCTGTAGGTTCAAACAGCAGTCTTGGACTCCATTTTTTCATTGGATTTGGTTTTACAATGTGCAATGAACCTTAGCATAGGGCAATCATTAAAAAAAAAGAAAAGAAGGCAAGGAAGAGGCAGAGTTCCTAAATCTACAATTAACTGTGAATAGTGACAATGTAGTTCCTGCAATGGACAACTTCTTAAAATAATATCCCACATAACTAGAGATCTCATAGTATCATGGAACTTGTGCTATCTTCTAAGGTCTGCAAATACTTTGTCCTTCATTCACCATGTATATGCATGAATCAAAGATAAAATGTTTTGGAGTAGCTTTGAATTCAAGCCCAGGCTAACTTTACACAGCTATCTACTATCAACAAATAGCAAAAAGTATGGACTAAGAAGTTATCATCATAGCAGGAGTTTTCATGATCATGAGACAACATTCCTAAAATCTACTGAAGCAAGAAACAACTAACTAGAACAGCCATAAAGTCTAATTCAAACATCTAACAATGGAGATTGAATCAAGCAAGACGTGAGAAACTCATAAAATGCACAAAGTCAATGTCTTTTCTTTATAAATTTCTATAACATGTCTTTACAACAACTCAACTCCCTTTGAAAATGAGAGGAGAGCCCTATTTATAGTCCCCAAAAATTTCAATGAATGGCCAAGATCAATTCTCATTGTGTGGCCAAAATTCATTAGAAAATAGGGTGTCACCTACCCCCCAATATATCACAATTTAAAATTACATTTTATTTTTTCCCTATTTCATCCTTTACTGACAACACTGTAGCACTTTGTCTTTTAGCTAATTGTTGTTTTCACTATAGCTACTCTTTAGGGAGTTCTTCATCTTTGACGGGGCTATCCTCCTACCTTTTAGAAGATGTGTATTCTATGAACTTGAGGATGACCGCCTCAAGCTTGTCTATTTTGATGATTTCATATCGCAACACCTAGTAACTCCACTCCTTTGTATTATCCTTGAGCCTTTTCCAATCCTCATCATATTTTGTGCCTTGGTCCTTGAATAGCTATGATTGATCGAAGGCATGGGCGGCGAAACCCATGAACTCCACTGTGATTAAACTAGACATCCTGTCCTCCATCTTCTTTTGGAAATAGGGCTTTATCTTCTCCAGATCCATTTGCACTGTGGGCATGTCATACTCTGTCATCATATTAAGGTACCAGGCACATTCTGCTCTAATTTCCTTGATCCATTCAATGTCCGGATCCGCCTTGCTCATGATTTGTTCTAGCCTCTCTTTCTGGTTATCAAAGTCTCACCGCCACACATCCATCAGCTAGTGATCGTCATTCTTACATGCAAGCTCGTTCTCTCAAGTGGCTTGTGGTAACTGACGGATAGCCTCAATCCTTAGAAAGGTGGAGTCGTAGGTCAGAGGGAAGTTGGTGCAGAGCTTCCTTGTGCCCTCCAAAGACTACAACAGGTCTAAGAACTTGTTGGCTATTCGCATAGCCTAGATAATTCCCATGTTTTCGACGTATAAGACTTGTCAGAACTAGTCCTCTGTGGTCTTGTCAGAACTCCTCTGTGGTCTTCTCCAAGTTCTTTCTCCTTTCCATCTTATCGATCTGCTCTTTGGATAGCAGCTGAGGTGCGGTCGTGGATGTGGTAGGTAGGTCATCCACTGAAGACCATTGTTGTATGTAATCTGTTAAGGCCACGACCTGTACCTTGAGCTCATCCTTCAAAATCTTATCCTGCTTTATCAAATGCACCACCGTAGCCACTGACTCCTCAAGGTGCCTGACTTTCTACTCTTTGGTGGTGGTTCCCAAGTTGATGGTGGAGATGTTGTAACTCACCCCAACCTGGCCAATCGTAGGCATTGCTATTTGCACTACCCAAAACCTGGAAGCATCCATTGTCACTCTGGATCAGACTCTGGGCTTCTTCTCCTTCTTTGTCATTGTTTGAGCTCAAGCCAAGATGGCCTCTAACCTTTCCCTTGGGTCCTTTAGCATAGGGGTTTTTCTTTAGAGCTACCTCTCCAACCATTTGGGCACATCAAATTTTCCCTTAGGTGAATCATGATCGTCTTCTCCCTTCTCGGTCAAGGCCAAGATTTTTGCTCCCTTTTCTTCTAGGGATTTTCCTTTCTCCTTGGCAGCACCTCCTTCTTCCTCATCAGAGTCCTGGATGAACACGAGGCGTTTGATAGGAAGTACGGTGGACAGTTGTCACATGGGACCCTTTTTCTCTTCCATCTCTTCTTCTTTCCTTTTCTCAGCATGCTCAATCTCGTGCACATGTTCTTTGAATTTCCCAACCTCGAGGCTCTTGACAGATTGGGCTCCACCCTTAGTTAAATCCTCTTGCTGTTGTTTTTCCGGTGGCTGCCCTTCTCCGTCACGGGGTGACCTTTCTGCCTCTGCCTTAGTGTCTTTCAGGTGTCATGCCATCTCCTTCTCAAGGTCATCATCAAAGGTTTGCACGATTACCTTAGAACTAGAGCTATCCTCCTCATCCCCACTCTCAGAAGAGCGTGTTCCCTCCGCATCATAAGCTACCCTGTCGATGGTTCGGTGTTCATACTCCGGGTGCTCATGGTATTCATCAGACTCCTCCTCAATAGGCTTTGAGGCTTCCCACTCTCGTTCCTCCCACTCCTCAGAGATTAGCATGGTGGCCTCCATAGCCGGTGGCCCCGTCGGTGGTTGTGAAGGCTGAGCAATAGCGAGGACCTGTGCAAGAGATGCTTGAAGAGTTGGATCCATTAGAATCTGGGAGAGCTCGGGGGGAAGATTCTACGTATGTCTTGAAAGAGCCTCAAGCATAGTGGCAGTGGGGATAGGTGTTGTTATTGTTGCCAGAGGGAGCAATGTGATTGGTGACATGGCAGCGGAGGAAGGGGAGTAGTCATGGTGGAAGAGGAGTCAATAATTATTATAGACTCAGTCAGAAGCAAAAGGGAAAGGCTGACAGAAATGTCCCTACCGGCGGGGAAGCAGCAATCATAGCCAGGGAGGTGGGTGGTGCAACAAGAGGGGTAGGGAGAGCCAAGAGAGGTTCCAATTGATTTGTACCCTTTGCTTCCTCCTCTTGGGTTGAGGGTTATTCCGCAGTGCTCCCTGCCTATTTAAGCCTTTTGGGATGTGAGCCCCCCATTTCTTTCCTTGCATAGACCTTGGGGTCTAGAGATTGTTTAGTTTCTATCCCTTTTCTCTTCTTGGATCTGGTGATCTGAGGAAACTTGGAGGTCTCTCCAGTTGAAGTGGTGGCAGCAACATCCTTTGTGTCACTTGGCTCACTTTTGAGCCCTTCATAAGTCAAAATTATTCCTTGCCACTTTAATTGAGCTACCTACCCATTGATCCACTCCTTAGTGCGGACCAAGATTGGCTGGGTTATGGTATCAAGGTCATCGACCTCCTGTTCATCCCATTTTATTATTGGTATCGATAGATTGGTGACTGCAGGGTACTTGAGATGCATTATGGTGGCCTTGTCTTCCTGGACTTGGTCCGGTATGAGGAATGGCTGCACCCTTCTTACAAATTGTACAGTCATTTGCATGTAGTGCCTTGCATGTACCTCTTTATCATCCTGGCAGTCGGACCAGAAATCCTTAATGTGGTGAAGATAGGCATACCCTGGCCCCAGCGCTTTTTTGACATGACCATATAGGTCCATCCGTGGGCGAGCAGTGTGTAGGTAGAAGTGGTAATTCTTCAGCTCTTTCTTAGAGTTACCAGCACACTGGGAAGTTTGTAGTTGGTACATGCCCTAGCCCAAGGTCATGGGATAAGAAATCCCTGCTATATGTTTGCTGCTGAAGATTGCCTGTAGGTGTTGGAGTTGTCAAGAAAGCTCCAGAATGATGATTCGGTCATTGGGGTATCAAGGCAACTTGTTTGGCCTCTTAGTGAAGCCATGGGCATGGATATACGTGAACTTCAAATATTGGATGAAAAGAAAGGAACACTGTTTCAAAACTGCCCTGGCACTGTGGGAGACCCTCCTCTCGAAGTCTCCAGAAATCATTCTGATAATATGGCCGATGAAGGCCTCATTTACTCTGTAGTATTCCTTTTTGAAGTTTTGATATTGGAGCTGCGGATACCTATCATAGACCTTGAAGCTTTGCCCCTGCTATTGATCGAGTGCCACAAACAACCCATTGTACTACCTCCGATCTGCCAAGGAATAGACGAGATAGGAAGTCATATAGAACTTGGAGCTTTTCTTTACGTTGACAAACTGCTCATGGAAGTAGTTGCTTATGATTTCTCCCTAGTAAAACGAAGTCTTTGTGGTGACGTCCTCATTCCCACTAAGAATTTGCTCAACAAAGTACACCATCCATTCCTGGAAGAAGGCCACCGTAGGAAGACCCATAACCCGGCTTAACATCATGACCAAGTCATGGTAATCTTCGTGGAAATCGCTGTGGAAGAGTTCTTGAGGAACCTTCGCAGCGTTGCCCCGCCTTTCCTTGAGCCAATGCAGATTTATTGACTTCTTACAGCTTGCTGGATTGTCATCCCACGCCGCCTGACATTCTTCTATGGTGGAGACTTCCATCTCCTTAAAAGTGGGGATATGGAAAGTCTTTGTAATTCCCTCAGGTGAGATGTCGGCAACAATGTTGCCTTCTTTATCAATGATTGTCCTTGTGTCTAGTTGATATGCCTCCCAACAAGCCATGACCAACTCGGGAGCCACGAGGGATGGAGGGAATCCAACAACCTTTGCTATTCCACTCTGTGTTATCAATCTTGCATTCTTTGTCATTGGATTGACCCTAACCCTCTGCATGAATTTATCAATATCAACCTGGCCTCTGGTGGTGTCAGTGATTTCCTTCCAATCTGTGGTGAATTTTGAGTGCAAAGGCTCGCCCTAGAATTTGTATTTCATCTGGTCTTTGTCCTCTTTCCCTTGAGGGGTCTTTCCTGACTTCTTCCCTTTATCCCTCTTGGAAGATGCCCTTGAAGGTCCTGCACCCGATTCCATATATTCTGCAAGCAAAGGCATAGTTAGCACAATGGATCATAAAAGCATTAATGTTAGTTGAAATCCCAAAGATGAAATCCACTTTAAACAATCTATTAATCATAACATGACCTTTCATCTCCCGATGTTATTGATCTATTGATTAAGGGAATTTGGATAGTTTGGGCCCAGAGGGCTGGACTTCCTCGGCAGGAATGCTGTCTGGAAGGGAAAACAGGGCGGAAGGCTCCCAGAGGTACTCTTTGGTCAACTTTTAGTACTTTAAGGGGTTCACAATGAAGAGGACCAAAATTAAGCACATGGGTTGAAGTTGAATTCCAGATTTGGGCTCATTTGGATCAATTTAGGAGGATCTGGAAGTCTCGGGCTAGAGAGCCATTTGGAGATGGCAGTTTGGAATAGCAGACTGAAAATGGAATTCTGGAGATGGAACTCTAGGGTCCGGGGTCTGGTGGTTCAAAGGGCAGTCGACAGTTTACAACTTCACTATTTAGCGCTTGGGCCTGTGGTAACAGGAAGGCGTTCATCTTTCGCTGTTTGGGATGGCTATTGTTGGATGAAAGTTCAGAAAGGGGTAGCCCGACGGTTAGGGCCTGGCTGATTATGAATCAGTGTAAGGCCTTCACGGCAAGGTAAGGTCCTAGCGAGATCTGTAGGTCTCGCTGACGGCCAGGAGAGAGATAGAACCTGGCACAAGGGTTTGCTGTCATTTGATTTCTCTTTGAGTTCGGCGGCGATCGGTAGGGCAGAGCCCGGAGGGCGGAAGGTCGGGCGAGAGTTTCCCCTCACAACGGTAGATGAGGACGGGACTCCCGAGCAGCGGAGTCTAGTGGGAACGAGGCCGTTTCCTGCTCAAGTTGCATCCTAGCCGCGAACGGAGATCCAGAGCCCGGAGGGCAGGACGCCGTCAGAGGTTCACCATGAAGGACGGTGATGCACTCGCGGAACCCTGGGAGCGAAACTTCGGGGTCCCAGGCCTGAGAGACCCAAAGGGCGCTTATTCAATTTTGAAATGCCCATGGCGAGGAGAAGGGCGGGCCCTAACAGTCGGGAGGTCGGGGTCAGATTGTCGTTTTGACACGGTGACATCCCCGCTGGCTTCCGAACAAGGAAGTCTGACAACTCGGGCCCAAAGAGGGAAATTGTCATCGTCAGAAGGTTAATCGTTTGAGTTTGGAAGGCCAAGAGAGGCCCCGGGGCCAAAGGGGATGATTTCCCTACGGGAAGAATAGCCGCGGTGAGGCAGAGCTCCAGATCGATCATGAGGGAACCTTAGAAGGTTTTTTAAGTTTTCAAAATATGGTTTTTATCCGCCACGCTATGGTTTATCATTCATTCATGGTTTTGATCTTTGTTCTTCATTTTAACCCTTAGAAATCATGAAAATAATGCTCAGGAGGGGCGAACAGAAAACCAACCTCGAACACGCAATGCAGGGAGATGTGGGATCCACCTATGATCGATGAAGTGTTGTTGACATAAATGAACGTGAAGGTGTCAAAGATGGTGAGCTCCTCTAGTAAGTTCTCCAATCACTCTGCAACTCTATCAAGTGATAATGACGGGTCAGAGTGGGTCTTTTATTACCCTAATCGCCATTAATGACCCTATTAAATGCAGGTACGACGAGAGAAAAGGTTGGTGAATTTGAAAATCGGCAATGGTGGCGGGAGACCCGGGGTCTGATGCCCGAGGGGCGCAGGACAGCGGCCGCTTGAAGTTTTCCACTTGGTCGGAATGGCAGCGGCGGATAGAAAGTCGGGGCCGAGAGGGTGGAGTTCTGCCAAAGATCCATCGTCGTGGACGACAGAGTCATCATGAAATTTTAGGCTTGGAATTTCGGATGATTGGGCCTGGAGCACTCAAAGGCAGTCAGGACCTCCCGCAGATTTCGAACAGCGAATATGGTGGTGGGACATGAAAGGCGGGACACTGCAAGAGGTTCGTCGTAGAGGACGGTGAAGCACTCATGGAACCCCGGAAGCGGAACTCCGGGGTTCGGGGTCCAGAGGGTTGAATAGCCATCGGAATTTCCACAAATTTCTAGCAGACGACAAATGGGGGTTCGGACCCCGGGGTCTAGGAAGATGCGAAGTGAACGCCGTTAGGAACGGAAGGTGCACCGGGGAAACCCAGCAAGGGAAGCCTGAACGGCCAGGCCCAGCAGGGCTCGGGGCCGTTGGCAAGGTCAAACTACCAGAGGGACTCCGCGAGGCACCAGAACATGACAAAATTAAAAGGGGAAGGCATGGGTGACTTATGGCAAGACCTCAAAGCAACATTGAGCATCCGAAACACAAAAAGGGGAGGCACACAAAACAAGGCGGCGACAAAAACAACCTGACAAAGCAAAAGAAAAGCGGGTCCCCATTCTGAATGGGGCATGTGTTGTAAGGGCACAACACTAAATAGCTTGGAAATGTCATCATTCCACAAATACTTGTAATACTTGAAGAATGACACATAGAGAGTAAAAACAAAGATAAAAATTTTAGTCATCATGGAAGAGACTTAAATGTTTGGATGTCTTGCATCATCCTCAAAAGGAAAAAACAAGACAGAAGATAAAGGTTTATGACATAAAGAAGAATGTAGATACAAATAGTGGAATGAACATAAAGATATATAAAGAAGACAAATAGAACATTACACACATGCAATCACACAAAGAGATCATGAAAAGAACACAAATAAATAGACTAGTAAGATAAATGTGTCACCTATAGCAAAATGTCTATATCCCAATCTTGTTCATCATATGTGGAAGGTAGATAACTAGCTAAAGGGACAACAACAAGTGTTGTACCAGGAACATCAACAGGTTGAACACATGGTGAGTCACTCTTTTTAGGAGGATCATCACGGTTGATATCCTCTAAGCTCATAGAAGAGGAAAACAATAAATTCAACTCATTATGTACTTCATCAATTTTAACATTCTCATCATCATCATCCAAGTTAATCACAACAAGAGGTCTAATGATAATATCCATGGAAGGTTCTTGTTTTTGTTGTGGTCAAGATATAGGATTTTCTTTTTGCTGCAAAGGTGAAGAATCATTATGCATTGTTTGAGTTGTTAATTCATGGTTTACTTGTATCGGATGAGTAATAGCATGGCATCTATGCCTACGCTGTCTAGCATTTTGATTCATTTTTGTTCTATTAAAATCCTAGCATCTAAATGCAGTAGGGTTACAGTCGCATCTTCAATCCTAATGACCTTACCCAAAGAGGAAAGAAGGTGAGGTAGAAATTTCCACAAAAATGGTTGAACGTTTTTAACTGTTCACCACCGTGGGCTCGAGAAGGCCAAGGCTTCCTCGTAAATGGCTTCAGGTGACCATTTCAAGGCCCTCAAAGTGGTATGTTGCATCTTGGGGTTATGAAAGAAGACCAAGAAGAGACCTCTTTGGACCATCTTGCAGAATGAATTTTTTTTCCCAAATTATTTCCCGGCAGGTTAATAAACCAATCATCTATGAAATTTATTGCATGGAGTTAATTGCAATCTACAGCCACAAGAAAAATAGCAATACACTTTAACCTAACCATTTCCTTGTTTAAAGCATCAAGCATTTCCGGATTTGGACAACGAGATAAAAAATTAAGGCTATCACTAGACCAGTTACCTTCTCCCGCTCCATCTCGCCGAATGCATCCATCCTTGCAGTGGAAATTTGATAAGGACGAAGCAGCAAGAGTAACAAAACTAGACTCTTCAGCCACGACATCGCGGAAAGATTTGGCTTCTGCGGGGGTGTTAGAGATCCCATCAGGGGCGGCTAGAGGATCTTCATTCATTACATCAAAAATTTAATTGTACAAAATACAGATTGATAGCCAAGAGCCGAAGGCACAAAACATTTTCGATTCATGCACAGTAAAGAACCAAGCACAAGATACCTGTGAGCGCCTACGGAATGAGGAGTACCGAGGGCTTAGAGATCTCCTACCCGTGGGAAGATCAAACCTTTGACGAGGAAGGTTGAATCTTCCTCCATGGAGAGCTAAAGCGTTGCCACAGCCCCCCCTCATACTCCGAGCCCCCTCGGAGTTTGCGCTCCCACTTGCAGACCACTTTTTGTTTTTTTTAATTAGTATATATATTTATTACAATATATATAAATTAATAAAAATTTAGATATATAAAAATTTAAAGCTCTAAGTATAATATTTATAAATAATTTTTAAATATATATAGTTTGAAGAAACAAAAAGTGAATATTTTAACTATTCTTAACGTAAGACCAAGAAAGAAATTAATCAAATTATTTTGGATGTATTTGAAATGGCATACCTCCTATGTCTGATATCTCTAAAAATTGTACATCATGAAATTATATTTGCAAGTATAAAAACTTTATTTCTTAAACAATGCATATTCGGATAGAGTTTGTATGAGTCGTTGTTAGAATAGACATCTGAGACGCTTCCTCATGAACCATTATAATTTCTGTGTTCAGCTTTATTGTTACAAGTTTGGGCTGTTCTTTTATTCAGGAAAAAATTCACGATGTGTGACTCTTCTTATTCTTGTATTTTGAATCTAAGTTAGAAGCTCGTTATATATATTCTATATTGGGGTGAAATCATATTTAACTTATGAATTTAGTAATTGTTATGTTGATCCAATGGGAAATAGCTTAAACAACTCCGACATTTTGTGTAATTGACATCTGTCTTAAAAAAATTTGATATTGAAAGCTATGGAGAATTTATATCCATCTTAAAACATCAAGAGCTCAACATGAATCGTTATTTGAACAGCTTCAATTCAATGAACTTAGGAAGCTTAAAAAAAGTTTAAACCAATACTAAAAAACATAAGTAGTATAGAAATAGTCGGTCACAAGCTGATCACAGTGAAAGCCAATAGAGAATAAATATGAATAACGAGAGATTGTATTATCTTAATTATTTATTAATGACTAAAGCTACTTTATAGCATAGCCAGTATATCATAAGTAAATATGAAGTTCTACCCATACAAAAGATGATGGGGTTACAGTATTTATTCAAAGCCTCTCTTAGTATCTCAATCTCTTTTAGTTTATTCTGTTCCTTCATAGATATCTATGATGCAGTCAGAGTATAGATCATTTTCGAAGTGGGGCCATCCCAGGGCCTGCATGAAGAACAATCAACAACGGTTAGCAACTAAACAATTTTGACAGACCATAAAGAGCTTTTTACAAAATAAGAGTTGGGGGTATGGTGAAAAACTTTACATGTTATAGCCTGAAGGCCGCATTTAGAAGGAAGAGATATGACTGTTCTGACCGCATTACAGATACAGGATGAGCTTGTAGCTTTGAGGGCAGTGCAGCATTCATTAGATGGTGCGGACACAGTACCGTTCCCTCCTATAGCCGGGGTGCAAGAAGCCAGATCCTCCAAGTCGTTTACACAGTCTTGGGCTTCTGCAAAATTGTAAGAAAGCAGTAATATGGTTGCAACCAGTACCACTGTAATTTTCCTTGATGATGCCATCTTTCACCGGACAAATGAGAAGAAAATACAAAGGAAAGAGATTGTTTGATGATGGAGTTGATTGCTTGGCTCCGGGATTATATAGTTCTTTCATAGACTAGCAAGATGAATAGAATAATTATTTTTCAAGGAGCGGTATTAGCGGCATGGGTGAACTGTCTAACACATGAAAATGATGCTTCGCTATTAATATTGATTCACATTTGAAGCATGAGAAAAGAAATGTTTTGAATGCAGGTTATTGAAAACTTCACAAAGAGTGTGAATTTGGAGTTTCTATTTCTATTTCTATATTTTTTCCCTCTAAAATTCGAAAACCTACTATAGCTTAGTCATTAAGGTTTGCGCTGTGCCTAATTTCGTTAGAGAAATCAATTTGATTTTTTAACGGCGTTTCGAAAATCATCAAATGTCGGTTGAAAATTCCGTTTATCTGTATAGCTGGCTATGGAATCATCTGTACTCCATAGAAATTATAGTACATAAATCATTTTCCGTTGCTAATATAACATCGTGATGCCTTGTTTCTTTATATTGTAGTTTAAAGTGATTAATTATACGGTGTTTTCATGGTTCCCCAAAGAGTCCATTTCCTTTCCAATTAGAGGCAAAATAACCCTATTTATTTAATTACTTTTTTTTTTCTATATGGTCAACACCCTTCCCACAATTGAGTGCAGTTTCTTGCTATCCAGACCCAATTTTCTTACCTTCATTAATGGACATAACGGTTGAAAGACCAACATCTATCAATTTTCCCTTATATATGTTATGTGCTACAATTATAGTCTATAAATTTATTGATTGTTTGCATAGTGCTTATGTTTATTAGGGTTAATGTATTAGTTGTTTATTTATTCAATTATGTTAACAAACAAATAATTTGTATGTTATATGAAACATATTATTGATGCCACCTACCTCTCTGAAGGCACCCTAAAGCTCAACCAAATTGGAGCTAGTAGGTGAAGAAAGGAGTTTTTGTTGGCGTAAGCAACCCACACAACCTCTTTGAAGGCACCCTAAAGCTCAACCAAATTTGAGCTAGTAGGTGAAGAAAGGAGTTTTTGTTGGCGGAAGCATCCCACACAACCTCTATAGAGGTCAAAAATACTTGCCACAAGTCAAATCTTTAGTTATGGGGACACATAAGTAAGTTGCAGGTACAAAGAACTAAACTACAAATGAAGAAAACTAAGTTGCAAGTAATATTTTGTGGCTAGAGGAATGTTAGGAAAAAGGTGTCTCAACCTTTAAGGTTTTCTTAGCATGTTCAATTATTTTAATATTTTATTATTTATGGACTTTATTTGTTGCTGATAACTAAAGAAAGAGTTGGAAGTGGAAAGTTACTATTACATGTGGAGTTGTGCATGGAAGCAATTTCTATTTCATGTTGTGTTTGAATGGAATGTGAGATTTTTGAGGTGCAATTATATTATGACAAGTGCAACTTTGGCATGTGCAAGATTCATGATAATTGGCAGTTGCAATATTACATGTGTTGAGAAGTAAAATCTTACCATTATGCATGTATAGTGATTTTAGTATTTTTCATGTTGTGTCTTCAATCTTGAGTGTTGGATTATAGAAATTTCTAAATAATTCATCGTAAGCTCCTATATATTAAGTACTTGTATTTTAAATTTGTATGTTAGTGATTTGGTGAACTATCATTATGGCACTAGAATTAATCTAGAATTGAGAAGAAGTGTGAAGACTCCTAAAATAACATAGCTCTACAATTATATTGTAACTTGTTTATTGTTGTTGAATAATATAATTGAGTTGTGTTTTTGAGCATGGGATTTTTCTCCCAAATGGTTTTTCCACACATAAACTTTTATGTTATGTACTTCATTGTTATTTGTTTATGATATGTATGTGCATCTAAATCTATAAGAGTTTAAAGTTGATTGAGAAACTTTAACAAGTCTCTCGTACTTAGATTGGTGTACGAAGCTTCTTCCTCTCACTCAAATTCCTTTAAGTTGGTATCATATCTTGGCCATCCTTGATTTTGTTGTTTTTTCTTAATGGTTTTTTGAGCTAATATTTTTTTCAATGGGAGTTTTTTAGAATAATATTTCATGGCCTTGTTATATATAGATAAAATATGGCGAGCACATCTACTATAATTGAAATGAAGAAGTTTAATGGTGGAAACTTTGAGTTGTGAAAATTAAAAATGGATGATATGTTTATGGAAAGAGATCTATGTGATGCAGTATCAAACCCAAAATCTCCAAGTAGATTTAGGTCTTTTTGAAAGTCCAAGGAAAATGTTGAAACTATGGAAAATATGGTCATCTTCGTAAAGAGTGCAAGGAGGGGGAGAAGAAGAAAGGTAAAATGAACTTCTCAAACTAAAACTCTAACAAATCCTCTAAAGATAATGCAAATTATTTTGTCACATCATTGGCAATATATGCATCAAAAGATGTGTGGTTACTAGACCTGGGTCCTTCTTTCCACATGACCTTGCCTAGAGTTGGTTCACAAAGTATGAAAAATATGATGGTGGAAAGGTGTATTCAAGTGAAGACTCTCATTTGAAGATTGTTGGAAGTGGTAGAGTCAATGTCAGATTTCATGCTTGTACAGTGAAGGGGATTTATGGTGTTCTACATATCCTAGGTTTGGCATGTAACCTAGTCTTAGTGAGTAATTTGAATGATTACAATGTGCAAGTTGTTGTCTTGAATGGAGGATGCTAGATGATGAGAGGAGTTATATTTCTATCGAAGGGTGTTTCAATCATCACCTTGTTCAAGTTAGATACATCCATAGTTTAGTGCAATAGTTTCTCTGAAAAGAAAAGATGAAAGCTCTAGATTCTTCATCCTCATTGTCAGATCAAGCATATAAGTTTTGAGCAGCTACATTTGATGGTCATGCATTTTTGGTAGCTAAGGGTTCTTACTCCTTGGAAATGAAGTTTCTTCCAGAGAAGACAATATTGTGACACTAATGACTTTTCCACATTGGCGATAAGGGTCTTAGATCCATAAAATCTAAGAGTCTTGTTGAAAGCCTTGATGATTGTAATCTCAAGTTTGACTTTTACACACATTGTTTAATTGGTAAGGCACACCATATTTCCTTTTATTTAATTTATCATGAGTCTTTTGGTGTTTTATACTATGTTAATGTAGATTTTTTTGGTCCTATGAATGTTCTTTCATGATTTAGATCTATGTAGTTTTTCTCATTCATAGATGATTATAGTAGGACATTTATTTATTTTCCTAGAAGTAAAATTGAAGTCTTTAGTAGGTTTGAGGATTTTAAGGCTCTTGTTAAAAATCAAAATACTAGAAAGCTTAAGTGTTTGAGGATTGATAATGGTGGTTAGTTTTATTTAGAAAAATTCAACAAGCTTTTTAAAGAGCATAGGATTAAGAGATATAAGACAACTGCATACACCCCACAACAAAATGGAGTTATAGAGAGGATGAATAAGACATTAATGGAGAGGGAGAGGAGTATTATAAGTGGTGTTAGACTTGAGAAAAATTTCATGGTTGAAGTCATAGCAACTGCATATTATTTAATCAATAAAACTGCTACATCGACTCTTGCTGATAAGAAATCCATGGAGGTGTGGTCTAATAAAAATCCATTGATGGGATATCTTAGAGTATTTAGTTGTGAATCTTATGCTCATTTTTTGATTAAGAATACATCTAAATTGGATAAAAATGAAATCAAATGTCTCTTCATCAACTATTATGTTAGTTTGAAGGGATACAATGTTTGGGATCTAGTGGCCCAAACTTTTCTCTACAATTAAAGTTTTATTTTTGAGAGATTAAACATTTCATAGTAGAAATACAAGAAAAGAAAGAGGAGAAAGGAAAGGAGTTAGTTCATATTTCACATACTCTGATGAGAGAAGAAACATGTACTCCTATTGAACCTAATGATAAGGAGAGTTTGAGAAGCTCTAAAATTTATAAAGAAGAAGAAGAACCTCAACCTTAGCAATTTAGGAGGCCTACTACAGATAGGCGACAAATTGATAGGGCTTGACATTCATTGTTGGATTCTAGTTACATTTTTTCTTTGATTTCTAATATTGATAAACCTAGGACTATTAGAGAGGCTATGGGTATGAGTGATGCAGATTCTTGGATGAAGAAATGATTGCATTAAAGAAAAATGATATATGTAATTTGGTACCTTTACCTAAAATATATAGACTCATTAGATGTAAATGGGTGTTCAAGTGGAAATATTCTCAAGATGGTAGTGTTGAGAAGCATAAGGCATATTTGTTCGCTAAGGAGCATTCTCAGGTGGAGGGAATTCACTATGGTAAGATTTTTTCTCCTATTGTGAAGCTAACATCTATATGGTTCTTGTTATCACTTGTAGCAGTGTATGATCTAGAATTGGTATAGATAGATGTGAAGACAATGTTCCTTCATGGTGACTTGGAGGAAGAAATTTATATGTCACAACCAAACAATTTCATGATTAAAGGTAAAGAACATCTAGTATACAAGTTGAAAAGTGTTGAGAAAATGTATCTCAACCTTCCAATTACATAAGTTATTGTTGATACATAAGGTACTATTCATCTGATGTTGATAGGAGGTGAGGTGTGAGGGGGTATTCCCCTCATGATGGGTTTGGGGGGATCATCCCCCCAGTTGGGGTCCACGGGAAGCACCCCTGAAAGTAAAATTTTATTTATATTTTATTATTGTAAAGTTGGACTATTCATCATTAGGTTTTAGATCCAACAACTAATATTTTATTTGCTTGACTTTCCCTAGAAGGAAATCCTATTTTATGAGGGTATTGTATTAAAATTGTGTATTATGATGTATTCTAAGAGTCTAACAACAGTCATGTTGCCTCTAAATATCTAGTTGCTCATACTTCTGTGAGAATCTTGCTCTACAAGTATATTGTAATCTTTGTGATTTATGAATAATATATTGGGCGTCTTTTGGATTGTGGGATTTTTCTCACAAAAAGGTTTTCCCTAAGTAAATCAATTTGTTATGGTATGCATGATATTTATGTTAATTTATATTTATGTTTATGTAACTTTCAAACATCTATAGTTTCGTTGCATTATCCTGCTCTCAAGATTAGTGTAGGAAGTTGTTCTACTACCTTAGCTTCCTTACAAAAATCCTGTGTATTTTCTTAAGGAATCTCCTAGGATGTGGTACAATAAATTTGAAACATATGTGTTGTCCTTGCGATTTATAATCTATCTAAATCAAGCCATTATGTTTATTACAAATATGATAATTTACCCATTCTCATAATCACAGTATATGTAGATGATATGTTATTATCTAGGAATGGTAAAAGTTTTATTTATGTTTTGAAGTCTCTGTTGTTAACATAGTTTGATATGAAGGATATAGGTGTATAGAGGTCTATTTTGGGGGTGGATATAATAGGAGATAGTGCTAATAGAAATATTTCATAATCCAAAGCAAGAATGTGAAGTAAGTGTTGGAAAAACTCAGCATGACAACTTACAAAAAATTAGTTATTCCTATAATGTATGGGATGAACCATTCTCTAGAGGATTTTCCACAATATCATGTTTATATGGAGGATATTGGTGTTTTTTCTAGCATAAGCTTGAAATTCTCTAAAGGGTAGCCAACCCTTATGGTTAAGAATCTTAAAGGCTAGTGGCAAACAAAATGGGTAAAGGATTATGAGGTCTTTACTCCTACACTTTAGGCTATGTGGGACCTAGGAGGGTGTTCCTAATTGTGTTCAATTCAATTCTATCTAATTGGTAACATATTTATACATAGATTGATTTCTTTAAAATACAAAAAATGCCATTCACTAAATAGTTAGCTAACCTTTGAGAAAATAACTATCCATTTCCTTCGAATCAGGGGAATTTCAAATCCATACTTTATAGTTGAAAGGATTTTTAAATGAATGTTGTTCTCATTTTAAATCAATGACTAGGCATGCCAATAACTCATTTTCATGCAAGACTTAAGTATCTAAAAAATAGATCGGTGCTTCATCAATTGGGATAATGGAGTCAAATATGTAACAACCATAAATATATAAGCTATTTAATTCATAAATTGGTTGACTATTTCCATAGTGCTTTGTAGTATCAAAACTCACAATGTGTGAAATAATAACTTCTTACCAAATCCTATGCAAGACCTTACAAATCTATAACCATCTTCAAGCATTTAATCAACTCTTTGAGTTAAAGCTAAAAAAATTCACATATTCAATGGAACAACTGAAGATAAAAAAGAACACCATTGATATTTTCATTTATAACTTGTAAGAATAATACATAGGAGAGTATTTTTTTCCTAGACTAAGATTTATTTCAATATCAACAGCTTCTATAAAACTAATTTAAGACTGTTACATACAAGACTCGTACCCAAGACAATCTACTATTTTATTCATTCATATTCTACCAAATGCCTCTTCTAAACTTAGCCTTTCACCTAGACCATGTTAAGACCTAAAAATATGACCCTTGTAATAATCCCTAAAATCACTTTTATAAAATAAGGGAGCAACAACATCTGGCTCAATTACATTTATATTTCATTTCATTTGAAAATAATTTGCACCAAAATTTGAGTCATTCCTCAGTTAGTTACATGTAATAATTACAAAATATGGAAGAGTAAAAGACTAAACTCCACATCCTTTGAATGAAGACATGCAAGCCCCAAGCAATGCAAAGTTTTTTACTACACTAACAATGAATCACCTTGTCCTTGTTGATCAAAAATTATTCTCCATTCATAATCTGAGAAAAATTTTGTATATCTTAAGGATAAATCATACCAGTTGTTAAAGTTAGGAATTCTAGAACTTCTCCAACACACCAACCTAAAAAATTTCCATATCAACACTAAAGACAAAAAATCATAAACATTTTGAAGAGGACGATCCTGAAAAGGTGGCTATGGTGTTGTCAAAAACAAAAAATGGACAAAGACATTACTTTGAGTCATTAGCATTAGATTATGCTCGCCCACATCTTGTTCATGGTGGAACTGGAGGAACTGTCACCATTTCCTCATTGGAGTCTTCAGAAGGCACCAACTAAAGGGGATAATGGTCACATTCCTAATTAGTGTAACCTCCACTATCAGAAGGGCTATCAAAAACCTTAATGGGAGAATTATGTCTCCCTACATAAGCCTTATGATACTTGCACCTTTTCTTTGCCTTCTTTTTATACTCAACCATCTCTTTCCCCTTAATCTTGATTGGTTCTTATGAAACAATTCAGCTTCTCAGGCAGTAATTACTCGCACCATATTTCTAGAATTTCCTACATCCCCTTCTACTCTTTGGTGTTTTAGGAGCTCCCTATGTCTCAATTTCATCCTCAGGAGAATTTTCCTTAGATTCAAGAAAACTCAATCTCCTAGACATTTAGATTGTCCTAACAGACTCAATTTCCTTACTCATCTTCTCAATAACCAAAACAAGAAGACCAGGAAAACCCTCACCAATTTTTCTCTTGGACAACTCAATTGTGAATCTTTTGAATTCAAATTTTGAATGAAAAAATATGGCCATCAGTCCTCATTATATCAATCCATGCAAGTGTGTCAAACATTAATAGTCAAGAAAAGCTTGTGCACACAAGCTGACAACAATCTTCTTTAATTTTTAAATCTCAGCCATTGATCACAAGAATCAATGGATAACCAATTTGAGAGTAAGTAATCATGAAAAATATTAATTATGTTTTATTAATTCCTTTTCCAAATTAGAAAACACCCAAGTAGATATACATCCACTTTTTGTAAACATTCAACCACATACTTAGTGTTAATCAAGACTTGTCATGCCATAGTCACCCGCTCACACGTGGGAATTAATACACTTGAACATCGTCCAAGTAGGATAGTGAGAAGTGTTCTTGATTTGATCTTATAATATTGGCCTATACCCTACCTTGATCTATTTTCACCTCCCCACATATACCAATAACTATTAGAATTGACGACCGTAATCCTAAACATGTGCCTAAAGAATAATATTAGAAATGGTGTCATTTTTATCACACTTCCATCTCATCTAAAATTAGCAGCATTATATCACCACTAGAGTCCATCTGAGCCTTCAAACTATTCCACATGGAACTTTCTTGATTGCCTGCTAAAAACATAGAATACAAGTCGGCCCTTCATGGGATGGCGGGGAGTGGTTAGGATTCATCCACATCACTCGCCATTAGCCATCAATTCCTTTCTTATGAAGCAATCGTTGTATCCAAATCCTAGTGGGTCCCTTTATGGGGTGAAATATGTCATTTTTCTCGCTATCCCATTTGATTATCTTATTGAAAAAATAAAATAAATGAGCTCACGAAGAATGACCAAGATGAAACCCTATGTTGCATTGCCTACCATAGATGTTTCTCAAAGCTACACTTGCTAGCCTTTTGGAAGAACTGGTCTCACTTCTAACATGACACACAACCATCACCCACTAGCTCGTGTGTTTTAAAATAATGTGAAATGAACAACATAGGCAAATGGGCAGTGGCCAAGATGTGGCCACATTACACAATGACAACATTGATCTTCTTCTAATGGCGTCAGCAATCTTTATCAAGGAGAACATGCTTGCCAATGCATAATACATGTGGCTAAATCTCAACAACCCATGTAAATAAAATAATAAGGATAAAATCAAATGGGTACAAGGGAAATGGTCCTAATCAACACTTGATGATCGAAGGCTAGTGTGAAAACCTAATTCTCCACATGCTGCAAAGTTAATTTTAAAAGGGGGCCACTACTAGGCTGATGGGAACTTGACCCTTAGGAATAAAGGCTTAAGAATTAAGTGGTTAAGTATAAAAATCAAGCCCGACCATAGGAAAATTTGAATGCTAAAAAGGTTTAAGGTGACCGAAAAGCATAATCTAGGAGCCAATGAGAATAACGATTTCAATGGAATAAGAGGAAACTTGAATGACTAGATACTAGGAGAAATAAGTCAATGAAAAATTAGAACAACCAAATATTTTTAGCCTTATAGGTCATTTATGAGGGGTTTTGGCAATAAAAACCCTAAAACAAGGGTCAAAGCCAAGTATTTAAAAAAAATAAAATGGAACCAAAAGAATTTTTTGAGGGGTTCTATCAATGGCTCTTGTTGGGGACACATTCCTATCATAGGCATGGTGAGATCTTAGAATCATGGGTAAAGCATACCAAGCTCGGAGGAAAAAACCAAGAGAACCAAGAAATATATACATCTTTTACATAGGCCATAAAGACATTAAATCGAGAGATCCAATTTTCATCTTGTCTGAAGCGTTAACATGTGGTGCAATTTTTTAGTATGCACCCTGCAATCTAATCGGGCTTCAAATCTATTTCTTGGCATGAGGCCACTAAACTTAAGGCTAATTCTTGCCCCTATCAAAAACCAACCTATTGAAAGAACTAATTTTTTTCCATCCACTTTTACCTTTTCCATACCATTGCAACTTGCATAACCCTCCTCTTACAAGAAAAAATATGTGGTTATTCTTGAGAGTTTTCTGACTAGAAACATAGCCATTAACATCTTTCACAACTTTTTTGAGCATACCTTGTCATTTTATATTGCATAATTAGGCATAAACTAAAAATATATATATCATTATGTATGACACATATTCATATTGAAAATAACATTCTTTTCTCTATATTTTATTATCATGCTCCATCAAAATATCTCCCAGTTGAACTGGGAACTATAAGTATTCATACTCTCCTAAGTAGTTGGCATCATGATACTCAACCTTGTCTACAACATTTGTATCAAATGTGAAACATTCATAGGCACTACCTTCGAGGAACTCATCAATGTGAACATGCTCTATTTGATTAAGGGCATAGTCTGACCCTATATCAAATGTGTCATTAGAATCCTCAACAAAGAGTGGATTATCTTTGCACCAATAAGGATGATAATTTCTATTAACTGATGAATATGGAGGCTCATCAAATAAGCGGTTTTCCATCACATTTATTGTTGTCATAAAAGCTTCTACCCCCTTAACATGAATATCTAAATCTTCCATATGATCACTGTATTCAAAATCATTACCATCACTAGAAGAGCATATATTTTCATCCTCACTCTCATCATCAGTAGTTAGCATCTTTGAATCATATATTGAAAAATATTCACAGGAACAAAGTTGTTCATTCTCAAGCAAACATGTGTTCCCATTGTTATCAACATATCTCTCTTTGTAGTAAAATATTCCATCTCTACTTCATAAGGATAATCGTTACTAATAGGGACTTGACCATACTCAATGCCATCATCATTACTATAGCAAGAGGACTCATCAATATTACAACTATGTTCATAATTTTTAGATATAATGCTTAGTCTTATGTCTTCCATAGGACCACAAGTGTTGGAATCTTCAAAATAATTGAAACCACACATTTCATTTGCTCCACTGAGGCATGCATTCTCAACCTTGGCTCTACTCTTTTCTTCTTTATGTGATATCTCATTTCTTAACTCATGTGGAGCAATAGAATCATTATCATCATAGGTTGAGAACATGATAGTTTCCTGATGATCATCTCTAATATTTCCAAAAAGAGAAAACTATTCACACACTTGGTCAAGCTCAACAGGTTTCAACTCCTTTGATAGAGCACTCAAACTTGATTCATACGATTCATAAAACAAATCAATGAATTTTGAACTTTTAGGTTTGTGACATTCAGGAATTGAAAATAGAGTACCCATAAACCTTGCATAGATATGACATTACGATTCTCCTTCATGTCTTCTTGTGCAAGAGAGGGCTTGAATAGAGGCTATAGGATAAAAATGCATGTAGCTTTCTAACAATTTGTTTGGGGCTCTATGTAATCAGCATTATGGACTAATGTGAAAGCTAAAACAATATGGTTGTACGTTCTATGAAATTTATTGTTAGTTTCTAACATAAACGTTTCATTACCATTTGGTGTCTCAGGGAAGCAAACATCATATTCAAGTAACTCCTTTTCATCTCATGCTTTTAGTTTTTTTCATTATTCATGGCTATACCATAGGCTTGATGTAAGGTCTTAGGATCCTTAGCTCTTAGTAGATAGATCATCTTACTATCAAAAGATCCCAAATAAACAACCAAACACAATGCATCACTTAGTCCCAAAACCTCAGGAATATCTCTTAGTGTTTTAGCAAATTTTTAGTTAAATGTTGTAACCGGGTATGTGCAGGATCATCATGGAAAAAATAGGCCCTTAAGTGCCAAAAAATTCAAAAAAATTAGAGTAAGGAAACTTCACATAAAAATTTGAATAAATTATCTATATTATATCAAAAATATGTAAGAATAGAATCTGTAGAAAATTGAATGTAGTTTCTAAACTACTAGGTTTGTTTAAAAATAAAAATCTCTATTTGGTGAAAATTTGAAATTTCAATGTAGTGGTACTCAAATTTCAGGGAAAAAATAAGAAGTAGGTGTCTGTCTGACCACCCTAACCACAATAAAATGATAATATTTTTTTATAATATTTTAGATATAAGTAGAGGACTCATGCCCCAATGTGATGAATATCTTTTTTAAATTTTTTCCAAGTAAATAATTAATTATGAATTTTTTATTACAACTTTTAAAAATATATAAAAACGCGTATGTCTGACCACCTTAACATGGTCAAAACTTGATGAAATTCAATCTTTCTTTTTTTAATCCTATACTATATGAAGCATAGAATGTGATGCATGTTTTGGATTAAAAAAATGTGATACCATTTGGAAGCTATAGATGTTTGTCAATCAGCCTATCAATCAAAACTTTAGTGGTAATTTGAATAGAAAATAAATAATAATTACTTATTAAATTCAAAGTAAAGAATAATTTATATTGGTGGAAAGCTGAGAATCTCCTTCAAAAACCCTTTTCGTTTCATCAATTTTGGGTAAAAAAATAGTCATCAGCCACATACCCATGATATTGCCACTTTTTGGCCCATCATGATCTTGCACATACCCAACCAACTCATCCTCTTCTTCTTCAATGCTCATAATTTTTTTTATCATAGATTTAGCATTGATTCTTTCACCAAGTCACTCTATGAATACTGCTTTGAACTCACTCCAAGAATAAACAATGTAGGTTGGTAAGTTAGATAATTAGTCCCTTACGTCTCTATTCAAAGATTGAATAAATAGTCTTATAATTACATCCTCATGATATATCTCATAGTCATCCATTAAATTTTTGAATTCTTGCAGATGCTTATTAGTTGACTCACTCTTTGTACCACTAAATTTTGGTAGCTTATTTCTTATTTTAGGTGGATAACATTTGGGTAAGCATTAAATAAACTAAAATTGATGGCTCTATATCCTTCAGAGTTAAAAATTCTCTCACCATCTAACTGAAGCTAATTACAAACCATGGTTGCACTAGGAACCATAGAAGAATGCATATATTGATGATATACTTTCTTAAACCTTTACAAGATTTTTCATATCAACTTTATAGTTTCATAAGGTAATTTAGACTTCATTTATAACATAATCTTGAGCTTCTAAAATACAAATTTCTATCTTGATTTTCTTAAGACCTTCTAAATGAGTTTCTGCAAGGATACTTTATACTTCACCTCATAATAGATGTTGCAATCTAATAATATAGAAGTTTACAGAACAATAATTACTATTCCCCTTTTTAGTGCTTATTCACTCAATATGGAATCAAAATTTCCATGCATTTAAAATATAGTTTTCGTAAACAAACATATCCTTCTTGAGAACCAAAATGAAAAATACTTGCATATGTTGCAGCTACTATAGATTTTTTCTTCCTGTCTGGAAATATTGTAGCTCTGAAACTTTCTTCACATCTCTAGTAGGTTCTTTAGATAGAGTCACCACCTCTTTTCACAAAGGATTGGATTTCAAGCAATATGAAGCTACTTTAAGGATTAATTTTCTTCTAGGTTTTCTCCATCAACAAAGTCAAAATAATTCTTTTTAAATTTTTGCAACAAAACCACTTCTAGGTCTTAAAACATCAATATCTTAACCATATGTTTAGATTTACCAAATTATTGACTTTGTGATATAATAGTCTGCAACTAGAGATTTAAATTTTTCCCCAATAGAGTCTCCATTTATGTTGGTGTTTCTTCTAGCATAACCTTGAGATTCTCTAAAGGGTAGCCAACCCTTATGGTTAAGAATCTCCAAGGCTAGTGGCAAACACAATGAGTAAAGGATTTTGAGGTCTTAATCCTACACTTTAGGCTCTATGGGACCTAGGAGGCTGTTCCTAATTGTGTTCAAGTGAGGTATGTCTAATTGGTAACATATTTATACAGAGATTGATTCCTATAAAAAAAAAAAAATTCCATTCACTAAAGATTTGGAAGACCTTTGAGAAACTAACTATCTATTTGCTAGGAATCAGGGGTATTTCAAATCCATACTTTATATTTGAAAGTATTTTTAAATAAGTGTTGTTCTCATTTTAAATCCATGACCAGGCATGCCAATAGACCATTTTCATAAAAAAATTATCTAACAAATGGACTATAGCTTCATCAATTGGGATAATGGAGTCAAATATGTAAGAAACAAAAATATATAAGCTATTGAATTCAAAAATTGGTGGACTATTTCCATAGTGCTTTGCAGTATGAAAACTCACAATGCTTGAAACAATAACTTCTTACTAGATCCTATGCAGTTCCTTACAAACCTATAACCATCTTCAAGAATTTAATCAACTCTTTGAGTTAAAGCTAAAAAAGAGTCATACATTCAATGGAGCAACTAAAGATAAATGAGAGCACCATTGATATTTTCATTTATGACTTGTAAGAATAATACATAAGAGAGTATTTTTTTCTGAACTAAGATTTGTTTCAATATCAGTAGCTTTTATTAAACCAATTTAAGACTCTTACATATAGGACTCATACCAAAGATAATCCACTATTCTATTCATTCATATTTTCTACCAAACGCCTCTTCTAAACTTAGCCTTTTACCTATACCATGTTAAGACCTAAAAATGTGACCCTTGTAATGAGCCCTAAAATCCATTTTATAGAATAAGGGAGCAACCTCATCAAGATCAATTACATTTACGTTTCATTTCATTTCAAGATCATTTGCAGCAAAATTTGAGTCATTCCTCATTTAGTTACATGTAATCATTAAAGAATATGGAAGAATAAAAAAAAAACTCCACATCCTTTGAATGAAGGCATGAAAGCCCCAAGAAATGCAAATTTGGTTACTGCAGTAATAATGAATCACCTTTTCCCAATTGACCAAAGAAGATTCTCCATTCATAGTCTGAGTAAAATTTTGTATATCTCTCCAAAAAAACATACCTGCTGTTAAAGTTAGGAAGTTTGGCACTTCTCCAACACACCAGCTTCAAAATTTTCCACATCAGCAATAAAGAAAAAAAGCCACAAACATGTTGAAGAAGATGATCCTGACATGGTGGATATGGTGTCTTCTAAAACAAAAATGGGGTAGAGACATCACTCTGAGTCATCAGGATCAAAGTATGCTCGCCCACGTCTTGTTCAAGGTGGAACTAGGGGAACCATCACCACTTCCTCATTAGAGTCTTCATCAGGTACTAGGGAAAAGGGATAATGGCCACACTTTGGATCAGTGCCACCTCTACTATATGCACCTTTTCTTTGCCTTCTTTAAATACTCAACCAACTCTTTCCCCTTAAAATTGACTGATTCATTTGAAACCGTTCGACTTCTTACGTGGTAATTACTCCTTGGGTGATCCCACCATAGTGCTTTACAATTTTTGGCCAAACTGGACACTGAAATAATTTTCTTTTACTAAATCTTCACTTTCAAGCACCTATAGCGGCTAAACCATGAGGAATTTGAAGATGATGCAAACTAGAGTTTTGTGAAATTTTGTATATAGATTCTAAATATATTTTTTTCAAAATTTTTGAAATCCAATTGTACTTCTTTTTCTATCTCCCTCGAAAAAATAATTTTTTTCATAAAACAACATTTTAAAAAAGTGATGCTCACCGTATAACGCATAACATTTTTTCCATGAAGGATAAAATTCTAATTCTTTCAAATTTTTATTTGTAACTCTAATATCTAGTGCTTCCACTTGGTTAGATATTTTTTTATTGAACATTTTTTCTTTAATTAAGTTTTGAAGTCAAACCAATTACAATTCAGATATAGCATGACCGTATAATGCGTAACCTTTTTTGTGTGTATCAAAATTCAATTTTTCTTTTTTTGTTGGATCAAGTACTTCAATATCTGTGCAGTCATATTTTTCAAATTTTTTTTTGATAATCTACTATTTGTCCACATGTGCAAAACAAAGAGCTTTATTTTTGGTGAAGAACCTACATTCACAATAAATAATTTTTTATTTTTTATTTTTATTCAAGGGGTAAACGCTTTTGACCGGAGCTATGAACCAGATACAACCATTCAACAACACCACCCCAACGGGGTTTTAACCATGGTGGCAACAACAACAATGCCACCAAAAAACCATCACACCATGCCAATACCAGCACAATAAATAAAAAATAAATATAATAATAAAATTTAATTTAATTAAACTTATACTTTTTTGGAAGCTTATAATAAGGACTACATACTTACAAAAAATAAATAAATTTAAATTAATTCATTTGGTCCCCCAAAAGCTAAATCAAAAGTGGTTTTTTATCAACATTTTGATAGGTGTAAAGGACACTCTATTATAGGTATGGTTTAAAACTAGTAGGGTTCTATCCAAGGGGGCTTGATCTAAGGTGGTTTTATCAAACCCTCTTCAATTGGGATCCTTTAAATGGAACTTTTCAAGGCTTAAATCATTCTATTTTATGAAAATATATGATTTTAGCAAAAATCAGGATCTCCCAGAAAGTGTAAACCACTATTGTGGTAGCACCCCCTTACACTAGATTTCTTGAATTTCATCTGTCCCCTTCTACTCTTTTCTATTTTAGGAGATCCTTGTGTCTCAATTTCATCCTCAGGATTATTTTCCTTAGATTCAAGAAAAATCAATCCCCTTGACCTTCAGACTGGCCTAACAGACTCACCTTCCATACTCATCTTCTAAATAACCAGAACAAGTAGACCTATAAAAGCCTCACCAATTTTTCTCTTGGACTAAACAACTATCAATGTTCTAAATAAAAATTCTGAATGAAAAAATATAGCCATTGTTCCTCATTATATCAAGCCATGCAAGCATTCCAACCATTAATACTCAAGAAAAGCTTGTGCACACGAGCTGGCAACAACCTTCTTTGATTTTTAAATCTCATCTATTGATCACATGAATCAAAGGATAACTAATATGAGGGTAAGTAATTATGAAAAAGGTTAATTGTGTGTTATTAATACCTTGACCTAATCAGAAAAACCCCAAGTAGATATACATCCACTCTGTATACACATTCAACCACATACTTAGCATTAATTAAAACTTGTCATGTCATACTCAACCACTCACCCATGGGAATGAATACATTTTCACTTCATCATAGTAGGATAGTGAGGAGTGATCTTGATTCAATCTTAGAATATCAGCCCATACCTTTCCTTGCTTTATTTTCACCTCCTCACATAAACCAATAATTGTAAGAATTCACGGCCTTAATCCTAAACACGTGCCTAAAGAATACTCTTAGAAATGACATTTTTTTATCACGATGCCCTCTTGGCTAAAATTAGCAAGTGGAGAGTCCATCAAAGCCTTCAAAATATTCCATGTGGAACTCACCCACTTGCCCGCTAAAAACATAGAATACAAGTGGGCCCTCTATGGGATGGTGGGGAGTGATCAGGATTCATCCACATCACCCACCATCGACCATCAATTCCTTTCTTATGAGGAAATCACCATCTTGACAACCTAGCGGGTCCCTTTATGGGGTGAAAAATTCCATTTTTCTTGCTAGCCCATGTGATTATTTTATTCAAGAAAGAAAACAAACGAGTTTGTGGGCAACAACCAAGATGAAAACAAATGGTGCTAGTTCCCACTGTTGATCTTTCTCAAAGCTACACCCACTAGCCTTTTGGAAGCACTAGTCCCACCACCGACATGTCATGCAACCATCACCTGCTAGCCCGTATGTTTTAAAATAATATGAAATAAAACAACACATGCACGCGAGGAGTGGCCATGATGTGGCCACATTATACAATGACAACTATTGATCTTCTTCTAATGTTTCCAGCTATCTTCACCAAGGAGAACAGGCTCACCAATGCACAAGACATGTGGTTGAAGCCTGACAACTCATGAAAATAAAATAATAAGGAATAAAATCAAATAGGTGCATAGGGAATAGTCTTGAAAAACCCCTAATGATTGAACAAGCATGAAAACCTAATTATGCACATGTCATGAAGTTAATTTTAAAATGGAGCCATTACTAGGCCAATGGGAACTTGACCCTTAGGAACTAAGGCTTGAAACAAGTATAAAAAATTGAGCCCAACCATAAGAAAAATTGAACACTGAAAAGGATTAAGTTGACCAACAAAACTAACCTAGGGGCCAGCAAAAATAATGATTTCAATGGCATAAGAGGCAACTTGAATGACCAGATATTGGGAGTAATAAGTCAATGAAAAATTAGAATCCAACCAAAAAAAATTATACTCATAGGTCATTTTTGAGGGGTTTTGGCAATACAAACCCTAAAATAGTGATGAGGAACACAACCCTAAGCCAAAAATAAGGGTCCAAGCAAAGTATTTGCAAAATTTGAAATGGAACCAAAATAATTTTTTTAGGGGTCACATCAAAGGATACGACAAGAGTACCTTATGTGAGTGTTGTCGGTAGTCTTATGTATACCATGTTCTATATGAGGCTAGACATTTCCTAAGAAGTGGCAATCCATACTCAGTTTATGGCTAATTTTGGATGGGTACATTGGGATGTAGTGAAGAGAGTATTCAAATATTTGTAGGGTGCATCTGAGTATGCCCTATCTTTTCATGTTTATCATACTACACCTTAGCACTCATTGAGTATTCATGGATATATGGATTCAGATTAGTTCGGGAGCATGGACATCAAAAATCCACCAGTGGCTATGTGTTCGTTATGTTTCGTGGTGCTATTAATTGGATGAGTAAGAGGCATGATGTAGTTACTTTTTTTATTATAAAATCAGAGTACATGGTAGATAATTACACTTGGAAGGAATAAATTTGGCTTAAGAGATCATGTTCTACTATTTATTTTTGTGTAGGATAGATTGCTAGCTAGTGTGACAATCAAACTTTCAATATTCCTAGAAAATAATCCTACTTTCCATGCCAAAATAAAGAAAATTGATGCTCAATTTCATTTTATTTATGATATGGAAAAATATGTAAATGTGAAGTTAGAGAAGGTTTATAATCTAATGAATATAGTTGATGTATTGATAAAGCTAATGATCCCTAATAATTTTAGATGGTTTTTAGAGTTTATAGGCCTCATGGCCTCTAGAAGTTAAATCCTATTTTTCATTGGCTCTTCAAATGTGTTGGACAAGTCGGAGAACAACATGTGAAAGAAGGTGTCTCAACCTTTGATTTTTCTTAGCATGTTTAACTATTTTAATATTTCATTATTTATGGGATTTATTAGTTGAAGATAACTATAAAAAGAGTTGGATGTGGAAAGTTACTATTATAGGTAGAGTTGTGCATGAAGATAATTTCTATTTCATGTCTTTTATTAGATAGGTAGGGAAGGGCTTTGATCCCATACAAAGCTTACAACTTGGTAGAACAACACAACAAAATAGATTGGAAAAACATAGCAACCAGTCAAGAACAACTGGACAACAAATAAACATCAAATAGATTAGTAGCAAAAACAAATCCATAAACACAAAAAAATAGAAACAAACAAACAATAAAAAACAATTTATGTTCTAGAGCTTGGAACTAGCAATTTTTCCTCCAAAATAAAGTCAATAGAGACCCTTTTAGAAGTAAATTTCTTATTCCTTTGCACAACTTTCCAAGGACTATGAAAAATAGGATTCAAAATAGATTGATCAGGATGGGCCTTAGGGGAGGTATCACACATGTCAGAGGGAACAACCAAGTGGTCAACCAATGCTACAAAAGACACCAAAGAAACAAGACCATCATCAATAGGAATCAAAGAGATAGGGGCCTCAGGGGAGGCATCCCATGCCTCAAAGGGAATAGCCAAGTTTTGAACTAGTGCTATAGAAACCACTAGAGAAACCACACCATCACAAACAAGAATTGAGGAGATAGGGGAATTAGAGGAGTTAGCACACACAATAGATGAAACAACCTTGTTTTGCACGAGTGTAATAGAATCCATCCAAGAAACACAACAATCAATAGTAATATTATTTTTTTGAGTACAAAGAGAAGGAGGCTTGGAAACATCATTACTAGAAGATGAGTTTTCATTAGGGTATACGGTTAGATATTCTCGAAGATCATTTCTTCCACTAAGTGGAGGAAGAAACATGGTGAGAGTCATTACAATACTCACAAGCCAAGTGTCTAGTAGTAAAACAATGTTTGTAGTTGTACCATAAAAAAAAGTAATCCTTTTTCACGCTTAATTTGGGAATAATTGATATAAAATTAACTTGATTATGCCTTGATATAGGGTTGTAAGGTGTTGTACACATTCAGACTAAGTTTATGGTCCTTTTAAAAAAGTGGACTTAACATTGCCTTATTTGGGGTGTTGTAAAGTGTTGTATTACACTTTCACACTTTTCTATAGTTTCATTAATTAATTGTGCTTAATTGAGCTTAATTAGCCCCTTTCATTCAAATTCAAGCCTTATTAATTATACTTTCTAAAGGATCTATCCCAACACCCAATAATTATATTGCATGACATTTAATTTGGAAAAATTGAGGTCCTAGAAAATGGTGCTAGGAGCCATTTTCCTTTATTGGTAAATGGGTCCTCTCCACATAGGACACTCTTTTCTTGCCATTTTTTAAATGGGTTTTTGATGTTATTTCATCCCCCTAAAGCATGGTCCTAGAAATTTGTGTTAGGACCCATTTTCCTTTAGTGGTGAATGGTTCCTCCTCACATAGGACACCCCTTTTTTAATTTAATTGTGGCATGATTTTAATGGTTTTCAAACCTAGATCTTGTGTTACCTTCAATTATTTGAATTTTTGGGTTAATCTCTAGATTTTGTATCAATATGGGGTTAATTCACATAATTCATCCTAAGAATTACTATGTAAGCATCCTAAGAGTTCACAAGAGTTTACAAGAGTATTTCAAAGACATACGAAGGAAGATCATCAAGCATTTATTGCAACAATCCAAGGTCATTTCCTCATGTCAAAGACATAGTGCATTCAAGCATGTTGTTGAGCTAAAAATGTTCATGTAGCATTGGAGATCTATTAGAAAGCATTGTTTCACAGATAATTTGAGATCAAGATCTAAATTCTTCATGGCCACTTCATGTTAGTTTTCCGATTTACATTCCAAGACAACTTTCATGGTGTCATCATTTCATTGTTTCATGTTTCATGTCCTTATTCCATTATTTTGTCATTTTGTTTAATTACCTAAAAGGGGTTTGACTTAGGAAAACCCCTATTCACTAACAATCAACAAGTTTTTATCCTCTTGAATGTGTGTTTTCAAGTTCATAGGTCAAAGATCAAGTGGAGAAAAATTTTGAAGAAATTTTTTCAAAGTTGTCAAGTTGCAAAATTTCCATTCATATTGCAAGAGCACCAAAAGAAGGCTACATAATTTTTTTCAAGTTTTTAGGAGTTGATCATCAAGATCTAAAAAGGTAGAAATCAATGAATAGAACCTAGATTTGAGTTTTAGAAACTGTAATAGGAAGCCATTTTCCAAAAAATGTGGATGAGTCCTTTGTGACTTAAAAATGACCTTGCATCAAGGTAGACATCATTCTAGCCTCTCAAAAATTACATCATAGAACTCTTAAATGTCCAAGATACTTAGAGGGGGGGTGAATCAGTATCTTCTTAAGTTTTCTGATCAGATACCATCCAGTTATTCCAATGTATACAATAGAAAATATAAGTAAAAGGATTAACAAAACATGAAATTAGAGAATGCATGAACACTAGGATTTTTATGTGGAAAACCCAAAATGAGAAAAACCACAGTGAGTGTTAGCTCACAATATAGTATCACTAGTTATAAACTATTACAAAAATTGGTGGCTCACTTCCAAGACTCACTATCCAAAAACAAAGGCTCGCTTCCTACAAAATTACAATGACAGAAAATGGCTTATAGCCAGAAAATGAACTGATAGAGTACACCTAGTGAGTGCAGATTCAGTTCTGATGTAGCTCATTAAAATGACTTAACACACTTCATCATATTCTCTCTTTGTCACATTTACAATCTCATCATACCACAATTTCGCTCCTTAAACTTCAAATATTATCCAATATATTTTGATCTCTCCGCAAGCATCAATTAGGTTGGCCTAATTAAATGCACATCTTATTTATCACTGTTAGCTTCAAGCATTCATAAATTTTTTGAAAAGATAATTCACACATCCAACACTTTTCATCAAGTCGGCATAGACCTAAAATAGGTCACACATATATCCGCAAAAATTATTACACTATTACACAATACATCCATTAGGTCAGCTAGGAATAGACCTAATAGCACAAATGCAAACACCGATGTAATGCCAATACACCACACAAGCAACTAGATACATTAAATATTCAATGTATGTGCTCTAGATATCTACAAGCCATTTCCCAAAACAACAAGCAACAATAATCACCAGCAAAAAAATGCAGACCAAAATACCAGAGGATGTAACCAAAATACCAATTTAGATACTAGACTAGAATACCAGAATAACTTCAGTCTTTATCTTGTAATTTGCAACTCATATATCATGATGACATCAATGGCAACACAATGTAGCAAAATAAAATGTTCTTCTTCATTTTTCCAACAATCTCCCCCTTTGTCATTAATGTCAACATGTGCCAAAAACCAAAAAGAATATTTACATAATTCCTTATTTATAATACTTCTCTACATAACACCATTTCACCATTCTTCACTCCCCCTTTGACATCAAGGACAAAGGGTGTCCCAAAAAAAAACAAATGATAACATTAAAGAAAAGAGAAAACAAGGAAATATGTATGAACCAGAAGATGATGAGTCTTGAAGCTCCTTTAGAATACCTTCCCATACTGATTTTCCATTCTCCCAACTATCCTTTGTGGCAATCAACATCCTATTCAGAGACTCCAATTCAATCATAATTTCATCTGCACCTTCTGAAGTATCATGAGTCAGGTTTATCTTTTCAAACTTTTCTGTGCAAGCTAAATCCTTCCCAACTAGAGTGAATTCAACTCTTGCAATGTCATTCAACCTATCAAATTTCTTGATAATTTCTTCCTTCTACATCTATAAAACAAAGAATTTTTCTTTATGCATAGAGATTGCATTCTAGGTTGAGTTGTCTTTATCTTTAGATAGACTATAAGTATCAGAGACTATTGATAGCTAAAACTAAATGGAATCTATAGCAACCTTCATATTCGAAGTGTCATCTGGCCACTTTAAGCAATAAGGAAGAACAACATTAGTGGTGCGGAGCACCCGCAAAGGACTGCTTGTTTGAAGTTCTTATTTTTGTTGTGCTATCATAAGGTCATGTTGACCATTATTTTAGGTGCTTAGGGTGTTTTTGAACTTTGGGAAAGAAGGTGACAAGTATTAAATAGTTTTACAACTTCATTTTGTTAAGTTGTCTAGTGTTGGCAAGGTGTCTGAAAACACAGCGGGTTTTACAAAGGTTGTTTTTAGGTCATTTAGAAGCCCGACCCAAGCATCTAAACTGTTTTGGAAGCCTATTTAAGGCATGCCTCAACTTTGGAAAGAGGTTAGACATTTTTATGTTGAGTGACATTTCTTTGAAAATTGAAAAAAAGTACAAAGACAGTTTTTCTGCATTTTTGTGTTAAAAACTGAACTTTAATGGCGTAGCTCTGCTATCTTCTTGGTTGTAGTATGTAGTATTTACATTTTATAAGCTTGAAGTGCCATCTTTCTATCTTTGTATACCTTTTTCCTTCTTTTATCTGTAAATACTTTGTTTTCTGTCATTTTCAGTCTTGTAGCAAGCTGTTTTTAATAATGGAGTTCTAGGGTGCCTTTCCACTGTACAAATTGTACGACCTTTTGGGAAATGTGCCTAGGCTCCGTGCTTGTAAATATGGTAGCTGTACATATGGTAGGTGTTAGGTTTTCTTTGGTTGCAGGAGCTGGAAGAAACGCCTTGCCCTAGGCGAGCCAGTGAAGAGCACAGCTAGGAAAGGCTGCAGAACAACGTTAATAACTTGCAGGGGAGAAAAGATTTTTGAAAAATTATTTTTGGAGAATTTAGGGGAAGGTCTTGGCCACGTATGGTGATAAGGAGGAGAGCCCAACAATCTGTTTAGGAGAACTTTTCACCAGTCCTAAAACTGTTTCTGAGCAGTTTAGAACCCTAGCTGCTTGACAAATTTGGTGTTTGGACAACACACGGCCTGAGCAAGAATAAAACCCTAGAAATCTTGAAGGTGTAGATAGGGGAAACACATTACCTAAGTCAAGAACCTAAGTCGTTTGGTGGGTTTAGGAGGGAAAAGCAATTTACTTCTATTCAGAGGCTCAATGGCTACTAGCCTTTCAAACCCTAAGAAAGCATCTTGTGAAAGCGATGGCAAGATAGAAACTTGTGGTTGTCTAAGAACCCTAGACAAGCCATTTTGAAGTCTTTGTAACCTTTTCTAACCCCTGAAAGAACCTAGAAAAAGGTTGAGTTTATTTGGTCTTTAGGGCAGATTAAGGGCCAAAGGAGAATGAAGCGTTGAACCAAGGAATGGTTGGGTTATTCAAAATTTGTCAAGATAGTGAGGTTGGCAGGAGAACCAGGGGAACTTAGACAAGGTAAAGTTCCTATAGGTTAAGGTGGAACTGCAATTTCACCAAGGAGGTCTATGACAAGGCCTAGCGCAGGAATCTGTGGTTGCTTCCTGCAACTTCTAAAACAGTGTGTTTGAGTTCCTGCAGCCTCCCTATCAGATTGGTATCAGAGCAAGTTAAAGATTTGGGAAAGAGGAATATATGTTAGAGGTGGAGTCAAGTGAATCTCCCGTCATGGTGACAAATTCACAATTAGCCAAGAGGGTTGAAGAACAAGAAGAGGACAACAAGTCTTTAAAAGAAAGAATAGAGCAACTTGAGAAAGCATTGAACAATGCAAGGTTGGAAGGAAAGGTACCAGAGGAAGAAGAGGTTCCAGAGGAAGACAAGGTCCCTGAACCTGACCCTGTTTTGGAGGAGGAGCCTTTCTTGAAGGCATTGAAAGCCTTGAGTGTAAAAGGACTTGAGGGAGTACCATTATTTAGTGGGAAAATGGAACCTGATTTGGTCATGGATTGGATAGAAGGCATGGAGAATCATTTTAAGTGTGATGGAGTTACTGAAGCTCAGAAGGTGAAGGTTGCTAAGTCAAGATTGAGAGGATCAGCCTTGACATGGTGGAAGTTTATTCAGACTGAAAGGGAGAAAGAAGGCAAACAACCCATATCAACTTGGAAAGGAATGGTTGCTAAGGTAAAGGAAGCCTACATGCCAGATGACTATGAGATTCAGTTGCACAAGAAGAGGCAAAGTCTAAGGCAAAAAGACCAAGATGTAAACACTTATACTGAAGAGTTCCAAAAGCTTTGCTTGAGATCTAATGTAACAGAGGATGAGAGCCTAAAAGTGGATAGGTATCTTAATGGCTTAAAATGGAACATCCAAGAAGAGATGGCTCTTTTGAGTCCTAAAACAGTACATCAATGTTATCAGTTGGCTATCAAGATTGAAGAAAGGAACAAGAGGAAGCATGATCAGTCTTCCAAGGGTAGAGGCAAAGGCAGAGATCAAAGAGGACAGCGTGGTGGTTACCAAGGAAGAGGCAGTGACCAAAGAAACCAAGGAGAATCAAAACTCACCGGGCATGGAGGTGAAGCATCCTCAAGAGGAGGATTTAACAAAGGAAGAGGACCTCAAGGAGGTTCAAACAGAGGAAGAGGAGCACGTAGGAGCAACTCTTATTTTGCAAACATGAAGTGTTATCATTGTAACCAACTAGGTCACCCTACTTATAGATGTCTGGAGAAAGAATCCACTTCTAGCAATGAGAAAAGAGTGGCCTATGCACAAGAGGACACTATGAGTCCTAAGGCAACTGAGATCAGTCATATAGAATCTGAAATTGGAGAGAATCTGATGTTTAACAGAGTTCCGATCAGTTAGGCAGTCAAAGAGGAACCTAAGCAAAGAAGAGCTCTTTTTAGAGTAAGGTGCAAGATACTTGGGAAAGTATGCAAAGTCATTGTGGATTCTGGTTCAACAAACAATATAATCTCAGAGGAGGTAGTAACTAAGCTAAAGTTGGAGAAGGTACCTCACAATAACCCCTACAAGGTCACATGGTTGAACAAAGGGCAGAGTGTTTTAGTTAATGAGCAAGTAACAGTGGAATTTTCAATTGGAGGCTATAAAGACAAGCTGGTTTGTGATGTATTACCCATGGATGCATGCCATCTACTACTGGGCAGACCATGGCAATATGATAGAAGTGCCATTTATGATGGGAAAGAGAACACCATCTCATTCAAGAAGGATGGAAGAACCTTCAAACTGCAGTCATTGACAGAGGAAGATGAAGGACAGTCAAAGGTGCCTAACATCATGTTGAGTAGTGGTAAGGAGTTCCTTAAGGACCTACACCAAGGAAATGAAGGATATGTGATCATGATGTAGTCCAAAGAGGAAGAAAAAGCTGAAAGGACAGTCTTACTAGAAGCAGTCCAAAAGTTGCTTGATAAGTACAAGAGCATAGTTAGTGATGGAACACCTAAAACTTTACCTCCAAAGAGAGCTATAAGTCATCAAATTGATTTCATACCTAGAGCTTCATTACCTAACAAAGCAGCATACAAGCTTACACCAGAGCAGAACCTAGAGGTGGCTAGGCAAGTGCAAGAGTTATTGGATCAAGGTTTGATTCAAAAGAGCATCAGCCCTTGTGCAGTACCAGTGGTATTAGCAACAAAGAAAGGAGGTAATTGGAGACTTTGTACTGGTTCTAGAGCAATAAATAGAATCACAATTAGGTATAGGTTCCCTATTCCTAGTATAGAAGATTTAATGGATTGCCTTGGAGGAGCACAATATTTCACCAAGTTGGACCTCAAGAGTGGTTACCATCAAATCAGGATTAAGGATGGAGATGAGTGAAAGACAGCTTTTAAGACAAATGATGGCTTATATGAGTGGAAAGTGATGCCATTTGGCCTCTCAAATGCCCCTAGCACGTTCATGAGACTAATGAATGAAATGCTTAAGGATTTCACAGGGATTTTTGTGGTAGTATACCTTGATGACATACTGATTTTCAGTAAGACAGCAGAAGAACACCTCAAGCATGTGGAGATGGTTCTTAAAAGGTTGCAAGAAGAGAAGTTGGCAATCAATCTAGAGAAGTGTGAGTTCTTCAAGCAGGAACTTGTGTATTTGGGGTTTGTAGTATCTCAAGGAACGTTAAATATGGATCCAAGCAAGGTGGAAGCCATCCTAAACTGGCCCACACCAACCACAACAATAGAGGTAAGGAGTTTCCATGGATTAGCCCAATTTTATAGAAAATTCATAAGGAATTTCAGTGGTATATGTGCACCAGTCCTAGATACTATTAAAGGTGGTCTAAAAACAAAGTTTCAATGGACTCAAGAGGTTGATAAAGGGTTTGAAAAATTGAAACAAGAAGTGGCAACTCAACCTATTCTATTATTGCCTAGTTTTGACAAGTTGTTCACAGTTGAGTGTGATGCAAGTGGAGTAGCAGTAGGAGGAGTACTTAGTCAAGAAGGTAGGCCTGTAGCCCTCTTTAGTGAAAATATCAATGAAGCCAAGCAAAAATACTCCACCTATGATCTAGAATTATATGCTTTAGTGCAATCCCTAAGGAAGTGGAGGCATTATTTGTTACCCAAAGAGTTTGTGGTTTTTACTGATAACCAGGCACTTAGTTATATCAACACCCAAGAAAAACTAAGTAATAGGCATTTGAAATGGATGGAATACATCCAAGCATTCACATTCACTATCAAGCACAAGAAAGGGCAAATGAATAAGGTGGCAGATGCATTAAGCAGAAGAATGCTGACAGTGCAGGAAATACAACTAAAGAGCATTGGATTAGAGAGTTTCAAAGATCTCTATGGTGAAGATGAAGACTTCTCAGAAGCTTATAAGGTATGCTCTGATTTTGAAAATCATTTTCATAGCCAATATGCTGAGTATACACTACAAAATGGACTGTTATTTAAGGGTAATCATTTATGTGTTCCAAGAGGGTCAATGAGAGAAAATCTGATTCAAGAAAAGCATAATGGCAGTCTTAGTGGGCATTTTGGTATCAATAAAACTTTAGAGCTGGTACAGAGGTTTTATTACTGGCCTAAGCTAGCAAGAGATGTTAGAAAATATGTGGAACAATGTGTTATTTGCATGAAATCTAAGGGAGGAGCTAGCAATGCTGGTTTGTATCAACCCGTTCCCATTCCTAACAGACCATGGGAGTGTGTGAGCATGGATTTTGTGGTAGGTCTTCCTAAGACCAAGACTAGTTTTGACAGTATTTATGTTGTGGTAGACAGATTTAGTAAGATGAGTCACTTCATACCTTGCAAAACTACTCATGATGCAAGCTACATAGCTCATCTTTTCTTCAAGGAAGTTGTTAGGATCCATGGACTACCTCTAAGTATTGTTTCTGACAGAGATGTGAAGTTCATGAGTCACTTTTGGAAGACTCTATGGAGTAGGTTAGGAACAAATCTGTCTTTTGGATCAGCTTACCATCCTCAGACCGATGGTCAAATAGAGGTGGTTAACAGAGTGTTGGGTAATCTTTTAAGGTGCTTAACTAAAGAATATGGACAAACCTGGGATATGGTAATTTCTCAAGCTGAATATGCTTATAATGATAGTGTCAATAGAACCACAGGGAAATGTTCTTTTGAGGTTGTGTATGGGATGCACCCAAGAGGTATTTGTGAGCTCAGAGACCTTGGATCTATGGAGCATAGGAGTGGACATGCTGAAGACTTCACTCAGACCATGAAAGAGATTCATGAGTAGGTCAAGAACACAGTCATGGTAGCAACCCAAAAGTTGAAGGAGAAAGTTGATTTGTCAAGGAAGGATGTACAATTTGCAGTTGGGGACTATGTTATGGTCCACCTCAACAAATCCAAATTGCAGAAGGGAATTTCAACCAAGTTATAGATGAAAAGAGTGGGTCCATGCAAGGTGTTAGCCAAATATGGCAAGAATGCATATAAGGTGGAATTACCATCAGACTTGGGCATCTCTCCAGTTTTCAATGTTGCAGATTTGATCAAGTACAAGGGATCAGTTAGGGATGTGGATCAGAACAGTCAAGAAGTTCTCAAGGACATCAGCAATGTACCCTTCCCTCATCCAGACAAGCTACAAGCAGAGAAGATCTTGGAGTCAAGAGTGAAAAAGACTACAAGGCACAAGGTGTACATGGAACATCTTGTCAAATGGAAGGATAAGCATGAATCTGAAGCTACCTGGGTAGAAGAAGTAGATTTTAAGAAGCAAGGCATTGAAATATCTCTAATCTCTCCTAAATTTCCTTAGTTGTTTGAGCTGAGAGGGGGAGAATGGTGCAGGAGCACCTGGGAAAGGACTATTTTGTTTTTGAGTTCTTAAATTTTGTGGTGCTATCATAAGGTCATGTTGACCATTATTTTAGGTGCTTAGGGTGTTTTTGAACTTTGGGAAAGAAGGTGACAAGTATTAAATAATTTTACAACATTATTATGTTAAGTTGTCTAGTGTTGGCAAGGTGTCTGAAAACACAGCGGGTTTTACAAAAGTTTTTTTAGGTCATTTTGAAGCCCGACCCAAGCATCTAAATTGCTTTGGAAGCCTATTTAAGGAATGCCTCGACTTTGGAAAGAGGTTAGACGTTTTTATGTTGAGTGACATTTCCTTGAAAATTAAAAAAAAATGTACAAAGATAGTTTTTCTGCATTTTTGTGTTAAAAACTAAACTTTAATGGTGTAGCTCTGCTATCTTCTTGTTTGTAGTATGTAGTATTTACATTGTATAAGCTTTAAGTTCCATCTTCTATCTTTGTATACCTTTTTCCTTCTTTTATTTGTAAATACTTTGTTTTCTGTCATTTTCAGTCCTGTAGCAAGCTGTTTTTAAAAATGGAGTCCCAGGGTGCCTTCCCATCATACAAATTGTACGAACTTTTGGGAAATTTTCCTAGGCTCCGTGCTTGTAAATATGGTAGTTGTACATATGGTAGGTGTTAGGTTTTTTTTGGTTGCAGGAGTTGGAAGAAACGCCTTGCCCTAGGCGAGCCAGTGAAGAGCCCGGCTAGGAAAGGCTGCAATACAGCGTTGATAACTTGCAAGGGAGAAAATATTTTTGGAGAATTTAGGGGAAGGTCTTGGCCACATATGGTGATAAGGAAGAGAGCCCAGCAATCCATTTAGGAGGAGAACTTTTCACCAGTCCTAAAACTATTTCTGAGTAGTTTAGAACCCTAGCTGCTTGACCAATTTGGTGTTTGGACAGCACATGGCTTGAGCAAGACTAAAACCCTTGAAATCTTGAAGGTGTAGATAGGGGAAACACATTACCTAAGTCAAGAACCTAAGTCCTTTGGTGGGTTTAGGAGGGAAAAGTAATTTACTTCTGTTCAGAGGCTCAATGGCTACTAGCCTTTCAAACCCTAGGAGAGCATCTTGTGAAAGCGATGGCAAGATAGAAACTTGTGGTTGTCTAAGAACCCTAGACAAGCCATTTTGATGTCTTTGTAACCTTTTCTAACCCCTGCAAGATCCTAGAAGAAGGTTGAGTTTATTTGGTCTTTAGGCAGATTAAGGGCCAAAGGAGAATGAAGCGTTGAACCAGGGATTGGTTTGGATGTTCAAAATTTGTCAAGATAGTGAGGTTGGCAGGAGAACCAGGGGAACTTAGACAAGGTAGAGTTCCTATAGGTTAAGGTGGAACAGCAGTTTCACCAAGGAGGTCTATGACAAGGCCTAGCGCAGGAATCGGTGGTTGCTTCCTGCAGCTTCTAAAACAGTGTGATTGAGTTCCTGCAGCCTCCCTATCATAGTGATTGAGTAGGTAATGTATATGTCAAGAAGATTACATCAGGATATGTATTCCACATGGGTTCAGGTGTAATCTCATGGGAATCCAAGAAGCAACCCATTGTCTCCCTCTCCATAGTAGAATTTGAGTATATTGTAGTAAATGCATTAGCATGTTAGGCTATTTGGTTGATGAGGATCCTTGTAGACTTGAAGGAGTAGAAAGATGATAGTATAACCATTCATTGTGACAATATTTCTTCTATAGCCCTAACAAAGAATCCAATCTTTCACAAATGAAAAAAAAAACACATTGAGATTCATTACCACTTCATAAGGGAATTGGTAGAACATGGTGAGATAAAACTTCAATATTGCAGATTTGAGCAGCATCTCATTGATATATTCACCAAGGCATTGTAAAAAGATAGTTTTGAATGCCTAAGAGATAGGCTTGGCATTGTAGAAAACACAAGAAATGTGTATCCCCGGAAAGGAGATAACTTCAGATATCAGCTTCGAAAGAAAATTGCAGAATGATATCTAACTTCAAATTAAGGGGGGGTGTTGGAATTTAATCCTTAGTCAGACGATAATCTACCCCCATCTCAGTTTGCATAGTTTGACCTACCATAAATTAATATGATAGGTAAGTTTGAAATTCAAACTATGATTTTTTTTTAGTAGTTATTTTTTGGGATTGGAAGAAGAACCTACAACAACAAAAGGAGAATGTTCTGCTGACAACAAGGAGATAACAATAGTGAAAAAAAAGGAATGTTTAGTAGACACAATGGACAAACAACAGGAAGCTACAAAATAACAACCAACTCTAGATTGGGTGCATGAATAGCATAAAGTATTAGAAAATAATCCAAATTGTATGTGTTTTATTTTTGTAGTGTAAAATATAGCAAGTACTTTGTGGTTTTGTAATTTTGGAAAGCTAAGGAATATATATATATATATATATGTTTCTATGTGATATACATTTTACTATCTTTGTGTTTTATTTTTATGTTATGTCTACCATTTTGTAATAACAATAATATTGTTTGTTGCCCCTTTCCTACCAACAAGATAATATCTTGCAAGGGCTATACAAATAGAATAAAAATTTTTATTAAGCTAAAAGCCTCAAACTAAGAGTTATCTTAGAAGTTGGAATCACAAACTTAGAGATCAAAGCTTTTGATTTCTTTGAACATGACCCATGGTAATAATGCATTGGGGTGTAGAAATATTGTCAATATCTAGGATGATGATGAATTGCATGAAATTGAAATAGATGAAGAAGGTCATGCAAATTGATCTATTGCAAAATATTCCAAACCAACATGAAAACATATTGAAGATGAAGATGATAAGAAGCCCAATGGATATAAGATATTGATCTACTACATATAGTTATCTCAAGTTATTTGTATTCAACTAGAGAATGTCATCCCTAATAAGAGCCAATGTTACCTTTTAATTTTAAAAAATCATCGATAATCCTTTTCAATGACACTTTATGGAAATTTTACAGGTCAAATGAAGTTGAGACAGGATCAAACAATCCAAGTAATAAGTAAAGAAAATCAAATGACCATGACTTGAAGAATGCTAGCTTTATTACTTAGTGGACTAGTCATAGTGAAGCCCATTTAGTATCCCAATTCAATTCATAAAATTCATATCTATTTTATGATATTAGATTATATTAATTATTTGAATTAATTAATTTAATCATCATATATATATATATATATATATTTAAAGGATAATAGCCTATATATATTATTTATTTATAAATAGTAATTACAATATCTTTACACTTCAAAATTGATCAAACTCTAATCAAATCATTTTTCTACCATTTTAACTATAATCATAGGCCTTTCAGTTGTATACATAGTCATGAGCATTCAGTATGATATTTTTCAAAATATAGTATATGCTACAAATGTCAAAGCTTGGAGGAGACATATGAAGTTGCATGATGTGAAGATTTATCTAGGTACAAGTATGTGCATACTTAAATGTTTCTTATCATAACCAAAATCCCTTCATGCATTGCTTACTGATTGTAACTTGCATACCAAAAAATCTCCCTAGCAGCACCAAAAAATGCTTCCATCAATGCCTCCCATCTACTTCTACAAACATGACTACCTACTGCTTCTTTGATTTCCAACCCAAAAAAGAACTTGTGTGGCCATCTACTTATTCTTTCATTTGCATTATCTTTACTGAGTTCTCACCTTGCTCTTCATTTCCCTCTTCCATATTTTGAGAGTTGGTAGTGACATTCATATTAGGGATAGCTCATGGCCGATGGAAATTTCCTACTTGAGGGAAAGGCACCAAAATATTCTGATGCAAATTTTGGGGTACCCCCTACGATGTTGGAGGATATCTTTCTTGCTGACGGTGATTAATACAGGTTGTTGCATGGTAACAATTATGATGTAGTAGGAAAGACATAGAATGTTACTTCTCCCTAAACCATTCATGTCTCATTTTCTAGATGGTGACTATACCTTGACAAAGCCCTATTAAGATGACTTGGGTCACTATGCTCAAGGGAAGATTTTAAGGCATCAAAATATTTGACAAATGCTCTATTACAGGGTAAGAAATGTGGTGGAAAAATTCCACCAACATAGCCATCACCCATACCAAACACATATTTCTTGGTGCAGATCAAGAGGGCATCATTTTGAAGGAATACCTCATTAACCATTTTTTCTACTATTAAACTTACTGATTCTAGACACTGCAACATATCCATGAGATTGGAGATAAAAATAGAGAGAATATTTGAAGGAAATATTAACCTTTTTGTCTTAGGATGAAGGATTTTTGTCCCTATGACACACTTGAGGAATATATAATCACAAGGGAATCAAAGCTTGAACAATGTCTGTTGTCGAACTTCATTCAAGCTACCTGGGAGCGACAACTCCCAACGCTGAATTGGAAACCAAATGTGAAAGTTCTTTGGCCGGTAATCTATCTCTGTTGCAAATCTTTTGGCCAATGCACCACCTTAGCCTAGACATTCACAATCCTTAATTGAGCTTTAACCCACAAAAGATTAGAAGTTAAAATCTCTTAGCTTTTAATATGTCTACATAATCCTACAAACAATGTTTTCTTTTTCCATCATTTGCTTGCTCTAGGTGAAATAAATAGAAGAGATTTATCCTAATATCACAACCTTTAATGATGGCTTAGTATTCAGAATCAATAAATCTTTTGCAAACTATTAGAAAATTGACATGTAACACATGCCGTTGAAGCCTCACATGCCTCTAGGATAATCAAAGATATATGGTATAGTAATACACATGATAATTTTGTACCGAATTCCTAGAGAGCATACCATGAATTGATTAAATTTATGAACTTGCAATCATAAAACAAATGTTAAAACCTTTGAAAGAACATATATGCGAAACCTGAGCTTGCCACACCATGGATATGACATCACCAGTTTTCTCTGTATCCTCCTGAGGGGTAAAAATTTAGTGATTCACACATATAGTATCTTACATCAACTTCAAATAGTTATGAGATGATTACATCACATTAGGTTAAGAACATGCTCTTATTAGATTCCTATAAATGCAATCCTGACAACACATGATTTATCATACCCACACATCTATGAGCAAACAATTAGCACATAAGCTTGTGTACCCTCAAATCTAAGAAAAACCATTGCCATGGAAGCCTGGCCTACACACATGGACTACCAAGTCATCTTCTTGCCACGAAGGCATGTTGCCACAAAATCCTAGATTACTCACTAGAATTTCCTAATTCATCCATTTTCCACAGGCCTGAATTTCACACTTAGAGTTCAAAGAAAACCACTTACATCCCTTGCTAATATGCATGAAAATCCACATAACCACAATTTTAATTTGTGGTGTAATTAGATTTACAAAAAAAAAAATCATTTCCCTTAAGAGAGAGAAAATAAAACATTTATACATGTAGAAGAGTACCCTCCCTTAACATAATTTCTTCAAATTTAGGAAGCATTTTCTCCAACACAACCATATGTGCAATTTCATCAGTTGTTTGATGACAACCAAGATTAGCTAGATAATTTGGCATACAATTGCCTTCTCTATAGACATGGAGAATTTGATAGTGTTCTATTTTGTCTAGCAAGTTCCAAATCTATTTTACAATATACCCAATCTTCCAATTGACAAAGATTCCCTGCATGCATTTATCAAAATCAAAGAATCTCCCTCTATTTGAAGCTTGGGTAACTTAAGAGAAATTTGTAATTTTAAGCCTTGAAGCAAAGATTGAGCCTCAGCTGCGTTGTTAGTCCCTGTTTTCAATTGAAAATATTTAGCACATAAAACCATTCCTTTATAGTCCTTGATTGCAATTCCAACTCTAGAAGGACCTAGATTCCCCCTTGTTGCCCCATAAAAGTTCAATTTAAATAAACTTGTTGGGGGGTGCTTCCAAGAAATGATATCCTTGTTTACTTTTTAGCCTAGCTGATGAAGACTCCCTTTGAAATGCAGTTTGAGAAGAGATCATTTGATCATTAACTTTGAATCCTAGTCAGTAAAGATTGAACCAACATGTTTTACCATTTTCACATACCCATTTTCTATTTTTGAGATAGATTGCTCCAACAAGAGTAATAATTGATCCATGTTGAATTTTTTTTCCTGAAGATGCATTTGTTTCTTGCCCACCAAATAGCCCATGTTACTGAAGCTAGAATAATGCACCAAATGCTTTCGAAAGAAAGATATTTTGTAAGCCTCTAGCCAACTTGAAAATAATTTCCAAAGAGTTTCAGGAAATGTCGATTGCCAATTCATTTTGGATACTAAAAATGACCAACATGCTTGAGCTATTGGACATTGTAAAAATAAATGATTGACATTTTTAGGTTCTTGTGCACATATGACACATTGAAATGGATTTTCTATCCCAAGTTTTGTTAACTTATCACTTGACAATATTCTATTTTTTATAGGTAACCATGAAAATCAACCAACTTTGGGTAATACCTTTGAATTCCAACAAAATTCGTATGATCTTTGCACCCCTTCTTGTGAAGCAACTTGAGAAACTGAATTGTAATCCTTTTAACTATGTAACTTCCCAATTTTTCTTTTGTCCATATCAATCTATCAACACCTGAAGAAATGAAAACAATCCTTTTAGAAAGAGCAGATTGAAGGGGTGTTTTATGAACAACATTAATAGGAACATTTTAAAATCCTTCCATATGACTTTCCTTGTTAATATATCAACATGATGAACATAGTATTTGAACCTTGAGCCCAACATTCAGATAAATAATTTTTAGAAGTTTTAAAATTGTGTAAAGCATTCAAGACTAGGTAACCATTCCATGAGTATTTCTAGAAAAAAGGCTTGATTACCATTATTTACCTCCCAAGACAAATGTGGAAGAATGAATTTTCTGCATGAAACAACAAAATTCCATATTGCATAACCTATAGGTGGATTTGACACTATTAGAATTCTTGATGGATTTAGATTATCCAGATACTTATGCTACATGATCCGACACCATTTTAAATGAGGATTTGTATACATACACCAAACCATTTTAGCTCCTAGTGTTAAATTCCTTTATGCCAAACTACATGTAAACCTACCCCCCCTTTTAATTTCTCTAAACACATGGTTTCTAGGGATATTAAAGGATTTTTTTTGTCTATATTACCAATCCATAAAAAACTTCTAATCAACTTTTGAATTTGTTGTGCAATGGATTTGAGAGCCTTTAAAACTAACATAAAGTAATTTGGAATTGATGAAAGGATAGATTTTTCCAACAAAATTCTGCCTGACAAAGACAACCATCTCCTTTTCCATGATAAAATTCTTGATTTTATACTAACAATAATTTTGTGCCAATGAGAGATCTTATCCTAACCTAAAAAAAAGGAAATACCAAGATATTTTCAAGGTAGTTGTTCTTGCTAGAACCCAAGCAACTTCATTATCATTTTTTCTATTGATTTTTGTGTGTTAAAAACATACACTTTTGACTTACACTCATTAATATTTTCCCCAAAATCAAAGGTATATCTATCCACCAATGCTTTAATCTATTTAACTTCTACAACAATCTTTCTAGAAAGGAGAGTATTGTTAGAAAATAAAAAATGAGTAGCTGATATGGATGTGTTGGGGATACAAATTCGATGTATGATTCCTTGTTCATATGCTTTGCAAAATGACCTAGTCAAGGCCTTTGCTAAGTTAATAAATAAAAAAGGTGAAAGAGGATCACCTTGACGCACTCCTTGAGTGAATCCAGAAAAACCTACTGGGGAGCCATTTAACAACAATGAAAACTTGGCACCTGAAAAATAGGAAATGATCCATTTGCACCATTTTTGAGAAAAAGAAAACCTTTGTAGCACCTGCTTCAAGAAAGACCAATTCACCCTATCATATGCTTTTTTCATATCCAATTTAGTAATAATAGAAGACAACTTGTTTGCAGCTATTGAATGAAGAACTTCATGTGCCATAATAGCACCTTCTGTCATTTCCCTTCTAGGCACAAAACCCCCTGCTCTTCAGATATGATTTAGACACCAAAGGGTGTAAGCAGAGATACATAGTCTTTGTTAAAATTTTGTATATCACATTACAAATTGAAATTGGTCTAAAATCTAGAAAATTTCTTGGTTAGTCTATCTTTGGGATGATAACTATATGAGTTAAATTAAATTTATTTAAAATTATACCTAGCTTTCTTGACTCCTCTAATACATTTAAGACATCAATTCTAATAAAATCCCAACATTTCTAAAAATTTTTGTTGTAAATCCATTAGAACCTAGTGATTTATTAGGAGGAAAAGAAAAAAAAACTTCCTTATGTTCTTGAATTGAGAAAGGTGCCAACAACTTCTCATTATCTTTAAGAGATATTAGATTTGGAATCACTTGAATAAGTTCCTCTCTACCCCTTGACAATTGGGCATTCACATCCTTATTGGTAGACAACAAAGATGAAAATAATTTGATACCTTCCTTTTGTATCTCCTCCTCCTTTGTTAACAAAACACCTGTCTCATTGTCATGAATAGAGAATAAGGATTTTTTTGATCTCTTTACTTGTGTTGACATGTGAAAAATCTTTATATTCTTATCCCCATCCTTTAACCAAAGCTCTCTTGATTTATGCCTCCAATACACTTCTTCTCTTAATAGAAACTCCTTCCATTCAACTTGCAATTTCCTCTGCTCTTCAAAGATTATATCATCTAACCCATTAGTAATGATGAGCTCATTAGTCTTAGAGAGTCTCTTGTACACAAAATCTTTTTGAAAAAAAAGATCTTAAAAATTTGAAGATTCCAAATTTTAATATGTTGTTTTTGTTGGAAGTGGATTCAGTCTGAGAGGGGGGGTGAATCAGAGTGATACATATTTTAACTCTTAAAGCACAAGTTAAACTTTTGACCATTAACTCAATGCAACTTTGTTTATGCGATTGCAACTTGAAACTTAACTTAACATTTAACACATATTAAAAACATCATATGATATGTTCAATTAAGCTTTATGAACAATCTTTTTGTGCTTTTCAAAACAAAACTTAAAGACTCCACAAAATATAACATTGCTTTACTTTTAACATACTTTTAAACATTCACACATGGAGTATAAAATGCATATTTCAATTTGCTTTATGAAATACTTTTAATGATCATATTTGCACAATTTACTTTGTATTACAGACTTGAACAAATTGACAATAATATTTTGAACAAACTCAATGTATCAGAGCATTGACCAACTGAATGAGCACATTAACATGAAACTGAATGAGAGACAAAAACACATCACATAATACAAATATTTTCTGAGTGGAAAAACCCTCTTGGGGTATAAAAAACCACTCACAAACTAATCCTTTTATTCATTCAAAAGAGCACCAACTTTGTTACAATGTGGAGCACCAACTCCATGTACAAACTGAAGCACCCACTTCAAGTTAGAAGCACCAACTTCATGTACAAATTGAAGCACCAACTTCACAGGAGCAACAACTCTATTTTCAAAGTTTCAAACATAATACATGATTTTCAATAATGCCCAATAAAATATTTGTAATCAAATCAAAGATGTAAACCTTTTAAACTCTCTCTTTACCCATTTCAAATACAAATGATATCACTATGATAACAATACTTTGATTAGACTATATCTTCTCATGACCGTATCATGTGATTTTGGCAAGTATATATACAATGTTTTTTATGAGCAGTTATTCTTTTCCAAAAGTTCCCATATACAATATCCAATATCAAATTTGAAAGAATATTTACAAGTTGTCTTAATTTTATTTTGAGATAAAACTAAAGAAATTGCAAAATTATTTGAAGTTGAGAATCGAAAAATTTCAGATGTTAAAACATAATCAGATGTTACCCAATTTGGAGAAGATAGAAACTTGTCTAACCTCTCCACTATTTGAAGAAATATTTTCCTCCTATTTGTCCAAGTAAACTTACCATTTAGTGGGATGATATCAATAAGTGCATTGTCCTATATAAAAGAAGATAAATCTTCCATATCCTTCTTGGAGGGGCCTATACCATCTTTTTTTTCTGCTAACGATGTTATTGTTGAAAAAGTGAGGTGTTTATGTAGCTTAATACTTTGTAAAACTTTATGATTGCTGATCTAAATATGTATTCTTTGTTACAAATTATTTTTGGGTGATTATCTGATTAATCCATTTTACCATTTGTAGAATGAAGAAAAAAGTTGTAGAAGAATTAGATAGGATATTAGAAGATACACAACATATATCATGGAGAAACCCTTTTGGGAAAAAACTCCACCAAGAATCAATGTATTATTTAATCTCTGATGTAGATTGCGATAATTCCAATCCTTCCTTGAGATGCTTCTTCTACCTTCAATAAATCTTCTACACAACCTACAATAAAACTGATACTGACTCTCTTCAACTTGCTTGAGATAAATATGCATTAAAAAACTTTGTAAACTCAACACGAGTTATAATTACAATGGTCAAGCCCCATCCCTAAAAGGTACACCTATCTCTTGCAAGTAGAGCTATGCCATGAAGAAAAATGTCAAATCATCTCCATGCATGTGGGCGTCCCAAATTGATGTAGCAACCCAACCTCTATTCTGCAAATAGCTTCAAGGCTCTATCCTCAAAGTAGGCACCCAAGAGTGGTCCCACTTAACTTAGCCTTCTAAAATATCTTAACATGCAAAGGAGTTAATTCCAAGAAGCCAACTTGGGCTCCCAAGTTGGGTCCGAGTCATTTTTTGTTAACTGAAACATTTCTCAATGCCATTCATGCAAGAATGGTCATCCCTTGTTAACTAAAGGTAGTTCTTGTTATTTGTCATGAAACTCAAGTCATTAGCCATGAATTCCAAGTTAAATAAATTTATTTGGCATTCAACTAAAACTAACTAAAGATAACTAAACCATAATTAAATTGAATTGAACTGAACTTCATGCATGCAAACATCAAACCCTAACTCTTAGGATATTTACATGCATTCAGAAGTGTTATCTCTTACTCCAAATAGTTAACTGAACTCAATGTGAGTGTCACCTACCATGTGGGTGCCCCATGTGCCCCTATTATTTAGGAACTCATATTAGACACCCTCACATGCTCCTAACATTTAAAATTAATTAAAAATGTTAATTCACATGATTATTTCATCAAATGTTAATCTCTTTCTAATCCCAGTGTTGGGGAACACTTTCCAAGGACTTAGGAGATACATGAAATAAATAATGTTTAGGATTGCAATTAAATGGCATCCTATTTCCAATAGTTATTACATTGAAGTCCCCTGTAAGAATAACTTTATCTTGACCCAATAATTCAATAGATTGTTTCAACTTATCACCCAACAATTTCTTACCCACTGAATAAGTTGGGCCATAAACATTTATTTCCCAAAAAGACAAGTCAAAGTGGGCCACCTTCATTAATTTCCAATTGGACTCACATGTAACATTACTAATATGTATTGATTTTGGAATTCCATAATGATATAAGTCCTCCTGAAGCACCTTGTGATGGCAAACACAAAGAATTACACTTGGACTAGCTCTTAGAGAAATTACCAAAAGAATCAATTAATATTTTTGTTTCTTGAAGAAGTACCAAATTAGCCCACAAGCATCCAATTACTACTTGACTTGGACTCTCTTGTCAGTGGCATTAATGCCTTTAACATTCCAAGATAATATCCTCCTAACCTCCTAGGAGAGCAACAAGCTCTCCTTGGTCTTTTTTGTTTCATACCACCTCCCATTTGAGCATCCAATGTTGATTGGATCCCTACTTCAATTTCTTCTTGCAGTTTGGTTGCTAAAGATTTCCTTAGTCTCTTAGAAGGTGACCTTTTGTTGGAGGAAGAGGATAACGAAGATTGAAAGATAAATAATGACATAAGACCATATTTCTCTTCCACTTCCCCTGTTATATCAGAAGCAATTTCTTCTATTAAATGTTATCCAACATAAATTAAGGCTTCATCTACAAAACTTTCAAACTCTTTATCTAGAGGCATATTAAAAGACTGAGACAAACTTTGGGTATTTGTGTTTTGAACAAAATTCTCATTAAAAATGTCATCCTTTTCTTGAATATTAAACACCTTAAACACTTCATCCAATTGATTTGTCATACCAAAAGTCAACATTGAAGCACATTGATTTAGATGACAAATATTGGAAAACTTAAATTGAGGGATGAAGTTTAGAGTTTGAAGAAATATATTAACTAGAGATAAGAAATGTTTATCCCAACCTTGAGAAAAAGAAATACATATAAATCTGCTACTTACAATGGGACGAAGGACTTGAAACTAACAATAGAAGGAACCATGTCCATATTAACTAGATGATAAAAAAAATGGACCTTTGTTTCCTCCTAGACACTTTAATGGAGGCTCAGACCGAGAATCACATAAAACTCACCCTAACTAATGATAGAATAGAGCATCTGAAATAAATTAATTACATACTTTCCTTGACTGATAACAAACAGGAGCCTTTGGTAACACCAATTGTTGATCAATATTACTTGATGACACAAAATTTGATTGTAACCCATTAAAACACTGTCTCTATCCCTGGGGAATATCCATTTCCTTAACTAAAGGAGAAAAATGAACTGATTGATCCAGATTAGTTGCAAAAGAAGATAATGCAACTGAGGGAAAAAATGTAATATGAGGGCTGAGTGAATCATTAAGAGAAAAATCCTTACCCTTTTCTATTACTTTAGAAGACTCTTTTTGACAGTTGGGCATAGGATGAGCAGTAAAATGATAAAGATGACAAATTTTAGATGGATCTTCAAATATAACCTTTTGCTTCCAAAACCCATATAAAGATTTAATGTTCAACATAGATGGCAATTTCTTAGAAAAATCAATTCAAGAAAACATATCCTAATGGGAAAAGAAGGATTATCAAAAAAATTCAAATCCTAATGGAGATAGATGCCTAGCTGATTCCCCTGAATTTCAATAATCAGGATCTCTCTATATTCAAGAGGAAAACCTTGTAACTGAATTTAGAAAGTGATTAACTTAACCACATACTAAGAGGGTGAAAAGTTTGGAGTCCATGGCAATGTGAAAATACCATGACCATCAAAAATCCAAGCTTTTTTCCTATAGACAACATTTTGAAAGTCTTTGCCAAAAAAAAAACTACAAAGAACCCTTTCCCCTTGTCTAAATAGAAAACTTGATTAGAACCCTCCCAATTTTGAAAAAACCAACTATGCAAAAAATTTAGATCTAGGATAAATTTCCAAAACTTACAAATAAGAGTGACCTCCTAAAGATCCTTGACTTGCTAATGAAGCACATCATCTTTGAGAGTAATATTGACTTCATCACCAAATCCATTACATTGATTCCATTGTTGCTTTGGCACCCAATCCTTCTTGTGATGAATGGATCGAACTGGAACATTGCCAAAGCCCTTAGAATGAGAAGCATGCCCCTTTTGACCCAAAGTGGATTTAAAAGGTACCTTATGATCCCCACTAAATGAAGATTATGATTACTGATCATTGCTAAGTTTTTTTATTTCCGTTTCCCTTAAATACTTCATGCGCCTTGTGACTTTGATGCAAAGAATCCTCAGATCTTATAAACTTATAATCTTGAAAAAACCTATTATTAACATAGATATAATTTGGGAAATTTAGAGGCGTACGGCCTGATGGATTGTAATCAACCGACTTCGACTGAGAAATAGCTATATTATTAGGAAAAGTGGCCGAATGAGGGATCAACACCTTTGGATTGAAGGGATCCCCAAGTTTGATGGGAATATAATTTGGGAAAGATTCCAGAGAGTAGACATGAACAACCACCTTAGACCAACACTTGGAGCAAGAAGAAGTAGTAGATTTCATACTAATTGACGAGCTTGATTCACAAATATCAAAAGTTGGTTGCTTTCCTCGAAATTAAGACTTCCCAAAATAAGGATGGCCAAAATAACCTTGATGAACCTTAGATTCATGCCACTAAACACCATTAGCCTTGATCTGTGACACCAGATGAGGTTGAGGAATGCCATTGAAAACCTTGTAATCCACAAAATTGTTCGATTTTTTCAAAAAATTCCAGTTGGCCCTTGAAGGCGCCCTCCAAAGATTGCAGACCATTTTTTTGTTTTCTTCTTGAACCTCACCTTTTTCCATCATCATATAAATATTATAATTAATTCATTTATGAATTAATTAGAATTTTTATATAAAGGGTCATAAATGTATTTTAAAATGTTTAAAATGGTATTGTAAGTGCATTAAGGTGGGTCACTTCAATCCATTCAATTCAACAATATTTCTAATAATTAGCCCAAAGTTATAATGTCAAGTAAAATTAGTTCTTCTTGGAATTAATTAAAGTTGTAAATGGGTAAAATTACTAGAATTTCTCCTCGGTGTGAAAATGAAAATAATTAAAATAGGGAAAATAATTTTAAAGAAAAGTTGGGTAAAAATGGAGTTACAAGTAGTTACCCAACTACTTGTATGTGGGTAGAATCTTTAAAAGACGATTATTTTGTTGTATAGGGGTTCTCTCCTCTTCTATGGAATACAAATATAACCAATTTTGAGAATTTTATTATAGTTGAAGGATGCTGAAATTGATAATTTTTTTATAAGAAATATGTATTTTGTTTCCTCATGGATTTATTTATTTTGGTAGTCTTTGTGTTGCTAAAAATAAGAGTGGGTTGTGTATTGTCATTTTAGAGGGATATTGATTGTATGTTTGCTATTAATATTTGAAATTATTTATTTTATGGATTTGGAAGACTATTAAAAGCCTATGTGCTAATAATATTCAAAAATATTTCCTTTCTTAAATTTACAAGTATTTATTTCACTATTTTGTATTAAATTTACCCTTTATTTTATTTTGGTTATAACATTTTTACTTTTGTAAATAGGAGAAATTATCATACAATATTACAAAATATTCAATTAATGAAGGGAGTTTCCCCTCTTGGAAGTAGAGGAAGATCATAATTTCAATGATGATCTATCAAATGTTGCAAAGTTTTGTTGCCATCCAATGAAAAGATTGATAAAAAAAGCATAATGACAAAATTATTTGCTAACAGATATCAACATCCTTATTCTCTCACATTTCATAGTTTCAAAAAGTTGTAAAATGGCTCAAAAGGATGATAACATGCTTAATGGAATCCTTAAAGTTTGGACATATTAGTTTCAATAGAAATTTGAGGTTTGATTATATTTATAATTGATTCACTGGTTTGAACTTATACTTGTTTGAAAATTTGACAAATGGTTATAATTTTTGCATAATTTTCATTCTCCTTAAAAGGCTTGACAATAAGTTCATTATGATATTTTAAATTATTCTTGTCAATGGAAATAAAGTAATGTATAGATAAAGCTACGGTAATGGATTAGTAGGTGGAGTCATAAGTTGATTTCATAGTATGATTTTATTGAATTTTTCAAATTCAATTATAGGATTGATTGAATCGTTTGATTGCTGAAAGCATGAAGTCATAATGTTTAATTACATCCACATGACTATAAATTGGCATATAAGTTTTATTACTATCTTACCAATGGACCACCAAGAAATAAATGCAAAAAATTAGACTTTGCAAGCATACAACTAGAAAATGATGAACTCCTCATGTCCATTTACTTCCTAAAATCTTGCAATATTTATACATAATAGGTCAAAATTGGAAGAGTGGACCTTATGGGCACTTATGGAGTTGCAAAGCACTTTCAAATTCTCATATTCCTATGATTCTTGAAATCCTACATGGTAATAAAGAAAAAATTAAAAGGTTTAAAGAGCACTTTAAGAGGAGTAGAGTTGGGAAAACATGTGTCATATAATGAGATGCAGAAATTTAAGCTCCCTAGCCTTCTTACTCCTATGCCTAGGGAAGTTTCACAAAGAAAAATAAATTAAAATAAATTTCAAAGTTCTTTATGAGTTCCATATATTTCCGCATGCATTTAGAAAACACCATAATGGAATGTGGTCTCATAAAATTTCATTATTTATAGAGATTTCAACATAGATTTTTTTACAATTCTTTAGAATTTCTTTTATCAAAATTCAATTTTCCATTATTAATTCAAATTCCATGCCTTTCACTAGTAACCTCCCTACAACATCATGGTAGATATGTATGTAAAATATATAATGGAAAAGACTCACCAAATGCTATGGTTTTAGTATACAAAATGGATTTGGTGATTTATTTTGAAACCTTAAGAAAATGCCATTGGTATTTGTAAATCTAAATTTGACAACCTTTTCTAGTATTAAGACAACCTCATGGATTGTATTGAATGTAGGAGATTCATACAAAATGAATTTGTTAAGAAGGTTTTATAAATTTCAAGCAAATGCACTTGAACAAATAAAGATAGATTTAAAAATGCATTTACTAGCATCCTTCAATATTTACACCATTAATTGGAAAGTTTGGAACATCACTTGGACACCTACCATAGTATCTTATTTCTAGAAAGCGATACTATTTTTAAAAATTCAATTTTTGGCATGGTTTTTGTTATGGGTTTCGGGTCAAAAAAAGGCAAGTGGTAAGCCGACCATTAGCTTTGGACCTGCTTTAACCTGCAACTTGAAGGTCATGCCAGTGTTAGTATAAAAGAGCGACTTTAGATATATGTCTGAAGACATTTTTTGCAAAAAAAATTGACGAAATTAAAACCCATTATAGATTAGATTGTTTAGATTCCAAAATGTAATGTTTTTATAATTGGATTATTTTTTCTATTTTTCAAATAATTTTTGATGAAACTGGTTCATAAACTTGAAATATTAGGGTTTTTTAGTATTTTAATAATTTTTTACTAAAATATTTTTTTAAAAAACAAAGTATGCATGCACATTCTTATGAAAATTCTTTTCAATTTGAAGGAAACGAATAAAAAACATAATTTTAGGTCATCTTAATAAAAAACATAATTTTAGGTCATCTTATGCATGATGTACATGAGGAATTTTCAAAACAACAATTATGGCCAAAAAAGTTAACAAATTCAGAAAAATTACAAAAAATATCAGGCACATTCTTTAGTGTGTTACAGATCTTTTCCCAAAAGGATTAAAAAAATACAGTTATTTAGGTTAAAATATGGAAGACATGCACATGCATAGTATGGTAAAAAAAAGTGACTTTTAAACAGTGGTTTTTAGACATGCCTATTGAAAATCAATTTGTATCATTTGGGTATTAAAATAAATTATGTATTTGGAAACTAGAATCAAAATACTGCAATTCATATTATTTACTTTTTCAAAGATTCAATCTATATGTGCTTCAAATTTTTAGTTCAATTGAGGCAAATTCTAAAAATTAGGGAAAACACTTCCACTTTCTGGGAAAAAAGTGGACTCAACTTCTTGCACACACCCATTGGATATCTTATATATGTGATGATTATGAAAATGTTTATGGGTACATGATATATGTGATGCATGTTTGTTATGGTGATTATGTATATATGTGGATGAATCTAAAATTGTCCCAAAATGAACCTAATGATAACATAATAATGATGATAAAAGATGGTATGAACCTAAAATGAGCCTCATGGCTAATGTAATGATGATGAAAAGATGCTTAGAATAAAAGATCTATATAAACCTACAATGAACCTAATGGATAATGAAATGATTTATGATGGATGGAAGATTCTTAGACTAACAAATCTATATTAACCTAAAATGAAACTAATGAATAATGAAATGATTTATGATGGATAATATGACATATGATTATATGTGGATGTTAGTGTCATGCCATGGTACATGGGACATATGATAAGGATAAGGGGAAGATAGGAATATAGAAGAAGAAAGATGGGTGAGGAGAATAAAATGCATGTTGGATCAACAAGTGAGGATGATACAATGAATAGGATAATGGATGGAGGATAGGATGAGGTGAAGGATTTTGAATGCAATAATTAAACTAAAATGTAGTGAGAACTTAGTTTGATATAGCATGAGATACTATGCATGAGGCATAAAGAACTAGGCTAATTGTGTATAACATGCATATGATTGAATCAACAAAAAAAGATTAACCCAATATCTCACAAGGTCACAAGGGGCCTTGGTGGATATGATAGAAAATAAAATAGAAGGAATGGCCTAGCATAACACAAGGTATTAATGGGCCTCAATGGGAAAACACAAGACAACCATGTAAACATGACACATGAAAGTCAAGAACCTACCCCTAGTTTCACTAGTCAAAGCATGCCATGATATGAAGGATTGTGGCACCCTAGGTAGGTAAAGTAGGAAGCTAAAAGAAAGATAAAGAAAATCCAAAGTAACAATAAAGTGAGATACACCTTGATTACCTTTTTCCAAAAAATGATGGATGGGTAGATGATTTGAGTAATGATATATCCTGCAAAGGCAAATGATGGATGGGTAGAACTGAGCATGCACAAGATGAACAAGGTACATGAGACCAAAAGGGAATATTGGATAATGTTGAAATATTAGCTCGTGGGGAGCTCTTGATAGTATGGAAAATAAAATTCATGGGACCTATAGACATGCATAAAAAATGATGAACCTAGATGGCGATGAATGGGAATGACACTATTTATAGTTTATATAATATGTACAAGGGATGTTGATTGTGTTATATCTTGGTATGTCAGGTATGAAGATTATAACCACATGTAGGGATTAGTATGATATTTCCATAGATGCATGCATGAAGTTGAGTGATGGGGTGGATAGGAATGATGAAAGTGATAGAAGGATAGGGGGTGATGGTAATAATGTGGTGGTAATGGATAACGGGAAAGTAGTGTGAGAACTAGTAAGGCAATGGATATGTCTACTAAATATGAAAATTTCTTACCAGGTTTTAGTCATGGTACTTGTTCAAGGTGTCATAAAAGGTGGTTTTCACCATATGATGAATTATTTCTTTTTACCATTTTTGGTATTTTTTCTGATTTTGGAATACGTGGGATATAGTGTGAATTTAAGCATAGAAATTCTTGAGATGAATGTTGTTGAGTGATTCATCTAGTATTTTAACTTTTGGAGTATCCAATTGATATGCACTAGATCCATACTTAGTTGTAATGACATAAGGAACCAACCAATTAACTTCAAATTTCCCTTTCTTTTACCTATCCTCTAGATTCTTTTGATTCTCTTTAAGAAAAGGTCATCAAATTAGAATTCTCTAGAATTTATCTTATTGTTATTTATTCTACATAGAAATTAATATTATTGAAGTTGTTGAGGCACCATTCATCTAGGATATATAATTGATACAAGTGTGCAAACCAATACTCCTTGTCATTAATCTTCAAGGGAATACACAATGATGAGAGTTTGAATTTAATTGGTAAGATGGATTTGATGCCAAAGATAAGGGCAAATGGAATAGCTCCAATAGGTTTATAAATTCTTGTACATTATTCCCATAGGATGGGATTAAGGTGTAGGTGCCAATCATAACTAGTATCATTGACAACTTTCTTGAGAATTTTTAGTTAGGGTTTTATCAGTTTCTCAATTTGACATTACCTTGGGGGTAATAAAGGGGTAGACAAGCAGCATTGGATGTGGAATCATTCACAAAGAGTGCAAAATTCATGGTTTTTAAATAATTTACCATTATCGGTAATGATGGTGGATTGAATGCCATAATGGTAGATGCTATTTTAGATGAAAATTTGGATATTTGGGTTCATGTGATGGAGGTGAGGGGGATGGCTTTTACCCACTTCGTAAAATGTTCCATGGTTTTGATGATGAATTTATGTCCATTGGAGGAAGACAGATGAATCTTACCAGCTATGTCAAGGCCCCATTGAGAAAAGGGCCAAGAGGAGATAATAGGTTTTGACACTTGTGGTGGTACATGAATAATATCTCCATGTTGGCATACAAGAACCACTTAAAAATCAGATATATGCATCATGCTCCATAGTAGGCCAATAATATCCTATTGTGAGAAGATTTATTAGCCAATACCATTCCACTATGTGCCTCACAAATATCATCATGGACCTCCTATAATGGGAGGTGAGCTTTTTCCATGTTTAAACATCATAATGAAGATCTACATCATAGCCTTGACGATAAAGTGTATATTCTAGGAGGGTGTAATGGGATGTGTGTGTTGGATGAAAGATTTACATTGGTTATTGGTGTGAGATTGGGTGGAAGAGGGTTTGACCATGGAGGTAGGTGTATATGTCATGGTACCAAGGGGATTTTAGACCAACAATCTTGCATATGATCTTAGAATCGAGTACGTCATATGCCAAAATTAGTATTTGTTCTACTAGAAATTCACATTTTTTACTAGCTTGCGATATGTCTAGAGTAAAGATCCAATGGTGGCCATAGCATCAATATATTTTTTTATTAAGGTGTGGAACTTGTTCAAACTAGATATGGGTGAAGTAATTTTTGAAGCTATCAACCATGCACTTGTAGGGGATAAGCTTATTATCCTTTGTTTGATATTCATTGTTGACCTTTTTGATGATAAGTTGAGTCCCTATAGTCCTATATTTGAGTGATGTTCTATTGGAAAACCATTTTAATCAATAATCAATGCCTCATACTCTGCCATGTTTTTGGTGCAAGGAAATGCCAATTTGAAAGCTTCCAGGATGAAGTCAACTGGTAGAGTGAGAAAAATGATGCCTACTCTTGAACCATGTCATGTATAGGATCCATCAAAATAGAGATTCCATAGTGGTTCCTTATTGACCATGAAGATGGAATCATTAGGAAAATCTGTAAGGCACATGATAGGTCTGCATGGTACACAGTTCCGATATGCTCTAGCCAACTAAAAGAAAAGAAAAGAACCTACTTTAGATTTCAAGCATATAAATTATATTTCCAAATTTTTGTGATCATTTACAAGAAAATATTGATGATATGTGGAAGGAAATTCTATATCAAGAGACTATTTAGAAATTTGATAAAAAGGCTTCAAATATTGGAAATATTGTTGTAGATAAAATGTTCATAATTAGAATTTAAAAAAGATAGTTCAAATGCATTTACAAAAGCATATAACAAGGTTTGAGTAATTTACATCATCTAGGAGATGGTGTGATACAATATCATCTAGAATCGATAAACTAGATACAAAGTTACAAGAACTAGCCAATAGCCTAGATTGGCTTGAGATGGAAGAGAAAAAAAGGATTTCTCATATTGCACAACCCATTGAGATGAAACACATTTCTCAAGATTATGTGAAAAAATCTTTAAGTCAAAAGATACTAGCTTTTTATTTATGATACATGGAACTTTCCTATACAAGATTGTTATTTGAATATAGATAGAATAAGAGGTCCTACCAAACATGTCTTGCATGGATCAATATGTTTAATATAGTAGAAAATATTGGCCAACTTGTTGAAATAAATACAAATAAATTAGTAGTTAAAAATTTATGAGGAATAAATACAAATTGGTAGTATGCAAAATTTGATGAGGCCAAATATGAACATGTCTCCAATAATCCTAATCCAATGCACATCCTATGAAATCTCTTGATTGATGAATTTAGTCTTGAAAAGAAAAATTAGAAAGACAAATAAAACTTTGATTTCCATGAAATGTTGTGATTTGAAAATTTTTGAACAATATGTAGATGTTTTTAAGGAACTTACTTTATTCCATAAATACATATATCTCCAACTAAATCTTAAAAAGTGAAAGTTCTTGAAGGATTGCCATACAATATCCTTGATAAGGTAATGTATTATATGCATGACTATAGTCTCGACTTATTTGTATGTCCCTATAGTGATGTTATTCAATTTGCTAGAGATGAAATCTTGAAATTTGCGTAAAGATCCGTACCCGGATTGATCGATATTTTTTCGGTTTGCTCAAACAGGTGTTCCACTTTATCAAATAAGACATTACATTGCACAGAGATAATCTTTGAAATAATATTATTTGAACATTCAATCTGATAACCAATTTTCTTAGTTCTTGTCTCACACATATGATGCTGTAGCAAACAGTATGTGACAGATTTAGTTTAGGCCATTGCCAATTCAAGCTGAGATGGAAAGAACTAAACTTTACCAAAACACAATACTCAGAAAATTACTATTTCACTGTATCTATCAGCTCTTTCAATTCTAAAGTCCTGAGTTTGCAAGCCTCTCTACAAGCATCGATATAATTTCATTGGCAGAGCTTTATTCAATTCATAACAATACAACATCTGAAGACACTACTTCTGTATACGGGAGATTCTGTTATAAATTTTATACCTGATTATAGACGCCTCTCTGCTGGAAAATCCTCTGAATAGTAATCATCCGCTTCATATGACATCCATATTCAATTCGACGCAACTTTCCAAGGGATATCGATTTCTTTAGGAATCCCGATAAGTCCTTTTCTGGCCCAATAATTCTGCACACCCTCCACGGCGGCAGCTAGGAATTTGGTATCAGCAGCAGGCTTAATGTATCGATCAATATATCATCTCTGGCAGATTTGATACCCGATGGGTATTGATATTAATAATTACACTATCTTCAGCAGCGGCTCAGAGTAGCTATGACAATATTCTCGATTATCTCAGACAATATGAATGTATCAAACCTGATAATATTGATTAGAATATCTAACCTTCAATTTGTGCAATGTGCCTGATTAGATAATTTGGCCTCAAGGTTTATCTTGATCAAAAACCGTTAATGTGCAGAAATATCAATACTACACATCCTCATAATTCTCATACTTGACGTGATATTATTCCTTTCAACCCTAGACAATCTACCATTCTAAAATTTCATGTGATGCAAAAGACATGATAACCCCACAAATAAGAACTGAGATGTATGTTATAGAATATGACAGATGTCACTTGATTTATCGAATAACTTGGCAATTTTCTCTTCAGAGAAGACACATAAAATTTTCTGAACTTGCTCTCCTCAGCAATTGTTTTTGAAGCTCAAAATCTGAAACAGTTAAGCTCAATGTGAACTCTGTTGTGAATCCACTCCCTAAAGAGTTAGGTTTTCGTCCAACCCTTTTCAATCTGCTGAAGGTATTCATCCTCAGAGATTTAGGTGAATTTGAGATTAAGCCTTTGCACAAATGCAAAAGAGATAATAACTCACTAATGGATGCTCAATGCCTTGCACAACAACTCTTTAAAGAAGCTTCAATGAATCTTCTAGAAGAACCCAGCTTGTAACCAACTCAGTTTCTAGAAGGATCTTTTAATATTTTAATATTTTTACTTTATTTTAATTAAAATAGTTAATTAAACTCACCTTTTTGAAATATTATTATTTTTTGGACAACTTAGATTAATTAAATTAATTAATCACTTTATCAATAATTTTGGGGACATTATAATTTATCAATGATGCCAAACTATCTAAAATTTCACAAGTATTAATCCAAAAGAATAGCCCCCCCATTGCATGAAACTCAATAGTATGGTTGTAATCCATTTACTCAAAAAATATTAAAGAAAACCAAAAAAGTCGAGAAACATAGGCTTTCTTAGAAAAATAAATCTTTCCCTCATTGTCATTTTTATGCTCCCAAAAAATAATATCTTCATCATCAACATACACCTCACCCAAAAACTGATCAAATTATCTGTTTATATTATATAACATAATTAGAATAACAATTATTATATTAATTACAACCTATCATCCTCTCCACTTGAGTAAGAAAGATACAGTATTGAAAGATAACTCTAAATAAAAGAGAAGAACACATATTAGATAGTATTTTAGATGATATTAGAAAAAAAAAATCTACATAGTAACCTATGGATAGGGTCCCTCAAATTGCTAGTATTAAATTATCTAGATGTTGTGGATAATATTTATTTAGAAAAGGAGTCTAGAATAAGTTAATTTCACCATTTTTCAATAAATTACAATGAAAAGGTCCTACTATTAAGTTTCCCATCTCTTATCAAACACAATTTTCGTATTTCAATTGAAATTTTTAATATCTATCTAGTAGAATAGACCAAGAGGTTCCTTCTATGTCCCCCCACCCAAGAACCTTGTATTCCCACCCAACTCAGAGATATTCAGGATGGGATTGAGCTCAAATAAATCTATAGAATTGGTCACTAGTGAGTAGTAGTCTTTGCATATGCAATAATCCTTACCACAAAGCTCAATGCTCCTACAAAAACAAAACAATCAATGTTGTCTAATCCATTGATGCAATACTGTGGTGGGATAATATAGATGATAATGGAGATCTGTACATGCAAGATGAAATGTACGAAGCTATCTTAGAAGAGTACAGTGAAGAAGATGATGGGTTGGCACAACTAGCTAAAGCACAGGAAGTAGTAGATAACCTAGAAGATATTGAAGATGAAGATTATCTAATAGTGATGATGATTAAATCAATGGGAGGAAAAGGTATATTATATAGGAGCAAATGAAAAGGATATCCAAGAGGTAATTTATATTTTCAATTCAATGATCCTAAGGATGAAAGTTCCTCATTTTTCTGCAAATGTGTTATATGTATTATTAAAGTAGTTCTATATGAAAAAGTCTTAAAAGTCTAATTGTACAAATAATTTCTCCAAACTTTAAATTAATAGAGATTTAGATGAATTTTCTTTGGATCTAAAATTTGATGATCCTATATTTGATTTTGATGAAGAGATTTATAATCCTTGCTATGATCCCATTACACTAGTACCCAAAACTTTAACTACAAGAATAAAGAGAGAAGAAGAACAATAATAAAATCTAAAATAAATTAAAAAACAAGTTATAGATGAAGTAGTTAATCCTAAAAAAGTCAACTTAGTACTCTCAACAATATCTAGGTTAGAAATTGAACTTAAACTAGAATATTTAGTCTCTCTCCTAAGTGAATATATATATATATATATATATATATATATATATATATATATATATAGTTTATTTCAATGTTAATCAATTGAAGATATTATGATGCACAAATAGATATAAGATCACAATTAAATGCCTCTAAATGAAGTTAATGAGTCATTCTCTTATCCGATTATGATAAAAGTTGTTTATTACAAAAGTTGTTAACTCGAATATTTTTCTCAATTTGATTACAAGTCAAGATTTTACTAGATATCGAACAAAAAAGAATATAAAAAAAAAAACTATGAATGGACAGTCATGTCCTTCAGATTAATGAACATGCCAATATACTTCCAAATATATTGATGATATTCTATATATTGATGATATTCTAGTCTTTAGTAGTAATTTTGATGATCACAAAAGATATTTAGACACTTTCTATGAGCTTCTTTTACTGCAGGGATTGTACTATCCCCGAATGAAATTCAATGATATAAAAATTCATGTAATTTCTTTGATATAGTTGTAAGTAATGAGATATTAAAATTCCAATCTCAAATTAAAAATAAAGTCTTATAATCTCATATTCCTCTTGAGAAAAAAAAACTCTGAACCTTCTTGAGAATTTTAAACTATATAAATATTTTTTATCCAAATGTAAGTATTGTTAGAGAACCTCTACAATAGCTACTGAACAAACATAAATTTCAATCGACTGACATTCACATTATTTTTGTCACAGAAATCCAAAACACGATAAATAATCTTCCTTATCTTTATGTACCGACGCAAAAAAATATATTTTATATTAGAATGCTTCTGATTATACTTAGGGAGGTTATCTCATTTTCCTAAAAGAAGGAAAAGAATATGTTGCTGAATATGTTTTTGAACGCAGCAAAAAATGGATTTCTTCTGACAAAGAAATCTGTAGTATACTTACAAAAATTTGCTTGAAACTCATGCATTTTCCATATTTTATAATAATAATTGATTGTAGTCAGTTTATCACATTCAAATAAAAGGATCAAGGTAAGAAGGATGGACATGGTAAATATGTTAGATGGCAAGCATATCTTGTTCTATTCAATTATACAACACAACATTATTTATGAACAATTGTTTAAGCACTTCAAATCCTAATTTTAAGATAATTAAAATAAATTTATGATGTTTTCTCCATACGATTAAATTATTTTGCTGAAAGATATGTCATGATGAAAGCAGCAGATGAAAAATATTTACAAAGTGCTCTGGCTAGTGGTCTTGAAAATACTGGGTGTATCACTCCCCAATATATTGTCATGACAACCATGGAGAATTTGCAATCCTGAAAATCCAAATAGAAATTTCATTTTTGTAGTTAGGAGAACATATTTTATGTGGGCTCTAAGTTTATTCTTTCGATTTGCAGGACCAGATCAAATTAATCCTAACCATAATTATTTTCAAGAAATGGTCTGTTGTTATCATTAATCCCATTCATTTACTGTATGATGATGAAATAAATGATTGGAATCTCATGCATTGCTTTGAGCTCAGGGGATTGTGCGACCCATTTTAGAGAAATAGATGTATTTGATGATATTGATTTTCATCTAGGAGTTAATTAAAAACGTGATGGACCTTGCCAACGACTCACATTCCGTGTACTTTCATTATTTTTTCAATTTTGCATGATCTGCGCAACTTTCCCACGTTTTTCTCATTTTTTGGTTTTCGGCAATTAAGCTCCAGAAAGACTGAAACGTAAGATAGGGTTAAAATGAGAAGACAGCTCTCCATGTGAGATGATTTACCAGAAGTTTTTCCTTAGACAGAACTCAAAAAAAAAAGTCTACTAAAACTCTTGGTCACAAAATGTATTTATTTCTGATCCACGGAGAGTAATATTTATTGCATTTAAAAATGTCCCAAACATGTAATTAAACATAAGTCATCTTACATTTCTTGAAATGGGGCAGCTCCTAAATCAATGCCAAGATTGTTCAGGGAGAGAAATCTGAAATATAAAGTATCACTGTAACATTATCACCAAAAGGTTGACTAGAAATCCTTGGGAGGAAGTTTGTACGATGCAGATGGCGCTTCTCCTGCCTGTTTCAGATCTTTCTTTTCTGCCGATTCTTTCTGCAATCTTTTGTTCAGATCTTTCTTTTCTGCCGATTCTTTCTGCAATCTTTTGTTCAGATCTTTCTTTTCTGCCGATTCTTTCTGCAATCTTTTGTTCAGATCTTTCTTTTCTCCCAATTCTTTCCGCAGTCTTTTGTTCACTAGATCTATCTCTTCTGCCTTTATTACCTTTCTTGACGACCTGTAACATCTGTTCCTTTTCCCTACATTACTGTCCATTTTTTGCTTCAGCCGCTTGGCCCTGAAATGTTATTGAAATACAATGATCTTCAGCCACTCATGATTATATTATATGTGATGAAATGAATTACTGTAGGAGGGGATTATTACCTTGCTCTTCTATTAAGGAACCAATTTTGGACTTGTGTAGGGCTCATACTTAGCTGCCTGGCCAGAGCTTCCTTTTCCTTCTGTACACCAAAAATAAAAATAAAATATTATTAGACATTGCGCACGTATTGACATCCGTACAAACTGAAAGAATGTTCCACTCGGTAGGAAAACAAAAACATTAACTGAAAACTGTTGAAAAGACATTTAGGGACACTTATTTTGAAACGGAACTTTTAGTTAGGCATTCCATTGCTAACTGTGTGTGTGTGTGTGTGTGCGGAAAACTGTTGAAAATACATTTAGGGACACTTATTTTGAAACGGAACTTTAGTTGGCATTCCATTGCTAACTGTGTGTGTAGCAATACGTAACTGAACGGCGGCTACCGAAGATACATTGGCTGACTTCTTCCTTTTGGTGGGAGTTGATTTGGGGTCTCACCGATGGGGTGATGGTGTATTCGGTTGCGTATGTAGTATGATTCATGCATTAGTCAATGATGGTGGAGAGAAACACCTAGTAGAACAAGATTAAATGAATTCCACATCATTGTTGTGGAATCCATCTCCATTGGCCGACTCGATGAGCTATTGATAATGAGGTAACGACATTGTGATACTATGATGTGAGGTGAGGTGAAGGCCAAGGCTGACCTGAAGGAATAAATAAATAGTATGTAGTGATAGAAAAAGTAGTGTAGGGCTGAGGGGGTCAAGTGTGGTAAAGTGAAGAACAGAGTGTTGTTTCAAAGAGAATATCTTGAATGTATCTATATTATTGAATAAATAGAAGATATGTGTTCTCCTATGTATTTGTTTGATCTTTCAATGTGTGTATGTTTGTGTTGGCTATGAGATCGGATAGCTTGGAAAGGCCCTATGAGGTCAGAGTGCACCAAGTGGTATTAGAGCAAGGTTTTATCCTAGAAGGAGTTAAGAAATTACAAAGTCCTATAGAGAATTTTTTGTGGGCAAGTGAGCAATAAGAAAACCTACAGCTACAAAGGGCTTGCATAAGATGGCATAAAGAGGATGAGGCATAGGATGAGGGGTGCAAAGATAAATAGACCCTATCTTGATAGATATGTTGAGAGGGATTGCGGCCAGATTAGAGGCTACCAAAAATGCACAATGAAGGGGTCATCATTTCAACAATGTGAGTGATGAGGAAGAAGAAGAATAGGCTAAAGTTGGAGGAGAAGGAGAACAACCAGAAGTTGATCAAGGAGAAGAGAGGTTCATTTGAGCCCTAACTAAAATAAATACCAGAACCTATTTTGACCCTCTTGAGTACAAAGAGAACTTGAATTTTGATGAATTACTGGATTGGATTACTTAGATGGAGAAGTAATTCAAATTTTAAGGTACTAAAGATGAAAAGATGGTGAAATATTCCTACACAAAGTTGAAAGGTCATGCATCCCTATGGTGGGATCATTTGCAGATTGATAGACAAAGAAGAGGCAGGGAGAAGATAAAATCATGGGACCACATGGCGAACAAACTGAAAGCAAAGTTCATGCTTGTAGACTATCAGATAAGTCTATATAGGAAATTGAAGAACTTGAGGTAGAGAGAGTGTAGTTTCAAGGAGTACACCGAAGAGTTCTATCAATTGATTATTTGAGAAAACCATATTGAAGATGAGGATGATCAAGTTGTAAGATACCTAAATGGTCTGTTGGTGTCCATTCAAGAAGAAATAAGTTTTCTCAAGTTTTAGAACATGGAAGAGGCTTGTAAATATGCCTTTAAAGTTGAGGATAAATTAAATAGAAAGTAACAAAGCAATAATAGGGGTAGAGGGAGAAATTCCTACGAATGAGGAAAAAGCTATGGTGGAAGAGGATATTCTACCAAACCTAATTGAGAATGTACCTCTCAAGACATAGGAGGTAGAGGAGATTTTTGAGGAAAAGGAGAGTCATTTCAAGGAAGAGGTAGTTTTGGAAGAGGAAGATGTAGAGGATTCACTAATACATGCTAAAAATGTGGAGATATCGGGCACAAGTCTTTTGAATGCCCAAAAGTTCAAAGGGGAGGCAAAGGGAAAGAGGCCAGGGTGCATGTGGCTCAAGCTAAAGATGAAATCGTGGAAACCACAAAGCATGGAAAAGACCTAGAGGATAGAGAATCCTTGATGATAAAGAATATTTTATTAAGTCCTAAGAAGGTAGAAGCAAAAAAGATACAGAGAAGGAATTTTTTTAAAACCAAATGCAAGTTAGGTGGTAAGTGTTGTAAGGTAATTGTAGATAGTGGCAGCATGGACAATATTGTGTCTGACAAAATGGTGAGGAAGTTGAAGCTAAAAAGAATGAAGCATCTCAACCCATACAATGTTTTGTGGTTGCAGGAGCATCAATTAGTGGTAAAAGAACAATGCTTGGTTAATTTTCAGATTGGTAAATACAAAGATGAAATATTCTATAATGTAATGCTAATGGATTCTTGTCATATCTTGTTGGGAAGACCGTTGCAGTTTGACAGTCAAGTTGTTCATGATGGTAAGAATAATACATATACCATTAAGAAATATGGTTAGGAATTTACATTGAATCCTATGAAGGAAAAGGATGAAGAAACAAAAGGTACCTCCAAGGTGTTTTTTGTGGTAGGAAAGTAGTTCCTAAAGGATCTAAAGAAGGATGATGTTTGTAATGCATTAGTAGCATGACCACCTCAAAACCTGACAATAGAAAAGGAAGAAAAGTTTATGGTAGAAATTCAAGAATTGGTTAATGGGTATGATGGCATAATGATGAAGGAGTTATCAGATGGATTGCCATCGGTGAGAGAAATTAGTCAATGTATGGATCTAATTCTAGGTGCAAGTCTACCAAACAAGGCACCATATAGGATGACACCATAGGAGAATGAATAAATAAATAGACAAGTCCAAGAATTGTTGGACAAGGATTTGATTAGGGTGAGTCTTATCCCATGTGTTGTACCTAATGTATTAGCACCTAAGAAGGGAGGTGAATGGAGGATGTGCATAAAATCCCATTCCATTAATAAGATCACTATTAAATTAGATTCCCATTACCCAGAATGGATGATTTAATGGACTGTTTGAGTGGAGCAAGGTATTTCATGAAGATTGATCTAAAGAGTGGTTACCATCAAATCATAATTCATGAAGGGGATGAGTGGAAGACAACATATAAGATGAAGGATGAACTTTTTGAGTGGCTAGTCATGTCGTTTGGATTGATAAATGTACCTAGTACATTCATGAGATTGATGAATCAAGTGTTGAAGCCCTATCTTGGTAAGTTTTTTATAGTTTATCTTGATCATATTTTAATTTTCAATAAGACAAAAGAAGAAAATTTAGAACATATTAGAGTTGTTTTACAAAGATTGAAAGAAGAGAAGTTAATGGTGAATTTGAAAAAGTGTACTTTCATGGAGTTAGTATATTTGGGATTTGTAGTTTCTAACGAAGGATTGAAAATGGATCCTGAAAAAGTAAAGGCTATAGTTGAGTGGCCATCACCAAGGAGTACTTTTGAAGTCTATAGTTTTCATGGGTTGGGAAGATTCTATAGGAAATTCATAAGGAATTTTAGTGGGATATGTGTTCCCATCATGGAGATAATGAAGGGAACAAGGAAAGAGTTCTAATGGACAGTTGTAGTAGAGAAGAGTTTTTAGCTGTTGAAAAGCAAGGTGATAGAATAGTTGGTGTTGGCATTACCAAACTTTGGAAAAAATTTCCAAGTAGATTGTGATGCAAGAAAAACAATAATTGGAGGAGTTATCACTTAGGAAGGAAGACCAATCATGTACTTTAGTGAGAAGTTGAATGAAACCAAGAGGAAATATTCAGTGTATGATCAAGAGTTCTATGTGATTATGCAATCACTCAAGAAGTGGAGGAATTATTTATTGTCAAAATAATTTGTGTTGTATATAGATCATCATGCTCTACAATTCATAAATAGCCAAGGTAAGTTGAACCAGAGGCATCTGAAGTGGTTGGAATTCTAGAAAAGTTATTTTTTTGTGTTAAAACATATAAGTGGTAAATCCAATAGAATTGTTGATGCACTAAGTAGGAGAACTTTGTTCATGAATGAGATGAGAGTAAATGTTGTTGGTTTTGATTCATTGAGTGAGTTGTATGAGCATGACCCAAATTTTAGAGAGGCATGGTTAGCATGCAAGAATCCAACTAAATTGGATTGTACTCCATGGTTGGAGTATTTCATTTTGGAAAACTTGTTCAAAGAGAACAAGTTGTGCATACCAATAGGTTCCATGAGGGAGAATCTCATTAGAGAGAAGCATAGTGGTGGATTAGGAGGACATTTTGGAATAGATAAGACAACTATGTTGTTGAATGAAGGCTATTAATGGCCAGGAATGAGTGTGGATGTCAAGAAAATGGTGCAAGAATGCGTAATTTGTCAGCATGTGAAGGGTATGAAGCAAAATACCAGACTATATCAGCCATTACCAATTCGAGAGAGACCATGTGAACACATTAGCATGGGTTTTATTCTTGGACTACCTCAAACTCAATGAGGTAATGATTTATTTTTTGTGGTTGTTGATAGATTTTCAAAAATGGCTCATTTCATTCCATGTTAGAAAACTAGCAGTGCTTCCCATATAGAAAATTTGTTTTTCAAATAAATAGTTTGGTTGCATAGTTCGCTTGAGATCATCATATCTAATTAGGATACAAATTTTTTTGGTCATTTCTTGTGGACATTGTGGAAGAAATTAGGCACAAATTTGGGTTTCACTTTAGCCTACCATCCACAAACAAATGGTTAGACTAGATTTGTGAATAATATTTTAGGTAACCTACTTCGTTGTTTGATTGGTGACAAGCCAAAGCAATGGGACTTGTTGTTGTCACAGATAGAGTTTTCCTATAATAATTCAGTGAACGGGAGTATTGGAAAAAATCCATTCAATGTGGTGTATAGTTTTATCCCTAAGGGCATAGATGAACTCAAAGATAGTGTATACCTGGTGAAAACAAGTGTTGTGGTAGAGGATTTTGTAGAATATATCAGAGATTTGCATCAAGAACTGAAAGAAAAGCTGGAGAAGAGTACAACTAAGTATAAAGAGTTTTTTGAATGTCATAGAAGAGAGTAGGAATTTTAGATTGGAGAACTAGTGTGGGTTCATTTAAGAAAGGAGAGGTTTCCATGGGAAACCTATAATAAGTTAAAATGAAAGAAAATAGGCCCTTGTTGGATCCTACATAAATTTTTAGCCAATGAAGTTGAACTCCTAGGGAATGTAGATATATCTCCTATCTTCAATGTTAGTGATTTGTACAAGAATTTTGATGAAGAGACGAGTACTCAATCATATTTTCCTACTAATACAGATTGGGTGAACTAGCTACCAAAGAAGAAAACTGAAGAAGTAGATGCAATTATTGATTCCAGGGTTTCAAAGAAAACACATGGTTAAGAGTATTCAGAGAACCTAGTTCGCTAAAATGGAAAATTAGTAGAAGAAGCATCTTGGTTGAAGGTACATGAGCTGGCTTAGTTTGGACTATCTATTGTAGATTGGCCCAAATGTTCCCAAGTCCTCACTCATGGAACATTTCTCCTACCCTAGGTGTCTGATGTAGGAGCATCCAAGGCGAAGAGCAATCCTACATCACTCAGATTTTGTGTTTGTTGATCAAATGAGGGATGACGTGGCCTATCAACATGAACACAACATATTGGTGTGACTTTCCTATATGTCCCAATGATTTACCAATGACAACATTGAGTGTGTAGTTCATAGTGTTCCATCAGAGAGGCATTGATTTATTGGTGTGATGTTTCCCCATGTCCCAATGACATATCGATGGTGTTGGTAGGGATGGTGTGCATCACTGTGAGGATCTCCTATCGGTGGAATGTGGTCACCTATCCTACCGATGGTCCAATGGTGGTCATCATCAGCAAGACCTTGCTTGTTACTAGGACTTGGCTGGCAGTCCCCACAATGGCCCAACAATGTGTAAGTTAGTACTAATCAGCAAGAGTATGCTTCATCAGTGGGACTCTATCTCAAGTCTCCCTGATGGTCTGATGTGTCCTTCAATGTGCATGTGTTCATCGACTGGACTTCTTTATTTTGGTGGGAGTTGATTTGGGGTCTCACCGATGGGGCGATGGTGTATTTGGTGGCATATGTAGTGTGATTCATCCATCAGTCAATGGTGGTGCATAACAACACCTGGTAGAATGAGATTAGATGAATTCTACATCATTGTTGTGGAATCCATCCCCATTTTCCAACTCGATGAGCTACTACTAATGAGGTAACAACATTGTGACACTACAACATGAGGTGAGATGAATTCCAAGGCTAACCTAAAGGAATAAATAAATAATATTTAGTGATAGTAGTAGTAGTGTAGGGAAAAGGGGATTGAGTGTGGTAAAGTGAAGAATAGAGTGTTGCTCTAAAGAGAATATCATGAATGTATCTCTATTATTGAATAAATAGAAGATATTTTTTCTCATATGCATTCGTTTGATCTTTCTGTGTGCGTATGTCTATGTTGGCTACGAGATCGGATAGCCTGGAAAGGCCCTTTGAGCTTAACTACATAATTAGTGATACCAAAAAAAAGGACTCTTAAGAATAAGGAATTTTTGCTAAGTATTTGCATCAGATCTTAGGGGTTGGATATTTGATTTATATTTATTAGCTCGCTGATAGGGCACATAATCAAAACCCAAGATCCAAACATTTGGCTATCGAGGCTTGTAATATTTTGGGAAATGATCAAGGGTCAGGAATTGGAGTTTTCTTATCACTCTTGATACACAACTAGCTAAAAATTAAGTCGACACTTCAACATCTAACACCCAAAAGGTAACTTGGAAAAATGCTAAGGAAATAAAAAATATTAACAAGGTTGAGGCCTAATGCATGATCTGATAACATCATAAACATCCTTGATTAGCACATTGGGAATAAAATCAATATGGAAACAAACAAAAGAATAAAATGTAAGAATAAAACAAAAAACAAGGAGAAAAGAGAGAAAACACATAAAAATAAAAACCGAAAAGGCTAGATCAATCAAAAATACAAAAAAAATCCCACACAAGCCAACTTGACATGCAAGAAATAAAAAAAATGATAAAAATGAATGAGAAGAGATAGATTTTTTATCCCACCTAGAGAAAACATGTGGAAGGGGCAAAAACAAACAAAAAACAAACACATAGCAATGCACACAAACACAACACAAGCATGAACACATAGACAATAACAGACACAACACAAATCAATGAGAACAAACTATCAAACACACATGAGCAACAACAATGATAGACCAAATTCACATTGGAAATCTTCTCAACAAATTTTTAGAGCTCAATGGACATGCAATAACAAGGGTAATAATTAAAATGAGCATGATAGACTTGATAAAACCCTTCTACTACCCTTCATTTATTGATCAATAAATTAATAATTTAGAAACCTATTAGGACCATTAACTCAAGTAGTAGATTTGATCGAAATGGGGGTTGAGGTGACAAGATGTTTCCACCATCAAGCCATGGGGGGTTGAGCATATGGTATGAGGAACTCTTGATTCTCAAAGTCTAAAAGGATGAAAAAATGAATAAACACCAAGCACTGAGGTATGATTTGGGGATTGGGGTTGACGTGCATTATGTACCGATATGGAACAAACTGATTTCCCAAATCCTAACAAGATACTCAAAAGGAAGAAAGAAAGAAAAATAAAGAAGGAAGAAGAAGAAAAGAGAAAAAGGAAAAGAGAAAAGAAAGAGAGACAAAAGAAAAACATGCCAAAAGGGAAAAGTGGGGGGGTCCCTATTTTTTCAAAAAACAAAATAAGGCATTAGTGCAAGGCACAACAAAACTAGGAGAATTTCACTATCACTTGGTTAGGTTTGAATTCAATACATTGATCTCTAAATGTTACATAATGATGGATGAACTCAACTATCTTGACCAAGTTTGAAAAATTTTATTCGGAAGAGGATGAGTTTTGAAAAATCAAACCAATGAGATTAATCCATGTCACCCACATGAGCCCATGAAATATAGATCTTTGAAAGGGGTGAGATACATTAGCTCCAATACCACATGTTACTTTTTTGTGATTTCATAGTTTGAAATGGGACCCAACTCATTGAACTTTTTGATGCATGAAATCAATAAAATACAAGGATGCATGTCATATTTTCGTGATTGTGTAGATAATTCTTGGGCCCACCTCATTGGACCTATGGATACATGAAGCCAATGAAAAATCCACTAGGCATCATATTTTTTGTGAGTCCAGAGCTGGTGCAGGAGCACCAACACCTTGTGATTTCAATAATAGGATTTCAAAAGGTTTAGAAGGTCCTTTTAAGGTGATTTCATCTTTGTTCCATGAAGACATTGCAAAATGTGTGAAAACTTGAAAAATTGTCAAAGATGTCAAATTGGGTAAATGAAGGGATTTTGTTGTTTTGAGTCTAGAAGTATTAATAAGGGTTAAATAAGGTCTAAATGACCATATGTAAGGTGTCTAAAGGTATTTAGAGTCTTAAAAGTTCAATAATTGCAAAAATGCAAAATGTTGCAAATGTTGTCAATGATAATTTTGTTGATTTTTGTTGATTTGCACAATTAGAGTCATCAAGTGGTAATTAGTTGTGAAGATGGTTGGTTGGGGGTGGTTATTTGTTTAATATACTTTATAAGGCCTTCCAAGGCTCGAATTAAGGGTTGTTGAAGGTTGTAATAACTCATATTCAATAAAATACCACTTTTTGGAGCAAATTCTATATTTTTCACAGTTTTTCAGAGCTTGTTTACTGTTGTACGGATCTGTACGGCATCCTAATGCCTTGAAATCTTCAAAGGTTGAGGGTATATGTGTTTAATTTCATATTCATTTGATTTGGAGTTCTCATTCATTGTTTTGTGAGAGATATTCAAAAATTACTACAAGTATCCTGGTTTTTTCCTTGTGAAGGGTTTGAAGGCAAAAATATGAGATTTTGACCAATCCACCCACTGTATAATGTTGTAACTCGATGGATTGGTAGGAAAAATATTATATTAGATGTATTAATGCATTTTATATTATAATAAGGCATTTTTGTGGTGAATGTGTGATGCCCTAGGGCTGAAAATACAAATTTTCCCTTTGAAAGGTGATGGCTTTGAAGTGCTTTTCAATGAATTATTGATGGAGTTGAATTTGTAAGCATTTAAAATGTCAAGGAAAACCCTATGAAAGGTGTTTGGACCATTTATTTGTTTATTCAAGTCTGGGAATGAAGATTTTGACAAAACCCTTGTTTTTGCATTAGAAAAGGAGGTTTTTTGAGTTGGGAGTGTTTCTGGCCATACAGGTGCAAACCAATTGTGGATTCTATGGTTTTGGGCCATTTAATTTGCTGCCCCAAGGTTTCAAGGTGATTGGATAAGTTTGAAGGGTACTTCCTTTGTTAAATTGACCTATTTTCCTTGTTTTTCCCATGGTGAGTGTATTGGAAGTCTAAACTGGTACAAAGGAGTTATATCTGATCTTGAAGTATGTTGTGTAATTCCTTAATGGGTGTCTAAATCCATTATTTATTTGGAAAGTATTTTGGGAAAGTTGGGTGAAAAGTCCCTTGAAGCTGTTTGGCTGTGTTGGTGGACAAAATGCATCTAACAAGTGGATTTGTGAAGTTCTTTTGATTTGCTTTGGAATTTGGGTTGACCATCTGTTATTTGTCATTTCAAGTTGATTTCCACCTTGGTTCTGCATCAAAGTGGTATCAGAGCAAGGGAATAGATCTTGTGTTGTTGTTTGATTGGTTTTGCAGGTTGGTGAAGAGATAGGATTGTGAAAATGCCACCCAAAGGAAGTGTAGTTGCAAGGAAAATTGACACTCATGACAGGGAGATAGAAGCCTTAAAAAGAGAGATGGCTGCTTGGAAGGAAAAGCATAGAGTGGAAGAGGATGTAAGTGAAACTGAAGAGGAAGAAGAAGCTCTTGGTGAAGAAGAGGAGATGGACCCTGATGATGCAAGAACAATGAAGCTTTTGAAGGCTGTGAAGAAGGAGGGACATGGAAAAATAGATGTTCCTATGTATGGAGGAAAACTTGATAGTGAAGAGCTCCTGGATTGGATTGGGGCTATGGAAAACTACTTTGATAGTGAAGATGTTGATGAAGGACTTAAGGTGAAGAGGGCCAAAACAAGATTGAATGGACATGCCTTGGTATGGTGGAATTTTGTGCAAGAGGAAAGGGAGAGACAAGGAAAGAGCAAGATCATTTCATGGGAAAGGATGAAGGCTAAAATGAAAGGTAAATTTCTCCCTTGTGATTACAATGTTCAATTGCTTAAAAAGTTGCAAAATCTTAGACAAAAAGATTTGGATGTGCAATCATATACTGAAGAATTTTATAAGTTGAGCATAAGAACTAAGCATGAAGAAGATGAAGATGAAATGGTTGCTAGGTACTTGAATGGCTTGAGGTATAACATCCAGGATGAGATCAACATTTTGGCACCTAAATCAGTTGAACAATGCTTTCAAATGGCTATGAGAGCAGAAGAAAAATTGAAGAGGAGACAAGAGAAGGCAGTAAGAGGTAGAGGAGGTACATCTAGGGGCAGAGGTACCTTTCCAACACAAAAAAATCCAAAGAAGGCCAAGAAGATGCTGGGAAAAGTAAAGAACAAGGGAGAAGGCCAAGAAGATAGAGGTGAGAGAGGTGGATGGAGAGGTGGAAGAGCAAATTATAGAGGAAGAGATTCAAATGAATTTGCAGGAAGGTGCTATAAATGTGGTGAGTTTGGTCATCTTTCTTTTAAGTGTCCTGACAAGTTTAGTGCTGCTGCAAGTGGAAGTGAAAGAAAAGGTGATAGAAGAGTCCAATATGTGCAAGGAGATGAAGAAGAGAGTGTGAGTTCATCAAGCAGACCTGCAGATCCAGAAGTAGGAGAAGCTCTCATGGTAAGAAGAACCTTGTTGCAGGGACAAAAGGAAGAAGATATGAGCCAAAGAAGGAGTTTATTCAGAACCTCATGCAAATGCAAAGGTAAAGTGTGTCAAGTTGTTATTGATTCAAGTTCTCAAGATAACATGGTGTCTAGGGAAATGGTAGATAAGTTGAGTCTAGAAAAGATACCTCATGTAGCACCCTACAAGGTTTCTTGGGTGAATGATAGCCAAAATTTAGTGGTGAATGAACAAGCTTATGTAGATTTCCAGATTGGGGAGTACAAAGATAGAGTCCTATGTGACATATTGCCTATGGATTGTTGTCATCTTCTCTTAGGAAGACCATGGCAATATGATAGAAGGTCTATGTATGATGGTTGGGCCAATACTTACACAATATGGAAGGATGATCAAAGCTATAAGTTAACTCCTTTGCAGGAAAGAGGGCAGATCAAAGGTAAGTCAAAAGTGATTATGTTTGGTAGAAAGCAGGCCTTAAGGCTTGAAGACAAAAGGGACAGTGCATTTTCTGATTTGTAGCAGGGTAATAATGTTAGGACAGTGATTGGAACACCTTCAAATGGTGTTAAGGCAGTGGATAATCTGATTTTGCAAAGGACAGTAGCAAAACTCATGCCTAAGTCTGATTTTAACATAGTAAATGCTAACAAATCTACAGGGATGTGTGAGAAACAGGGTGGACTTGCTTGAGGAACAGTTCATTGAGCAGGGTATAGTGATTATTGGGACCATAGTGTGTCCTATTGATAAGTATCATGTTGCAAAACAAATGGGAGTTGCTGATGTAAAGGTAAATGAAGTTGTTAATACTTGGGTGAGTGATGATGAAGATATGACAAGGCTGAGAACAATGAGAAATACATACAATCATTCAAGAGATACAAAACTGATCACAAGGCAGAGCATGCACACAATGAAGAACAATTGCAAGTATATGAATGAAACCAAGGGGAATGTAGGCTTGTTTCTTTCTAATGAATTTTTGTGTGCAGGTATAAGGTTTAGAACAGCATCAAAGAATGATCCAAAGTCAAGAAGGCAACAAACACCACTGAAGAAGCATGGAGCATCATTGGAGCATATCCTACCACTTGGGACAAGGGTATTTTTCTTGGTGGGGTGTATGGTGCAGGAGCACCAACACCTTGTGATTTCAATAATAGGATTTCAAAAGGTATAGAAGGTCCTTTTAAGGTGATTTCATCTTTGTTCCATGAAGACATTGCAAAATGTGTGAAAACTTGAAAAATTGTCAAAGATGTCAAATTGGGTAAATGAAGGGATTTTGTTGTTTTGAGTCTAGAAGTATTAATAAGGGTTAAATAAGGTCTAAATGACCATATGTAAGGTGTCTAAAAGTATTTAGAGTCTTAAAAGTTCAATAATTGCAAAAATGCAAAATGTTGCAAATGTTGTCAATGATAATTTTGCTGATTTTTGCTGATTTGCACAATTAGAGTCATTAAGTGGTAATTAGTTGTGAAGATGGTTGGTTGGGGGTGGTTATTTGTTTAATATACTTTATAAGGCCTTCCAAGTTTCGAATTAAGGGTTTTTGAAGGTTGTAATAACTCATATTCAATAAAATACCACTTTTTGGAGCAAATTCTATATTTTTCAAAGTTTTTCAGAGCTTGTTTACTATTGTACGGATCTGTACGGCATCCTAATGCCTTGAAATCTTCAGAGGTTGAGGGTATATGTGTTTACTTTCATCTTCATTTGATTTGGAGTTCTCATTCATTGTTTTGTGAGAGATATTCAAAAATTACTACAAGTATCCTAGTTTTTTTCCTTGTGAAGGGTTTGAAGGCAAAAATATGAGATTTTGACCAATCCACCCATTGTATAATGCTGTAACTCAGTGGATTGGCAGGAAATATATTATATTAGATGTATTAATCCATTTTATATTATAATAATGCATTTTTGTGGTGAATGTGTGATGCCCTAGGGCTGAAAATGCAAATTTTCCCTTGAAAGGTGATGGCTTTGAAGTTCTTTTCAATGAATTATTGATGGAGTTGAATTTTTAAGCATTTAAAATGTCAAGGAAGACCCTATGAAAGGTGTTTGGACCATTTATTTGTTTATTCAAGTCTGGGAATGAAGATTTTGACAAAACCCTTGTTTTTGCATTAGAAAAGGAGGTTTTTTGAGTTGGGAGTGTTTCTGGCCTTACAGGTGCAAACCAATTGTGGATTCTATGGTTTTTGGCCATTTAATTTGCTACCCCAAGGTTTCAAGGTGATTGGATAAGTTTGAAGGGTACTTCCTTTGTTAAATTGACCTCTTTTCCTTTGTTAAATGAGTTATATCTGATCTTGAAGTATGTTGTGTAATTCCTTAATGGGTGTCTAAATCCATTATTTATTTGGAAAGTCTTTTGGGAAAGTTGGGTGAAAAGTACCTTGAAGCTGTTTGGCTGTGTTGGTGGACAAAATGCATCTAACAAGTGGATTTGTGAAGTTCTTTTGATTTGCTTTGAAATTTGGGTTGAACATCTGTTATTTGTCATTTCAAGTTGATTTCCACCTTGGGTCTGCATCAAGAGCTATCACTTTCTTCTACAACTAAGAGCCCCTAGAGGTGTAAAAAATAATAGAAATCTACCACCTATTAAAGAATGGGGTCCATGAAAAGGTAATGTGCATGAAATACTTAATTTATTTAATTTTTCATGTGTGGGGAACCTTCCAGGTTAGTAAGATAGGCTTAGGGGTTGGTAACATATGGTCTAAGTGTCTTCACAAAACAACTTAAGGATTGAAAAACTTAGAGAGAAAGTCACTAGTTTGAAAAGAGAAGGAGAAAGGTTTATTATTTAACGAGTAGAGGACCTATATAGGTCAACAATGATAAGATATGTGTCATGTTTTTGCATGTTCATGGGGAGATGATAGAAAAATAAAGGGTTTCTTCAAAACAAAGAGACATCAAAAAATAATACCATGTGTTAGGTGGGGCTTGGTGAGACCAAATTTTAAGTGATTATTTTAACAACATATAAAATGAGCAGGCTTAACCAATACTTAGGCAAATGGTTCCAATCCTAAAATGAAGTGATGGGATCAAGCGATGAATTAAGTCACAGGTTACCAACCAAATAGGTTAATGAAAGGATAGAATAAAATAGATTACAACCTTGACAACTTTACAACTTTGAAAAATTTTGACAGTTTTCTAGACAAAGACCTAAAGGGGAGGCCCAAATTGAAAACATTTTGGCAATTTCTATGAGATGACTTCCTACTAATCATGGAATCCATGGGCCTTATCAATCCATTTGTAATAGAGTCAATATAGAAACTACAACAAATGGCTTTCTCCAAAAGGAACACAACAAATTTTGTAGGCTCACTTGGAGGAAAAACAAAAAAAAACCTAGATCTTACATTCCCTTAAGGAGAATTTAGAATGTGAAACAACACTTATTAGAAAGAAAGAAACCATCCTAATATGTATAAAATATCACTCATCAAATCAATAGAAGTTCTTGAGGTGTATCCCATTGACTAGGATTGGGATTTCTTCTCCATTCAAATTATACAACTGGAAATCATTATGTTTTTTTCACTTTGAAATTATATAAGGCCCACTCTAAAATTCATCAAAATTAGAATGCTTCTAAGGCCTTTTCTTCAATTCAACCCATTTGAGGACTGCATCACCCTCTTTGAAAACTCTAGAAGCTGGTCCTTTATCAAAAGTTATTTTATTTTTTCTTGGTGCATTTCCATTGTTTTCATGGCTTGGTCTTTAACTTCTTCCAACACAACCAGTTATGCTAACCTTATCACTATTGGATCCTCTGCTAACATTTCAAGTTGTTTGACAAAATCAAGAGCTAGAAACTCAAGAGAGACAGACCCCCTTGCATCTCTACCATAAAAAAACATGTATGGGTAGTTGTTAATTGACCTTTTAGGAGTAATCATATTATCCCATAAAGCCAATTTCAAGTTGTATGTCAAACCCTCTAATTATCCTCAACAATTCTCTTGATAATCTAATATTTTTTCTATGGAATCAACTAGTCCATTTCCTTGAGGGTAATATTTTGAAGATGTTTTAAGTAGATACCATTATTCAAAAACCATTCAATTATATTTGTACCCAAAAAATATGAGGAATTATAAAAAATAATGGAATCAAGAACATCAAACCTTGTCAATAAATCTTCATAAAAGTTTAGGACAAAACTCTCATTAGCTTCTTTCAATCCTACAACCTCAATCCACCTAGTAAAATAATCAGTAGTAGTGAGAACCAACTTGTGACCTACACTATAAGGTGGATTAATGACTCTAATAAATTCAATACCCAATATCATGAAGGGTTGTTCAACTTGAATGGGCTGAAAAGGAAGGGATACTAACTTTTCTTTACCTAAGAAAAAGGAATATCTTTTAAATTTATTTACCCATGCATTTTCATCCTTAAATAAACCAAGCCAATAATATCTTTCCATCACTATCTTCAATGTTTTTTTTCTAGGTACAAAGTATCCACCAGTTGCTCCATTATGAAACTCTTCAAAAACTTTGTCAATTTGGTCAACATCAATACATCTAAGTAATACACCATTCATATATTTTTTTAAGAATTATTCCATTGAAGAGGATATATAAATTATATTGCAACCTAAAGTACCTTCTTCTATCCCTATCCATTATCTATGGACATTCACCTATTTCAAGTAAATGAGTCATTTCTTGTACCCAACTTAGAGGGGGAGTGTGTGCATTTGTTTAGGAGTCTTCCTGAATAGCTAGGAAAGCTTCTTTAACTTCTTTGTTATCCTCTACATCAAAAACTATTTTTCCACACAAGCCTTTCCCTCTTACCAACTTGGTTACCTTGAACTAGAGATAAAAGGAAGTTCATATGCCTAAAAAGGTGAAATGGTGTATCAATAAGGCTTGGTGACAATTTTGTAGCCAAGATATCTAGAAAGGGTACATTGAGTCTTGATGGTGGTGAAAATAATACATTTTATGTCTTATATGTTGTCTAAAGCATAACAAACTAAGTGTAAGTTAGATGTGTGATAAGGGCCACAATCTATCATTCAATGCACAAGGATGTGAGATTAGAAAAGCAAGCATGGTAAGCTTGTTGCAAAAGGAAGTAGGACATAAGGTAACATGTACAATCATAGTGAGATCAAAATAAATAAATAAATATCTCTTGGGACAAAAAGATGAAAGATGGCTTTGGCATAGAAGGATGGGTCATATAAATTTTGATCATCTTGTGAAGATCAACTCCAAACTAGTAAGAGATATGCCTAAAATTGCAAAGCCCTCATGCACTCTCTACAAGGAATGCCAAGAAGGAAAATTGACAAGAGAAATTTCTAAAAAAGGAGTATTCCACTACAAATCCATTGGATCTACTTCATAAAAATCTATGTAGAATAATGAGGGAAAATAACCTACAAGGGGATAGGTACTTTATGATACTAATTGTTTATTTTTATAGAATGGCATGGGTTACTTTCTTAAAAAACAAATAAAAAATTGTTGAAAAGTTAAAAATATTCAAATCTTTGGTAGAAAATGAGATTGGTCATACAATCAAGTGTTTAATATCTGATAGAGGTGGTAAATTTAACTATGATGAGTTTGAAGAATTATATGAAAAATATGGAATTGGGAGACAATACTCTGCTACAAGGATTCTTCAACAAAATTGAGTTCTTGAAAGATAGAATATAATAGTTCAAGAGATGGCAAGGAAAATGTTGAATCAAGATATGTTTCTTGATGTATACTGGAGAGAAGTTGTTCATACCATAGTCTATATTCTTAATAGAGGATAGATAAGAGTGAATAAAACTAAGACACCTTATGAACTATGGAAAGGTAGACCGAAATTAGTCAAGAATTTCATAATATTTAGAAGTAGATACTACAAAAGAGATGAAGATAAATTGGGTAAGTTTGACTCAAGATCCGATGAAGGTATATTTCTTTGTTATTCAACTAGAAGTAAGGCATATAGATGTTACAATAAAATATTGAAGAATATTGTATAAATTACTAATATAAAGGATGATGAGGCATTATACTATAAGTTTGCATCAAATGATGATGACAGTGATTTTTTTGGATCATTCCACATTAGTGAAGAAGATATAGAAAGTGAGCCTAAGAGATCAAATAAAAAAACCTCTAGAAAAGTATGTTCAGAGGGATCATTCTAAAACACAAATTCTTGGAGATAAAGACAATATATTTCTAACTAGAAGAAGGTTAGCAGGGATGAATTAACATATACATTTTTCTTTGCTATCCAAAATTGAACCAAAATATTCTGCAGAAGCTTGAAATAATGAGAATTGGATAGAAGTAATGGAAGAACTAAATTAGAGTGAAAAGAATGAGACTTGGGAACTTTTTCCAAGGCATAGAAACAATTTTTTTATTGGAACAAGATGGGTATTCTAAAATAAAATGAATGAAGATGGAAAGGTGATCAAAAATAAGGAAAGATTATTTTGCAAAGGTTATGATCAAGTGGAAGGTATTGACTTTCAAGAAACCTTTTCTTCAATAGCTAGAATTGAAGAAATTAGGATATTTTTGGTATAATTTGCATTCAAGAACTTTGAAGTATATTAGATTGATGTCAAATCAGTATTTCTAGATGGAGACTTGGAAGAAGTATACATTGAGAAACTCGAAGGATTTTAGTTGTTTGAAAATCAAGATCTTGTTTGCAAATTGAAGAAAGAAATGTATGGACTCAAACAGGCCCCCAAGACTTGGTATTCAAGATTGGATAAGTATCTATGCTAGTAAGGATTCAAGAAAGGTATTGTTGATAGTAATATCTATATCAAAACATAACGTGATCATCAGTTTATTCTTTTTGTTTATGTTGATGATATTATTTTTGGTGGTAGTAAAGAAAAAATGTGTAAGGATTTTGTTGATTAAATGCAAACATAATTTGAAATTTCTATGCTTGGTGGGTTGTCATTTTTTCTTGGTTTACAAATCTCATATCACAAAAAATTATGTCAAGGATATTTTAAATAAGATCAACATGGAAGATTACAAACCAATTAGTACACCTATGGTTACTAGATGTAAGCTTAGTAAGGATGATGAGTCTTCCATAGAAAATCAAACTTTGTATAGATCAATGGTTGGAAGTTGTTTATATGTAATTGCATCTAGACTAGACATTATGCAAGTTGTGTGTATGCTTTTAATATTTCAAGTTGTACCAAAGGAGACACATGTTAAGGTAGTTAACACAATATTTAGATACTTGAAAGCTACTATAGACTATGGTTTGTGGTATCCAAGAAGAAAAATCTTCAAATTGACAACATATATAGATGCAGATTGGGTTGGAAGTGTTGATGACATGAATAGCACTAGTGGTGGTACATTCTTTCCTGGAGATAGTCTAATATATTGGTTAAGAAAAAGAAATAATTTGTGTCCTTATCTACTATAGAAGCTAAATATATTGTAGCAACATCATGTTGCGGTTAGGTACTTTAGATGAAACAGACCTTGGATATAAAAATTGAATATGATGAACCCATTTCAATTATCTATGACAATACAAGTGAAATCAATATTTTGAATAATCAGGTAATGCATTCTAGGAAAAAACATATATCAATGAAGTATCTTTTTTTAAGAGAAAAGGTTACAAATGAAGAGGTTCAACTGGATTATGTTGAGACAAAAGAACACATTGCATATATCTTTACTAAAAATCTTCCAAAAGAAAAATTTAAGTATCTTAGGAAAAATCTGGGAGTGATACTCCCTTCTCTTAATTCATAAGAGGAAGTAAAAGTTCAAGAGGTGCTAATCAAAATGTCATTTATGAATCCGTGAAGTGATAATGTTGAAGGATCTAAAAAAATCATCCAAATCTATGAAATTTGTATAAAGGAGTCACTATTGTGTTGTGTCTCCTTGACGTAAATAGCACAAATGATTTGTGGTAAAGTGCAATAAGGTACTATGGATGGACTATATAAAATAGGGGAGAGAAATCCTAAATCAAACTATCTTAAGAGTTCCTTTTCCATTGATGTAAAAGGGAGAGAAGTATTGAAATGACAAATACAAGGGGAGAGAGAGAGATGAAATATATTGTAATGCAGTACACTCAGTGGTGATCCAATGTAGTATAGATTATATATGATCTAAATCATCAAGATATGAAGAGAGAAAGTTGAAAAAGAGTTATAAAAAATAGATGGAACTATAATGAAAATTTGGATTTGCCATTTCTTTGTTTTCTATTGATGAAAAAGGGGGAGATTGTTGAGCACAATATTATCACTGATGTCAAAGAATTGTTGACTGTCATTGATGTCAAATATATGTGAAAGTAGAATGTTAGTTGCAGATGTTGTAGAATGTTAATGTTATCATTATTAAAAAATGAAAACATGGGAAGTCTAGGTACACATGGTATTAATGGTTCCTATATGTCTACTACTTTTGTAGAATTTTGGAAATATTTACAAAAGTGTTTTTAGGTTTTCTGCTCAAAAGCATAATATGCATTACACTGGACTATCATAGTTTTTGGTACCACATTATACAACTACTAAATTATGTCTTGCAATTTGGAAGTTAAGTAATAATACTCATGAATTATCCTATTCTCTAGTTTTAGTAGATTTGAATTACAAACTAGTAAGTTAGAAGTGATAGAGTGAAGTTTTTTTTGTTGGTTGAATGTGTATAAGGTTTGAGTTTTATTGCTAGTGAAGGGAAGCCTGCACTAGATGGAGGAAGCATGTGAAGGTAAAATAAGACCAATTAATGTCATGGTAGGAAGTGCATGATGTTTTATTTAGGATGAAGCCATCTACATGTTTCATATAATTTTGAATTGAGGTTTATCCTTGGCCTATATGGATAATTGTGGATGGTGTTAAAGTGTTCTAGGCCAACATGAGATATTATTAATATGATAAAATAGATATATTGTGAATTATTTCATGAAAATTGGTGTGAATGAGTGAATAGAAAAGAAGGATGTGTAATGGAAGTGGTATTAGTGTGAAGTGAATTCATATGTTGAGAAAAAATGAGACATTATTAGAAGATGTGCTCATTTGTTTACGTAGAGTAGGTTGATTAAAAGATCTATATTTCCTTTTGTAATGTGAGGTTGAAGCCTCTTAATTTGAGTTGTTTCTCATTGAATATGTTGTAGTTTATTCATAGGCTACTGGTGTCTCCTATAGGTTGGTTTTTGCAAATCAAAAATCAAGGAGATTGGTGTCTCCCTTTAAGGCTATAATTCATGTGGGTTGGTGCTTACAAAATTATTGTAAGTTCTATATTAATTTTGTGAGGTTGGATTTGGGAAGTAGTTCCAAGAAACTATTCTCACTATGGTTTTTTGGATTTCCACATAAATATGGTGTACTCGTGTGTGGATGTGTTCATTACTTTCTTTCCCATTGATTTTTTTTGATAGTATGATGAATGTGGTAATTGAAAGTAAAATGTATTAAATATTGATTCACCCCCCCTTAGTATTTTTGTGTCTAATAGTTACCTATGTTTATGAATTCTTATAGCTTACAAAGAAAATTAAGACTTTTATGTAGCTCTATTGAGGTTTTGAACATGTAAAATTTTGGAAATGATAGCTAAATAATTTTCTCCCTCCCAAAACTTAAGTTCGCTATTTTTTTCAAATATTAGGGTATAGAAAGGATGTAGAATATGGATCATAAAGTATTGGATATATTTGATATGATTTAAATTTAATATATGCATGATCATGAAGTCTTAAGAAAAATAGTAGGATTGAATGTTTTTGATTATAGGTAAAACAGGTTTTGAAGGGACCCTAAAACCCTTTACAAAATGAATCGTTGCTTCAACAAATAATCAAAAATAGAGCAAGCAACCAAAAAGAAGCCAAAAAGTAGGATTGAATGTTAATTGAATAGTTGATAAAAATAAAAGTACCTAAAAGTACATTCATGATGGAAAGATGGTGCATGTGAGATGAACTAGCATCATGCAATTAAATAGCATGGAATTTGAAATGATATAATTAAATGGAGGTACTATGGGCATATGTGACATATTAAGTGTTAACTCAATTGATGGCATGTGTTTAAAAAGTTTGAATATTGGGAAGGAATGCTACAGAGAGTATGGAATTATTAATAATGGAATATAATGTTGCATGGAATGCATGGTGGAGTGTATTTTCTTCATGTTGGGATGATAAAGGTCATATGTAACAAGTGTTAGTAGTTGCAAGTGCAATGTTGGTTAGGTAAGTGCTACTATAGGTAGCACTAGAATACTTCCCTTTTTTATTATATTTTAAAAGCCTCAAGACTATTGCTATAGGTCCCATGAACTTTCTATGTGCATTTAAAAATAATTGGTGTTGATAGTAAATAATACATGTGTGTGCATGTGATACTTTATGTAGAGAGAGTATACCTATTACACATCTATATATGAGCTAGTTGGCTCATGCATAGATTTATCACTTGATGTTTCAAAATTTTCTACATGGTTTATACACAATGATGGATCTACATATGGTGTAAATTGTTATTGTGAATCATGTAAAAACTCCTCCTTGTGTAATGGATTTTTATAAAGCTTTAATTTATGCCCATTTACCATTAAGGATAATTGAATAGAATCTATGGTAGTTAGTTGGGCTGCTCCATTTAGAAAAAAAACATAATTAAATTTGTAAGGACCAAGCCATCATCTTTGTATTTTTCCTTTTTGGTCCTTATAGTGTGAGTCATAAATCAAAGCCAAAAATCCTTCATTAATTCTTTTTGTTTTAATAAACATATAATTCTATTTTACTCTTTTTTTCACAATATCTGTATGATGGATTTCTTCCATCCTTATTTCATCCAAAGAATTGATACTATGTAATTTTTCCTTTTGAGCTTCAATCAAGTCCATTCCAAGTTGTTTTGTTGTTTAGAGTTTTTATGCTTAAAATAAATTGGAAAAAAAAAAAATTTCCATAAACCAATTCAAATGGTGTAAACCATGCTTATGTATTCCATTTTTTTCTATATTCCCAAACAACTTCAATTAATCTTGTTGCCCAATCCTTCTGATGTAGTTAAAATGTCTTTGTTGGAATGGATTCCATATCCTTATTTGTGACTTCTAATTTCCCATTGGCTTGTGGATGATATGGGTTGAATTTCTATATCAAATTTAATATTCCCCTAATACCTTTACAATTAGATCAAAATTAAAATGGTTCCTTGGTCTATGACCATTTCTCTTGGTACATCATACCTAGTGAAGATCTCTTCATAAACAAATTTGACAACATTGTCATCTCTAGAAAAATGTAGTGCTTTAACCTCCTCGCACTTTGTGAGATAGTCTATGTAGACTAAAATTTATTCCTTATTATTAGATGTTAGAGCTATTAGACAAATTAATCCAATCCCCATTGTTAAATGGTACAATGACCAATTGTGGTTGGAGATCCATTTCATCACTCTTAGTAGGTCTACCCATCCTATAAAATCTATCACATCTCTTGGTATATTTGACTGCATCCTTATGAAGTTTAGACTAGTAGTATCTAGTAGTTAGGAACTTTACGGTTGCTCAATTGGCTAAAAAATGACCTCCACTAGGCTCATCATGACAAACTTGAAGGATATCATATACTTTTTCCTCCCTTATGCATCTTCTCATTATGTTATTTGGGACTTTGTAAAAGAGATAATAAACAAACCAAGAATAAGGGAAGATATGTTCTACCAAATGATGCCTTTCTCTAGGCGAGAGATGTGGGGTGTTCTTGCAACCAAGTAATTAGCTATGTTTGTATACCAAGGTGCTTGCATAAAGAGGGAAAATAAATGTTCATCTAGAAAGGAATCATCTACCACTTATTCTATTGATTTGATTTGCATCTTCGAAAGGAAATTTGTGACTACATTGGATTTCCCTAGTTTATCCATAATGGTTATATCAAATTCTTTTAGTATCAATAACTATCTAACAATTCTTCCCCCAACTAGTTGTTTGTTCATCAAGCATCTTATTGATGTGTGGTTTGTATGAACAAAGAATGAATATCCAATGATATATTATCTAAATTTGTTGATGGTATATACTACTACCAACATTTCCTTCTTAGTAATAGTGTAGTTGAGCTCAATAGCCTGAAGATTCTTACTGATATAATAAATGACATACTCCAACTTTCCTTCTTTTTGTCCTAGAACAAAACCTATAGCAAAATTAGAAGCATTTATATGTATATGGAAAGGGATTATCTAGTTAGGACCTACTAGAATAGGTGTCCTTGTGAGAGTTATTTTGAGGGTTTTGAAAGATTCTTGGTATGCAGTAGTCTAATTAAATCTAATTTCTTTAGATAAATAACAAATAGGAGAGCTACTATTTTTCTAAAATATTTGAGAAACATCTTGTAATATTTTGCATGACCAAGGAAACTCCTAACATATTTTTGATTTTGGGGAATAATCAGAGTGGAAATTACCTTTATTTTGTTTGGATCTACTTGAATTACCCTATTGGATACAAAGTACTCCAAGACCACTCCTTCAATCATCATCATAAAAAAATTTCATGACTTAAAGAGAGGTTATGATCCTAAAACCTTTGAGGGACTTTCTCCAAATTTGTTAAGGGTTGTTCATAAGTGTTTCCATAAGTGGTGAAGTCATACATATAAATCTCCATGGATTCATGTGAAAAATATAAAATATACTCAAGACTACCCTCTAAAATTTTACAGATGCATTGAAGAATCTGATTGGTAAGACTAAAAAATAATATTAAAGTAATGGATAGGTAAAGTTATTCTTTTCTTGGTCTTCTAAAGCCATCTTTATCTAGTTGTATCCACAAAATCCATCTAGGAAGGAAAATTATTTCTTCCCTACTAGTGAATCCAATACTTGATTAATAAAAGGAAGAGGAAAGTCATCCTTCCTTGTTGCTACATTTATACCTATAATCTATGCATACTATCCATCTACCTCCTCTCTTGGGTAAAATAACTAATGAGGAAACCCATTGACTATCTAATATGGGATAAATGAACACTACATCTGATAATTTCTACAATTTTGTTTTGACTATATATTGTACAACTGGGTTCATCCTTCTCTATGGCTATTTGATTGGTTTATATCTTTCATTAATGTATATTCTATGCATACATAGACTAGGATCTATGCCCTTCATATCATGATATTCCCAAGTGAATATTGCCATATGAGCTTGAAGAATTATAAGTAATGTAGATTGTTAGGATACTATCAAATGATTATTGACATTGAATTTTTGGCCCTGTGTGATTTCTATTGTTATGGAAAAATTCATGATAGAAGAAACATCTAGTCCTAACAATTTGAGGTTGCAACTGTGTGGGACTAGTGTATGAAATAACTAGGAAGTAGATTTAGAGGAATTTGTAGGTGTGATATTGTTTAAAGGGTAGTGTAAGCATGCTAGATAGTAGTGTTGATATGGGTCCCTACCATTAAATTTTTGCATTATTTGAGCAAGGAAATCATCTTCATCTTGAATTTCAATAATTGGGTTATGTTCTATATTCATTAGTGTTTGTAGAGAATATTGGTCATATTCCTCTATGATTGGCCATATAGTTTGTTCCAAGTCTACATGTGGTTGCACAGGTGGGTAGAGGACCAACTTTTTGGTCGCATTCCCATTGGAAATTATCATGGTACCAAACCTACATACAATAAATGCATATGTATTGGCTAGCCATAGTATTCGTTAGATTAAGGGGTTATCTTTCAAGGTTGGATTTGGGCTACAAAACCATAAATTCTGCTAGATATTCCCATGAATCCATTATGATGACCAAATCCTCAATTATACCCTCTAGTTTGATAGTTGACCTATCTACTAATTGAAAAATAGTAAGTGTAGGTTAGAGATCCATTAGTTGAAGTTGTTTCATTATTTCTCTTGTCATTACATTGATGGATACCCTTAAGTCAACTAGAGTGTTCTTGATAAGTGTGCCATTAAATTTTGTACATCTACAACTCAGGGACTCTTGAGGTTTGCATATTTTAGAACTTCTTTATTACCTAACATAATATCAACTAGTTTTCCTAAAACATGAATAGTCTAGGGGTCTTGCTAATGGTGTTTTTAGCACTACAACAACACAGACATAATACAAGCATCCTATCTCTCTTGAAAGGTGATTCCTATCAGTAGAATTCAAGAAATAACCCCAAGATCTCTAATGTTAGGTGTTGACTATGCATAAACAACTCAATGAAAATGTGATTTGCTAGTAATTACAAGGGGCCTTACAATTCAACAATTTTGGAATATTCAAAATTATCATCAAATATGGTAATGTGGTGATGTTGGTTCATTTTAAAACTAATTCAAAAAAAGATCAAAAGATAAAGGGTTTAAAGAGATTCTATTCTAACACCTAAGATCGATCACAATAATGATGAATGTAGATGGAACCAATCTCTACTTGATCAAGGACAAGCCTACAACTATATAGAAGTGATGCAATATTCAAAGGTAACTGAAATATTTTTAGACCATGAACATCCATACATATACCCAATTACTGGTGCAACATGAACAAGCATCCATAATTGAACTAAGTGCAATATTTGGCTTAGACTAACTTTACAAAACAATTTACAATCAATAAATTTCCAAAAGTATGAGAAAAAAATTCATCAAACATCATTGACATCTCTCCATTATCATGAAATACCTTAAGCTAACACCTGAGAATTGAGAACAATAAACCATAAAATTTCAAAGCTCAACACAAAAGTTCACCAAATCAATGGCCCAATTGTATTAAATTCTCCAGCATTTACATAACAATCTCTAGTTCTCTCTCTTCTCCTAGAACCTAATTCTAACCAAATATAACCTCCTAACAAATGAGAAGACACAACCTTTTATAGATATTACATTTCAAAATTAATGGCCAGGATTAAATCAATCCAAGGGCTTAGATCACTCCTCTAGAAGCATCAGGAAACCACATTAAATTTGGAAACTTATGATACATCATCAACCAATAAATTACATTTAGTTACATATTGGAGCAATGAGAAATAAACATTTCTCTAGCTTGATCATGATAAAAATTCCTATTGGAGGAATGAAAACAACTTCACATGTTGCCTTGTTTAAAACATTTTCCAGCTGGTAGGGCACAAATTCATATAGATCAACATTAAATCTTGGTGCTACACTTTATATTTAGTTACAATTCTTTTCAAATTTTCCTCTTGGTACTAATCCACATGCAAGTCCCCTTTTGATTTATTTAATTTTGAAAATCAAACATCATCATTAGTAGCTCACATACAAAAATTCAAGCCATAAAACATCAAAATTAAGCTTAAACAATCCTTTGGAAAATTTAACTCCATCATTAAATTTTAGAATTTTAACCTTGTTAAGAAATATCAGGGATTCTAGGAGCCTAGGAAATTTGCAACACGAAGTTTGAGAAATCCATGAGAGGAGGGAATACACAAGCGACAGGAGGTTCAAGGAATCTATGATAGGAGGAAATCTTTGAGCAATAGGAGGTTCAGGGAATCCACGACATGAGGGAATCCATGAGCGACAGGACGTTCAGGGAATTTTTGATAGGAGGGAATATATGAGTGACAGGAGGTTTAGGAAATTCGCAACAGGAGGAAATTCATGAGTGATAGGAGGTTCAGTGAATCCATGACAGGAGGGAATCCATGAGTGACAGGAGGGAATCCATGAGTGACAGGAGGGAATCCATGAGTGATAGGAGGGAATTTGTGAGTGACAAGAGTTTTGAGGATTCTAGGGAGACATGGTTCTTTCAAAATTTTATCTTCAAGGATTCCAGGTGGTCATGGATTTTCTAAAATCCATGACAGGTCAAAATCTCCTAAACCCATAAATTTTTACCTAGAAGGAATTTTTGAAAAATTCAAGAAGTAACCTAGCCTAATTTTTCATTCTCCATCCATAGGTGTAAGAATAATTTACATATGACATCCAAAATTCACTTTAAATTCCCCATTTATGGAATCCATGATAGGTGTATTTCTCCAAAACCCACAAGATGCCATAAAATATTGCCTTAATCAAATAAAATTTGGTATTAATCCCAAAATAACCTCCAAAGAAGAGCAAAACTAAAAATCAGCTAAAGAAAAAATGTGGAGACACACAAAAAAAGGGGTCCTTACCTCTAGCAAGGCGTGTGTGAAAAATGCACAATAGGTCTTTCCTTTTTCTTATTAGATTTTTAAGGTACAATTCTCATATTTTTCATGTATATAGGAACTTATTTAATGGCTTGAATTAAGGGTATCTTTATACAAACATTGTTAGGTTGTCTCAATAAACAAAAATTAGGTTCAAAAGCTTAATTTTATGTTGTTAGTCTTTCTCAAAAGGGTAGTTCCTTATTTGTGATGTCTTGATGTGTCTTACCTCATTCAACTTTATTTTTTGAATTTTCAATGCTTTTTACTATTGGTTCTTCATCTGTGATGCAGAGCAGGGAAAAAACCAACCAATTAACACAAATTCAATTGATCTCAACACCTTTTAATTCTTTAAAACCCTAACAAGGGTGATTTCTCACACAAGCTTACTCTTTCCTTGTAGATCTGTAGACCTAGTTTTATGACCTTATCTCAAAAAAGACTCAACAAATCCACAACCTAAAGGGATTTCTAGATTCCCATTAAAGTGTTCAAAAACATATCTCAAAACTTCATACAACTCTTTTGGAGCAACTTCTTCAAACCTAGATTTCAACATTGTCCTAAAACACCAATTAGGTCACTTTCCCAAAGCAACCCTACTCTAAAAAATTCTCCAACCCAAAAATAAAATTAGGCAGCAATAAAAAGGTATCCAAACCTCCAATTCCATAATTTTTCCTCAGTGGTACGGCCTCCAACATACCTAACCTTGAAACCCTTGTTTTTATGCTTTTTCAAGAGGGTTTATTGAAGAACCCTATTCTAGAAATTATCACACCTAGCCATTGCTTAAAACACCTTCAATTAGACCTGGAAAAACTCAAAATTTCATCCTACAACCTTTAAAATCTCTATTTCATCAAACCCTAGTCCAAAACAACCATTTTTCATGTCAAAAATCACATAAAATACACTAGGACAGTCATCAATATTTCATCAAACCTTAACCCCTACTCTCAAAAATAATTTAAATTCCTAATTGTACCATGTTAGACCCATTCCACAAGTTACAAAAATTACAGTCAGTGGAATGGGTCAAAATTTCATGTTTAAGACCTTCAAACCCTCCAAAATAGGGTTAATTGACCTGTCTTAGAAAATTAGTCACAAAATCCCTCAAATTTAATATGAAAGGCTCAAACCACTTGTAAATTGATTTTAATATAGATATCTATTGAATTTATAAAATTCAAGAGCAATATGCTACTGTACGATACCATACAATGGCTGGAAATAACAATTTTAATAGTAAAATCATAGAAAAATAGGGGTATGATATTGATTTCTCACTTCAAAACTTCCAGAGAGCCCCTACATTGATGTTTACAACCATATAAATCATTTTTACCTCCAAATACAACTACCCCAACATAAAAAACTTCCTTTTGTTTGTTTGACCATTGGCCTTCCCAAAAACCTACTTTTTTGCACTTTCAATATGACAACTTTTTACAAAACATGCAATTTTTGTATTTTCAACTCCAAATACCCTCCAATTAATTCAAATGATATTATATAGTCCTAATGGACCCTAAAATATCTAAACCCCTTGATCCATATTACAAATTTGACAATTGACTCTTCATGTTCCATTTAATGACATTTTCCAATTTGCATTACAAGTTTGCATTATTTTGCAACTTTTAACATCTTTTGCACAATTTGGCTCAAATGACTCCAAAACACTAAAAATAGCCTTGAAATGGCCTTACTACCTTAAAAATACTCAAAATCTTCAAAAACTCAAACTAAAACCCCTCATTGCATGACTTGCACTTGGTGCTCCTACACCATACAACTAATCTAGAAAAAGAACCAATGTCCCATGAGGTCTTCATGCTTCTTCTCAAATTATCCTTGCCTTATACATGCTCTACAAATTGAAAAATTCCTCCATGGAATCTCTTTCTGCACTCTTGCCTCATACCTTGCACTGGTTAACTTGTTTGCTCCTTGCCATTGTCCATTCCTTACATCTGCATCTGGTTCTCTCCTTGCTTGAACCCCTGCAAACAAATACTTACCATATGGTTCCCTCTTTACCTCTATTTCATGTTTTTAACTATCCTTTGGCTCTTGCCAAGCACCTTTTCTTCCTTGTCCACTCACCTTCATTTCATGCTTAAGGTCTTCAACCTTCGGAACCCCTGTTCCACCTTGCTTATTAGGCTCATGTTTCTCTATTATGGCAAAATGTGATTGCCATTCCATTGCTTTTGTAACTATAGGAAAAATCACTATCTCAATCAAGATTGCATTATCCTTCACATTCACTATTTGCACATTCTCTCTATCCCTTCTATTAGTTGTCCTCACGATTGTAACTTTTTTCTTGACTGCAAACCCTCTATTTTTGTTTTTCTCAAGCCCTATAGGCTCCCTTTTGCCCAACACAATTACCCTTGTTGTCTTGGGATGACTCTCCACATCTCCTTGAAATGGAGTGAGTGTAAACCTATTCCCATTATGCTTAATCAGGTAACTATTACTTCTATAATTATAAACAACATGCTTGTCATATTGCCATGGTCTTCCAAGCAAGACATGAGAACACTCCATTGGAACAACATCACAAACACCACTATCTTTGTACCCTCCAATACTAAACTCAATAATTTCTTATTCACAAACCAAGATAGATTAACTATCATTCAACCATGGAATCTGATATGGACTCTCATGAGGAAACCTTTGCAAATTCAACTTCTTTATCATTTCATTTGAGACAATATTTTTCAGTGCAAATGGAATCTATAACTACTTTGCATACCTTACCCTTGGATTTACATGTGGTCCTAAATAAATCTCTCCTCTGCAATGGTTACTTTTCCTTGGAGGTATTCAACACTAGTCTTCTCAGCATTAAGGATTCTCCTACCTCTGGAGTAGCAAGTTGACTAGGAGAGTTTTCAACTTCACTTTCTTCTTGGACCAATTGCACGCTCTTATCACTTCTTTCACTCCCACTTGAAGTAGCACCAAATTTTTTTAGGGCACTTTTAGGATGGATGACCAAACTCATTGCAGTTGTAGTGTCTTCCTGCAAATGTATTTGCACTTCTTCCACCACCAAATCTGCCTCTAGTACCCCTAAATCCACCTCTGAAATTAGAACTTTTCTCTTTAACTTTGCCTTCACCTTCTTGTTCTTCATTTGATTTCTTTGAAGTATGAGAGGTTCCTCTACCTCTCTAATTGTTTCCTCTGCCTATAATAGACTTATCTTCTCTCCTTTTTAACTTTTCTTCCACTCTAATGGCTAACTGAAAACATTCTTCTACAAATCTTGGATTTTCCACAACCAATTCATCTTGGATATTATATCTTAGGCCACCTAAATACCTAGCAACTTTTTCAACCTCATCCTCTTGTGTACCTAACCTTATGCTCAACTTATAGAATTCATCAGTGTAAGTTTTAACATCTAATTCTTTTTGCTTCAAATTTTGGACCTTCGTATACAATTGGAATTCAAAATATTTAGGAAGAAACTTACCTTTAAGTTTTACAACCATCATGTCCAATTAAACTATCTTTTCTTTCCTTGCTTTCTCCTCTCAGCCTATTCATAGTATAACCATAATAATGCATTCCCCTTGAGTTTTTTCTTTGCTATCTTTACCTTCTGATCATCAAGTACATCTTCACACTCAAAGTGATTATCCATGGCTGAAATCCAATCAAGTAACTCTTCATCATTCATATTTCCACCATACAAGGGAAAATCAACCTTTACCTTGTGTGTATCACCTTTGAATGCCTTTAGAAATTTAGCCATTCTCTGATCTTTAGGATCTAATTCTTCTTCCATATATGCATACTCTTCCTATTCCTCTTCTTTTGTTTCAGTCACATCACCCAAATCTTCCCCTCTTCTTTGATTTGACTCCAAGGCTTCAAGCCTTGCTAAAACAACATTATGAGACTCCAATATCTTGGCATGTTTCTCTTTTAACTCCTACAACTCCCTAGTAGCACTAACATTCTTAGGAGGCATATTTCATTTACAACTTACAACCTTATTCTATGCAAAATTCAACCAATCACCTTCAAAAGATCTAATAACTATGCTCTGATACCAATTGATGTAGAGTAGGAACAACTCAACCAATCAACACAAATTCAATTGATCTCAACACCTTTTAATTCTTTAAAACCCTAACAAGGGTGATTTCTCACACAAGCTTGACCTCTCCTTATAGGTTTGTAGACCTAGTTTTCTAACCTTATCTCACAAAAGACTCAACAAAGCCACAATATAAAGGGATTTCTAGATTCCCATTAAAGTGTTCAAAAACATATCTCAAAACTTCATACAACTCTTTTGGAGCAACTTCTTCAAACCTAGACTTCAATGCTATCCTAAAACACCAATTAGGCCACTTTACCAAAGCAACCCTACTCTAAACACTTCTCCAACACAAAAATACAATTAGGAAGAAATAACTAGGTATCCAAACCTCCAATTCCACAATTTTTCCTCAGTGGTATGGCCTATAACATATGTAACCTTGAAACCCTTGTTTTTATGCTTTTTCAAGAGAGTTTATAATTGAAAAACCCTATTCTAGACCTTCTCACACATAGACACTACTTCAAACACCTTCAATTAGATCTGTACAAACTAAAAAGTTCATCCTAAAACCTTTAACATCTTTTTTTCATCAAACCCTAGCCCAAAACATCCATTTTCATGTGAAAAATTACATAAAATACACTAAGACAGTCATCAATATTTCATAAAACCTTAACCCCTACTCTCAAAAATCATCCAAATTCCTAATTCTACCATGTTATACCCATTCCACAAGTTACATAAATTACAGTTAGTGGAATGGGTCAAAATTTCATGTTTAAGACCTTTAAACCCTCCAAAATAGGGTTAACAGATTTGTCTTAGAAAATCTGTCAAAAAATCCCTCAAATTTAATATGAAAGGCTCAAACCACTTGTAAATTGATGTTAAGATATATATCTATTGAATTTACAAACTTCAAGAGTAATATGCTACTGTACGGTACCATACAATGGCTGGAAATAACAATTTTAATAGTAAAATAATAGAAAAACAGGGGTATGATATTGATTACTCACTTCAAAACTTCTAGAGAGCCCCTGCATCAATGTTTACAACCATATAAACCATTTTTCCCTCCAAATATAACTACCCCAATGTAAAAAACTTCCTTTTGATTTGTTTGATCATTAGCCTTCCCAAAAACCTACTTTTTTGCACTTTTAATATGACAACTTTTTGCAAAACATGCAAATTTTGCATTTTCAACTCTAAAGACCCTCCAATTAATTAAAATGCTATTAGATAGTCCCAATGGACCCTAAAACATCTAAACCCATTGATCCCTATTAAAAATTTGAGAATTGACTCTTCATATGCCATTTAACAACATTTGGTAATTTTGCATTACAAGTTTGCATTATTTTGCAACTTTTTACATATTTTGCACAATCTAGCTCAAATGACTCCAAAACACTAAAAATGGCCTTGAAATGGCCTAATTACCTTCAAAAGACTCAAAATATTCAAAAAATCAAACCAAACCCCTCACTACCTGACTTGCACTTGGTGCTCCTGCACCAATCTGTGAGTTATGTGATATGATGAGATGATGGTCTAGCAAGCATCCTTCATGAATGAAGGTAAAAAAAACTTACCTCAACCACATAGGTTGTGTACTAGATGGATTAATTAGTGTAAGCCTACTAAATAGGATTATTGTTAGGGTTTGGTGTAGCTTGAGCTAGAAACTAATGGGATCTTGGTTGTGTTGGGGCTACTATGGCTAGGTTTGACATTATGGTGGGTTGTTGTTGTTCCAAAGATTATTGTTGTTGTAGGTAGTTAAAACTTTTGTTTTTCCACTATTAGTTCCCACACCATAAGTGGCTATTAATTTTGTTGGGATTGCCATTGGGAATTTTAGTTTGATGCTTTGTATTGTTTTGGTGGTCATATCCCTTGCTATGGAGACCAATTATTTGATTGGGCTATTGACCATGATGGATTTTGCATGTTATTCCATGAATGGTTATCTTAGTTATAGAATCTTGTATTACCCTAAAGAAATGACATATTATAAGAAAAGGGATCTTGAGGCATACCTTATCTTTTTTGCCATGCCTTTCACTAGGAAATGTAAAATAATTCTCCTTCCTCATCCTCTAGGGTACATAATTTAGGTTTCCCTTTCTTCTAAAATTTTTGGCAACCTTCTTGCGATGATAGTTTACCCTCTTTTGGTGATAGTGTGGAAAATATTCAATGAGAGAATTCTTTTCTGAAGGAAATTAGAGTGCAAAAAATGCTTCCCTAAATGCAAATCAATCAAGAAAGTGTTGCAAAAACTTTGTTTCAAATATTTAATCTATTATAGTTTCTTAAGAATTCACATGTTTTAAGATTACTTTTTATATTTTAAAGCATAAACACATAACACAAAATTTTACATGGGAAAAATCTTTCATGAAAAAATCCACACACCAAAGTATAGACCAATTTTATTACAGTTATTAGGAAATTATATACAATATATAGAGTATGTGCTCTTGTAGGTGTAGTTTCAAAGTGTTACAATTCTAGAGTGATTCTAGTAGCATAATGACATACAAATAATACAATAACAATACAATAAAAAATTCACCAAGGAATTACATTTATACATCACCATATGGGCACCTAAGTTTTCCATATGTCATCTCCATGGACTTTGCATGCATGCAAACTATAACATAGAACATGCATTGGTTCTAGCTATCCATAAAATCATCTTACCAATCATACACTAACATGCATTAAAATGAAACCAATATTCAATAACATGCAACCACGTGCAAGGTAAAAATCACCAAAAATCATGCAACAATAAAGCTAGGTGTCCACCATGAGAAAATAAAGTCAACTACCAATTTAGAACTCAACCAAGACTCCTAGTCACTCTGAGTGACAACTCAATCTTCACAAAGTAAATTTCCCTTCTGAGCTTTGGTTAACAATGTCAACTAATGCCACATGGCATTATGACACAATTTTTAGAGGCTCCTCACAATTTTTTTTTTTAAAGTTCCTTCATGATGATAAATGTCGCCCTTCCTTACTCTTCGTGCTCATACAAAGGAATATGCTAATCACGGGTCCTAAAACTCACCACACACTAACACTTAGCATCCAAGAACTCCCACGACATGAGTTGACTAGACAACATACCCCCTTCAAAATAGGATAAGTGGATACCACTTCCTAAAAAATAGGAGATGCTTAAGTCTTCATTTTTTGGCATAGAAAATACTCTTATAAAATAGGAACCCCTAAAAATTAGGAAAAAAGGTTGAAACAACAATTCCCAACATTCTCCCACTTGTTGAAGACCTTCAAGAGTTGTTGTAACACTACTCAGGCCAAAAGGCTCATAGAACCAACACACCATCTGAACTTCTCTATGCTCACTAGCTTCACTAGTGCATCCCTGACATTCACCAAAGTGTCCATCCTTTCTAGGTTAACCTTTCTATCTTCCACCATATCACAAAAAAAATGAAATTGTACATCAATGTGCTTTGGTTTGGCATGGAAAGTAGGATCCTTCTCTAGACTATAGCATTCTAGCTATCACAACAGATAGTAATCTATCTTGCATCAAAACCAATATCTGAAAAAAGTCTCTTATTCCAAATGGATTCTTTGCAAGAATGATTATCTACCATGCACTTTTCTTTAGTAGACAAAGTAATGAAGAATTTATGCTTACTCATCTAGCTAATCGTACCACCAAAAATTTTGGAAACATATCCATAGGTGGATCTTCTGTTGTCCATGTCCTTTCCTTAATCAAAGTCCATATCCATGGATTCTCACTAAATGTTGGGGTCATTAGGTCTGCCATGAAACATAAGGCATGCTCAAAGTTACCTCACAATTCTTCAAACTGCTCATAGCACATCCCAATGCATCTGGGATTGGCATAAAATCTGTTTGGGACTCTCACTACTTGGGAATGTCTGGCCTGGTGTAGACCATAACATGCATCAGGTGCCAACAAAGATTTGCATGAATGGGAGATTTGAATATGTGTCCCTCCCATCTTGGTAGGATGTTTTGGACAATCCTCCATAGAAAGCTTTATCCCTTGCATAACTAGAACAACTAACTATTTCTAAGTTGTCATGTTGTATCTCTCCAACATAGAGTTCACCTACTTTCTCACAAGCTTAGCAAATCTTTTACTGTTAGCTCTATCTCTTTTGATCTTAATCCCTAGAATATACCTCACTGCACCCAAATCTTTCATCTCAAATTGTATTGACAATCAAGACTTCAAATCTGAAATCATTCTCTTTCCATTCCCATTAAAAAGCATATCATCCACATATAGGACAATAATTAGAATGTGACCATTATTAGTCTTGTAATAGAAACAATGGTTAGATATGGATCTCAAAAATCCCAAGGACAACACATAGGTTTCCGAGCTGTATGCATCTGGGAGTTAAAACACAGTACATATATATTTTCTCAGCATGCCAGAGTTCTTTGTCCTTTCACAGCAAGATTCTCAAGATTGTAACCTAAATTCCCTCCTCAAATCCTTGAGAAAAAGAAAAGTTGTGCTATCCATTTCTTGAAACTTCAAAGTCATAAAAAAGTTATAAGTAATCTAAAATCAAATGGATATTAGAAACAACATAAATAAAGCTCCCCATAATCTATTCCCTCCACTCAGGAATATCATTTCATGACCAACCATGCTTTATGACCCATTTTCTTCTTGAAGACCCACTTGCATCCAACATGTTTATGTCCTTCAGGAAAAGGTACCAGATCCAATGTAGCATTCTTTTTCAATGTTTCCATCTCTTCATTCATGGCTTCCATCTAGGAATTTGTATCATGAATACCCATAGCCTCTCTAATTTTCTTAGGCTCATCAATGTTAGCAATCAAAGAAAATATGTGTATAAGAGTGAATTTGTACCCCTTATGCAAATTCCTTTTTTTCCTTTTTTCACTTTAGAAAACCAAGTTCAGAGGATTAATTACACCTAAGCCCATTGCTTTCATTCCACTTGGCACCTCGCTTTTGGAGTTATGAATAGTTGTTTCTGGATTAGATTGTGTAAGCTTTTTTTGAATCAACGTTTCGAATCACACTCCGTGATCCATCATTAGGATAGAGAGCTCAAGGATATGAAAATTTGTTGCAGACCTAACAGGTATAAGAAGAGGCAGAAGAATGTTAGAGGGATAGGAGGCACAAGGCCCAAGGGATGGCAAGCTAGAAAAATAATAATATAGAAATTAAAAAATAAAGGAGACAATTGACAATTAAAAGAACCAATGACCATATAAAGAAATGCAACCAAATGAGAAAGAAGAAAAACCAAAAAACCAACTATATATTTTATATATTAATATATCTTTATTGGTGTCACGATATATTAATAAAGAAGGAGGATGAAAAAACAAACAAGAAACAAAAGAGAAATTAACAAGATGGAAAAATATTAATATAGTAAGTATATTAATATTAAATGTTAATATTAAAATAATTTAATAGAGATGGGAAAAAATTGTAACAATAACAAAATTGATAAAGATGGAATATATTAATATAGTAAATATATTAATATTAAAATAGTTTAAAAAAGAAGGATAAAAATCAATAATAGTGTGACAATAAGGATATATTAATAACGAAGGAGGGTAAGAAACAAAATGAAAAATAAAGAAATTAATAAAGAAGGAAGGAAAAATGATACTTTGAAAAGATTAAAGGTAGAAAATAATAAAAATAAAGGAGGGGGGGGAGGGGGGGGGAGGGGGGTTGAACACAAAAAAGAGTCGAGCAAGAGAAGAAGAATAATAAGAGCACCCCAGAAAATAACTAAAAATAAGAGAGAACAAAGAGAAGGGAAACCACACATCAATCATTAAAAAAGAAGAAATGAAATAAGATGAAAATGAAATAAAAATTAAGACACAAAATAAAATAGATCAAAATATTTAAATATTAATAAAATAGATTTAAATAAAATAGATCAAAATATTTAAATATTAATTAATATTTTTTACTTTGTAAATTATTAATCAATACACTTAGCATACTTAAATATAGTAATACATTTAAACACATTAATGTATTTAAATATTTGAATGTATTTGATTTCCATTTTTTGAACATACTTTTGGGTTTATCAATTTCTTGAATATATTGAATATATCAAGTTATTTGTTTATAGATATATTAATATAGTAATATATTGGTATATTGAATGTAGCAATAGACTTCATAGATTATTGTATTTAATACCTCAATTTTCTTTTATATTATAAGTGCAAAGATTAAAAAACATATATATTAAGATTAATCTAATACATTTAAATATATTAATGTATTAAGATATTTAAATATTAAGCAATGTTAATATATAATACGTTTTAATATATGTTTTTTAAGAAATGTTTTAAATATTAAGAAATGTTAATATGTAATATGTTTTAATATATTTTAACTATATATGAATATATTTTGCACCAATTAAAAATAAAATAAATAAATAAATATTATATATTTAAGTGTATTAAATGTATTAATATGTTTAAATAATTTACATATGTTAATATATTAAATAATTTAAATATCTTAATATATTCAAATAATTTAACATATTTGAGATATTTAAATTATATGATTAAGATATATTGATTTCCCTAATATATATAATTAAGTTAATATATTTGATATTTAAGATATTTAAGATATTTAATATATTTATTAATTTAACATATTTTATTTCCTAAGTATATTGACATAATTTAAATATGTTAAATTAATATATTAATATGTTAAGTACAACAATATATTGAAATATATTAAAATTATTAATTGTATTATATTAGTGATTAAATAAATTAAATGTAACAAAGTATTAAACACATAAATTAATTAATAAGAATATTTAATAGATTAATAAACTAGAAATGACGATATATTAATATAGGATAAATAATATTTAATAGATTAATAAATTAGAAATGACGATGAATTAATATAGGATAAATAATATCGAACAAAAGCGAAGAACACAAACAAAGGAAGAAGAACGAACAAAAGCGAAGAACACTAACCAAGGAAGAAGACCTTAAGAACCACAAAAAGAGGAGAACAAGGCAAGTGACCACGACCCTAAAGGAGGGGGAGGGGGGAGGGAAAGAGCGACAGGGAGGGAAAGGGGGTCACGATCGAGGGGGATGGAGGTTTTTAAGGAAAGACAAAAGAGGCTTCCAAGAGAGACTTAAACTCCACCCTTCATCACGATTAAGGTTGTTGGGGTGATTGATGATTTGAATGGCTTCTTTGAGCTTCCTCTTGCAGAAATTATCTTCAATAAACAAGATTTGAGTGTTTTCTAAACAAATATGGTGTTTGGTTGAAGAGGAGTGCTCAGCTAGGGCTGATTTTAAAACCCGTTCATGATTGATGTCAGCACCATGCTCTCTGATTCTTGTATTGAATGAGCGACCTGTTTCACCAATATAGGGAGTGCCACAAGAGCAAACCACTTTGTAGACTCTAGAGTTTTGATATATGTTTTTAGGGTCTTTGAGAGGCGGGATGTAGTTTCTTAGCGTAGTAAAGGGCTTGAAAGCACATCGAAGGCCTTTTTTAAGAAGGATTTTTGAGATTTTATGGGAAATGCCTTCCACAAAGGGTAAGGAGGCACTAGGGATACAGATAGGTTGTGACGAGGGGTTGGATTTGGAAGAGATAGTAGAGAAGAAACAACGCTTGGAATGGTTGAGGGCTCTAGAAATTTGTTTATTGGTATAACCGTTTAGCCTAAAGACCAGGCGAAGATGCTCCAACTCTTGGGTTAAGTTTTCTTCATTGTAGATACGATAGGCTCTTGTGGCAAGAGTTTCAAAATTCCAAATTTTGGCTTGGATGATGATGGGAAGTGGAGTGCGTTGGTGGGGGAATTTCTATTGGGGATGACCGTGCGACACATAGACATCCACGCGATGTGCTTACGTCTCTGGTAGATTCTTGTGGCTAAACCTGTAGAGGTGTTACACTTCTAATTGGTGGTCAAGTTGTAACACCCTCTTTGGCTGACTGACTCGAATATGGCCATTTTCTTCATCTCCTCTTCAAATTCCATCCTTCTACATGCTTCAAAACTTCCTGGGCATACCTTCAAGCAATTTTCTTCACTTGCTTGCACTCACTTCTAGCATTTTCAAGCATTCTAGCAGCACTCTTGCACTCCATTGCAGCAACAAATTCACTCCATCACTTCAGTAGAGAAATTTTGGGACCAACCATTGCAACAGAGGTTCGAGTACTCTCATTCTCACCCCTATTAGTCTTGAGTTATTTTGGTGGAGGTGGTAAGCTTCCCATTTCTCTCCTTTATTACTTGGTAGAATAAGCACATTTACTGTTTTGTAGTGCTTTAGTGTCATATATTAAGTTATTTTCTTTATCTCGCTTTCTTGGTTGTCCATGGAGGCGAAAACACCTAAAAAAGGGTTTGACTGAGGTAGGCCCCTATACAGCCACCCAACATTTTTCCTCCTCTTTGTGTGTAGGTGAAGGTGCTTTTGAGGAGCTAGAAGGTGAATGAGTTTCTTTGAGAGATCATCCTTGCCACCCTAACTCTTGCATTTTTAATTTATCACATTATAGAGTATTTTGTTTACTTAATCATGTCATTTTGGCCCTTTAGTAATAGTTAGTTGGGTCGTTAGCTTGTTTTCCTAGGTTCAACCTTATCTCTTTAGTTATCTAGTAATACAGATGCCACCGCACTTGAGAGATTCCAGTTTGTCACACTATCATCCCTAGACCATGCTTCCATCCTCAGGCAGAGAGCTTCTTGAGGCATAGCATTGAACCCAAAAACTAGCTTGCTTAGCCCCATCTTGCATTTCAAGTTTGTAGGGTGATTGGAGGACTTTATATTCCTCATCATTCTCATCCCGCATTCCCCAACATCTTGTTAATCTAAGGTTAGTTAGGGCAGCCTTCCGCATCTTGGCCCTCTATGACCTGGGGCCTTACACATGGTGGTCCCCCTCTCTTACATTTTTGGTGAACCTGACATGAACCATTTTGGTTTTGTTTTGCGATACTGATAGTTCCTTTCCTTGTACTCTAGGAGTGTTGTAGGTGTGACTGTTGTGAGGCTATCTCCTTACAACCCAACCTGCGACCCCTAGTTGGCATAGCTAGAAGGTTTCGAAGGTATTGCGTAACGAAACCTTAATTGGGTCACTGTCTTATCCTTTAACCTTTAGGGACTCTGTGAAAGTATCATTTAGTGTGTGTAATGGCCTCCTTCCTGCATCAACCTATCCCCTTTGCATAGCTTTTGGACAGTGGTACTGGTATAACCTTCACTTCACAAGACCTACCAATGGGTTTTAACAAGGAATCATCTCCTCTCTATATTCCTACACAGATCAATGGAAACATCGTAGCAAGTGTTCTCATTGATCTGACATCACAAGTAAGCATAATAACTGAGGTGATTATGCTGATTAACTTCTTACATAAAGATGGGTATGGTGCACTTGTGAGTACCATCCACATGCATGATGAGCTTTTTGTGCCCCCTTTGGGTAGTATTGTCCTATTGGTCCTAGTTGGACTTAAATTTGTGAAACTCCTATTTGACATTATCCCTAGGTGTAAGCTCTTTAGGGTGAAATTGGGTATCCCTTGGTTGGTGGCGATGAATGCAGTACCCTCAGTCATGCATATATGTTTAAAAATTATCCATAGGAGTTCCATACATGTAATCCATGACACTAGTTATAAGCCACTAGTTGCTCGTGGTAGCTACTCCTTGGACTACTCTTGGTCTGCACCCATTGGTCATCTCTCACCTAGGATGGACCTTCTGCACTGAATGTATTAGAATTATAAGAAAGGACACCTAAGGTCAAAAGTGAGATACCCTCCCTCACCTTATGCTTTTTTACATAGGGCTTGCTTAAAAGCTGACAATGATGCCACTAAGGTGCATAGGAAGGAATAAGAAAAATGGTCTTGAGATCCTCCTTCTTCCTCCTCCACTGGTCAATTTGATGTTTCTTCTCACTCTACTATGGTACCATCAGATTCTGCTCCACCCTTGTGGGAGAACCCTATGGTGCCTACTTTGTGAAAGCCTAAGCATCCTGCATTCAAACTTCTTGTTCTATTGACGGAACCTAAACCCATTTTGTATAAAGGGAAGAAGGTCTCCCATGGAGAGTCCTCTTTATCTTGACCTCTGAGGCCTCCTACCACTCCTACTCCTAAAGCAATTAATAGGAAGAGGCCCACTACTGAGGCTCTTGAGTTGACTCCCCTACTACTCCTCAACTTGTTTCTCCTACTCTCGTTCAAGAATCGGTTCCTCCACCAGAGACGGCCATAGTGGACATTCCCATCGTTGAGTAGGAGTCTTCTACTCCTTCAAAACCTCTAGCCTCTAACTCAAAGAGTCATAGAAACCACCTTAAGCGTGAGTGCAAGTACCGGTAAAAGGATCTTTTGGCCGAGTAGACTGCCTTGCAAAGGAAGGAGGAAGAGACGACCACCCCTGCTTCAGGGTCTCCTGCAATGTCGTCCTCTTCCCTTCCTTTTGCTTCTCTTCAGTCTGGTCCTGTGCTACTTTTTACTTTCACTGCAAGTATGAATGCGCCTAACCCCAAGGGGGTACATGTGTTCATCACTCCTTCAATGGAACCTCCTTTAATGATGTCCATTCCAGATATCCATCCTTACCCAAAATGCATGGATATGATTAATACCTTGGTTGTATCCACTATGGTTCTTTCCTCCTCTTCCTCCACACCTCTAGCCTCATCTATGGGGAGTGCATTTCCTCCGACGAAGCAAAAGGTATAGTGTGAGCCTTCTAGTATTGAAGGGCATAAGAGGAGTCCACCTTATTCACAAGGTGGTCTTGTGCTGACTTGTTCTATCCTAGTGATGGAAACAACACCAACTTCCCTTGAGTTTGTCACCACTCCCAAGTCATTCGATGAGCCTAGTGGTGAATCTCAGGCGTAGCCTACCCCTTCCACTAAAGTTAAACCTAGCACTCCTATAAGGTGAATGTTTAACTTTTTGGATTAAGTTTTGGCCTTGTTAGCAATCTTCTTGAAATCGTTGACCTTAGCTCCACAAGAGCTCAATGAAGAAGACCTTGTGGGGTCTTCTTCATTGGCCCTTATTGTGGGAGGGTTGGATGCTCCTCCTCTTAACATCCCATCACTACAGGCTCATCCTCCTTCCCCCTATGATGATCTAGAGTAGGAAGTAGATGATATCTTGGTTGATCAATGTTAGGAGGAAGCCTCTTCTTGATCTTGTGTGTGTGTGTGTGTGTGTTTTGTGATATGTTTCCTCATGATCGTGCTATGTTTTCCTAGATGACCCTTGTCACCCCTATTAGTGCTTGGATACAGGAATGGTTTTTGTGTGTCACAAACCTTCTTCCATTTGTATCATCATTCTTCCATGTTTGTGCTTGACTTTTGATAAATTGGGGATGATGCAAAGTGTTGGTATCATTTAGGCTCCCCTTCCATTTTGACCCAATTTTTTATTTTTCCCTTTGTTTTTTGTGCATTCTTCCTGATCTAGTTACCTATTATTTATATGAGCATGGATATATCTAACCCTGCTAAACTAGATCCCCCTATGCCCTTTGTTCATCTTGTCTTCTCTCTTTTGCTTTCTCTTTATCTTTCTCTCTTCTTTGCTTGAGTTTTCCCTTTCATGTGTGGTAACACTTTACTTCAACATCTCAATTTTTAGAAAATGCATTCGTTGCTAATGAATCTTTTCTCAAAAATCTTCACAAATCTTTCTTCATAATTGCATTCTCAACTTAGAAGCCTAACATAACATATTTCCTTCATCACAGATTCACAAATAAAGGACTCAAAACCATTCCTCCGAAGTGGGGACAACATTGACCTTCCCCTTGTGTGGGGGCATCTTCTTCCTTTCAAATTCCTTCATGAAGTGAACATCTTTCAAAAGGATCCCTTGATGATAGATCAATTTTAGAAAGAGAACATCTGCTTTCGAACTATGCATCCCTTGAGTGAACCCTTTCTTCACAATGGGTTCCCCAAGGACCCATTTGAAAGTCTTTCAATTGTTGACAATTTGTGCAACTGTCCGCTTACTTGCCTATGTGGCTGCTTCTTAACTCTACAAAGTCTGCTTTCTTAGGTTTCCTCCATGTGAGAGATCTTGGGGGATACCTCCTTGTAGGTCTAAGAGCCTATAGGGTGCTTCCTTTGAGCTTCCTCCATGTGAGAGATCTTGGGGGTGGCTCTCCTATAGGTTTGCAGGTCTGTACGGTGCTTTCTAGGGTTTCCTCCATGTGAGAGATCTTGGGGGTTACCTTCCCTATAGGTCTGTGGGTCTGTAGGGCACTTCCTTGGGTATTCTTCATGTGAGAGATCTTGGAGAATACCTTCCCAATAGGTATATGAATAGTTTTCTTTCCTAGCTTCCTCCATGTGAGAGATCTTAGGGGATGCTTCTTGGGTATCCTCCATCTGAAAGTTCTTCGTGGACACCTTCCTTGTAGGTTTGCGAGCCTATAAGGCACTTACTTCATGGGGCTTCCTTCATGTGATAGATATTTTGGGTTGCCTCCTTACAAGTCTGCAGGCCTATAAGATGCTTTTTTTCTTTAACTTCATAGTTTTGAGAAGCTATGAAGTCCTTTGCTTGTCTCATACCTTTAGATTCATTAGATCATGGTTTGCTTCCTTGATGATTCAGGTATACATTTTTTACCTTACTCCTTCCTTGATCTACTTTACCAAAGCACTCATCAATACTCATGCTCACTAAAGTGGGGGAAAAATGTATAAGAGTGAATTTGCACCCCTTATGCAAATTCATTTTTTTCCTTTTTTCAAACCAAGTTCAAAGGCTTAATTAAACCTAATCTCATTGCTTTCATTCCACTTGGCACCTATTTTGAGTGTTGATAGGGGAATTTCTATCGGAGACAACTGCACAACACAAACGTCTGCATGGCATGCTTATGCCCTTGACAAATTCCTATGGCTGAACCTGCAAAGGCATTACACTTCTCATTGGTGGTCAAGTTGTAACACCCTCTTCGGTCGACCAACCCGAATATGGAAATTTTATTCATCTCCTCTTCAAATTCCCTCCTTCTACATTCTTCACAACTTCCTGGGCATACCTTCAAGCAATTTTCTTCACTCTCTTGAACTCACTTCTAGCATTTTCAAGCATTCTAGTAGCACTCTTGCACTCCATTGCAATAACAACTTCACTCCATCACTTCAATAGAGAAAGTTTGGGACCACACCATTGTAGCAGAGGCTTGATTACTCTCATTCTCTCCCCCATCAACCTTGAGTGCTTTTGGTGGGGATGGTAAGCTTCCCATTCCTCTCCTCTATTACTTGGTAGAGTAAGCACATTTATTGTTTTGTAGTGCTTGAGTGTTCTTTATTACGTTATTTTCTTTATCTTTCTTTGTTGGTTGTCCATGGAGGTGGAAACACCTAAATGGGGGTCTAACTGAGGCAAGCCCCTATGCAGCAACCCAACATTTTTCTTCCTCTTTATGTGTAGGTGAAGGTGCTTTCGAGGAGCTTCCATGTGAACAAGTTTCTTTGTGAGATCATCTTTTCCACCCTAACTCTTGTATTTTTACTTTATCACATTAGAGAGTATTTTTTACTTAATCACATCATTTTGGCCCTTTATTAGTAGTTAGTTGGGTCGTTAGCTTGTTTTCCTAGGTTTGACCTTGTCTCTTTAGTTTTCTGGTCATACGAATGCCAACACACTTGAGAGACGCCAGTGTACGACACTGTCATCCCAAGACCGTGCTTCCATCCTTGAGCAGAGAGCTTCTTGAGGCATAGTGTTGAACCCAAAAATTGGCTCGCTTAGGCCATCTTGAATTTTGGGTTTGTAGGGTGATTGAAGGACTTTATATTCCTCATGATTCTCATCCCACATTCCCCAACATCTTGTTAAGCTGAGGTAAGTAGGGCAGCCTTCTGCATCTTGGCCCTCTGTGACCTAGGGCCTTGCACATGGTGGTCCCCCTCTCTTACAATATGCAACTAGAGTCTAGCATAGAATACTCAAATCTATCCAATTATTTCCTTTCTCTTGTAGACCTCCTCAAAGGTTGAGGTTGAGCTTTTGGCTCTTCTTTAGAGTTTTCAAAGTTGTTAGAGCTCTCCTCATCATCAAGTCAACTAGGAGTGCATATTTCATCCTTTTTAGGAGTGGGTGGAATTTGAACTACCTATATTTTTTCCACAACTCCATTTTTCTATGGGGTGTATGGAGTTGTCTTATGTCTCTTGATACCATGGTCCTTATAGAATTGGTTGAATTTTGCAAAATAAAACTCACCACCATTACTTTTCCTCAAGAATTTGATTTTTCTACTAGTCTAATTTTTAGTTAAGGACTTGAACTCCTTAAACCAACTAAAAAAATCATATTTATGTCTAAGGAAATAAATAAATGTCCTTCTAGAATATTTATCTATGAATGAGACAAAGTACACAAATATATTTAATGAAGGAGCATTAACAAGAACAAACACATTAGAATGTACATAATCCAATTTCCTAAAAGATTTACGAGAATTAGAATAAAAAGAAACATAGTGTTGCTTTTCCATATATACAATATTCAAAAAAAAAGAACTTGAGATTACAATCATCAAGGCCTTCAACAAGGCTCTTATTCTTCAAGGATCTAAGGTCCTTCTCACCAATATGGACAATCCTTTGGTGCCACAACATTGTTTTCTCAGCATAAATTTTTATTTCTAAAGCATCGGCACCCTTAGATACCCAAAAAGAACAACCATCAGATGTAGATACCATAGTCTTCTTCTATGTTGGATCTAATGGAGAGGATGAAGAATACAAAGACCTTTTCTAGGACTTCACCAAGGAACTATTGAATTGAACTATGTATGCATCCAACTTATATAGAGTTTCAATCCTAACACCATTAGCAAGCACTATAGCACCTTTGTCCATACTATATCCACTACTCGAGAAAACAACCTGCACTCCCACATCACCCAACTCACTCGTTGAGAGAATGTTTCATTCCAAACAAGGGATATATAAAACACCTTCAATCCCCCTCAATCTACCATTAGGTAATTGAATCTTGAATCTTCCATGATAAACAATATTTAGGTGAGATTCATCACCCAGATACACCTTCCCACCATCATGTTTTTCATACTTTGAGAACCAACCTCTATGAGATTTCATGTGGAAAGAAGCACTCAGATCAATCAACCGCACATCTTCCAATGCATATGTTGACAAGGATGCAACAAAAAAATCCACACCATCCTAAGAGGATTTATTAGATTCAAAATCAAAGAGGAACTTGTTTTTTCTCTTCTCCTCCTTATAGTCTTTCTAGAAATATCCAAATTTATCACAATTCCAACATTTAGCCTTGGAATTTTTTCCGTGAGACTTTGATCTCCCCAGAGACTTGGACTTGGACTTCTTGACCTTTTTCTTACCTTTCTCCTTCGATATACTACAAACGAATAGGGCCTCCATAGCCATCTTAGAAGACTTCCTCTGCATTTCTTCCAACAACAATGAAGCAGCCACATATTCCACATTGAAGGTGATGGTTATGCTTCCAATAGCCATAACCATATGGTCCCATGTGTCTAACAAAGAATAAAGTAATAACATGTAACGGTCCTCATCATCAATCTTTACACCAACAAAACCCAGTTTAGCCACTAGCATATTGAATGTGTTCAAGTGATCATCAACTGAACCTCCTTCCTCCATCCTCAAAGAGTACAACTTCTTCCTTAGGAAAAACTTATTCACCAAGGATTTCCCTTGATAAATATCACTAATCTTCTTCCAAATACTAGCTACTTTTTTTGCTCATGGACATTCAGGACCACAAAATCAGCTAAATAGAGTCTTATTAGACCCTTGGATGTTCAATCCATTAAATCTCAATTAGCTTGGGGTGTTGCTGCTAGTTTTATAGTGTATATTGCAGACCATAAATATTGGTCTATGAGCATATCCTACATTTCGAGGTTCCACAACTCAAAATTTTTGTCATTGAATTTCTCCATGTTTATTCTTCTTGATGTGCTTGCCATCTTCAACTTGCAACAAGATTTCAAATTTTTCTTTGCAAAAACTCCCATTGAATCAAGATATGCATAAAAACCTTTCTAACCCAACAAGGATAACAAATATAGCCATGCTCTAATACAAATGAAAGTAAATGATTGTGGAAAATTCTTCCCTAAATGCAAATAAATTAGGAAAGTGTTGCAAAGAATTTGTTTCAAATCTTTATTCTATTATAGTTTCTTAAGAACACACATGCATTGAGATTAGTTTTAATATTTTAAAGCATAAAAACATAACATAAAATTTTATGTGGGGAAACCCTTTTGGGAGAAAACCCACACACCAAAGAATAAATCAATTGTATTATATTAATTAGGAAATTGCATATAATATGTAGAGTTTATGCTCTTGCAAGTGTACTTTCAAAGTGTTACAATTATAGAGTGTTTACGGTAGCATAATGATGTATAGATAATAAAATCACAATACAATAAAAAATGCACTAAGACATTACATTTATACATCTCCAATATGGGCACCTAAGGTTCTAATATGCCATCTCCATAGACTTTGCATGCATGCAAACTATAATGGATAACATGCATTGGATCTAGCTGTCCATAAAAGCATCTTTCCAATAATGCACTAGCATGCACAAACATGAAACCAATATGAAATTGCATACAACCACATGCAAGGTAAAAATCACCATAAATCATGTAATAATAAAGTTAGGCATCCACCATGATAAAATCAAGTCAATTTCCAATTTAGAACTCAACCAAGACTCCTAGTCACTTTGAGTGACAACTTAGTCTTCACAAAGAAAATTTCCATTTTGAGCTTTGTTCAACAAGGTTAACTAATTACACATGGAATCATGACACACTTTTGAGAGGCTTCTCATAATATTATTTTATCAAAGTTTCCTCGTGATCACAAGTGTCACCCTTCCTCGCTCTTTGCGTTCATAAAAAGGAATATGTTGATTACATGTCCCTAAACGTAGCACACACTAACGCTTGACATCCTAATGATCCTCCTAGGAATTCTAAAAATTATTTTTCCTATAATGAGCACCCAAGTGACAAGTGTAATTCTCACATGAAACGGGTTGACCAATCAACATAGTCTCTACAAAATAGGAAACTTCCAAGCAGGTCCCACTTCCTAAAAAAATAGAAGATAATTCTTGATTTCTCAACACAAAAAATACTCATATAAAATAAGAACCCCTAAAAATACGAAACAAGGTTGAGAAACCAATTCCCAAAATTTTCCTCTTGTTTCTTTTTGATGTGTAAGGTATCCAATTGTGTGGCTAGAGGACTGATTATATTCTCCTTCATATTAGATATAATATATCTTAATTCCACCCTAGAAACACCCGTGGGTGTTTTGATGGAAGAGTAATCTCTAGTACCCTTGGTCTTACTCATAGATGATTAAGAATAATTTCTAAATACTTGACATATCTCATCAAAAGGTTGTTGAGAAATATCCATCACTCCTATGAGGATTAAGGAATCCATATAGTCTTAATTTACTCCTCACAAAAATACCAACTTTAATGAATCTAGAAAGAGCCTATTCTGATGTGACTTCTTTAGGCATAATTCAAACTTCTCTATGTAATATTCAAGCTGCTCTTCTTCCTTTTGTGACAACCTAAAGACGACATCTCATTTCATGTTTTCTCTATGATAATAATCCTAATATTTTTTAGAAATGTTTCTTTTATTGATTTTCAATTGGGTATTGCATTCCTTCCTAGCCCCATGAACCACCAAAAAAACATTTCAATGTGGCTAGGAAGATTTTTAGTGTATGTGTATTTGTGGTGTAATCATATCTTCTACATAGAACATCAAACTCAAATAGGAATGTGTTTTAATCCTCCGCAATGAATCCATAAAAGTTACACAATGTTGAAGGGGGTATACTCTTGAGGGCAACCACCTTTTCTTGATTTGTGATTGGAAACTCAAACTTAGAATGATTTATTGATTTTTCCACCACTTCCTATACCATAATGTCAATATTTCTTATGGGAGTCCTCCATAGGTCTAAAGTAGATACTAGTGTGAGGGGTAATTGTATATCATTGGCTCCCTCTATTGGTTCTTTACTTACATTAGTATCTTCAAATTTTTCTTGATTCAAGGGGATAAATCTTCCCAAAGCCTCTCTCTACCTCCACATACAATAGTGTTTAGAGCCTTAGATAGCCTCTCCTACACATTGTTAGTGATTAGTTTAGGTTTGATTTGAAATACCTAAATTTAACAAATACAAGGGAAGAGGTGATCCACAAGAACATATATGATAATTTTATGTTGCATGTCTATAGGCTACATAAAATGACAGATAATTATTGTCTCTTTCATAAAATTTTATGAGGAAACAAAATGGAATAGTTTTTCCATTTACCAAATGGTATCAAAACATTCCATAAACTTGTTGAAAATTTTATTAGTCATTTCTCAAATGACATAGAACACGAAGTTACCATGACTAATTTATGTCATACAAAAAAAAATACTAGAGAAAAATTCACTTAATTCCTAGAATGTTGGAGACACAAGGATAACAAATGAAAATTTTCCATTCCTAAAAAAAAACTCATGGATGTATTTGTCCATAATATTAACAATAAAATTGGCTTTCACTTAGCTATACAATGTGCTAATTTTTTTAATGAAATCATAGAAAAAAGGATCACCATTAAAAAGGCTCTTATTGGTAAGGGGCTTTTCAAAATATATAAGGATACAAAGGATCATACATCAAACCCTAATGAAAAACCTTACCTATGCGCTTAGAACAAGAATGTTGTAGAGCTTCCCCTAATATATAATTAATTGATATAGATAGAATAAATGCGACCTAATGAACCTATAGATCCCATCCCAATTTAAATAGTTTATTTTTGAAAAGGAGGCTTCATTAAATTTTCAATTAGGTAATCATAAACTTAATATGATGCTAGTACTATATATGCAGTTTAGAATCATAGGATTTCTTAATCGATTGAGTACAAGTAAGTGAATGAGAGTAAATTTATATGAAATCTTCCTAACTCAAAATAACTCCAACTTAAAGAAAAGGGTAAACAATTACTAATTTCTCTAAATGGCCTTAAAAAATTTTGTGTACTTATATTTTCATAGATTATAACTAGTGACTATGTATGTTGTAACATAACTTAGTTAAATTAATTACTCAATAGCATTAGACATATTGTAAAATAGAAACTTCAACTCAAGAATTACAATAGAGTATTCAACACAATGTAAATTGGAAACTATAATTCATAAAATACAATTCATAATATAACTAACCATCTAAACTAATTGTGGATTATGCAATACCTTAAGTGGCCCTTCCTTGTGCTACTAGAATCCACAACATGTCCTTTCAAATACTCCATAGAAAAATCATGCAACTAAAGTATCCTTCTTTATTGTAATCCAAACATACACACTAATTTTGAATAGAGTAAAATAAATATGATATTCAATCTAATTTTATAAAAAAATCTAGCTAGTAGGTCACTCACAAGAGTATTCTTCATATATAGGGTGTGTGAGAGTCCCGCTATTCAAAACATATAAAAAAACTATGATCAATCTATTAACTCTTTCAAGAAAACGGGAAGAGGACCAAGTATTTAACTTTAACAAAAATATAAAAGTAGGTGGAAGTAGAAGTGTTGGAATCCAATAAGGATTCTTCAACAATAAAATAATACCATTATAACAAAAAACATATTTTATAGGAAAAATCTTTAGCACAAGCCACTAATCACTATTAAAACAAGTCTCTTCTTCCTCCCATGATTTATTGAAGTGATGGAATTACACATGCATACTTGTGTCTAAATTTTTAGAATATCACTCATCATCTTGAAGAAATACATGTGTGCTAATTTTGGTCACCTCCTCTAGTTGTGTTGAACCAACATCCTCATGTTGTGGGCTGAGAATCCTATTTTTGTAGGTTGACATGTTCTTAACTATAAGAGGACTAGTCTTATTATGAAGGAATTTTCATTATTAACAGCTATAATTATTCAAAAAAAAATATTAAATCCCATAGACATTCAGATATCATACATTTATTCATTAATATATTATATCACCTTCAATGTTTCTTAAATACTTAAGGTATATAGAAAGGTTTGGAATTTTTTTTAAACTTAGCACAAGTGAGATAAAAGACATGAAACTAAAGCAAGGAACTATAAATTTTTATGGCACATGAAATGTTACCAATGATGGTTTAATGGATGTAAAGTTTTTACAAAACATACAAACCCCACCAAACAATAAAAAAATAGTCAAAATATGAATCCTACAAGTGGACCACTAAGACCTAACAAAACCACTAGATGTAAGTACACTCCCTTAGGGATCCAATTGAGACAACCTTGATAAAGTTAATTCAAACCAATATTATCAAGTTATCAGAGCTTAGACACTATGATGAACCCCTTATTTAAACCCACATAATACAACAATAATGACTATTATGAATACCATAGGATAAAGGGTCATAAAACACCAAATTTTATACAACTAAAAAATATTATTTATTATTATATTGGCAAAGGTGAAATTAATGTTGAGGGTAATATTTAAAATCCATCCAAAAATAATCACATCAACAATATCCATAGCTCACATCATGATAAATTTGGCATGTATTAAGATACTTTTCCCAAGAATGATCAAAATCATCCATCTATGTATAGCAATGCTCATGCCAAAGTAATTGCATTAACAATAGTCTAGCCATAATAAATCCACCTCATTTGACTCCATAATAGGTCACAATGAAAAAAAATTTCCACAAGAATTTTCCATATCTCCTTCTAGTACCTCACCCTTGAGACCTTTGCAATATCAATCCACACCATCCCAATCAAAACCACTCACCAAATGATGAAACCTTTTAGGATCTTCTCCAAGGGCTATCCATGATAGATAAGTATGAAATCCAAGATAATCCAAATTTTAATATGATTCCAATCTATGACCAAGAAATCCTAGACCAAATACAATCATTAATCACATTTCCTATCATGCCTACTCTAGAGAATCCTATTCAAGATTCATTATCAACATGCCAACTTATTGAGGATATCCTAGAGTCCCTTATTCTATATCCTATTTTTAGAACTAGATCTATGCCAATAACACAATCTAAAGCATAACAAAGAAATCTTTGAAATGAATCAAGATCAAGTTACCAAAATCCTCCAATCTCATCCTATGGTTGATAATGATCCCATTAACCCTTTCCATTCAATTCATGACCCCATCCATTTCCATTCAACTCATTATCAAGGAAGAAAAGTTAACCCCATTCATATTCTAGTAGCTTCCACTTCCAAAAATGATACACTTGCTTCCATTGGACACATAGATTCCCCCCTTGTTCAAATAGAGCAATATTTTTACTCTTTAGACATATTTTGAAAATTATGAAGATATAGTTGAGTTCATAGGAATCCATGATGATATTCCATAAAATGAACATGAAGAGGGTTTCTATATCAACTATGAGGCAGCCACATATTTTGTAGAACAAGCAAAGTTCCTTAGTCCTCAAACTCATCTAAAAGATATTGATCAAAAAGTTACTATAGACCTTATCAAAATTTCACAAAATGACAAAGCACTAGTAGCTTATAAACTTTAATCACTCACTTTTTTCAAATAAATATTTCTTATTTACGAGAATATAATTTTCATTTAAGGTTCCTATATGTAATGAAAAATTGGGTTGTAAAGCTCAAATCCTAAACAACAACTACAAAATGTTAGACTTAAGCATAATGTCCAAATCCAAAACAATCAAGCACAAAGGATGCAAGAAGTCAAATGAAATTAAAAAAAAAAACTTTAACTTCCTATTTCAATGTTAGTTCACCTCCATTTCTCTTCTCTCTTTCACTTTTTGAAATTTTATAATGTTTCTCTCAGACTTGGAGTGGGAAATTGATTGTCTTGTGATAATAATAACGAAAAAAGTTCCAAGACTATGGTTTTTGAAATGAAGAGACAAAGATGGAAAGATGAATGAATGACATTGAATTGAAGATCGAGAGTCAAGATTGAATGAGACAACTTGCATGGGAAAGTTTCTCATTTTGGAAATAGAAAACTAGAAGAGTTGACTGAAGCAAAAAATAGAAATAAGAGTTAAGTGGAGAAAATTAGAGGGATATGTAAGATTTGAGTAGAAGAAAGGGTAAGTTAAGTGAAGAATGAAATAGAAGAAATATTTTGAAAATAAAATAAATAAAAATCAATTTATTTTCAATGTCATGAATAATTAATTAATTTAATTATTATAGAGAAAACTTTAGGTTGGCATAATTAAACAAATAATAATATTTATTTAATCAAAGAAGAAATTGAATTAGAGATTAAATAATTAAATAATAATTATTTAATCGACAAAATGATGAGAGAGAATAATTAGAATAATAATTGAAATTATTTAATTATTAAGGTGTGGAAAAAAATAAAATTAGGTTTAGATGAAGATTAGGGTTAGATAGAATTAGGATTAGATAGGGAATTAGTAAGAAAATGTTGTCAAGACTCGAGACAATTTTGAGTGTATATTTTTCCCCTCTATGAGATAATGTGATTTTTAGTGTTGATTCAAATAAAAATTAAGAAATTTTTTAATCAAATCTTGCCCCAATGGAAACAGGATAATCATGCCCCCTTGAGAAATTTGGTGAAAGTATCTAGAAATTGAGGAAAATTTTCCAATAAGATGGAGGAAAAGGTTAGTAAGAATTGAAGAATGGTTAGCTTGACCAATATCAGTTGTGGAAAAGATTGATTTATCATGATATAATGGATCAAAGAAATATTAGCTAGAAGAAAAGGTTATTAAGAAAGGAAGAATACTTTTTAAGATGAATGGATTCAAAAATGGATTTATGAATAGGTCATATTGAGCCTTGATAAGTGCACATATATCATCATTAAGAATTTTTATTTTGCATATGAATGATGTACACCAAGGTATGAAAATACAATGGTGCAAAATTTGGTCCCTTTGCGTAAAAAAACACATTGTAGACAAGGAATTCCATGACTCATACTAATGACAATAGAAAAATTTCCCCAATCATAATGTCAAGACAAACCACGAACAAAAATAAAATATAAAAAGGTCATGATCCATCCTCACTCCTCTAATCACTTATGGATATCCTTGAGTAGCATAGGAACATGGTAACATATAAAAGATAAGACATGATAGACCAAGTGGGTCAACAACCATTTAGATCTTCTTGCTAAAGACAAAAAATAGAAAAGAAAGTATCCAATTTTAGGAATGAAGCACCTTGTATAAGACAAAATACAATAGACAAAGATGGATAATGAAGATAGATGATGATAAAGACATGAAATTGATTAGTTAGGTATGAAGGCTAGCTTGATAGTTTGTCTATTATTGCATGATTTATTAAGCTCAGTGTTTTGAAGAATGTTCTTCTCTTGTCAAGTCAAATTATCAATTTTTGTAAAGAGAAAATTTATTATGGAATATGGATAGTTGATTGTGAAATAAGGATAATGGGGTGTGATATGATTTATTATGGGTTATGGATTGTTTATTATGGGAGTAAAATTTCTTATTATGGAAAGTATTTTTTAAAGATCATGAAAAATGCATGTGAAGAATACACATGAAATCAAGAAAGAATGCACAAGGATACCAATAAAAACATGATCTTTCCCCTAGTCAAGTTGACAAACAATTGATTGATTGATTTATTGATAGATGTGGGAAGGACACATCCCAAAAACAACATGTAGACAAGGAAATACATATCTCGACAATGAAAATATGACTAAAGGATCAAGGTTTGTACCAAGGTTGGGAATAAAACCAAGGAATGTTTTCAATGATGTGCTATATTGCATAGAAAGTTTGCATGAATTAGGATCATTGCATTTGGATGGATATACCTTAGGAATAGAGGGGATTATGGAGGGATGTTGGATAAACTGTGGATTGGAAACATAGAACCAATGACAAGGGTAAACCAAGTCTTGCAATAGGGATGAAAGGATAGTTGATTACTTTGGTAAAAGATAGGAGAGATGATGCTTATTGTATGGAGAATTTAGCATATGATCTCCAAAGACTATGTCACATAGGAATAACTTATTTTATTTGAGATATGGGCTCATGTAATAACCCAACCTTAATTTTTTTTCAAAAATTCATAACTCATTAGTGTTAGCTAATAATAAAAGATAATCAACTAAAGTAAACTCCTTCCCCCTTTTTGATCACCCAAATCTCAATGTGAACAAGGTGAGAGCATAAAGTGGTAAGGTTAGAAGGATACACTATTGAATGAATCACTTATTTAGTGGTGTGAGTATGAAATTTTCAAACAAGAAGGAAACATCCACTTCTTTAGTGGGAATTACAAATTGCAAGAAAGCACTTGGTGACAAGCCGACCAATTTAGAAATATCCTCTACTTATTCAACATGTATGAAAAGAAAGAAAAAAAAATAACTTGACCACTTATTCAACAAGAGTAGCAAGTAGCATAAAGAAATCTTAACCACTAATTCAGTGGGATCATCACTTGTTCAGTGGGGTGAGTATCAAAGACAAATAGAGGAGCATTCACCAATGGTACTACCAATGGTGTTACAATAAGCTCAACATGAATATATATTAGTTCATCATATGTTGTTATGGAAGGAAAATGATAGAAATATGAATCATAAACTCTCCCAAATATGATACAATGATAATTTACGAGCACCCCCACCAAATACCACAATAATACCTCAATGAAAGGTCCTTCGAAGGTTGATAGAAGGTCAAATGAGTTGCTGCTATAGGTTTGATACACAATACAATAAACTAATATGCACAAAAAAAAGCTTAAAACACCAACCAACAATCATAAAGTGAGCTTAACTTCTCCAATGCTCTGTAGAATCACTCCAAACCACTTGCAAATTTCAAAGAAATACCATGCATCCAATCTAAGGTTGTCAGCAGCCCCAAACAAGTATGATAAGTAGCAAACCCTTTCAAAACTATACAAGAAATATGGTGCAACCTAGGAGGAGGGGTGATGTGCCATTAAAATTCCAAAACAACATTATAAAATCTGCAAACTTGTAGAACTAGTCACCCAACCATGAAAGAGAAAATGTAACAATACCTAAAATCCAAAAATCAATGCTCCAATCTACAACTCCAAAAGGGTGGTCTAACCTAGGCATGAAAAGGTATGGCCATAAATATATGGACCAAGAAATCTACTCCACAAAACCTAGAACTCCAACAACTCAAGTGCACACCAAAACATATAGCTAGAAAAAATCAAAACAATCCATAATAAAAAACAAACTAAAAATATTTTACCAATAACTCCAATGGTGACTCTTGCAGTGAAGCTACTCCAATGTCCAGCTAGGGAGTATCTCTTAACTCTAAAACTAGAGAAACCTTGAAGGTTTTCATCTCTAAGGCCCTTGAGGGATTCAATCCTCACTCCAATAACATTTTTTAATCATCAATCAACATATCTAAATGAGAGAAAATGAGGGAGTATAAATAGAGTTTGAGACCCAAATTTTCAAACACCTTTTACCTCAAAAAGGGATGCCACCTTTGAGGAAATAAAATATTTAATTAAAATTTCACTCAAAACTCCTTTCTAGGTGTCCACTTAAGTTATGCATCAATTTTTTTATTTATTTTTAAATAAGTTGTCCATGCTAGGTGTGGGGGTCCAAGGGGAATTTTTGACTTTATTAAATTAACTTTAGTTGTAAATATTTCATTTTTCAAACTCCAACGATGGTGGAGATGCCAACTACCAAAAATAACGAGTCACCATCAATTGAAATTTCCATCACTACTAGAAATAGAAATCTTGTACTGGACTGCTACCAGGGCCACTATCAAAAATAACACTTACTAAATAGCATACTACTAAAAATAGTAAGTGTTTCCAAACTCAAAATAAGCACATTCTAAAATGCAGTTGTGACTTACTTAAATAATAAGTCCTAAAAGTAGATACTGCTAAAATAGAAATGAATTCCCATCAAGGATCTTAGAAAACCTATAAAGAACCATAAAACTCTCTAGAAAACTCCTACACTAACCTCCTAAAAAGTAGATGAGAAACCTCCAAGAATCTTGGAAACCCTACAAACACCTCCGAGAAGCCTACAAGACTTTGGAAATAGGCTAAAAATCACTAGAAATCTTGAGGATAAAAAGAGGACATTACAGTTTAGATAGTGTATTAGGAAATGGCATGATGTTGGATAACATAGCATATGCCCAAAGGATTGACATGTCATGAGTTTTCTAAAGAATGATTTAATTTTCGTCCTAATCCTTATCAAGATCAAGGTAGGTAGGGAAGATGGATGGAAGTGATATGGATTGGCTAGATGGGAAATGTCATGATAAAGGATATGGAAGATGAGACAACTTGCCACCAAGTGTAATGGTCCATATAGATAATTTCTCTTACAGATGACACATGTTTTCCAAGAATTCATCATGGTACTTATCCAAAGCGCCATCGAAGTGGTTTTCACTATTGGACAATTTTTTTCTCTTTACTATTTTTTTCTTCAATTTTTAATTTTTTTTTAAAAAAATTGATGTCACACAAGACACCTGTTTGCCAAGTTATCATCGAGGTGACAATTTTTTTCTCTTTTTTTTGTATTTTTGATGTGTCACAAGATGCCTATTTTCTAGGTTTTCATAAAGGTGACACTTTATTTCTTTTTTTTATTTTTTTTATTTTTTTGGTCTTTTGTAGATGGCCTTAATATTTTAGATGATCATTGACTATACTAAATCCTTTGATGATGTTGATTTAGAGGCTAATGCCATGATATGCCAATAGTGAACTATATGGAGTAGTTTCCTTTTCAGGATCATGGCCCTTACATATAACTAATGAATGTCATTATGACCCTTTTTAATATTAGGGTTGGCCTTATCAAAATACGCAACGAATTTGTGAAGTATGATATTTAGACTTTAGGAAAGATGTTGGATCATGATGGTTGAGGGTAGATGTAGATGGATTATTTGGAAGTTTAGTTGTAGTGATTTTTATTTTCCAAACTTGGGATGATGGATGATGGGGTTTAGATTTTGAACTGGGATAGTATTTGGAACCAACACTTTTATATGCCTTGTGTGATAACCATTTTAAAGGAAGTGAAATTTTTTTTATCTCTGGGAGACCTCTTTAATTGTTGTTCCACTTTTTGATTAAATATTGTATTTGGACTATTTTCTTTTCTTGATCCATTTTTCTTTGGGATCTAATTTTTTTAAAAGGGGGTAAAAGCTTTATTGATCCAACAAAACAATACAAAGCAAAAGAATACAATAGACCCACCAGGGGTCAAAAAACCAAAGCAAAGCAATCAAGAAACTCCCATCTCATATCCTCCAGTTCCTGAGAAAGGTACTCAGGAAGGCTTCCCCGATCTTCCCAATTCCAAGTCCCCATTTGCTCAAAAACCAATTTATCCAAGCCATCAACCACCTTATTCCACTCCGTAGGGATAAGAAGAAAGGTGATAGAGTAAAAAACCCCACCCAAGAAAATTATTTTCTTGATCACCATGGTCAATTTCCAATTCATATCATCTAATTGATGCTTATTCAGCATATCAATTAGAATCTAGGAATCCAATTCACAAATTATCCTTCTCCAACCAAGGCCACAAGCTTGTTTTAGTGCTAGAAGAATAGACAATGACTCCATAAAGTTGTTGGTTTGCTGAAATCTATACATCAAAAAGAACTCCACCACCCCCGAGCTATCCCTAATAATGTCACTAACCCTAGAATGCCTAGGAAGACCTATCAGTTTTAATTTTCAACACCCCAAGAGGAGGGGGTTTCCAATGTCCACATATTTGAACCTTCCCTCTAACACTCTGATCCAACCCAAGCAAGGGACACTCCTATCATAGACCAGAAGCCCAAGAGACTAAACCACACTCATACCTCAAGGATCCACAGGGATGGTCAAATTGCATTTAGCTGCCAGAGTTTCCTGAAGATCCCCCACAAATCTTAGCCAATCTTGTTGCGGTTGGATCTCAGTTGTGGTTATGGTTTGTCCTTGATGACAAAATCTCTGATCCTTATGATTTATAATGGAACTTATTTGATGTCTCTTGGCTATTACAAAAAGATATTTGTTATACTTTATTTTCATGGTGATGAGAATTCTGGTTCAAGTTATGAATGCTATCTCTTTGACTGACAGAGCTTGAAAGATGGTTTCTGTTTTAGAATGGTTCTCCTTGCATATCACAGTCTTTGGTTGTTTTTCTTTCGAGCTTACTCATATCGGTGTGAGAATGTCTGGGTCACCCCAATCCACTTTGAAATGTCTGAATTTCCTATCGGCAAGACATTTCAAATGTCATGTCGATTGTATTTAACATTCTGGCAGCTGTTGGCAAGATCTCTTTTGTGTTATGGTGACTGCAAGAAGATCTTTCGGCATAAGCTTTTTCAGTCGGTATGTAGTCACAACGAAATTACCTTGTCTCACCGATCAGAGGTTGAATGGGAAAATTTCGGCAAGTGCTGGGTGGTTTCGAAATAGGTCTTGGTGAAGTGGTTTTGTCTCGCTGACATCACATCTGGGATTCACTTCGGCCATACTTTTTGCTCTTAGTGTGATGTCATAATGGGAGTATTGTAATTGGCATATGTTCTCTCCAAAGACATATTGTCTTAGTGACCGTGCTCAAAAAGGTCTTATCAGCAAAAGTTTTTTCTTCGGTATAATGTCATAATGAACCTTGTGGGTCTCCCTAATGGAAAATATTAAGAGCTCTCGATGAAACATTTTGTGTTTGATATAATATCTCTCCGACAGTGGAAAGTCATGGCGAAGGAAAATGAAAGGATTTCGGTGAAAGTTTGGTAAAGTCTTAGCGACTCAGAGTGAATAAAGTCTTTCGATGAAACTTAATGTATTCTATGAAACGTCCTCCTGACAGCATTAGGTTATAGCGACAGTGTTAAAACAAGATAGAAGGCTCATTGGTAAGAAAAACCATTTGTCACAGCGACCAATGTGTATCATATGGAGTATCGGTGAAACATAGAGAAATCTATATAGTGTCTCCCCGACTATGTATTTTCTTAGCGAAAGAATAATACTCTAAGGAAGCCTATCAATGAGACATGATGTATTCACCATGTGTTCTTCCCAACTCTGATGGGTCTTGGCTAAAGCGACAACCATAAGGTTGTCTGGCAACATTAAAGTTGCCTTCAGCATAACGTGTCATCGATTGAAATTGAAAGGTTGTTAGGGAAAACTTTGTGAGCTTATTCTTTTCGACTAGGTATCGAACCCTAGCCTAGCCACCATCATGAGAAAGCTTCATAAACTGTGTGTTTCTATTATTGCTGAATGTAACGATTCTTACAGAGGTTTATGGAAGGTTTATTTGGTGCATTTCTGACTGGAAGCTCGACAATGGATAATGGAGCCATGGGAGTTACATATCTGTCTGGTATTTTTATTTATACATTTCATACTGCGCATATTAACTTATTATCACAATATTTTCTTTAACTGCTCTCTGCATCTCTATGACAAATGATGCCCTGACTGAGTATTGTCTTTCATACATTAGATGTTATGATTTTTTATGGTGGGAAGTTGTGTGTTTTATGCAGAGAGATGATCTCACATGTTTCAGATTTGTTGAGAATGGCTCTTAGCTGGGTTGGTTGTTCTACTATTACTCCTTAAGACAGTTACCTATCTGGCATGTAAATCAAGATGTATATATAGAAGCAGAAAACTTAGTTTTATGTTTGACTGTTGATGTAATTCTGAGATTATCATTTCTTGGCTGTATAAAAATATATGGATAAAACTCTGCAATAAAATCTAAATACTAAGATGTAGAGATTGTGAGTTTCTTCTCTATGAGGTATTTTAGGGATTTAGTTATTGAATCTTTAAGTATTCTGGAGATGAGAAAATAGAGAGATATGTACTTAACTGAAAACAAAGAAACTCTCTAAATCATTATTATTGTTCAAAACATAATTTGAGGGGTTGGTACTCCTTGAGATAGATATCTCTAAATGAGGCATTGGTGCTCCTTGAGTGGGTGCTCAAAAATCATCCTATAAGGCATTATGAATAGTTGATTATAAGATTAAGCCAGGAAGGCATTTAGGGAGTGGTTTTTATACCCCAGGAGGGTTTTCCACTCAGCAAAATATTGTGCCTCTTTGTTCTTTTGTGTTCTTTCTGTTTTACTATACTGTTGTTGTTTCTGCTCACTGTTGAGTTATTATTTTTCTCAATTCTGTTTATGAATGATTACATTTAACTCATGAATGCATTAATCAGAGTAATATTGAGAACAAATATGTGATATGTTTTGAAGTTTTTGAAAAATTGGTCAAATCTATTAAGACACTGATTCACCCCCCCTCTCAGTGTCATTTTAACTCCAACAATTGGTATCAGAGCATAGGGTCCTCTGATTGGTTTAATTACCTTGGATTGATCTTGGTCTTGGAGTTTTTTTTTTATGGCACATTCTCAAGAAGGTTCCTCTGTTACCAGAGCTCTGTTATTTGAAGGAACGTATTATGTGTTCTGGAGAATAAGAATGGAATATTTTCTTGTTTCTTTTGATGTTGATGTTTGGAGCATTGTTTTAGAAGATTACAATGTACCAGCCACTATTCCCACTGATGTTGTTGAGAAAAAGAAGTATGAAACAAATGTCAGAGCTAAGCATTCCATCTTGTGTGGATTAACTAAAGATGTGTTCATTAAAGTCATGCATTGCAAATCTGCTCATGGAATCTGGGAAAAACTTGAAACTATATATCAAGGGAATGAGAAAGTCAAACTGTCAAAAATCATTACTCTCAAACATAAGTTTGAGGAGTCGAAAATGAAGGATGATGAGAAAGTGGCTGAATATTTCCTAAGAGTTGATGAAGTTTTCAATGGAATGAAAGGTCTAGGTCAAGAGGTTAATGAATTTGATGTGGTCACAAAAGTTGTTAGGTCCTTACCATCTAAATTTGAATCTAAGGTTTCAGCCCTAGAAGAAAAGGAACACTTTGATAAGCTTACCTTAGACAGCCTACAAGGAATACTTACTACCTATGAAATGAGAACTAGCAAAAACAATTCAACAGGAAAATAAACTGCCTTTAACTCTGAAAAGAAAGAAAAAGTTGATGTCAGCGAATCAAAGTTGTCTAATTCTAAAGAATCTCATTTTGTTAGAAGATTTAAAAAGGGATCAGGACAATATAAGGGAAAACTTCCTTTTAAATGTTTTAACTATGGAAAAATAGGTCACTTTGCTACAAAGTGTCCCTATGATGATCAAATCTATGACAACGAGACAACTGAAATATAGCCTAAGAAGAAGGCTTTCAAACCTAAATGAAACTTCAATTTTAAAAAGAAGAAAAGTCTGTTTATTAAGGATGAATCTGATATTGAGTCTAAAGATTCATTAGCTAATGAAGTCGAAACTTTGTTCATGGCTGAATTTACTCAACAAAATGATTCTAACACCTTTGACATTGAAGAAGGTGAAGTAGATCTTGAAAGTGAGCTAAAATGTGCTCTTCAAGAGGTTAGAAAACTTAAGAAACAATTTCTTACTCAAGAACATAAACTGGATCAAGAATTGGTCTCTCTGAAAACTCAGCTTGAAGAAGCTAAAAGAGCTGAAATCTATCTTAGAGAGACTATAAGTTGCAAAGATCATGAAATTCAAAAACTGGAACAAGAAGTAGTCCTTCTTAGGAAGGAAATTGAAAAATATGAAAGCACTCTAAAACTGAATGAGATGCTCAGCAAACAAAAGGTGTATAAAGATAAATTTGGTGTTGGTTTTGAAAAGGGTGAATGCTCAACTAACAAAGAAAAACAAAACCCCTCTTTTGAAGTAAAAAATTTAGGTCCAAATCACTCAAAATCTGGTAAGGATCATGCTAAGTTTTTTAAAGGTAATAGACCTTCATACAATGTCAATTCTTTTTTCTATGGTTATTGCTTTTTCTGCAACAAATTTGGTCATAAGGTGAGCACTTGTACGCTTATGAATTCTAGAATACCCAGGTTTGGTCTTAGGAAACACTATGGTTTTGTTAGATAGATCAGATGTTTTAAATGTAATACTTTAGGACATTCTGTCAAACAGTGCAGAACTGATCTGCAATCTAAACAGTAGAAAATTAAAAAGGTTTGGAAACCTAAGACTGTCAACAACATTGAAAAAACTATGTTGGCTCAAACTTCTTTTCATTCCAAGAAAAAGGACTTATGGGTCCTAGACAGTGGATGTTCTAACCATATGACTGGCGATAAGGACAATTTTATAAAACATGAAGATTATGTAGGTGGATATGTCAAGTTTGGTGATAATTCTGGTATTCAAATTAAAGGTAGAGGTTCACTTCTTCTAAATGAAGACACTCCTATCTATAATGTGTACTATGTGGAAGGTCTCAAGCAAAATCTTCTAAGTGTTAGTCAAATCTGTGATAGTGGTTGTCATGTTCTTTTTAATTCATAGGGATGTGAGATTAAGAACAAACTTGGAAAGGTTGTTGCAGCTGGAAGGAGGACAAAAGGAAATGTGTACAATCTCCTTGACTCATCTTGCAATGACAATATTCAAGGTATGTGTCTAATGGGCCAAATTGAAGAGAGCTGGTTATGGCATAAAATATTAGGACACATAAACTTTGAAAATATAGTTAGAATTAGTAAGAATTAGAATGTTAGAGGTTTACCAATTCTTAACAAGCCAGAAAATTCTATGTGCAAAGAATGCTTAAGTGGTAAACAAACTAAAATCAGCTTCAAGACAAAAGAACATTCTTCTTCAAAACCTTTACAGCTTATGCATACTGATTTATGTGGACCAACTAGAACAAGGTCTATTAATGGTGAAAAATACTTTATGCTTTTTGTAGATGGTTATACTAGAATGGTTTGGGTCACATTTCTTAAGCACAAATCAAAAGCCTTTGAAAGGTTCAAAATCTTTCGTAAAATGGTTGAAAAGGAATCTGATCTGAAACTCAAATGCCTTTGATCAGACAAAGGAGGTGAGTTCACCTCTCAAGAGTTTATTGATTACTGTGAACAACACGGTATTAAAAGGCAGTATGCTGCAACTAAAACACCTCAAAAAAATGGGGTAGTTGAACGTAAAAATAGAACTGTAAAAGAAATGGCTAGAACCATGCTAGATGAAGCTAAGCTGTCTGATATGTATTGGAAAGAAGTTTTTCATACAACTATATACATTTTGAATAGAGTGCAGCTTAGGGTGAAATCTAAACACACTCCTTATGAACTGTGGTTTGGAAAAACTGCTTCTGTCAAATACTTTAAAATTTTTGGAAGTAAGTGTTTTATCAAAAAGAATGATGATAATCTTGGAAGTTTTCAATCCAAAAGTGATGGGGTTATCTTTTTGGGATACTCAACTCACAAAAAAGCTTATAAATGTCTCAACAAAAGGCTTAATAAGATTGTTGAAGTAGTTAATGTAAAATTTGATGAAATACCACATTTGAATGCAGAATCTTTGCAAAATAATGAGGAAGAACTTGAATTTGAAATAATTTTTGAAGGAGCTGGAATAGCAAAGTCTATTGCTGAATTAGCAAGCCCTAAAAATGAAAATGCAAGTCCTGAAAAGGTTGCATCAAATTCTCCTTTGAAAACTATAGCTATATACCACCCCAAAGATCAGATTATTGGGCATAAAAATGCAGGAGTTCAAACTAGAAGAAAGGTTGTAGAATCTAATGAAAAGGCACAAATTTCTTTCTCTCTAGTTACTCAGTTTGAGCCTATAATTTTTAATGAAGCTCCCACAGACTCATGTTGGCTTAATGCTATGCAGGAAGAAATTGATCAGATTGAGAAAAATTAGACTTGGGAGTTAGTCCCAAGACCAGATGACAAAAATGTCATTGGAGGCAAATGTATATACAGAAACAAGGTTAATGAAAATGGTAATGTTATTCACAATAAAGCAAGATTTGTATGCAAAGGCTATGATCAACAAGAAGGTATTGATTTTGGTGAAAGCTTTGCACCTATTGCTAGACTAGAATCTATCAGAATATTCTTGGCTTATTTTGTTTACAAAAAATTTACTATTTATCAAATGGATGTCAAAACTGCTTTTTTGAATGGCTATCTAGATGAAGAGGTCTATGTTGAATAGCCTGAAGGATTTATATGCAAAGATAATCCTAACCATGTCTATAGATTGAAAAAGGCTCTCTATGGTCTAAAACAAGCACCTAGAGCTTGGTACTCTAGGCTGGACATTCATTTAATTTCTAATGGCTTTGTTAGAGGAGGTGTAGACAGTAATCTTTATGTTAAAACTGAAGGTTCTGATATTTTAGTTGTTGAAATTTACATTGATGATACTATCTTTGGCTGCAATAATGTCACTTTGAGTAAAAAAAATTCTCAGATTATGGAATCTGATTTTGAAATGTCAATGTTAGGAGAATTAAACTTCTTTCTGGGTCTTCAAATTTCTCAATGTGAGAATGGAATATTTCTTTCTCAATCCAAATATGCTAGAGAGATGCTTAAGAAATTTTAGATGGATGAATGTCATCCAGTTAGCACTCCTATGGTTACTGGTTGCAAACTTACTAAGGTTGATGATTCTCCCAATACAAATCAAATGGAATATAGATCAATGATCGGCAGTCTCTTATATTTAACTGCCTCTAGACCTGACATTATGCAAGTAGTTTGTATTGTTGCATGTTTTCAGGCATCACCTAAAGACTCTCATGTTACTGCTGTTAAACGGATCTTTAGATACATTTAGGACACTCTTGATTATGGTCTTTGGTATCCTAAGAGCAATGATTTCTCTTTCATTGCTTATACTGATGCTGACTGGGCTGGTTGTTTGGATGATAGGAAAAGCACTAGTGGTGTTGCATTCTTTCTTGGTGATTGTTTAGTGGCATGGCACAACAAGAAACAAGTATCTATCTCTCTTTCTACTACTGAAGCAGAATACATTGCTGTCACTTCATGCTGTACTCAAGTTCTATGGATGAGTTAGACTCTTTCAGATATGGGTATTGATGTTTCTAAACCTATTTACATTCTTTGTGATAACACTAGTGTGATAAATATTTCAAAAAATCATGTTATACACTCTCGCATGAAACATATTGCTATTAAGTTTCATTTTCTTTGAGAAAAGGTTTTGGCTAATGAAGTCTGCTTACAGTTTGTTGGATCTCAAGATCAGGTGGCTGACATTTTCACTAAGACCTTAGCAAAAGAGCTATTTGAGAGGCTGCAACTTCGATTGGGAGTTATCTCTCAATCATTATTTCACTGAATCTCCAAGCTACTACTTAGGGGGAGCATGTTATTCTTTTTTTGATTCACTTACAACTCTCCTACAATTTTGGTTGCTGCACTTCTAATCTCTTTTTTGCAGTTGTTTCTCATGATATTTTGGTTGGCTTCTTAGTTGTGTTTCATGGAAATGCACATTCTTCTCTTCTATTCTTTGTCATTGTGACAAAAAGGGGGAGAGTCATTTGTGTTTTGCCATGAAGGACAAATGGGGAGTTTGTTGGATCTCAATTGTGGTTATGGTTTGTCCTTGATGACAAAATCTCTGATCCTTATGATTTATAATGGAACTTCTTTGATGTCTCTTGGCTATTACAGAAAGTTATTTGTTATGCTTTATTTTCATGGTGATGAGAATTCTGGTTCAAGTTATGAATGTTATCTCTTTGACTGATAGATCTTGAAAGATGGTTTCTATTTCAGAATGGTTCTCCTTGCATATCACAGTCTTTGGTTGTTTCTCTTTTGAGCTTACTCATATCAGTGTGAGAATGTCTGGGTCACCCTGATCCACTTTGAAATGTTTGAATTGCCTATCGTCAAGACATTTCAGATGTCATTTCAATTGTATTTAACATTCTGGCATCTGTCAGAAAGATCTCTTTTGTGTTATGGTGACTACATGAAGATATTTTGGCATAAGCTTTTTCAGTCGGTATGTGGTCACAACAAAATTACCTTGTCTCATCGATTGGAGATTGAATGGAACATTTCAGAAAGTGTTGGGTGGTTTCAGAATAGGTCTCGATGAAGTGGTTTTGTCTCGCCAACATCACATCTGGGATTCACTTCGGCCAGACTTTTTGCTTTTGGCATGATGTCATAATGGGAGTATTGTAATCAGCATATGGTCTCTCCGAAGACATATTGTCTTACCGACCATGTTCAAAAAGGTCTTATTAGAAAAAGTTTTTTCTTCGGTATAATGTCATAACAAACCCTATGGGTCTCACTGATGGAAAATATTAAGGGATCTCAGTGAAACATTTTGTGTTCGATATAATATCTCTCTGACAGTGGAAAGTCATGGCGAAGGTGAATGAAAGGCTTTCAGTGAAAGGTTGGCAAAGTCTTAGTGACTCAGAGTGAATAAATTCTTTCGGTGAAACTTAATTTATTCTATGAAACATCCTCCCGATAGCATTAGGTTATAGCGACAGTGTTAAAACAAGATAGAAGGCTTGTCGGTAAGAAAAACCATTTGTCATAGTGACCAATGTGTATCATGTGGAGTATCGGTGAAACATAGAGCAATCTATATAGTGTCTCCCTAACTATGTACTGTCTCAGCGAAAGAATAATACTCTAAGGAAGCCTATCAATGAGACATGATGTATTCACCATGTGTTCTTCTTGACTCTGATGGGTCTTGGCTAAAGCGACAACCATAAGGTTGTCTAGCAACGTTAAAGTTTCCTTTGGCATAACGTGTCATCGATTGAAATTGAAAGGTTGTTAGGGAAAACTTTGTGAGCTTATTCTTTTTGACTGGGTATTGAACCCTAGCCTGGCCGCCATCATGAGAAAGCTTCATAAACTGTGTGTTTCTATTATTGCTGACTGTAACAGTTCTTACAGAGGTTTATGGAAGGTTTATTTGGTGCATTTCTGACTAGAAGCTCGACAGTGGATAATGGAGCCATGGGAGTTACAGATTTGTCTGGTATTTTTATTTATGTGTTTCATACTATGCATATTAACTTATTATCACAATATTTTCTTTAAATGCTCTCTGCATCTCTATGACAAATGATGCCCTGACTGAGTATTGTCTTTCATACATTGGATGTTATGATTTTCTATGGTGGGAAGTTGTGCGTTTTATGTAGAGAAATGATCTCACATGTTTCAGATTGTTGAGAATGACTCTTAGTTGGGTTGGTTGTTTTGCCATTACTCCTGAAGATAGTTACCTATCTGGCATGTAAATCAAGATGTATATATAGAAGCAAAAAACTTAGTTTTATGTTTGACTGTTGATGTAATTCTGAGATTATCATTCCTTGGTTGTATAAAAATATATGGATAAAACTTTGCAATAAAATCTGAATAATAAGATGCAGAGATTGTGAGTTTCTTCTCTATGAGGTATTTTAGGGATTTAGTTATTGAATCTTTAAGGTATTCTATAGATGAGAAAACAAAGAGATATGTACTTAACTGAAAGCAGAGAAACCCTCTGAATCATTATTATTGTTCAAAACATAATTTGAGGGGTTGGTACTCCTTGAGATAGATATCTCTAAATGAGGGGTTGGTGCTCCTTGAGTGGGTGCTCAAAAATAAGCCTATAAGGCATTGTGAATAGTTGATTATAAGATTAAGCCAGGAAGGCATTTAGGGAGTGGTTTTTATACCTCAGGAGGGTTTTCCACTCAGCAAAATATTGTGCCTCTTTGTTCTTTTGTGTTCTTTCTGTTTTAATATGTTGTTGTTTCTGTTCACTGTTGAGTTGTTACTTTTCTCAATTCTGTTTATGAATGATTACATTCAACTCATGAATGCATTAATCAGAGTAATATTGAGAACAAATCTGTGATATGTTTTGAAGTTTTTGAAAAACTGGTCAAATCTGTTAAGACACTGATTCACCCCCCCTCTCAGTGTCATTTTAACTCCAACAGTTGCATCATAAGCCTCTTATCTAGAAAGATCCTATGGTTGCACTCCAAATTAATGTGCTAAATAATCAATATGGGGCCAATTTTCCAAGAAATTTGAAGAAAATAATTCTTAGCTAGAGTGTTGCCTAGCCCAATCCAGAAATTATCCGTGGAGGAGGCATGTCTACACGGCTAGTTCTAGACTCCCCACTAGAAGTGCCAAATTATCTTAGCAAAGGAACAATGAAAAAAGAGATGAGAAGTTCTCTCATCCTCACTAGAACACATGACACACATTGAGGGACCCTAAAATTCCTGCTTCCAAAGATTATCCCAAATGAGGCATCTATTATAAACCACAAGCCAAGAAAAAAATTGCACTTCGGCCAAGAGAATTTATTCCAATTTTTTTTCCACCAAGGGACCCCCACACACCCAAACACTTTCTTGTCGAACACTTGATAGCCTAAGGAAATAGATAATTTTCCTTTTGGGTTGTGACCCCAAGCCAAAAAATCCCTCACCATAAGAGAGTTACAAATCCTACTAGCCAAAATGTTGGCCAACTCCATTCAAGCTCCTTCATTGACCCCCTAGGAGGCCACTCATGTGAGTCCTTCCACTTTTACATAATGGATTGATCAAGGAAATGAGGGGCTTTAAATTTTCCACTCTACACCATTTGGCCTTAGGAAAATTCTTATATAAATCTTGCAAATGGGGGTGTGTTGACATGATAGGAGGATGACCATCCTAAGAATAAAACTAGAAAAGATATTTTGAGCCTATGTTGCATATCCAAAAAAAACCTTATTTAACTAGCTTGGCCCCCCTCTTAAGGGCACCCCAAATCATTGAACCCTTACCCATAAGGTTGAATCTAGGTACATCAACACCCTTCACATTCCCATGTTTCAAGGAGTGGTCCAAATAGGCACTACCACCAATTTTATCCTCAAGAGATTGGATAGCATTGAAATCTCATACCAAAATCGAAGGAAGAAAAGGATCCAGAGAGTGCATGTATCTGGCATGTGACCACATTTAGGTCTTACCAAGGAAATCAATAGGATCATATATGTTAGAAATAAGGATTCTCTCACCTGATTCCAAACTAGAAGCTACTAGAGAGATAGAATGCCTGAAGGAGAGCCACCAAATTGGAATAACTCTACATGAATCCCATAAACAAGCAACCCCAGCAGAGGTGGAGGCAGCTGCTCCAACACACTGGCACTGACCACTACCCCAAATCTTAAAATCCAAATTCAAAATATTTTCAATAGAAAACTTAGTCTCCTAGAGAAAAACCAAATCAAGAGAGTGAACATGAATCAACTCATTAATAGCCTTTTATCTAAGGATGATAATCATACCCCTAACATTCCAAGAAAGAAAAATCATCATCGAGGAAAGGAGAAATTAGAATCAATAGTCCTCATCGAGATAGAATTCACCAACATCTCACCACTTAACTTTACCTTTTCCTGGTGTTTCTTTCTACCAACCTTAAGAGGCTTTGGGCCCCATTTTTAGGGGGTTTTGTTGCAAGCCCAAAATAGGAGTAGATGATTTACTTTTACCTTAGTTTGCACCACCCTTCTCAAAAATGAGTCTAGAACTAGGAACAACAAATCTACAAGAACTTGTGGCATCAAACTTACACCCCCACACAAGAGTAGAGGGAGGAAGATCTATGTCCATTTGAGCCTCCTGATCCCCCAACTGAGTAGAGTTAGAAATAACATTTGGTTGATTCCCAAGGTGCTTCTCAACTAAGGAGCCATCCTCCACTTGCATGTCAAGGGGAACAACCTCTTCTTGATCCAAGTCATCCAAGGAATCAAACCTATTAAAGATCTCCCCTTCCTACATATCTCTAAGGGTTCTCTTTTACCCTCTTCTTATGTTACAAGGCTTGATATGGAAAAAACCCTCTTTATCAACCACCACCCCCTGCGTGGGAGCCTTACCTTTGTCCATCTTTGGAGTAGACTAATAAGGGAAATTACCCAAACCAGTAGCATGCACAACCTTGGGATTTCCACTGAAGGTGACCATATTCATGGTACAATAAAAAATGAAAGGGAAACACCTCATATTCTAATTGTTAGGTCTAAGAAGAAGACCAAATGCTCATCTCAACCAAATATGCAGTGGATTATTCAAATCAATTTCAATGCATACATAAGAAAAGGAAATTACCTTTTTATTCAAAGTTTTTTGAGGACCAATAGGCTTTCCAAGTGAGAGAGCCACCATCTGTAGTATATCACTTCACCAACATTCTAGAGGAAGATGAGGGAGACACAGCCAAACTAGATACTATAATGTAACACATCCTCAGCTACAAAGTTAGGTTGGATCACCAAAAGTGGGTGCTCTTGAGATCTCTCCAAACACCCATTCACCTTTTGTAATCTAAAAGCTCCATTCCTTGACGATCCCTCCCTATGGTTAGCCATGTTTGAAAAGTTAGTCTAAAACTAATTAGAGAAGAGGGAAGATTTGACTTTCCTACAAATTCATGTAGTTCCATGTAATAGAAAACCAACCCCCACACTCATGCAACTAAAGTCATAGGTGGAAAACAAGAAACCAATCACCAAACTAATAGGATAAGGAAGAAATCAACCACAATATCTGAGAAAAATACCCCCCTAAAGCACAAAAATCCCCCCACATGAGTGTAAGAAATACATAGGAAAAAATAGAACAAAATCAACACCCCCACACTGCCAAGAATAAAGAAAAACCCCATGTACCCCATTGTAGCAATAAACGACAACAAAAAGAAAAAAGAGAAGCTTGAATCAGGCTGCAACTAGGCATGCATGACCTAGCATGATCCATGTAGTCCATAAAATCCTTGCACAACCACCAAACCCTATGTCACTATCCTCCTTTGGGGTCCATTTTAACTTCATTTGTCCACTTGGAATTTTTTGTGATTTAATGGATATTGACATTTTATTTTGGACTTTGGATTTGTAAATATTTTTTCTTTGTTGGATCCAATTAATAGGCTTAAGGTATTTGGAATGATGGTCTATGGTATGGATGGAAGGACTGTTGGCAGCAAGCTTATTGTAAGGACTACTCATGGCTACCATTTTGATGTTTGTATTGGATAGAGTTTCCCCCAATATCATGGATGTATCACTAACATCATTTGATTTGTTTATTGAAGAATAACCAAGAACTTGATGTCAAATATTTACATGAAACATTACTAGTTCCAGAATTCCTTGCTCATGTAGGCCTAATCCTCTTCCTCGATACTGCATCCTCTAAAATATTCTATTTTCAATGGGGTATTTTTTTGTTTTGGAAACAAGATGCTAGCCCATCATTGTGTAGCTAGAAACCATTAATGATTGGAATTTTATCATCTACAAGAAAGCCTACTTTGATAAAAGTTGATGACCCTAGTTGATAGGATATTGAAGCTTTATCCTTCACCATGCTTGTTTCTTCTTGATGATTTGATTTATAGTAGTTTCTTTATCTTCTTGTTTGATGTGATCCATGGTAGATTTTGTATCTTCATTGATGTTATCCATGTCATTTATTTGATTATCCATGTGTTCAAGGGAGGAAAGTGTCTCATCTTGGGAAATGGAGGTGTTTGGATTTTGGATAGGATCAACTTCAAATATTTGATTATATATGGTATAGAGGTGGATGAGTGGATCATTTTGGATTTCTTGATCAATGGTGGGATCTTGATCAAAGATAAGCTCATCTTGGATGTCATGATTGGAGATGGAATCTTGATTAGGGGTTTGATTAACTTGGATATCATGAGCATATAGAACGGTTTCTTGGATAGACTCAAGGATAGGATCATAATCAAGGATTGGATTCTTATGGATGCCATGATCATCTAGAGGTGATTTTTGGGTAGGAAAAATGATATTTTTTATTTTTTTCAAGGGGTAAATTCTTTTAACCCAAAGCTATGAATTAGTGAGGTCACAAACGAGGGACCATATCCCCAATTTAAATATTCAAAAATAACACCCAATGAGGCTTGAACCTTGGTGGAAAGAACAATACCACAACAACTTAACCATCGCACTATGCCACTATTGGAAGGGTAGGAAAAAGGATAGGATCATGATCAAGGATTGGATTATCATGGATTCTATGAATAGGATATTGATCAAGTATTGATTTAACTTGTATATCATAATGATATATAGGGATTTCTTGGGTAACTTGATCTTGATTTTTCTTGGAGTTTATATCATCATGCTTTAGAATTTTATCTTTACATATATCCAATGGTTTAGGAAAGGGAATGTTATCTTGGACAATAATATGATTTAATTTGATGGAATAAATATTTTTGCATGGAAATAATGGAGTTTTGATAGGAAGATATTTTTTTAGATTGGTAGGTGATGGAAGGAATGATGGTGTAGGATTAGCAATGGGATGTGATTGCCTAATTTTATTTTGAGGAAAATCCTTTGCTTGTAGTCAGCTGAGATCATTACTAGATGTGTTTTTATTGGATGGAATTGTGGATGGGGATGGAGTAGGTGGCAACAACTTAGGGGATGAAGGATTATGAGAAGAGGTGGATTCTATAATACCTTCTTAGTTTTCCCTTGGAATAGGTCCAAAATTTATTGTAACTTGGTCAATAAAGTCTTCTATGATGGTATTGAGTCTATAGAAACAAAAAAAATTATGCCCTTTGTTCCAATGGTACTCACAAAAAGAATCACCATTCCACCAAGATGGATTAATAGGCCTTAGGTCATAATTAGATATTTTTGAAAGTTGGATAAGGTTAGCTTGGATTAGCCTGTTCATCACCACCTATATCGGTTACCCTAAGGAAGTGTACTCATGTTTTGGGAGTAGTTTAGCTCTATGACAACCATGTTGTCCATTGTTTTGGATGGAATTGGTAGGTCAAGAATAGATAACCTTGTGGTTGATTGTTGTTGGGTTTTTGGTATGATGAGAGATAGAGGGATGAATAGGGGTTGTAGGTTTTTGGAAATGAGGTTGGATTATTGGGAGTTGTTGGTATGAAGGGTTGACAGATACCTGACTAGGGATTGTGGGTAATTGGAAAGGAGGGTTAGGTGGTATTTATGTACTTATAATAATGGGATAAGGACATATGTCTTCTATTGGAAACATGAGCATGATGATGTATGTTTTTTTCATTGATGGAAACCCATTTTAGAAGTGAAGGTTTACTACTATGTATATAGTTTGGAGCAGATGATGTGTTTTAAGGAAACTGGCTAAGTGTTTGACTAAGATAGTGACATAAAAAAGCTTCAATTTTTTGGCCTGCATTGCTTTGCACTACAATATCCTATTATGTAGTTTTAATGTAATAATGATGCATGTTGAAGGATTCTATATTCAAATTTTCAAGGTTTTGTGTCTTCCATAGTAGAAGATATTGATGGTAAAGTATTAGGCTAAGAAGAGATATAGTTACAGGTGTAGAGTTCATGTTGGAGTGATTTTCATTCCACCACGGATGATCATTATTTTTTGCATATTTCAATTTTTTTTTGAAGATTTCATATATGTGTGCACTCTAAGTGTCAAGTGGTTTGGTGGTCTACATGTCAAGTTGTGAATGAACAGTTGGTTTATTCAGTTGTTGCTTCACCAATTTTATTGTGTGATGTCGACCTAAGGGTTTTGGGGTCATGTGATATTAAGTTGAGTATGAAGTAGATTCATAGGAGTGATTATAGGTTATTTTGACCTATTATGGTGAAGAATTCATTTTGGTTTCTTTTGCAAAGTATGTATAATGAAGTATTGAGCGGACATGTGATGGTGTCACATGTTTCATCTAATTAGGCTAACCTAATTAATGATATGAGTATTTGAAGAATATATGCATACATAAAAGGTCAACTCAATGTATAAGATGTTTGATGATGAAGTAAAAGATGATGAGTGAGAGTGTGAAGTGAAAAATGTGATAGTGGTGAAGAATGAAGTGTGTAAAGTCAATTTACTAAGCCTAACTTGAATTGTTTCTTCAACATATTACAAATGCATTGTTAGAAGTTCAAAATCTTATAGTAAGCCACTCTTTTCTATATCTTTTTTAATTTTGGAAGAAGTGATCTTTCATGGGTAGTGATCCCTCCTATTTTTTGGATAGTGAGTCCTCTAGCTAGTGAGACCTTCAAGAAGTGAGCCTCCTATAATGTGTTGTAATTGGTTATGATATATTTTGAGGTAATCCTCATTGTGGTTTTTCCATTTCAAGGGTTTTCCATGTAAATAAGGTGTTCTTGTTTTGAATTTTTTGATGCATGATTTAATTGTTTCTTTCCATTTATGCAATTTCAATGAAATGCTTTGAATGCATTTTTAAGTTAATAATTTTTATGGAATACTAATTCACCCCCCCTCTCAATATTCTAGGTGTTCAACAATTGGTATCAAAGCAAGGTTCCCTCAATTGGCTTAACTACTAAGTTAGGTCTTGGAGGTTGAACACATGGTAACTAGGAAGTATCCTATCCCTTTGGAAGAAATTATAATGGAAGGGTTTATTGGAGAATACTGTGAAGATGATATGGAAGGATAACTTAAATGTTCTCTTGATGACCTAGATAAAGCAGGATGTGAGAATAGAGATCTGAAAGAAACTCTTAAGGAAGTAAATGAGTGCATCAAGAGTTTAGGAATCAAGTCAAGAAATTTGAAGAGAAACTCAAGGAACAAATAAAAAACTTAAGAAATAAAATGAGACAATCACTAATTTGAAAGTGTGAGTTGAAGAAGGAAAAAGGGTTGAAGACTACTTGAATTCCAAATTGAAAAAAAAGTCTATAGAATGCTCAAATCTTGAAGAAGAAGAAGTTGGGTCTCTAAGAAAAGATCTAGAGAAAGAAAAGAGTCAAGAAGAAAAATTCAAGAAGAGCTCCCCCTTTCTTAATGATATTCTTTCTAGTAAGAAAGCTTAAAAGGACAAAGAAAGATTAGGGTTTGAAAAAGGAGAAAGATCAAAGGAGAATTAGATTCCAAAAAATGTTGAAAAGGAGAACAATGAAAAAAGGAATATCGGAGATAAGAAGATCAATATCAAACAAGTCTAGAACCAGAAGAAATATTTCAATAGACCTCCCATCAAACAATCAAATGCACAAAGGTATTCATCTTTTAAAGTTCAATGTTATTTTTTCAATAAATTTGGACATAGATCTATAAAATGTAGTAGGATGAACCATAATTTTCAATCATTTTCCGGTCAATTTTATGCATGGAATAGATTTGGGCATAATTCTAGTGAATACAAAAGAAAAATGATGAATGGTTACAATAATGGTATGGTATTTTAATCATTCCTTGGTTAATATTACACATGCAATGAATTTGGGAATAAGGCTTTTGAATGTATATCTAAAATGGCAAGAAGTAAATTTTCTCTGCAACAAGATGTCATATGCTATAAATGTAATAAACCAAGACACACAACTAAGTTTTCTAGAGGAAAGAATTTGAAACCTTCGAGTCCATAAAGAAGATTGATTTAGTTGAGGTAAATAAGGATATGAACAAGTTCTAGAAGAAAAAGGAAGAGAATTATGTGAAGAATGAGTCTATGCCAAATTTTGGTGTAGATGTTTCCTCTAAAAACTAGATAGAATTCTTTGGCTGAGAGGGAGTTTTAACAAAAAAAATCTAAACACCTTCCAAATATGAGATGTTGATTTCTTCAACATACTGTTTCATGTATAAGTTGGTTTGGTTGATCCATTGGTGAAATATCTGGTAAGAAATCTCTTGATGTTGAAATTTACCAAATGTTAAGGATTCTTTGTGGTGGTATAGTGAAGGCTTGACAATATTTAACCTAAATTTTCACTATTATAATTAATTCATACTTTAGGTCATGAAAAAGTGTTTATATTTATTTTTTGCACATTATGAAACACATTTTTGTTTGAGGATTTGAAGATGAGAGCAATGCAAACAGGAGCTAAAGTGATTATGAAGTGTTTAATGAAACCCTATCATTGAATTTCACAAGGTATTTACAATTTCCTACAAAACCTAGCTCAAGAAAACTTCAAAATGTTTACTCAAGTTATTAATGTGGTTGAGATATTGAGACCTAAATTTAAGAAGCATCCATATAAATCAATGGTAATGGATAAAGAAGGGGCATTCTACAGGGTTACTTAAGATGTGTTGCATATAAGGATGTGTGAATTTATATTCATTCAAATTTGGATGAATATGATCATTTGAAATTGGAAAAATTTAGGGAAAAAGTGCTAGCTAGAGATGAATTTGAGTTAAAACCAGAGTATACCAGTTTGATGTGTGGAAAGAGTTTCCTAATTTTTATTTTGAGGATGAATGGGTGAATTATTTTTTGAGCACAATTCATAATAAATTCACATGGTTGGGCATACCACATATGATAGCCAATGAGGTAATTAGGGATGTTACTAGTTTGAGATCCACTAGACTAGTCCAAAAAGTGAAGGCAATAAAGAATGTAGTGGTGATGAAGCTTACCAAATCCAGGTTTGACAAGAGTGCCCTAATAGTGAATGAAATTGAAGATATGACAATCAAATATTCTTCAATGATGATTTCCTACAAGATATTTTTCACAAATAGAGAGAATTATGTCACTGCCACTGCAATATACACAACTTATTAGATGGTGAAAGATGGAAAATACTTTGATCTTTATCAGCTCCTAAGATTATAGTTGTTGGAAAATATAAAAAATAAAAAGGATTCAAAATAACATTTTTGGTATGGTAATCTTATCATTTTCTTAAAGTTTTACTTTCTCAGTGAGTTTACCAAAGTGAAGAATGTTATATGGAAAGAAAATATTCCTATAGTTGTGCAAATTATATATCATTTGAGGAGATTTCCTAGTAAATAATCTTGTGATTCAATGTTGTGGGGATTCTTTAAACCTTTTCAATCTCGGATGCAAGAGAGAGAAAGGATTCCAAGTAAATTTGGGGATAAGTATAAGAGTGACTTAATATTTATGGTTAGTAGAGATTACTGCTACATGGAAGTAGTTGCACCCAAAACTATTTGAGTTTTGGATCTACCTTATGAGGTAGATGAGTCAAAATGCATTGGCCTTGTAGGGATTGTGTTGAGTGTAAGAAGATAAGAGGCAATTGCGGAAAATGAAAAGATAAAAAAAAATTCCTTAGAGAAGATTGGTTCCTCATTATCTCACGAGGAAACAGCTAAATTGTCTTAGTTGTGTACCCAAAAATTTAGGACAAAGAAAAGAGTAAAAAATCTTATGAGAAAAGACAAGGATGGTATAGAGAAACTAATGAAATAAACATTGAAAACAACTGAATATGTTCTTAAATAATTAGGAGTTTCTCTGGATGATGAAGATCAAATACAACAAGATATATCTCTCCTAGAAATTAATGAGCCTATCATAGAGCAACATAAGAATGAGTATGAGAAAAAATATATGTTAACATACAACACTCCTCTTGATGTGGAGATAACTACTGAGCAAAAAAAAGAGGATGAGAAAGGTGTTATAGAGGACTAAATATCAAAAAGAACAAACTTTTCCTCCTTGGAAAGTTGAGAAGATTGTAGAAGAGTGCTCTAGTAGTGGAGAGAAAGAGAAGAGTGATACACAAGAAGAAGAAAGCATTGAATTGGGTTTTGAATCCTTTAGACCCTCAAGAGATTCATTGAAAAATCTTCTAGACATGCAATTATAGTTCCAACTAGTGGTTTCTACATAACTAATACAAGTTACCATGCAACAAGGTCAATTGGATATGGATAGGATTTAACCTCTACATAAGTTGGAGCTTGGTGATGTATTTCATGCCTCCACAAGAAAGGAGATTCTTTATACTCACAAGAAGAGCACAAAGTTAGTTGATGAAGTGGTCAAGGTGTTGCAAGAAGGCCTTCCCAGAGTATCCATTGATACTTATTTGTTAGGTATTCAATAATTGAATATATTTTTAGATTATTTCAAGTACTCTATAGGATTGGAAGAGAAGATTCAAAAGGAACTAGCAAGAAATTTGAATGATAAGAAGCTAGTTGATGCCTCAAAAAAATATGCTACTTCTCATGCAAAGTTGCAAGGAAATTTGAAGGAAGTTCAAAAGTGTTTGGAGGTGTAAGGAGGGGGTTCACTACTCCCATTTCTCTAGGAAAAAGAAGATTCAAAAAGGAGTGAATTTCACTCAACTACCTCAATGACAAAGATAGGAAAATGGGGTGGACAATGGAAGAAAAACTAGAAACTGTTTATGCTTTTAGGAATGGAGTGTTTCAGGAATCAAGTGAGAAAACCATAGAGGTCTTAGGCTATAGAATAAATGGCTCTTGATCATAGGACAACAATGTGAGACTCAGAAAACAATGTGATGTGATGTTGTCTTAGGGATGTACTAGCATCTCATATAGACCTAGAACAAAGTCTACAATCAAAAACTCGTAAGGTGTCCTAATGAACCAAAAAACTTAATTTGATAATTTTTGAAAGAAAATGATTTTTTTTCTAATGCATGAAATACACTAACTACAAAAAGAAGAATATTATAAATTAAAAGATCAATTAATTGTAAGGAAATACAAAGCAAGGGTAGTAGAAATCCAACAAATGGGTAGTATAGCATCTCACAAGCTCCACACAAATAAAGTACCTACACACATGTAGGTGGAAAAATGTTGTTGTTGTGTTTTGGATTTTTCCTTAGTCAAACCCTCTCTTTGGTGTTTCCACCTCCATAGATAGCTTATGTGCAACAATGGAGAGGTAAATGATAAAGGAAAGTAATAGACAAAACTTATAGAAAGCAAAGATAATCTATATGCTAAACTATAAGTAATATAATGAATTAAAGTAATTGTTACCCTCCCTTCTACATGCTTGGTGAAGTTAAGAGAGCAAATAAGAGAGCCTTGAGAGCATAAGATGATAGTTCCAATGACATGAAGCTTGAAACCTGTGAGAAAAAATGGTGTAGAAGATGGAAGTAGCAAGAGAAATGGTGTAGAATAGAAGAATGGAGTGAGAGTGTAGAGTGAATAAGCACAAAGTGAATGAGATTGAACAAATAGAATAAATGGAATTAAGAGAGGTCAGTTAAAAAGCTATTTGGAGGTAAATAAATGTTTCTAAGTGATCAAGGTTTGTAGAAAGTATTAAGTTTTATAAGGTGGTAAAGAATCATAACATCCCAACATTCACTGACTTGGGAATCTTGTGAGGATGCTAGCACGCTGCACAAACATGTACATGATGTGGAGGTGTTTGTGACAAAAATTCCCTCGCCAATAGAAAATGTCAAAGCACACATGGGAATGAAGGGAAAAGGTGGCATATTTTTTGCATTTTAAACCTTATAAGTCTAAGGTGAAGGTGATGTGTGAAATTGTAATAGGGTGCAATTTTTTTCCTCAAAATATTTCCCACACTTTAGTGATAATATGTGTCAGTGCATATGTGAGCTAAAGTAGAAAGAGATTGAAGAGAATATATCAAAAAAGAGAGGAATTGGTTCTTTGATTTGATATACATATCATGAAAGGGGCTTCACCAAAATGCGAATAGGACATAGGTCTTCAATCCTACAAAGCTAGTTTCAATCTCACCATAAATATGTTAGTTGCAGACAAACATATTAGGCAGAAAAGTGAAAAATAATAGACACAATTATAAGACACCATAAGACACAATAAGACCCAATAAGATATAATATGATTAGATATAACAAGATGTTGATAGGTATGGATAGCATGGATAGAGTCCATACGACAAGCATGTAGGCTTGTGGCTGCTGCAATTTATGTTGTAGGATAGTCAAAGAAAAGATAGGTGTAGTTAGAGTTCCTCCAAACTACATGCCAAGATATAAGACATCCAAACACCAAGAAAAAATGATACATCAAATATCAAATATAAGATAGATCAAGCCAAGCTGCCCCCAAGCTAGATGCCAAGATATAAGACATCCAAAAATCAAGACGCAAGGATGTCAAATATTAGATATAAGATATAAATTATATGACACCAAATAATTCATTTCAAAAATACTTTCATGAAGGGTTCTTTCATTGGGGAATCTTTTTTATAAGACACCAAGGAACCCTTTTGAAAGACCACTAGTGATTCTATCATCATGGATTTTTTTTGAAAGATCTTTTGTTAAGGAATCCTTTGGAAAGAATCCTCCCTTTTCAAAGTATTTTTTTATACTTTTCACCAATGGATCATCTTTTTGAAAGAATATTTCACCAAGGAATCCTTTTGAAAGAATACTCCTTGTTGAAAAGTAAGCAGAGATGATATCCCCCCCTTAGAATGATGTGTGATATGCAAAGAAGAACATGTCATTCTAAGGAGTGAAGAAATAAAATAAATTTTGTGGCATGAAATACATGGAAATATGTATTTGTGGAATATTTCCACACATGTGGGGGACAAAACATTGGAAATCACAATAGCACAAAGCAAATAGGTAGATATGAAGAAACCAAGAGACAAGGGGATCTAATAATTTAGGGTCAAAACTATTCATAGATATAAATAGAAAGATATAGGATCAACCCATGAGTATATCAACACATGAAGAAGGTCACATGAATAAAAATGAAAAATAAAAATTAGGTCAACATGGAAGAAGGCCTAAATGACCCCAATGCTTTGCATTGTCCCCAACATGAAATAAAAAAGTATGACATATAGAAGAATGATGGAACAAATAGAATAAGTTTATGATAGTTTCTCACACCTGTATCCAAGCACCTACAAGGGTAGTGAGGGTCCTCCAAGAAAGAGCATAAAACACATACAGGCAAGTACGAGGGAACACAAACAAACACACAAATCTAGTCTATTGATGTAGAAGGGACACCACCCTAATCTAAGTCCACCACTAGGTCATCTTCCTCCCAATATAGATCATTATAGGAGGAGGTAGGATGATTTTGAAGAGGAGGAATAGAAAGGGATATGCTAGATGACTCACTTGTGATAAGGCCCAAGGAAGAAGGCTCATCAAGGTCTTCTTCACTAAGCTCTGTGAGAATAGGGTCATCAATTTCTCAAAGATCGATGATAGAGTTGAGATTCCCTCCATCGATTTGAACATGCACTTAGTAGAAGTCCCATGTGTCAACTATGTGAGAGGAGGAAAAGACACTTGAGATTCACTACCAACCTTAGCAAAAGGGGCAGTGACAAACACCGAGGATTTAGGGGATGCCTCTATCACAATAATGGTTCAAGATAAAATAGAACTAGACTCCATAGGAGATGAGGATTTCTCATGAACCTTGCTTGAAGAGAGTTCATCCTCAGTATTTTACTTTAATGGGGGATGCATAATACCCACAAAAGAAGTGTAAGTGGAAGAATATGGAGATAAAGCCATAGAGGAAACCACCTTTTTATGTGGTGTTGGTGTCTTTTCCTGCTGAACCCTAAAAACCCTCTAAAGGACAACCACCTCTTATGTTCAAGGATTTCAAGGTTAGGGACCAATGAATGGGAGATGGATTTAACACTTTTCTTCCCTACACTTCAACCTCTACAAGACCTAGATGGGTATCCCTATGTGACATTGGATGCATACAAGAAATTTTGGTTTGATCATAGAGTCTAGTAGATAAGATTCATACAAATGAAAAGGGCCTTTAGGGCTAGTTACACCCCTTGTTTTTTCATTTAAGTTCAACTATGAAGCATGAAACATAAATCAAATCTAAACTAATAAAGCAAGGAAAATGATTTTTGAATATAATTTTTTTTTATGATGGGGGGAAAAAAACCATGCAAGACCAATGCCTACCTTGGGCTAAAAAAAAATATGTTATGCATTTTATGATGATAGAACCAAACATATATTGGGGGTCTTTTGAATATATAATCACCTTGTAATGCCCGACCTACACAATCCTGATATGTAACTCTACTTATAAATCTATCTAAGAACACAATATATTCACTATCTTCATACAATAATTTACATCACTCCAATGAAAAGAAAATGGATAAATAGTTCAAATAGAAAATGTGTTTGATGAACATAAAGTAACATTTCTATTAATATTCAAAAGACCTTACATTTCTGGGTGGTGCAGGGGCACCTAGCTTCATTTTGTAAATATGGTCAAATGTTAGAGTTTTTGGTGTCTTGAGTCTATTCTTATGTAATAGGGTCTATTTAGACTAGGTTGACATATTTTAAGTGTTTTTAGTCTCATGGGGTCAATTTGATTAAAAGTTGTCAAGTTTTTGTAATTGTTGCAAAAGTTGCATTGCAACTTTCCAATTTTTTCTTGTTTTGGAAGTTGAATGGTCATTTGATTTAAAAAGTGGTTGGAACCATTCTTTTGATATTTTTTATTTTTAAATAGGCCTTGAATAACTCTAGGAAAACTTCTAGAGGTGATTTGATGATCAAACAATAAGGAAGTTCTCTTTTTTCTGCAATTTCTTGTGCATTTTTGCTGCTACAACATTTTGTATAGTTCCATACTAAGTGATTATGAATTGAAGTGCATTAACATCGATGGTGACATGAAATAACTTTGTTTTGGTTTTGTTTTGAGTTGATTTCATAAAGTTTGAATTTTTTAGAGCCAAATTACTAAAAACGGTCTAAAAACCCTAAGTCAAGAGGGTTTGAACAAGAAAATGGAATATTGAACCATTCCACTAGTGAAATCCTCTACAAATTGGTGGAATGGCTTTAGTTAGGATGTTTTTCAAGCTTTTTTTGGGTTGTAGATGTAGGGGATGGAGGTAAGGCAGTGTTTGATTGATCCCTAGCCTAATATCTCAATGTATTAAGCTTAGGAGAGTAGGTAGAAGTAGGGTTTTGAAGTTTGGTGAGTTTTTGGATGATTCAATTGATAAAAAATGTTGTTTCAGACTCCTGTGACCTAGTTGAAGTCCTATAATAGAAGTTTTTGATTGGGAGAAGGTTTTCCTTGAAGTTGCTTTGTAAAACAGGACTAATTAGGCTTAAAGGTAACATAGTAGTCAAAATAAGAGAGTGTTGTTACAAAAAAGGCACACTCCCAAATTTTATATGTTGCAAAAGGCCATAAAGGGGGTCAGGAATGGTGATATTTTTGTGGGTTTGAAATCTCCTTTGAAAGTTATGGTGAAATTTCATTGTTTGATGTGCTATAAGTAAGATTGAAGAATTTGTGAACAAACACCAAGTTAGGGTAATCAAAGTGGAAATATTGTTTAATATTGTGTTGGGACTTAAAATTTCATGCAAATTTTAGGTCCCCATATTAAAAAAGAGGATTTTAACACTCAAAAACTTAGGTGTAAAATCAGTCTAAGGAGCACATTTTGAAAAATCATAATTTTGGATTTGTTCAATTTCAAGTGAAATCACTTTGTAGACATGTTCATTTATGATATGGGAGTGTCTTTACAAATTTTAAGCTTCATATGATTGGTTTTGACAAGGTTTCAAAGCGGAAAGTTGAAGCGATCTGCGAAGATTTGCTGTTAGTACACAGTAAAATCTGTTAAAATGGTCATCTTTGAGGCTAAATATTAAGCAAATGTATGATGATCATAACAAACTAAGTGGTGACTTTGATTCTCTACACCATAGTCTACCTCCATGCCAATTTTTAGGGTGTTTGGATGTCATTTGGTATTTTTTTAAAATCAGAATCAAATGAGTTTTACACAGTTTGAAAAGTGCAATTTTTTAGAAATAGCTAAATAACCAACTTTGAGAATTGATAGTTTTCAATTCCAATGAATTCATGCTAAAAAAAATTTGTATTCGTACTCCCATAGCATGACTCAAGATACTGGTAAAATTTTGTGGCTCTAGGAGAAGTTTTGAGCAATTTTCCAGACTCATTTTGATACTTGACCTACTTTGTTCATAGAAAAGAGTGTTAGAAATTGAATTTTGATAATCAACTACTGGGAGGCACTTCAGATTTTGATGAACTAGAAAGGATGATTTTTAGAGCTTTTCACGAGGATATAGTAATTCATTGAATCCTCAGATTGTAGACATTACATCTTAGACTTCATGCATGTGGGCACTTGTTCTTAAACATGTCACTATTTTTTTTTAAAAAAGGGGACAAACTAAAGTTTCTATGATTGGGATTAAGATAGAAAATAAAGGAGCAATAAGTTTTTTGCCACTTCATAAAATTTCCTATCTAAAATAGGTTTCCTATATAGGACTTGTATTTGATTGCTATAGTGAGGAGGTTGAAGCAAGTTTTGAAAGATTCATTATTGCAGCAGTTTTATCATTACATGGGCCTTTTTATATTAAAGATGCACATCTACATGACACTAAATTGGGGCTAGAAGTTGAATATCAACAATACACATGAACTGATTGGACGCCTATATTGAATAGCATAAGGATGTCCATCAAAGCTTAATGGTTGAGGAACATTTGTTCAATGATATAATTACAGGAACCCTCAAATTACATGTTAAAGTAGATATGCCTTTGTTAATTTTCCCCTAAATCCAAAAGAAGATAGAAAAGAAAATAAGATTCGTGGGCATAAAGAAGAAAGCCTCATCAGAATGTTAAGCCACACAGATGTGGAAAGAATGATAGGTCATTAGAACACTTGTAGAAGTATATTCTATCATCAAGTTAGGTGAAATTCAAAGGATTTCCCGCACATCATTAGTAATAGGGCAGCGTATAATGGTGTCCTAGACCATGTAAGAAGAGTGGATTGAAAGAAATGAACTATTAAGATCTGTTGGAGGGAGGCATCGAATTTGCAAGTTCCCTCATAGGCATATACACATAATATGGAAGCATAGCTGAGACACATAAATTTTGAACTATAGAAAGCAATAGTTGCATACTACAAAAGTTTCAAGTCTTTATATGTAAAGACAGAGAATAAAGAGGTATGGTTTCCATCAGAGTACGAATTGGAAATGAAAATTTATTCACTATTATAGTTGTGAGTGTCGTGACAGACATGTGCAAAATATGGAAGCACACACAAGGTATAAGGATGATTCTAGCATAGACATCAGTTGTTTAAGAAGATTCAAAAAGTCCAGAATCAAACACAATCTAAAGGAAGATTACAATCAATCGAATGATTCAAATTTGGTTCATCAAACTTTCATGGAGGCATTAGGAAATGGCATTTGGGTTGAACTCATAAATAAAAGGTCAACTTGATATTTGCGGGGGAGATTTTACATAGGAATCAGAAGCTGATTTCTTAATAATGCATAAAATACTCTACAAAGATCTGGACGCACCTGTGAACACATGGCTTGGTGATAACCATTGCAGGGTCTAAAGATTATTGGAGGAGATACATGTTCACATGTTTACATTGCGTATCAGTGAGTCAACTAGAGGTGTCACGAGTTTAAAAGGAAGACACATAAAAGGGAAAACTTCCATTATAAAAATGAGTCCATGAACTTTTGTTGGTTCCTCATATTCTTGTGGTTATTAAGCGTTTCCACTATCAAAAGCATTGTATCTCAGGCCGAGCCCCAATAGAAACATAATCTCTATCAAAGGCTGAAATGAAGGAAGCAATTACAGGAAACCATAACATTCTTCATGCCACTACGAAATGAAAGAGCAAAAACCCTAAATTCATTAGCAAGAGATACTACATCGGAATAAATTTTCCTGACAGTGAAAGTTACACCGATGGGAACTTCATCGGAGAAATGTAATACAATCGGGATAAAAAAATGTATAAGTTTCATTGATGATGCATGTCACACCGATGATATGAAGCCGATATGAATATTAAAATGAATGATGCTCATGCAATATGGGTAAAAATTGAAAGGATATTTAAATATTGAAATTATGGGGTAATAAAGAAATAACTTGTTTAATAAAGGTGAGGGTGAATATTTTCTTCAAGAGATAAAATATTTTCACAAAAATGTGAAATAGAAAAGGGGAGTTATAAGGTGAATAATCTTACCCACAAATGAATAGGGTGTTAAATATTGTAAAATATTTACGCAAGGAGGTGGGATATTTTCGCTAATGGGATTAAAAAAATGAATAATTATTTTACCCAAGGAATAACTTATTAAATTGAAATGAACATAGATATTCCAGCAAAGGAATTAGAATTTATTGTGAAATGATTTTCATAGGAATGCAAGGATGAGGAGTTAAACAATTATTTAATCTATGGAAGGTTAATTGATTATTTCGCCTGAGATGATGAAGATTAACTAAAATATTTAATTTTCCAAAATGGCAATTAATTAAATATTTTATTTTTGTGAAAGAATATTGAAAATTTGCACTAGAACAAATGAAGGGTCATAACCCTAAAATGTGTATTGTATATATGTACAATAAAATTATGAAAAAATGGGATAAGATTAGTTTTAGGAGAAATAAGTAGGTTAGGTAGTTGGATAGGGTGAACTGTTGCCGAAATAGATATCATGTTGTACATTGTAAAATATTTTAAAATTATATAATGGAGAAGAACATATTTATCTGGTGATCCAATTATGGTGTCAATTGTTTGTCGAATTTATTGAAAAAATTATCTGGTTGTCTCCGAGGTTGTCATTTCTTGATTATTTAAATTAAAATATCAAGAATATTTTTCAATTTATCAAAGCACACTTGTTGCTCTTGTGTGGTTCAATTACTGGTTCCTACAAGATAGGATTAAATCCTTTTGATTAATCAAAGTAATATGGAAAAGGACATTTGGATCATTAAGAAGAATTTGATAATTATACTCTTGCATGTTTATACAAGCTACAAATAGTTACAAGTGCCAAGAAATTTGAATTATAGCCATCAAGCAAGTCACCCATTATACAAATCTTGACTTCATTAGCCCAACAGAAATAGGCACTGGTCACATCTTTCATATTTTAGAATTTCATAAAATCTTATTAAAACATCCATATCTCAATTTCAATACTAGGAGTAGGAATAGTTAGCAAGCTTTCATCTATTACACTTTGTGCCATTGTAATAGATCCATCAAATCAATCAAGTCATACAACTTTAAGTCTACTTTATTCATATAGGTATACCCGCCTAGGTCTAGTAGCACCAAAAGAGAAGAAGGTTCAAATCATTTGGCCTTATTTGTTACTCTGAAATGTATCAAGAGATTGGCAACCTCTTGAGGCATTTCGCCTACATTTTTGAGAGCTAACATATTGATTGAATTTTTATTGGTTATAGAACCTCCACCCTACTCTACATCAAATTGGTATTAGAGAATAGGTTCTAGTCGTTTGAGGAAAATTTATAATTTGAAGGGAACAAGATGCCTCCAAAGGGAAGTGTAGTCATTGCTAGGGAAATAAGAATGATGGAGTCTTAGGAAGCTCTTTTAGCCAGACTTGCAGCATTGGAAACATACCAAAGAAGAGGTAAGGCCACTGCACATGAGAGTGATCAAGAGGAAGAGGAAGAGGATGAGGATGAAAACCTTCAAGGAGGATCCCATGAGCAAGAGTTGGATCTTGATGAGAGGAGGATGGTTAAGATGTTAAAGGTTGTCAGGGGAGGTGCTTCTGAAGAAAAAATGGAATTTCCCATGTATGGTGGGAAGATGGATAGTGAAGAGGTGTTATATTAGATTGATGCATTGGACAATTATTTTGAATACAAAGAGGTAGCATATGAACAAAAGGTGAAATTTGAAAAAACTAAGTTGAAAGGCCCTACCCTAACTTGGTGGAATTATGTGTAGGAAGAGAGAGTGAAAAATGGAAAATAAAAAATCAATTCATGGGATAGGATGGTTTCCAAAGTCAAGTGTCAATTTTTTCCCAGTCACTATGCAATACAAACTTTTATAAAGTTGCAAAACCTCAAACAAAAATAAATGGATGTCATGGCTTACATAGAGGAGCTTCATAAATTGAGCATTAGAGCAAGTCATGTTGAGGATGAAGTTGAGAAGATAGAAAGGTATATAAATGGGTTAAGGTTTAATATTCAAGATGAATTGAGTCTTGCCACCCCTAGAACAGTGGAAGAGTGTTTCCAATTGGCTGTTAGGGTAGAAGAGAAGTTGAAAAGAAGGAAGGAAAAACAAAGTAGAGGTAGAGGAAAGAACTTCATGGGGAAAAGAACATTTGGAGGAAAAGGACAATCATAAAAAACACAATGAGAGTCAAGTGGTAATCAAGATCAAGGCTCAAATTCAAGAGGTGGTTTCATAGGTAGGAGATCCAATAGTAGAGGTAGATTTGGAGGAAAAGGTAGAGGTTCAAGAATATTTTTAGGGAGATGCTACCAATGTAATCAATTTGTCCATCAAGCATGGAAGTGCCCGGAGAAACAACCTTCTACATCATATGGTGGTGAAATGAGAACATAGTTGGTGCAAGAAGAAGAATGTGAGTGTGTCAACTCTCCTTAGCATGCTACTCTAGAGGTTGGATAAAATATGATGATGTGAAGAATATTGCTCAAGGTCCCTGTGGTGAAAGAGCCTCCACAAAGAAAGTCATTGTTTAGGATCACTTGCAAATCTCAAGGAAAGGTATGTAAGGTTGTTGTTGATTTTGGTTCTACTAATAATTTGGTTTCTTTGGAGATGGTTGAAAAGTTAAAGATTAAAAGAATCCCAAACCCCACACCTTAAAAGGTATCTTGGTTGAATAAGGGTCAACAAGTCTTGGTTAATGAACAAACATGGGTTGAGTTTAATATTAGAGGATACAAAGACAAAATATTGTGTGACATCATCCCAATGAATGTTTGTCACTTGATGTTAGGAAGACCTTGGTAGTATGATAGAAAAGAAAAACATGATGGACAGAAAAATACATATGTGATTGAAAAAGATGGAGTTTCATTTACCCTCACTCCTTTGCAAGATGAAAATGTAGACACACATGTTGGGTCAAGTGTAATGTTGGTTGGGGAAAAGGAATTCTTGAAAACTATGAAAGAGGAATGTGGACAAGGGTAAGCAATCATAATCAGACCCAAATTTGTTATGACAGCAAAAAAGCTAGATGATGTGCCTAAGGAAGTTCAACCATTGTTGAATAAATACCAAGACATTCTTGTAGATGATCTCCCTAGTTCTTTTCCACCTATAAGGGATGTGAGCCATCATATAGACTTTATACTAGGAGAAAACCTACCTAATAAGGCTGCAATTAAATGACTCTTCAACAAAATGAAGAGATAAGGAAACAAGTACAAGAATTTCTTGATAAGGGTCTCATAAGGGAAATTTTAAGTCCATGTGTTGTTCCTACTATGTTTGCACCTAAAAAAGGTGGATATTGGAGAATGTGAATTGATTCAAGGGAAATTAATAAAATCACTATAAGGTATAGGTTTCCCATGCCTAGAATGGAGGATTTGATGGACTGTTTAGGAGGAGCTTGTTACTTTTCAAAGATTGACCTCAAAAGTGGTTACCACTAGATTAGAATAAGAGAAAGGGATGAGTGGAAAACTGCCTTCAAAACCAATGAGGGGTTGTATGAATGGATGTTAATGCCATTTGGGATTTCAAATGTACCAAGAAATTTTATGAGACTAATGAATGAAGTTTTTAAGCCTTTCATAGGTAAATTTGTAGTTGTATACTTGGATGACATTCTTGTGTTTAGAAAAACTAAAGAGGAATATTTGCAACATTTAGACATGGTGTTGTAGAGGCTGAATGAAGAGAATTTGATGATCAATTTGGAAAAATGTGAATTCATGAAGGAGGAGTTGTTCTACCTTGCTTTTGTGATTTCAAAGGGCACTTTGAAGATGGACCTCGACAAGGTAGAAGCAATTTTGAAATGGCCTACTCCAAAACTAGTTAGTAAGGTAAGAAGTTTCCATGGTCTTGCTAGTTTCTACAGAAAATTTGTAAGGAATTTCAATCACATTTGTTCTCCTATTATTGATACAATCAAAGGGGATAAAAGGAAAAGGGTTATATGGTTATATGAGGCAAAAAGAAGCTTTAAAATTATGAAACAAAAGATAGCACAACAACCCATCTTAGCATTGCTTGATTTCAATAAGGTCTTCACAATAGAATGTGATGCAAGTGGGTATGAAATTGGAGTAGTCTTGAGTCAATAGGGCAGACCTGCAACATTTTTCAATGAAAAGCTTAATGAGGAAAAAAAGAAGTATTCTTCTTATGACTTAGAATTGTATGCCATGGTTCAAGCATTGAAAAAGTGGAGACATTATCTCCTTCCTAAGGAGTTTATTGTTTTTACTAAAAATCATGCTTTGAGTTTCTTGAACAACCAAGCCAAACTTATCTAAAGACATGTGAAGTGGGTGAAGTACCTACAAAGCTACACTTTTATCATAAAGCACAAAAAATGAAAGTTAAACAAGGTGGCAGATGCTTTGAGCAAAAGACAAATGTTGGTGCAAGAAATTCAACTCAAAAGTGTATGTATTGATTATTTGAAAGGTATGTATGAATTAGATGATGATTTAGATGATGTTTATGTTGTTTGTAATTAGTTTAGTGGCAATTTACATGAAGAAAATTTTGATTTCTTGATACAAGATGGATTATTGTTTAAGGGTGCTCAGCTGTGTATTCCTAAATTCTCTATTAGGACTAATTTGATTAAAGAAAAGAATTGTGGTAGCTTAGGGGATTACTTTGGTGTGGATAAAACTTTGGAGAAGGTAAGAAGATATTATCATTAGCCAAAAATGCAAAGTGACATCAGAAATTTTGTTGAAAATTTTGTTGTTTGTCAAAAAGCAAAGGGTTCAATTACAAATGCATGTCCTTACCAACCTTTTCCAATTCCAAATAGGCCATGGGAATCCATCAATGTGGATTTTGTGTTGGGGTTTCCCAAAACTAAGAGAGGTTTTGATAGTGTGTTTTCTGTTGATAGATTTAGCAGAATGGCACATTTTATACCATGAAAATTCACAAGTGATGTCTCATACATTGCAGGATTATTTTTCAAGGATTAGTTAGAATTCATGGATTACCATTGAAAATTGTGTTTGACAAAGATAGCAAGTTTGTAGGTCACTTTTGGAGGACTCTTTGGAAGAAGTTGGGAACAAAATCGATATTTAGCTCTGCCTATTATCCACAAATAGATGGGGAGACTGAAGTTTTCAATAGGATCCTTGGGAATCTTCTCAGATGTTTGAAAAAGAGCATTCACAACAATGGTATCTCATTCTTCCACAAGTTGAGTTTGCATATAGTGACTCTCTCAATAGAAGTGTTGGAAAGATCCCATTTAAAATTGTCTATGGATTGAAGCCAAGGGGAATATTTGAACTCAAATATTTGAGTGGTATGGAGAGGAGTGTTGAAGGAGAGGAATTTGCAGTTGCAATGAAGGATATACATCAGCAAGTGAAAGAAAATCTTCAAAATAGTGTGGAAAAGTACAAACAACATGTAGATTTGAAGAAGAGAGATGTTCAATTCAAAGTAGGAGACTTCCTCCTAGCACATTTGAGGAAAGAAAGGCTACCAAAGGGGAAATGTACAAAGTTGTAAATGAAAAATATTGGGCCATGCAGGGTGGTCCAAATATTTAGTGCAAATTCCTATGAGATAGAACTCCCTCCTTGAGTGGCTATCTCTCCAATTTTCAATGTTTCTAACCTTTATCCTTTTAAATTATTTTTGATTGAAAGTGAAGATGTAGGTACATCAGGAGTTCAAGATGATGATTGGGTCAAGGACTTACCACCAAGTCACACATAGAAGCTTGAAAGCATTTAGGACACAAAGGAAGCAAGGAGAAAAAGAAATAATGTGTACAATGAATACCTAGTGAAATTGCAAGGTATACCTAATGAAGATGCAACTTGGATGATAGAAGAAGATATCAAGAAGCATGGCACAAAAATTCAATAGCTTATCTCAAGTGGAACTTGAGATTCTATTATCCTTGGGTGTATGGTGCAGGGGCACCTTGCTTCATTTTGTAAATATGGTCAAATGTTAGAGTTTTTGGTGTCTTGAATACATTTTGATGTAATAAGGTCTATTTAGACTAGGTTGACATGTTTTAAGTTTTTTTAGTCTCATGGGATCAGTTTGGTAAAAGTTGTCAAGTTTTTATAATTTTTGCAAAAGTTGAATTGCAACTTTGTAATTTTGTCTTGTTTTGGAAGTTGAACGATCATTTGATTCAAAAGGTGGTTGGAACCATTGGTTTGAGGTTTTTTATGTTTAAATAGGCCTTGAAAAACTTGAGGGAAAATTATGGAGGTGATTTGGTGATCAAATAATAAGAAATTTCTCTATTTTCTATAATATCTTGTACATTTTTGCTGCTACAACATTTTGTACAGTTCCGTACTGAGTGATTATGAATTGAAGTGTATTGAACTTGATGGTGGCATGAACTAACTCTATTTTGGTTTTGTTTTGAGTTTATTTCATAAATTTTGAAGGTTTTTAGAGCCAAATTATTGAAAATAGTCTAAAAACCCTAAGTCAAGAGGGTTTGAACAAGAAAATGGAATATTGAACCATTCCACTAGTGAAAACCTTTACAAATCAATGGAATGGATCTAGTTAGGATATTTTTCAATTTTTTTATGGTTGTAGATGCAAGGGATGGAGGTAGTGTAGTGTTTGATCGAGCCCTAGCCTAATATCTCAATGTATTAGGCTTGAGAGAGTAGGTAGAAGTAGGGTTTTGAAGTTTGGTGAATTTGTGGATGATTTAATTGATAAAAACTATTGTTTCAAACCCCATATGACCTGGTTGAAGTCCTGGAATAGAATTTTGTGATTGGGAGGAGGTTTACCTTGAAGTTGCTTTGTAAAATAAGGCTAATTGGGCTTAAGGGTAGTGTAGTAGTCAAAATAAGAGTGTTGTTACAAAACAAGCACACTCCCAAATTTGATATGTTGCAAAAGGCCATGAAGGGTGTCAAGAATGGTGTTTTTTTGTGGGTTTGAAATCTCTCTTGAAAGTTATGGTGGAATTTCACTATTTGATGTGCTATAAGTAAGATTGAAGATTTTGTGAAAAAACACCAAGTTAAGGTTTTCAAAGTGGAAAGATTGTTCAATATTGATTGAATTGTGATTGGTTAGAGAATATCCACCCTACTCTACATCATAGAGTTGCATAAAACTACATACCAGTGTACATATTTATATATGTCGCATTTATAAGATATAGAGGAAGTGTCATATAATGACTTACAAAAATAGATATTCACCTTCCAACAATAAATTTTGTATACATAGCATCTTGGGACCAAAACCTCAAAACCTATGAAAAGGAAAATAAAACATTGGACCCTTACAAAAGCAACAAAACTTTCCTTTATAGTTTAGGCATAACTCAAAACTTGACTAGGTACAAACCCTAACCTAACTAGGGTTTACCCAAGGTTACAAAATATCTTCCTAAGAGAAAAAATTGATGTGATCTAAGAAGATATCCATCATTAATGATCTTGACATCTATGTTAGTATCCCATATAAGCAATGAAGAAAACCCTTAAAAACTAGCAACAAATCACAACAATGAAGAGATCTTTGACAAAAAGTATGCTTGCAACCTATAAAGAAGTATGGGAAGCACATAATACTAATGAGAGTAGGTAAAAATAACATTAAATACCATCCATTTCATCTCAAAGATCAAATCAAGTTGCCCAAAAATTTGTTGCAACATTAGTGGCACTCATTACTGAACATGTCAAATCATGAGTATAGCTGAATTATTGGGCTTGAAAGAAATATTGGAATATGAATAAGTGGTCCAAAAGATCAAAAAGATATCCATGCAAAACATCAAGCATCGATAATTCTTCATACATCATACTCTTTATCAATGTTAGGGCCTCAGACATCAGGCATCGTGCTTGCTTCTTACCACCTTCCATAAGATGAAGGCAAAGGGTAAGAAGAAGGAGAAAATCTCGACACCTAAAGGTAGGTCATTGAGTGTTAGGGGTTGGTCAAAGGGACTACCTCTTACACAAAAAAAGGTAAGAGGTATATACGAACCCAAATACCTAAATTCTTAAACAACACTTAATGTTTTTCATTAAAAAGACTTTGGTGATCAGGCATCTAGAAGAATGATTACCTCTTTCCCTAACAAAGTAAGAGGTAAGAGGTAAGGTCGATGCCCAATCCCTAGAAAATCAATACTTAGTCAATTTTTTGAAGGAAGGCATTGTGGGTTAGGAAGATGAAAGGAAAAGGAAGCAACATAAGGTAAAATTTAAGCTTGATGGGTGAAACCCAAAACATCAAAGAGAGATAGAAATAAGGGGAAAGTAAGGAGATCAAGAGCGATAGAGGAAGGATGCAAGGAAGAAGGCAAGCAACATCCTAAAAGTTTGAAACCACAACACTTAAAAAATTTTGGGGTTTGAGAATGGATCTTCTAGTTGCACCCTTGCAAGGGGCTTTTTCAACTTACAAAACATCTTGAGCATGATGCACCATTAAAATTTCTTAGATCAGTTATAACTGATGGGAATTGTAAGGGGAATGACACAAGATAAAAATAGTGCAACTAGTGGTTCTAGTTAGGGATGCATTCTTCAATGAAGGATAAAAATATTCTAGATCTTTGGGGAATTATACCATGCCTTACCCATTGAGCTAAAAAACTACCCAATATTCAAACCTTATTTGATGGCCCTAGGCCACCACATGGAAAATAGAGCTAATGCTTTCCTCTATTAAACATTATCCTATCAAAGGAATTAATCTCCCTTAACCAATTTTTTTTTATGTCACACCATTTTAGGAAGGGAAACCTATTTCCTTCAAGCATAGATGTATGGTTACCTTTGAAAAGGTGAAGACTTGCTACATGTTTGATCTTGCTACTTGGTAACGACCCACTATATTTTCTAATTTTGTACTAGGTGGTAGAAACTAAGAAATTTGGTCAGCACCATATGAAACCATGGTACCTTCATACATATTGACCACCTCACATGAATCAAGGAAAAGAGAAAATGCCTCCAATTCACATGGAAAAGAAAAATATGCCTCTTCACAATGCTAACTTGTAGAGGGAAACTCATCCTCTAATAGTCCAAACTAAAGACTTTGAAGTTTAGGAATATAGGAAAATTGAGCAACCAAAAAGTCACCATCTTGGATAACTTTCTATTGCTCAACACCACCACAAGATGCATGCTAGATCCAAGTGAAGTGCTCAACATCAAGAATACTGACATCCACATTGTGAGAAGCAACATCTTCATCACAAAGGAATGTGTCATATATGACCTCACCCAAGATAGGTACCATAGATTACCAACATACCTTAGGATCACCTATACTGATGTAAACCTCATCAGCACATCCATTCAAATTATGAAAAAATTTGAATGAGGAGTTGTGCTCTTCTAATTGTCTCTTTGTTCAATTTTTAGTCACTCTAATGAGACATATGTGCCAAAAAAATCAGACCTATGACATATTTTTCATGCTTAGCTCAACAACATTGACCTATCATGGCTGACTTGAAGTCCATTGCTCATGAGGAAGACTATGAGTTGCACCCCGTGGAAACAAGTTTTCATAGGAATCCATGTGATTGACACAATCACATACCTCAAGTGAAAACTAATCATAAAAAACATCATCAACTATACCAATACTTGTCTTTTCATTTTTATTTTCATGTACAACTGCATCTATGCTATCCTCATGCAAACAATTAGTGATAACTTCAAAACTAGAAAAAGGGATAGAAGAAGGTAAGAGATAAAACAAGGAAGCAATTTCTTGTTCATCACTTTCATCACCATCATATGAATTCCCAACACGATCAACTACTTGAGATGAGACATTCAATGAATGTCTTACATACATATCTTCTTCTCTATTCATATTTCTACAACAATCAATAGTTTCATACACCTCATTGTCAAATTGCAAATCATCATTTATCGTCAATGAATCTCTTACATACATATCTTCTTCTCTATTCATATTGAAAGTCACTACACATTCTATCACTTTAATCTAATATGGAGAGTTGGCTCTCTATTTCTACAACTTTAAAGTCAATAGAAGGCATGATTTTATATATTCCTTTCATCACATCATGCCTTACATCTAGGTTGTTGTGACAACAACCTTCATTTGCACATACATCCTTTGTGGGCTGCTCAAAAAAAAGATCTTCACCATAGCTATATGCACTAATGTTCTTTGTTGTGCCATCCAAACTTACATCAATGATCCTATAAAAATTACCATCACACAATTAAAATAGGAAACTAATTCCAGAGTTCCCTATCATTTCCCTAATAACTAAAATCTATTGATATATAAATTCACCACTATGAGGCTTTATGTAAGTAGGCATGGTACTTAGACCTAGCTCAATTCTTTCACAAACAAAATCAATACACATTAATTCATCAATTATGTCTAATTATGGTATAGCAAACAATTATTTCATGAACCTATCATGAAAATCATATTGGGATTCATCCTCATATCTTGTTATAGCACATAATGCATCAATCGGTGAAAATATTTCAACTATAGGTTCACATTATTCTTAAAAAATTTCTTGACTTTGTATAAGCTTACTGTAAGATAAATATTCATTATTCACTTCAAAAAAATAATTCATGAATAGTATCTCAAGCTCTTTCCATGAAAAAATAGAATGCATAGGAAGATAATAATACCAATCCAAAGCATTATTATCTAAATTTCTTAAAAAAAAAATCATGACATCTTCCTCTACTATCTAACAATACAACATCAAACTAGTTAAAACCTGTAGATGTTTTGATGCTAAATCTTCATAAACTCCTCTAAACTTAGGTAGGTATTCATTTATTTATCTAGGAATAGAGTGTGAATAATGCTAAATTTTACTGAAATCTAGAGGTTTATATATTTTAGTAGAGAACATTTTTCTTTGAGGGTATTGTTAGAACTGTAAATTTATGAATAATTTCACAAGTTTTCATACCCCTGAGTTTCCATAGGAGTCCTCATCATAAGCACAAGGGTTTGTTTTCATATCATTCTGCTCACATTTTTCCCTTATGGCCCCATAAAATCCATCTTAGACTAAATATTTCACATTGCAGTTTGTATCGGCTCGACAATATCAAGGTCTCCTCAATCCATTTTTCTAATAAACATATGTGTTGCCTATCGGCAAGATGTTTCTGATGTCATGGAAATCAGAATTCATCTATTGTTCCATTCGATAGGACTTTCACTTTGTTTTGGCGATAGAAAAGGAGCATATCGGCAAAAGATTTTTCTTTGGGGAAACGTCTTGGCGAACTCACCTAGTCTTATTGACCACTGATAGGCAAATACATATCGGGAGGAGTTTAAGTTGTATCAGCCGGACTAAGCGATATCGGAGTGAGGTCTTGGTGAGCGACCTTCGGTCTCGCTGACATTACACAAAAGGTTTCTATCGAATGGCTTTCAGTGAGAGAATTGAGTTGTCTCGGCAAATAGGAATGATCACGTGGGCTTTCAGTGAAACATAATGAAATCTACAAGAGGTCTCCCTGATATAATAAAGTTATAGCGAAGCGGATGAAGCAAGGAGGCACATTTTAGTAAGAAAACTTCTTATGTCTCAGCGACTGGGAAAAAACATTAGGGGTGACTTTCAGTCTAATGAAGTATTATCTATATGATGTCTCCTCGATGGTAGAGGGTCATAGCGATACGTAAGAGATAAAAGAACTTTCGGTGAAACATAATGAAATCTACAGGAAGTCTCCCCGACTTTGATAGGTCACGGTGAAATGCAAGGAACTCGGGGTGACTGACAGTGATATAATTGCCTTCGGCATGACTATGATTTGTCTTAGTGACTGTTTCAGTGATGATTAATTGGCCTAATTGCAACTATTTTCCCACATTGGAATATGAAGCGATGTGTCTCTTCAGATATAGATGTATAAATTCTCAAAGGATATCATTAGAGAAATGATCAGATTAGATTACAGTAGGAAAATTAGATGAATACAGTACAATATATTTATTAGATCAGAGACTATGATGCATGTTTTCAAAATGGAGGTATTTATGAAAGTCAATTGATGTTGCTGCACATTTCTGGTGTCAATTATCTATTGAATTTAATGAAAGTATTGCTAAGCTGTCTCCAAGATGGATTCTTTTTGATTGTTTAAATTGATATAACAAGTTTATTTCAATTCATCAGTGCACATTTGTTGTATTTGTGTGGTTAATCAATTGGTTCTTTCAAGCAAAGATTAAATCCTTTTAGTTGATCATAGTAATTAGAGATATTCATTTGGATTGTTAAAGTAGAGCTTAGTAGTCACAGTCTTGCATGTTTATACAAGTTGTAAACATAATATATGCCAGATAACTTGAGTTCTCCCCAGAGTAGTGTTTCTCATTTTGATTTCATTTGACTCTGCATACCCAACAAGGCACTGGTCTCTTCACTTCATCATTTGGATTCATTCAGTTTCTTTACGTCTATTAATTGAATACTTTAGGATTTAGCTTTAAGTATTGCTATACATTTTGTACCAAGTTTGAATTCATTTTTTCACTTTCATCTGCCATTGTGGACAAATCACTACAAAAAGGATAATTATAAGTCAAGTCTGCTTCATTCAGATAGGTACACCTGCCTAGGTCTGACAACACCTGAAGAGAGGAAGGTTTAAATCATTTGACCTTGTCTATTACCCTAAAACATGCCAAGAGATTGGCAGCCTCTTGAGGCATTTCGTCTATGTTTTTGAGAGATAACAAATTGGTGACTCTGCTAGGGAGTAAATTCAAAATTAGGGCCTTAATCATAGAGTCAAAAACTTTATACAAACTCCACTAGGAATAAGAAATATCAAATATTTTATCGCTTTTGAGAAGTGAGTGGCGACTTTGACAAGAACATTACAAACATGAATGGAAGAAGATCTCAATATAGGGGAGGTCATACTGGAGCTCCTACTGGCAGCAATAAGTGGACACACAAAGATGACAAGGTTGATAAGGGAAAAAGGATAAGTGAGGACATGTGCATGACAGACAAAGACAAAACATCAAGAGCACATTGTGAAACATATGATTGCTATGATACATGGAGAAACAATTTGAGCGCAGAGCCTTGTACCCCAGAAGATCAAAGAAATCCTTTCCCTTTCCTCGATCCTCAGAAGCAGGCTGAGTTTGATGCTAGACTTGAAGCAAGAGGACTCATATCTCAATAGGAATGTGAACAAAGAATGGAAAATAATCAAAATCAGATCAATGAGAATACGATTCCTCAAGATGATTATGAATCTTTGACTTATGAGGAAGTCAAAGCACGGTTTGAATCTCAGGAGAAGAAGATAGAAGAACTAAAAGTTGAATTGTAGAAAACCCAAATTTCTACTCAGACAGCTGGTTGCCCCCCAAAGTATGTCCCGCCTCATAAGCAGGGTGATAATGGTGCGGGGCCCTCTAATCAATCAAATGCTCCTTACAATCAGATAGGGAATTAGTACAAATATCCAAATCATCTGCCTCATGTTCCCACACAACATATGTAGCCACCTCATGGTCAACATTATATCCCACAATATAATGCACAATACAACAACCCTATGTACCAATATCAGTATCCACCTAACCCTCCCCCTCACCAGTACACAATAATGATTAGACAATTTAATTTAGCAAGGTTTCAATTATATCCTTGCCCTATGGATGGCAGCTGGAGAGGTCTGGTGCCTAAGTTTACAGGGAGTAATGCAATTACTGCTAAAGAACATTTAAGGAGTTTCATTGTTTTCATCCAAGACATAGATGTGCCATATGAAGATTTACACATGAAGCTATTTATGATATCACTTAATGAAGATGCTAGGGATTGGTTCAACAGCTTGCCTACATTCTCAATTAATTCTCTCCAAGGATTCTAGGACCAATTCCTAGAGCAATATGGGAATCTAAATGCACCAGATGCTGCTCTTCATGAATTGATGCGAATTCAGAAAAATCAGAATGACTCAATTTATGATTTCAATCGAAGATTCAATAAATTGTAGAATAAAGTACCTCCTGGATCAAAGTTTCCAGATTTTGTAGTATTGAGTGTCTATTTGAATGCGTTTGATCCTAAAACAGGGTATGAAATGAGAAATAGATTCCCAAGAGATCTGGCTAAAGCTGAAAAGATAGCACTGACAATTGAGAACAATAAGAAGGCTGCTGGTATAATTAGTAAAAGAGACAACCCTAGGGCTCCTCAGCAAAGCAACAACTATGAGTAGAGACAGGAGAATACATATAGGAATGAAAGGTCGAGGTTGCATGATATGCCTTATAATACAGACTGGAAGGATGGAAAACCTATAACAGCTAGGCCTAGAAACAAAGAGACTCTTGATCCATTGAGTAAGAAAGGAACCTATATGGTAAGTAACAATTATTTTTGTGAAGCTTGTGATAAGCCACATTCCCCAGATTATTGTGTTGTGGCCCAGAGAATGCAAGAAGAGGGAATGTTGATGGGAAATAGTGGAGAAGATCACACGGTGTATTTGACTTCAAATACTTTTCACCATGTTGTGGAGAGGTATTCATCTTCAGAGGATGAAGGTTATGAGTATGATGTTTCAAATTAGAAATATAATTTCCATATGGTTGAATAGTAGGTCCTTTCTAATTCTGAAGAAGATTATATAGAGCCACATTCTATTGAGGTTCCTACTCAATTCAGTATGAGGAGACTCACCGAAGAGGAGATAGAGAGGCTAACTATTGCATTAGTTGAGGAAGCAAAGAGTAAATACTGATTGAGAAATAGAATAGTAAATGAGAAGGAAGGTGTCCCTAGGGGAATCTTTATAAAGGAACAGAAGGTGACACAAGGAACTGTGAAGAAGGCAGAAAATAGATAGCTTGATAAAAGTGAACAAGGGCTTGTCCAAAAGGAGGAAATGAAGGAATTACACAAAGGAATACAAAAGCTTGACCAGCCTAGTAAAAGAGAGAAGGAAGAAAACAAAGGAGAAATGTCAAGACAAAAGAAAATGATTAAGGTAGAAGACTCCTCTTTTGACTTCACTCGGGTGTTATCTCATGTAAAATTGTCTGTTCCTTTACTTAAGATGATGAAAATTAAGGAATATAGAGACAGTGCTGTTCAAATGATAATGAATTTTGAAAATAGAGTAGCTATTAAAGAAGTCAATAGGCAGGAGAAAGTAAATATCCCAGAAGTCTATTTGGGTGATGTATTAACAACTCCCCCACAAGTTGATCCTTTTTTCACTACATTGCTTATAAACAACAAACTGCTATGGAATTGCATGATAGACTCTGGTACTGCTATAAATATCATGCCAGTAGGAGTTATGAAGTAGCTTGGTATGTGGGTTGATACATATATCCATAGGTGGCTTATAATATAGATATCACAGTAATTGACACCCCTCCTCAGTTTGGGATGCTCTTATCAGGATAGTGGACAATAGTATTTGGGGGAAATATCCAATTTTATTTGTCTTATGAAACTATTCCAGTAAACGGTCAGGAAGTCAAGTTGTATAGGGAGTCAAGAATGAACCAGCTTATGGACTGTGTACCACAGGATTAGATCAATTGTTTCTGTGATGTGAATCTTGGCAATTTCAAGATATAATCAGCCCAACCAAAGTTAGTCAGTACTGATCCAATTAAAAAATATGTTTTTCGTGACTGCAATGTTGTGTGGAGGATGTACTTTGGTTGAGCATGGGAGCCTGAATCATTTTTTTGGCTAGAGTCATCAAAATAATGTACCTTTAATCCAATGAATAAATTTATTGATACTGTGTAGGGGAAAAGGTATGAAGACAATGGTGATGTCATAGATGAGCATTAGGTGATCAATTATATACTGCAACCGAAAGAAAATGAGACATGTGAAAGTCAATATGATTCATGTGATGGCTTGCATGAGGAAGATGAAGATATAAGAGATTTCTCTTGCATAGTAGATTGTGACAGGGGAAGCAGTGTATGTTATGATGGATTTATTGAGTGTTCAGATTTTGATTTAGAGAAAGGTGATTCTTGCAGTTCTTGTGATGATTAAGAGGACAAGGCAATGAACAACACAGGTCCATTTGATAGTGAAATAATACCTCCAGTTGTAGTCAAAAGCCATGAAGACACATTCAATGAAGAAGAGGAATGTGCACATGAAGGTGATTCTGAAGTTTTGTGTCCAACTTACATTTTCTCTAATAGCGAAGGATCTTTATGTGATGATTCTTATGACTCTTAGTGCATTTCTCGAGTTGATGGACAAACCTTTGAAGATGATCAAGAGTCTATGTTCATTCAAGATGAGGTATGTGATTTTGGAATTTATAACTCATATGGAGAAGATATTTATTTGCATACCAAGGATGATAGAAGTTTAGTTTTGATTGGTTCATATATGTTTGGTATTGAGGATATGAGTCATAATCCAGTGTTGTCTCCAAATGATGATACCGAAGAAGTGCAAAAGGTTTCATATTTTTTTTGTCTCAAACAATGTTGATATGACAAAGTTGTTTGTTTCTCAAGAGAAGCACTTTGATGATGAAATTTTAGTACAGTTGGGAGAATGGTTTATAATGCATAATAGTGAGAAAGATAATGAGGAATTTTGTGTTTGATATGCATATACTTTGTACGTTGAAAATAATAGAGATTTGCCCCATGGTGATTCTCTAAGAATTTTCAATAACAGTGATAGGGAGGATTGCATGAATATCTTCAAGACAAATATGATGAACTCAAGGCAAAACCAAGTATTTGACAGGGGAAAGTATGGTTTGAGTTTCAAACTGTAATCATTCAAAACTGATGAAGTTGAAACATAGAGGATTAAGGGTTGCTAGTGCATGGACAACTCTTGCTTATCCTCTTTAAAATTCTTTTCCATGCATAGTAGTTTAGGGTTTTGTTCATCTCCATTTTGCATTCATTTCCATTGCCATTCATTCCATTTTTTCTCATTGTTCATCATTTTGTGTCTAGTCTGCTCACCCAAAGATCTAGATCCTTGCAATGATCTCACTATCATTCATCCCCAAATGGAGCCAATGTTAAAACTGTAAATTTTTGAATAATTTCACAAGTTTTCATACCCCTAAGTTTGCATAAGAGTCCTCATCATAAGTGCAATGGTTTGTTTTCATATCATTCTGCTCACATTTTTCCCTTATGGCCCCATAAAATCCATCTTAGACTAAATATTTCACATTGCAGTTTGTATCAGCATGACAATATCAGGGTCTCCCTGATCCATTTTTCTGATAAAAATTTGTGTTGCCTATCAGCAAGATGTTTCTAATGTCATGGCAATCAAAATTCATCTATTTTTCTGTTCGGTAGGACTTTCACTTTGTTTCAGCAATAGAAAAGGAGCATATCGAAAAAAGATTTTTCTTCGAGGCAACGTCTTAGCGAACTCACCTAGTCTTGCTGACCGTCGATAGGAAAATACATATCGGGAGGAGTTTAAGTTGTATCAACGGGACTAAGAGATATTAGAGTGAGGTCTTGGTGAGTGACCTTCAGTCTCACCAACATTACACAAAAGGTTTCTATCAAATGGCTTTCGGTGAGAGAATTGAGTTGTCTTGGAAAATAGGAATGATCACATGGGCTTTTGATGAAACATAATGAAATCTACAAGAGGTCTCCCCGATATCATAAAGTTACAGCAAAGCGGACGAAGCGAGGAGGCACATTTTGGTAAGAAAACTTCTTATGTATCGGTGACTGAGAAAAAACATTAGGGATGACTTTCGGTATAATGAAGTATTATCTATATGATGTCTTCCCGATGGTAGAGGGTCACAGCGATACGCAAGAGATAAAAGAACTTTCGGTGAAACATAATGAAATCTATAGGAGGTCTCCCCAACTTTGATAGGTCACAGCAAAACGCAAGGAACTCGGGGCGACTGACAGTGATATAATTGCCTTTGGCATGACTACGATTTGTCTTGGTGACTATTTTAGTGATGATTAATTGGCCTGATTGCAACTATTTTCTGACATTGGAATATGAAGCTATGTGTCTCTTTAGATACAGATGTATAAATTCTCAAAGGATATCATTAGAGAAATGATCAAATTAGATTACAATAGGAAAATTAGATGGATACAGTACAATAGATTTATTAGATCAGAGACTATGATGCATGTTTCCAAAATGGAGGTATTTATGAAAGTCAATTATCTTTTGAATTTAATGAAAGTATTGCTAAGCTGTCTCCAAGATGGATTCTTTCTTATTGTTTAAATTGATATAACAAGTTTATATTCAATTCATCAGTGCACATTTTTTGTATATGTGTGGTTAATCGATTGGTTCTTTCAAGCAAATATTAAATCCTTTTAGTTGATCACAGTAATCAGAGAGATTCATTTGGATTGTTAAAGTAGAGCTTAGTAGTCACATTCTTGCATGTTTATACAAGTTGTAAACATAATATATGCTAGATAACTTGAGTTCTCCCTAGAGAAGTGTTGCTCATTTTGATTTCATTTGACTCCACATACCCAAAAAGGCACTGGTCTCTACACTTCATCATTTGGATTCATTCAGTTTATTTACATCTGTTAATTGAATACTTTAGGATTTAGCTTTAAGTATTGCTATACATTTTGTACCAAGTTTGAATTCATTTGTTCACTTTCATCTACCATTGTGGACAAATCATTGCAAGAAGGATAATTATAAGTCAATTCTGCTTCATTTAGATAGGTACACCTGCCTAGGTCTGGTAGCACCTGAAGAGTAGAAGGTTTAATTCATTTGACTTTGTCTGTTACCCTAAAAGGTGCCAAGAGATTGGCAGCCTCTTGAGGCATTCTTCCTACATTTTTGAGAGCTATTAGGTATTACTATGGTTTATTCATGACAAGATAACTTGTAGAGGAGGAACCAAATTGTCTATACATTTTTTCAAAAGATCTATCCCTCTACAACTATTTTCCTTTTCTACTCCCTTTTCTACAAAAGAAGATCAAAATATCCAAATTTATAAACTCCCTTTTCTACTAGTGACTTAAAGAAATGAATAAGGGACAATATCTATTAGAAATTTATTGTTGGAATTCATACAAAATACAACAATGGACAAATAACCAATAACTATTGCAAGAACTTTTCTGATCATGTAAAATTTGGTTGTAGAGTCACCACCTATTAAAAGAGGACAAGATATTCAAGTAGAAATAAGCTCCTTCCAAGATCTAGGTTATTTCTAAATTGTCTCCACCAACAAAGCATCAAACTTCAAGAGCACACCAAAAATGTTGCAATAGGTTCGTTCTTCAAGTAAGAAGGTCCTTGGATCATTTGACTTTTCTTCAATGGATGATTCTTTGTTTTTCCCAACAAAGTCACCAATCTATTGGTGGCACAAATAGGGAGCTTCAACTCTTACAATAACTAATATAACCAGATATTCATTGTTCTTTCCCTAGTAGAGTCACCAATTTATTGTTGTGTTTTTTCCGTTGAACCCTAAAAACCCTCTAAAAGACAACCAACTCTTATGCTTAAGAAATTCAAGATTAGGGGCCAATGAATGAGAGATGGATTTAACAATTTTCTACCCTACACTTTAGGCTCTGCAAGACCTAGGTAGGTATCACTATATGACACTGGATGCATACAAGTAGCTATGGTTTTATCACAATTTTTATTAGATAAGATTCATACAAATGACAAGGGCCTATAGGGCTATTTACACCCCTCTATCATTTAAGTTCAAGTATGAAATAAGAAACATAAAGAAAATATAAACTAATAAAGTAGAGAAAAGGTTTTTTGAATAAAAAGTTTGTTTCTAACAATGGGGGAGGAAAACCATGCAAGGCCAGTGCCTTCCTTGGCCTATAGAGTCATATCTAATTTTTTTTATGATGATAGAACCAAAAATATCTTGGGGGTCTTCTGAATAGATAATCACCTTATGATAACCTAACCTACATAAGCCTGCTATACAACTCTACATATAAATCTATTTAAGAACATAATATCTTCACTATCTTCATGCAAACATTTACATCACTCCTTGAATGCCAAGAAACTAGATAAACAATTCAAACATAAAATTTGTTTGAAGAACCTAAAACAACCTTTCTACTAAGATTCAAAAGACATTACATTTTAGAGTTGGAGACAACTATATACTAGCATATATTCATATATGCCACATTTAAAAGATATAGAGGCAATGTCACATAATGGCTTACAAACATACATCTTCACCTTCCAACAATGCACTTTCTATAGAAAGCATCCTGTGACCAAAACCTCAAAACTATGGAAAGGAGAAAAAAACTCTAAATCCTTACAAAACCAACAAAATTTTCCTTTATAGTTGAGTAATGAAGAGCAGGGTGGAGGTTTTTAACTCAATCTCAAATGAACAAACTTTTCAACTTTGTAATCCTAACTTGGTGCTTTTCTCACAAATTCTTCAATTCTCCTTGTAGTATTGGGAACAGGTTTTTCCCAAAAAACTTTTGTAAATGACCACAAACCCAAAATTGGATCATCATTGCAGATACCCTTTATGTCCTTTTGAAACATATCAAATTTGTAATATATGGTTTTTTTGTAACAACACCCTCAATTTTGGAATGCTACACTCTAGAATAAGGCCTAATTAGGCTTGTTTTACAAAGCAACAACATGAAATACCATCTCCAAACTTCAAATCTTCACTCTAGGGCTTCAATCATGTCACATGGGGTCTAGGTATGAAAATTCTATCAACTGGAATCATCACCAAATCTTCCATCTACAAAACCCTATGTCTACCTAATCACCTAAGCCTAAGACATAAAGATATTAGGCTAGGGCTGCATCAAACTTGGCCCTAACTCCATCCCCTACTCCTACAAACCCTACAAACATTAAAATAATATATCTACCTCTATTCCACCAATTATCAGATTTTTCCACTAGTGGAATGGGCTCTAATTCATGTTTCTTTACTCAAACCCTCAAAACTAGGGTTTCTTGGTTGTTTCCAGTAAATTGATTCAAACTCACTCCAATCTCAATGAAAAACCATGAAATCAAAACAAAAAGATATTTAATTCACCCTTTCATTAGTTCTAATGCAACTTATATCATTTGTAGGCCGTATGGGGTCGTACAATCTTTTGTAGCAACAAAAACACAACTGAAAACACACAAAAAAAAGAAGGTATTCTTATTGATTGAGCATCAAAACCATCACCAAAATTTTTCCTTGAGATTCACAAGGAATATTTAAACCTTTTCAACCAAACAAAAATGGTTCCAAACTACTTATCAAATAACTGGCTGTTCAACTTCCCATATACGCCAAGAATGTACAGTTGCCTTGCGACTTTTGCAACATTTAGCAAAACTTGACAACTTGACTCAAAACTAACCCCACACAACCCTAAACAACTTAAAACATGAAAAATGGTATCAATGGACCTTATTACAAACAAAATCATGACATGAACACAAAATACTAACATAGAACCCCATTTACATTATGTAGACTAGGTGCCCCTACACCATACTCCCCGGGAGAACAAAATATCAAGTTCCACTTGAGAGCAGATCTTGAACTAATGCTCCATGCTTCTTGATGTCTTCCTTTGTCATCTAGGTGGAATTCTCCATAGGAATTCCTTGCAACTTCACTAGGTACTCATTGTACACCTTGTGCCTTGTTCATTTGGCTTCCCTAATATCCAAGATGCACTCTAGTTTCAATGGTTGACTTGGTGGAAAATATTTAACCCAATGTTCATCTAGAACCTCTGAAGTACCTACACTTGTACCTACAATCAGAACCCCTTTAAAAGGGTATAGCTCAAAAGCATTAAAAATTGGGGTGATAGCAACTCTAGGAGGGAGTTCTATCTCATATGCATTTGCTCCAAATTTTTGGACCACCCTACATGGCCCTATCTTCTTCATCTGTAGCTTTGAATACTTTCCTTTAGGTATCATTTCCTTCCTCAAATGAGCTATGACCAAGTCCCCCACTTTGAAATGAACTTCTCTCCTTTTCAAATCTGCATGTTGTTTGTATTTTTCAACACTTTTTTGAAGATTCTCTTTAACTTGCTAATGTATGTCTTTCATGGCCACTGCAAACTCTTCCCCTTCAACACTCCTCTCCATGCCACTCAAATCTCTGAGTCCTGACACTCACCTAGGCTGCAATCCATATACAATCTCAAATGGGATTTTTCCAACACTTCGATTCACAGATTCATTATATGCAAACTCAACTTGGGGAAGGATTAGATCCCATTGTGTTGAGTGCTCTTTTGTCAAGCATCTAAGGAGATATCCAAGGATTCTATTGAAAAATTCAATTTTCCCATCTATTTGGGGATGATAGGTAGAGCTAAAGGTCAAGTTTGTTCCCAACTTCTTCTAAAGGGTTCTCCAATAGTGACCCACAAACTTACTGTCCTTGTCAGAAATAATTGTCAATGGTAATCCATGGATGCTAACCACCTCCTTGAAAAACAACCTTGCAATGTATGAAGCATAATTTTTCTTTTACATGGTATGAAATGTGCCATTTTACTAAACTGGTCTACAACAACAAACATACTATCAAATCCTATTTGATTTTTGGGCAACCCCAACACAAAATCCATGCTAATGGATTCCTATGGCCTATTCAGGATTGGAAATGGTTGATAAAGACCTACATTTTTACTACAACCATTGGCCTTTTGACAAAAAACACACTTTTCAACAAATTTTCTAATATCACTTTGTATCTTTGGCCAATAGTAATACCTTCTTACCTATTCCAAGGTTTTGTGCATACAAAAATGACCCCCTAAGCTACCACAATTATTTTCCTTAATCAGATTAGTCTTCATAGAACATTTGGAAATACAAAGTTGAGCACCCTTAAACAATAACCCTTCTTGAATAAAGAAATTATAATTTTCTTCATGAAAAGTTCCATTGAACTAACTATAAGAACCATAAATCTATTTTAAATCATCATCTTCTACATGCATACCTTTCAAAGCATCAATTCCAACACTTTGCAATTGAACTTCTTGAACCAACGATTCCCTTGCACACAATGCATTTGCTACCTTGTTTGACTACCCCTTTTTGTGTTTGATGGTGATGGTTTAGATTTGGAGGTACTCCACCCACTTCACATTCCTATGGCTAATATTTTCTTTGTTGTTTAAGAACTACAAAGCATGATTGTTAGTGAAAACAATGAGCTCTTTAGGAAGGAGATAGTGTCTCCATTTATTCAATGATTGTACCATAGCATATAACTCCAAGTCATAAGAGGAATAATTTTTCTTTTCCTCATTGAGCTTCTCAATAAAGAAAGCAATAGGCCTACCCTCTTGGCTCAATACTACCCCAATTGCATACCCTCTTGCATCACATTTAATTATGAAAACTTTGTTAAATTTAGGAAAAGCTAAGATAGGTTGTTGTGCTACCCTTTGTTTAAGATATTGAAAGATTTTTCTGCCTCATTAGACCATACAAACCTTTTCCTTTTATCCCCTTTTATTGTTTCAATGATTGGAGAGAAAATATGACTAAAATTCTTCACAAATTTTCTGTAAAAGCTAGCTAGGCTGTGGAAACTTCTTACCTCATTGACTAATGTAGGAGTAGGCCAATTGAGAATTTCTTCCACCTTGCTAGGATCCATCTTCAAAGAGCCTTTTGAGATCACAAAGACAAGATAAACCAAATATTCCTTCATGAATTCACACTTTTTCAAATTGATCATCAACTTTTCTTACCTTTTCAAAACCAAGTCTAAATGTTGCTAGTGTTCATCTATAGTCTTGCTAAAAACAATAATATCATCCAAGTAGACAACCAAAAACTTACCTATTAAAGGTTTCAAAACTCCATTCATTAATCTCATAAAGGTACTTGGTGCATTTTAAAGCCCAAATGGCATGAAAATCCATTCATATAACCCCTCATTTTTTTTAAAGAAGTTTTCCATTCATCCCCTTCTCTAATTTTAATTTGGTGGTAGCCACTTTTGAGGTCAATCCTATAAAAATAGCATGCCCCTCCTAAAAAATCCATCAAGTCTTCCATTCTTGGTATGGGGAACCTATACCTTATGGTAATCTTGTTTATTGCCCTTGAGTTAGTTCACATTCTCCAATCTCCTCCTTTCTTTGGTGCCAAAATGGTGGGGAAAGTACATGGGCTAGGACTTTCCCTTATTAGGCCTTTGTCAAGTAGCTCTTGTATTTTCCTTCTAATCTCTTCATTTTGTTTTAGATTCATTTTATATGCAACTTTGTTAGGTAGGTTTCCCCTTGTATAAAATCTATATGGTGGCTCACATCTCTTATTGGTGGAAAAGAACTAGTGAGCTCATCTACTGCAATATCTTTGTACTTGTTCAACAATGTTTGGACCTCTTTAGGCACATCATTAGGCTTTGCTATTTTCATGACATATTTTGGTCTAATTAAAATGGCATAACCTTGTCCACCCTCTTCTTTCATGGTTTTCAAGAACTCTTTTTCCCCAACCAACATTACACTAAACCCAACTTGTGTATCTAGACTCTCATCTTGCAATGGAGTAAGGGTGAATGAAATCCCATCCTTTTCAATCACATAAGTATTCTTTTTCCCATCATGTTTATCCTTTTTTTCATACTACCAATGTCTCCCTTAAATTAGATGACAAGCATCCATTGGGATGATGTCACACAATATTTTATCCTTATACTCTCCTATGTTGAATTCCACCCATGCTTGCTCATTAACTAGGACCTACTGCCCCTTATTCAACCAAGAGACCTTGTAGGAAGTGGGATGTGGGATTCTTTTCATTTTCAACTTCTCTACCATCTCTAAAGAAACTAGATTATCTATGGCACTGGAATCAACAAAAAATTTACACACCTTACCTTGAGATTTGCAGGTGGTTCTAAAGGGGGATTTTCTTTGTGGAGGCTCCTTCACCACACAAAATTTGAGTAATGTTCTTCTCATCATTAGAGATTCTCCAATTTCTAGAGCAAAATGTTGTGATGGAGAATTGACACTCACGTTGTCTTCCTCTTGCACCAATTGAGTTCTTCTTTCACCACCATGTGAAGTAGAAGGTTGCTTATCCAAACATTTTCATGCTTGATGGCCAAACTGATTGCATTGATAGCATCTTCCTAAGAATGTATTTGATCCTCTTCCTTGACCACCAAATTTTCCCCTACTATTTGATATCCTACCTCTAAAATCACCTCTTAATTTTGAGATCTATTCTTGATTACCACTTGTCTCTCCTTGTCATTTTTGGGACTGTCTTCCTCCTCCAAATGTTCCTCTACACCTAAAACATTTTCCTCTACCTCTACTTTGTTTCCCTTGCCTTCTCTTTAACTTTTCTTCTTCCTTGACTACAAATTGGAAGCATTCTTCCACTATTCTAGGGGTGGTCAGACTTAACTCATCTTGTCTATTGAACCTCAACCCGTTCATGTACCTTGCTATTTTCTCTACCTCATCCTCAACATGACTAGCCCTTATACTTATCTTGTGAAACTCCTTTGTATATGCCATGACATCCATCTCCTTTTGCTTGAGGTTTTGGAGCTTCTAAATGTTTGAATTGCATAATCACCAACTAGAAATTGACTCTTGATTTTAGCTACCATTCTGTCCCATGAAATGATTTTTGACTTTCCCTTCTTCAACCTCTCTTCTTGCACATAATTACACTAGGTTAAGGTAGGGCCTTTCAAATTTTTTTTGGAAAATTTCACCCTTTTATCATCTGTTGCCTCTTCATACTCAAAAAAGTTATCAAGTGCATCAATCCAACCTAGCACCTCTTCACTATCCATCTTCCCACTAGACATTTTTAAATCCATTTTCACCTTAGGAGTGTCTCCTTTGACATCCTTTAGCAACTTATCCATTCTCAATTCATTAGGGTCCAACTCATCATCACCTTGGACTCCTCCTTGAGGGTTTTCATTCTCACCCTATTCCTCATCGTCTTGGTCACTTTGATCTCTAGTGACCACACCTCTCTTTTGATTTGAATCCAATATTGCAAGTCTATCTAGTAAAACTTATTGAGACTCCTTTTCTTGTCTCAACTCCTTGGCATGCTTTTCTTTCAGCTCTCTCACTTCTCTAGCCATTGGATTCTTTTTAGGAGGCATCTTTTCTTCTTTCAAACTTCAACCTTTTCCCTTTATTGACTGAAACATATTCTCTGATACCAATTTGAAGTAGAGTAGGGTGGAAATTTTTAACTCAATCTCAAATGAACAAAATTTTCAAGTTTGTAACCCTAACTTGGTGATTTTCTAACAAATTCTTCAATTCTTCTTGTAGAACTATGAATAGGTTTTTCCCACAAAATTTTTAAGAAGACCACAAACCCAAAATTGGATCACCATTGTGGATACCCTTTATATCCTTTTGAAACATATCAAATTTGTAAATATGGTTTTTTTGTAACAACACCCTATATTTTGGACTGCTACGCTGCAATAAAGCCTAAATAGGCTTTTTTTACAAAGAAACAACATGAAATTCCATCTCCAAAATTCAAAACTTCACTCTAGGGATTCAATCATGCCACATGGGGTCTACTTATGTAAATTATATCAACTGGAATCATCACCAAATCTTCTATCTATAAAACCTTATGTCTACCTAATCACCTAAGCCTAATACATAGAGATATTAGGCTAGGGCTGCATCAAACTCGGTCCTAACTCCATCCCCTACTCCTAAAAACCCTAAAAAAATTAAAATAAATCTATCTATCTCCATTCCATCGATTATCAAAAATTTCCATTAGTCGAATGGGCTCTAATTCTTGTTTCTTTACTCAAACCCTCAAAACTAGGGTTTCTTGTCTATTTACAGTAAATTGATTCAAACTCACTCTAATATCAATGAAAAACTATGAAATCAAAACAAAAATATAGTTAATTCATCCCTTCATCAGTTCTAGTGTAACATATATCATTTACAAGCTGCATGGGTCTGTACAATCTTCTATAGCAACAAAAACACAACTAAAAATACAGAAAATAAAGTTATTCTTATTGCTTGAGAGTCAAAACCATCACCAAAAGTTTTCCTTGAGCTTCACAAGGAATATTTAAACCTTTTCAACCAAAAACTAATGGTTCCAAACTAATTTTCAAATAACTGACCGTTCAACTTCCCATATACACCAAAAATGCAAAGTTGCCTTGCAACTTTTGTAACATTTAGTAAAACTTGACAACTTGACTCAAAACTAACCCCACATGACCCTAAAAAACTTATAACATGAAAAATGGTCTCAATGGACCTTATTAAAAAAATAATCATGACATGAAAAAAAAATACTAACATAGAACCCCATTTATAGTATGTGGACTAGGTGCCCCTACACCATTGAGGAATAACTAAAAACTTGAATAGGCACAAACCCTAACTCAACTAGGGTTTACCCAAGGTTACAGAATATCCACCCAAGAGAAAAATTTGACCGTATCTGAGAAGATATCTATCATTAATGATCCTAACATCCATTCTAGGCTCCAATGCAAGTGATGAGAAAACCTAGAAAACTAGCAAAAAATCATAGCAAGGAAGAGATATCTGACAAAAAGGATGCATACAAATAGAATTAATATGCCATCCTTGTCCCAATGAGAGTAGGTACAAATAGAATTAATATTCCATCCTTATCCTCTCAAAGATCAAATCATTTCACCTAAAAATTCACTGCAACATTAATGGAATTCATGAATGAACATTTCAAATCATGAGTATATTTGAATTATCAGGCCTAAATTAACTACTAGAATAAAATTAAATGGTCTATAAAACTGAAAAGGTATCCCTGTCAAACATCAGGCCTTAGGAATTCTTCATACTTCATACTCTTCATCAATGTCATGGCTTCGAACATTGGGAATCAGGTTGGCTTCTTACCACCTTCCATAATATTAAGGCAAAGGGTAAGAGGAAGGAGGAAATATCAACACCCAAAGGTAGGTCATTAGGGTTCACGGATTGGTTAGAGGGACTACCTCTTACACAAAGAAAGGTAAGAGGTATAGAGGAACCCCAATCCTCAAAGTTTGATAAAACAACACTTAATTTTTTTTATTAATGAGACTTTGCTAATCAGGTATTGAGAAGAATGATTACTCTTACCATTAGAAGGTAAGAGGTAAGAGGTCAGATCGATGCCCAATCCCTAACAAATAAGCACTTAGTCAATTTTTTGAAGGAAGGGATCAAGAGTTAGGAAGAGGGAAGGAAAAGGAAGCAATAGAAGGTAAGGGTTAAGCTTGATGGGCGAAACCTAAAATGTCAAAGAGTGATAGAAAGAAGGGGAAAAGAAGAAGGATATCAAGAGCGGTAGAGGACGGATGCAATGAAGAAGGAAAAAAATAACACAAAATTATGAAACCACAAGACTTAACCAATTTTGGGGTTTGAGAATGGATCTTCTAGCTATAACCTAGCAAGGGGATTTTTCAACTTATAGAAGGTCTTGAGTATAAAGCACCATTAATATTTCTTACATCAGTTATAAATGATGGGAATCATAAGGGGAATGACACAAAGTGAAAATAGTGCCACTATGAGGCATGTTGATGGGCTATGAAAAAGGAGGAATGTCAAGAAGAAAAGTAAGAAAGGGAGGCTCCACCAAAGGGGTGATGAACACCTACACCCTTTTGGGGTGAGGCTCATTAGGATCCACCAATCAAGCTTGAAGAAGTACAAAGGAAATGGGAACTGAAGTGGATGACCAAATAGGAGCAGAAGAAACCACAAAATGGTAGGAGCATAAATTGAAAAAATGGACTCCCTGACACTCTATTGCACAGTCACATGCTCCTTGGCTAGATCCTTTTATCTATGCTTACACTCATGTGAAATCTGGTTATGTTAGATATGAGCACTTGAATGCACAAACTAAGAAGAGGACAAGGGCTCTTACCCTACCACAAGAGAAACCTTTGTCAATAGAAAGGGAGACTCCTTAAAAGGAGTAGGATGAAAAATAAACACAGAAGAAAAAATAGGGAAAGGTATCTTGGTACCGGGCCTCTTCCCATGCCCCACCCTAGAAAGAGGAAAAAAATAGGTAGAGACCATGGAGGCCAAGACATAGGAACAACCCCACAAAAATACTTCCCCCTCCCTTATAAGGTGGGATGGGCCACTATGGGATGAACAAGAAGATGGAAAACTCGAGAATTCAACTTCTACAACATTGGATCCTTTCCCTTTCTTGTGGTAGGAATAGGAGCAAGAAGAAAGGACACCACCAAGGGATAATAGGTAGAAGCAAGAGGTGTAGAAGATGAAATAGAGGAACTAGAATGGGAAGGCTTGAGAGAAAGAGCAATCTTTTCCTTCCCCTTTGGACGGGTAGAGGATGAAGCCTATTGTTATACATGAAAAAAAGCCTTCAAAGAAACAACATAGGGAAATGGAATAAAACCACCTTTCATCACCAATCTCTCAGTCTTATATCTACAATAATCCTGATACAAGATATTTCCCCTTGGAGGGAGGGGTCTGACTAGGGCAGGACAAACATAGTCAAGATAGAATCCCCCACATGCTACCAATGGTTTGTATCTAGTGTCCTAGACAACATGTAGGGTACCCTCTTTGGGATACTTCAATCATTTGTGGATTATAGAAGTAGATGCATTCATAGATGCTAGCCATGGAATGCCCAACCTTTTTCTGAATAAGTCCAATTTTGGGATCACAACAAATGAAACATCCAAAAACTTAGGACCAACCAAAACTAGCAAAGAAATAGACCCCATAGAGGCAATATAAAAACCCATCATGAGTATGGAGGATGACCTACAATTTATCATATTTCTCCTTGTGCAAATTATTAATAAACAAGGCCTCCTCTATGATAATATTCACTTAGCTTGACAAGTCAACTATAACACTAGTTACAATGTTACCATTGATTTGGGCGAGAACATACAATAGGGGATGATCCTTTTTCAAGGGAAAAATGTGTGAGATGAATGTAATATCAAACACATTATTCACACATTATGTAGGAGGAATATGGGTGAATGATACTATATTCACATATTTGGATGGGGTAGACTCAAAAGAACATGAGGAAGGAATGCCCAAGTTCATAGACCGTGACAAGAATAGATCTATGTATATTTGTAGTTGGTTGTTAGGATTGGTATAGATTTATTAGAATTATATTGTGTGGTCTCAAAACACACCCCAAGATTGTAAGACTTGGGGACCCAAGTGAAAAAAAAAAACTAACTCTTATGGCAAGGGCTAGCTAGTTGAAAAGATCACCAAAAGTGAAGAATAAAGAGAAATCTTTAATAAAAGAGTACTTTGTAATGTAGTGTTCCAAGTACCGGATACTAGGAACCGAGAATGTTTGAAAAGGGTAAAAGGTAATGAAAATGTGAGAAGAATGTTCTGATCTGATAGTTGAGGTCCAGTAAGATGGAAGTTTTGGTAAAACTAAAATCCAGGGAAAATTCATGGATAAAGTTGAATACCAAGTATTAGGTACCGGGTAGTGATGTAAAGTGAAGTTTTAAAATCTTAAGGTTATCCAATGAGTCTAATAGTTTGGTAATCTGGTATATAAAAGATAATCATGCAAGGATTTGTAATATGCTGGAAAGCATGTTATTTATGAGAAATTTATGTGATAACAATTGAATGATGGTTTTATTTACATGAGATGCTTATAAATGTTTTTTTTTAAAGGGATTTAATGATTGGAATTTGTGATTGCAAGAGATGCATAGTTTGGGTATGGATGGTTAGGAAAATCAAAGTTGCAAACAGATCTGAGGGTGTTACAAGGTTCAATGATATGCTTTATAAGCTCATGATGGGATAGATCTCATTACAAAGATACACTAGATATTGGGATACCGAAACTCTGGAGTTTAAGCATACAGAAAAGAAGTGTATCCATTTTGGGAGTTGCTCATTCCTAGAATGTTCAAACCAAGGATGAACCTGAATGTAGGAATGGAAATTATACCTAATCATTCCAGATCTATGGGAAGTTCCAACATTTTTTTAGAGTGGATTTGTTTGGTTCCAAGAAGGAACCCTGATGAAAAAAAGATAAATCCCAAAGTGCTTCAACATGTGATTGGAGTTGACCTTCATTGAATTTGGCTACAATTCTCTTACCAATCACTACATTCCACATACCTTGATGTGATTTTTCCCTTGGATTTCCTCTCATGTAATTTTCTTATCCTATCTATGCTTTACTTCTATAAAAGGGTAGAGGATACTTTTTTTTAAGTTCAGTTCATAATTTGTGGATGTTGGAAGAGCCAAAAATTCTCCAATTTTTGTTCCTTTTTCCTATTTTCTAAATCATTTTTATCTAAAAACTTCAATGCACATAGATATTAATCAATATCGGAGCCAATTTGATAGCTACCTATCTCATGAATCTTTGTAGGTTGGTTTTGTTAGTTTAGCCGAACAAGACTATGTGTTGCATCATTTAAGGGTGCATAGAAAACCTACTCGGTGTCCAAACTAAAATCCCTCTCTTTAAATGCTCACACCATTTTATATGTAGCTATGAAACAATTTGGTGAAGCATAAAGTGGTTTACTTTGATTTGGTTAAATCTTTAGGGAATGCATGGAGAATAACTAGGAGAATTTTAAATTTTTAGTACTTTTTATGCTTTATTTTAGAATAGATGTTTAAATTCTAGAAAATGTTTCAGAAAATGGATGAATGAATGAAAATTTATTGAAAATCCTTTGGTTTCTATGAAATTATTTAATACTTAAAGCTAAATCTACTTAAGTGATAGAAAAATTGTTGTTCATGAAACATTATTCAAATATTTTAATTTCATAATATTATTTTATGATCTAACTGAGAATTGAGTGTTTAATACATATGATTTCAAAAAAACACATTCCCTTTGAGATTAACAACAATATCACATCATACACTAAAGTGAACCTAGTACTGTCAAGAAATAACTACCAGAGACTTGGGATTGAACTAAGCCAACCTTTATCCTATCATATAGATCCCCTAGGTTGCCTTTGGTTAAGTCTTTCAAGAAGGATAGGCTCTTCACAGTTTTTCTATGAAAAAATTATTTTCCCTATTGTTGTGAGTAACATTGTCATCAACAGGAACTTGTACTAGAAGGAGGGCCACCATATATTGAAATTTGTATTAGTCTTGAGTTTATAGAGAAAGCTTGTAAAGTGAAAATTTAGTGCAAGTTTGTATTTCAATATGGAAGTTAAGAAAACTTTGGAAAATTTTTAACCAGAGATTACATCCTTTGAGTTTATTCACCTTTGGTAGAGTCACTAAGTGTAGAATTCATGATACAACTGATCACGGTGAACTTGATTGTGAAATTTTCTTAACTAGGGTAAGTTTGGCTATATGTAAGGTGATTTCGTTAACACAATAAGTTCTAACTATTAGAATAAATGAACTATTAACAAGAAATACATTCAACCTTAGTGGAATTGTAAATATTAAAAAATTAGCCTGTACATTAAAATGGTTTGACAACCGCAATTATTATAAAGAAAATCCTAACATTTTACAGGAAAATAGGTGAGAATGTCGAGATTTAGAGACATTGCATAAAAAATGAGGAAATGCTATTGATGAGTCATCATTCTCCTTATACATGGAAAACACAAATGAAAAGGAGTGGGAAAATCAAGTGGGAGATGCATGTATTTTGCTCCAAGTTGAAAATTCACAAGTTAAAAAAAGAAATTTTCTTGATTTTATGCAAGATATAGAGTATCAAATTTTTACTTTTTCTCTCTTTGATAACAATATAAATTATGATATATCTTGGTTTAACAAAATGCAAAGTGAAGACAAGACCAAAGACATGAAGATTTTTGGAGGAGAAGAAAGCTGAAAAATGGACACAGCCATTCATGGAAATGAACAGAGTAAAGAGACAAACCATGAACTAGGGCTGAAAGAAGGAAGAGAATGGTCACATCAGATGAAGTGTGTGCAATCAACCTTTAGTGATGTCGTTTTCATACATATGAGCCAAGTTATTGGTAAGTATGCTTTTGAATTTATGATTATTAAACACAAAAAATTTAGAATGATTCATTGTTACAGTAGAATTTTTGAAATTTCTTTGAATGAATTAAGGATAAACCTACTGTAATTCACACCAAAATAGTGGAAATAGTCATTGAAATCAAAATGACTTGTTTTTTTAGGGTTAATCATTTATTAAATTAGAAGTTTGGTTAGTTAGGGTTAGTTTTATTTTTGTAGGGTTTGTTTTTTGTGTTTTGTTTTTCTTTGTTGTCTCTTTTCTTTCTTTCCTTTTTCTTTTCCTTTATTTTGGCCTCTGCATTAGCAAATTCTACTTAACTTATCTTACACATGAGAGTTAATTCAAACATTTGTAAAATTGTATTATTAAATATAAAATGATAAAACCATGTACAATAAATACATGCTTTAAGATGTACTGCAAAGCTATATATATGTGTATATCATGTATATTCATGGAGTATGAGAATTCTTGCTTCAAAAGATCAAAAAATCAAAGAGAGTGAGTTGAGTTGTAGATAAGAGTAGTCATTTAGTCGATATGGGATGCCTCATCTATTAGGGCCAAATACCCTATGTAGGTGAGTTCCCAGTGAACTTCAAAGTCACGAATATGGAGGTCAGTGAAGAAAGGTCAAAGTGCAACCACTTCTTCGTGTTCCAAGAATTGAGGAATATCATCCATGGAAGGGATTTCGATGGTCAGGTATGCAACATACAAAATAGTATCCAGATTCTCCAAATATTCAGGCCTTACTTTCAAATTGGTAGTTGAGCAAAAATATTCAACTAGAAGCCCAATATCTAGAAGAGATGCTAAAAAATGAGAAGCCATGTCAGAATAGAACCGAAAGTAGTAGTTGGATTCTACATACTTTTCTCCAAGGACTAAGCACAAATTTGGTACAGTGAAATTGGAAGTTTGAATGAAAAAAACCTTTTCAAGACTTTGCAGTGTGATACTTCCTAAGAAAACATTTTTGCGGTGAGAGCAGGCCAAAAAAATTGGAATATCCATAACCTAGAAGCAAGCAAGAATGAGCAGAGCAAGAAGTGTAGAATAACAAGAAAGCTAAGTAAAAGTGTGAAGAATTTGAGAAGTGCAAAATTTATAGAAAGTTGTGAGGAAGTTGTAGTGCATAGTTACCTTGAGTGAAGTTTTCAAAACTGTAAGCAAGGTGGCAACTGGATAATTGTCTTCAGAGTAGAATGTTAAATGAAATTAATTCTTTACACATAGTTGGTGATAATTTGCTTAAAATTTGATTAGTACGAAGAGTGCAAATCAAGCAAGTTGAAGATTTCGAAGTTAATAGTGGTCATTTCATGTTTTTTTTAAGTCGTATTAATTATGGAGGTGCTTATGAGTACAAAGTAGAAAGGAAAATGGAGCCAGTAAAGTAGCACACGTTATCACCTAGGTAATTTGAAAGAGGTAATACTTGTGATTTGAGGCATGCAAATTTAATGCAAAATAGTGTGATCGTGTTTCAATGTCATCATGACATTTTTTATCCTTTAATGTGGTGCAACACTATCAAATTGGAATTGCTAGCCACGTATTTAGTAGTTGCCATATAATTTAATCAAAAGGGTGGTGACTAATGGTTCTAAATTTAGATTTAAATTTGGTGATTAAATTTTTCATTGCTAAATTTTAATTTATGCATATTTTCTAACACATAGCAAGTTGTAGTTAGCTAAGATTTGGCATAAAGTGGTAAAATTTAGCTAGAAATATACACCAATAGGAAATTATTAAATGAGTTTTTGGAAAGTAGTGAATTGATGAAGGGATTTGCATTGAATGAAAATCAAAAGGTAACCTTTGCTACTAATGTAATTCCCAACCTAATAGTGGGCTTCATTGCTTGCAAGTTAAAAAATGAGCTATCATTGAAATTTCGAAAGAGAAAAATGAGCTATTATTGCAATATCTTTTTTTTTTTTTAAAGATAAGAAATCAACTCTTTAGGCTATCCAAATATCTCTACCAAGGCTATGGATGCATGGTTGGTAGTAGAGCTATGTTTGGGGAAGATAACGAGATAACCTTGTCGAGGCTATGGACACTTGATTGGCAACAAGGCTCTATTCCCGGTTGGCTTTGGAGGATTACCATATTATGTAGTTCAATGTCAATGAAATGATTATTTTCACTGAGTTTTGAAAACTAGAATTAATCAAAGCACACACAGATGTTTCCAGGGGAGTTTAACTTTTTTATGCTAGAATCTAGGTAAAGGTAAAAGTTATTGTTCTAAAATATGCATAAATTATAGTTTACAAGTGGTGATTTAATTTCAAGTTTTGTTTTAAATTTGGTTTTATTGGTTGCAAGTTGTGTGGTCTCACAACACACCCCAAGACTATAAGACATGGGGACTCAAGTGAAAAAAAAACTAACTCTTATGGCAGGAGCTAGCTAGTTGAAAAGATCACCAAAAGTGAAGAATAAAGAGAAATCTCTAATAAAAGAGTATTTCGTAATGTAGTGTTCCAAGTACTAGATACCAGGAACCGGGAATGTTTGAAAAGGGAAAATGGTAATGAAAATGTGAGAAGAATTTTCCAGTCTGATATTTGAGGTCTAGTAAGATGGAATTTCTGGTAAAATCAAAGTCTAGGGAAAATTCATGGGTAAAGTTGAATACTGGGTACTAGGTACCTGGTAGCAATGTAAAGTGAAGTTTTAAAATCTTAAGGTTATCCAATGAGTTTGATAGTCTGGTAATCCAGTATATAAAAGATAATCATGCAAGGATTTGTAATATGCTAGAAAGCATGTTATTTATGAGAAATTTATATGATAACAATTGAATGATGGTTTTATTTACATGAAATGTTTATAAATGTTTTTTTTTAAAGGGATTTAATGAGTGGAATTTGTGATTGTAGGAGATGCAGAGTTCAAGTATGGAAAATTAGGAAAATCAAAGTTGTAGACATATCCAATGGTGTTACAAGGTTCAACGATATGCTTCAGAAGCTCATGCTAGGATAGAGCTCGTTACAAAGATACACCGGATACCAGGAAATTAAAACTTTGGAATTTAAGCATGCGGAAAAGAAGTGTATCCATTTCAGGGGTTTCTCATTCCTAGAATGTTCAAACCAAGGATGAACCTAAATGTAGGAATGGAAATTCCACCTAATCATTCTGAATATATGGGAAGTTCCTACATTTATTTTGAGTGGATTTGTTTGGTTCCAAGAAGGAACCCTGATGAAAAAAGGATAAAGCTTGAAGCACTTCAACGTGTGAGTGGAGTTGACCTTCATTGACTTTGGTTGCAATTCTCTTACCAATCACTACATTCCACATGCCTTAATTTGATTCATCCCTTGGATTTCCTCTCATGTATTTGTCTTATTCTATCTATGCCTTAATTCTATAAAAGGCCAGAGGATACTTTTTTTAAAGTTAAGTTCAAAATTTGTGGATGTCAGAAGAGCCAAAATTTCTCTAAGTTTTGTTCTTTTTTCCTTTTTTGAAACATTCCAATCTAAAAACTTGTATGCATGTAGTGTAGAAGTTGAAAAACCAACTTCACAGTCCCCAAGAATCACCTGCAAGCAATCACCTATCACATGCAACATATATTTAGAAAAAAAAGAAGAGATGTTCTGTAAAACCTCAGAGAAAATTTGTGCAAGAGAAAAACTAGAATAATATTATTGAAAGTAATTGTTTTACAAATAATACAAAATCCTTCAAAAAGGAAATCATGCACAACCCTAATCTTATCTTGAGCAAAAAGACAGCTCAACAAGATAAGGATAAAAATAAACCTAGAAAATAAAATATGCCTAAGTAAACTTATGATAAAGTGTAATTAAATAATTAATTACACCAACACCCCCGCATAATTGAAACTTAGGGAGAAGAAAATTATTATGCAAAGATGAGTCTTGGCAACAAGGCCTAATCAGGTACTCATTTACAAATGAAATGCAAACTAAATCAAATGGGGTAAAGGAGAAAACCACATGGGAACAAAAATCCTCCCCAAAATAGAATGCCAACTAAGTGATGAAAGATGGAGGACTCTATAAGACCCCCTAAGGACACCATCCATCACAAAGATACATGAAAGAACCCCCCCATAAGAGAGGAAGAAAGAGGCCACATAGCTCCCCTAGAATGAAGTAGCTCCAATAAGACTGAAGAAAATGCATCTCCTGAAAGAAGTGAGAGGGAAGAGCCTAAATGAAAGAAATCTTTGAAGGTGAAGTAGGTGTAGCCCAAGATGTCTCCACAGAAGTAGGTGTGACCTCAACAAATAAAGAAGTCAAAGTAGGTGAAGATTGAATAGAAACCTCTAGAGATGGATGATCAACTAGATCCTACTGCACTAAAATAGAATAAGCCACATCGATAGCCACAACAATAGCAACAAGAGGTGGAGGAGATGGAAGGAAAGGCTCGAGAATAGGATCCAAAGTGAGAACACCAATGTTCAAGAAGCCAAATCTCTCCTCTGAATGATGATGCACACTAGAAGTGTGAGGAACAACTGTAGGAATAGAAGCACCATTAGTAGAAAAATCGGTGAAGGAATACAACTGAGATGAGTGATCCACTATCCTAGTAGCAATAACTGCTCTACTCTCCAAGTCTTTGATGATAACTGAATCAGGTGTGAACTCCACAAATATCCCATTGCCTCCATGTGTGATTTGATAAATGGAAAGAATGTTGTTTGTCAAGTGAGGGACACACAAGACATCCTGAAAGGAGTGGTCCCCAAAACTAATAGACCCCTTCCCTATAACACTCATGTAAGTGTTGTTTCCCATCAAAATGGGACATAGTGCAAGGGTCAAAGGAAGTGAACATAGTCTGTGAAGATGCCATATGATGAGATGCTCCTGAATCTAGAAGCCATCTCCTTGATCCAATACCTGAAGAAGCACAAAGAGCATGTCCCTTCATATCTAATGAAGTATGTAAACCAGTTGTGCCTGTGTTATGTTGTTCTAAAGAAGAAGAATGAGGAGAAGGAGATGATGCAAAAATCCTAAAAGGAAAATCAATCTGATGTTTCTAAAGAAGATGTTTCATCTCATCAATGTCCTTCTTGTAACAATTATGTTCTGCATGTCCTTCTTGCAATATGAACATGTAGTCTTCTCCTTCCTAGATGATTTTTGCTTAGAAGAGGAGGATGAATCTGAGGACTCCTTCTACTGCTCATGAGGTTTGGAATCCTTTTGTTTCTATTTCTTTCCTTTTCCTATAGAAGCCTTATGATCTCTGGGCTCCTATGATGCAATAAGAGCTTGTGATGAGGAAGAAGGTTTCACTGTGCCCATGCTAGCTAACTTAGCTTGCTCTCAAGTGAGAGATGAAGAAAAGTCATCAAGATATGGCATAGTGAATCTTGTACCAAGTGCATCCCTAGTGGCATAAAAGGTAGATACAAAAACTGAATAATCTAGTCCAGGCTTAGAAAGAATGAACAATATCAACTAAGAGTCTTCTTTCTGAACACCACACTGTGACAACTGCAATCTAAGAGACTTGAGCTTGGTGAAAAACTCCTAGATGCTGTCAAAATCCCTAGATTTAAGCCAATAAGCTCATTCTCTAAATGAAACCCTCTCACAGTATCCTGCTTCCCAAACAAAGACTCTAAAGTAGTCCATATCTCATTGGGTGTAGTACAAGAATCAATATGAAAGAGAAGGTTAGATTAAAGAGATAGACATAATGTACCATAAGCTTCATCACATTTATTAAACCACTTTCTCTTTTTAGTAGCACCTGTAGGTTCAATTTATGTACCCATGGTTACCCTATACAACCCTTTGTGTTTCAAGTGAATCTCCATTTTTTTTTTCCAACCAGAATAGTTGAATGGAGTAAGGGGTGCAATATTATGTGTTTCTATGATAGAAAACAGCAATATATACTCTCAAATAAAAAAACAATGCTCCCTTATCTCAAAAAACTAGCATGATTGCATGCTTCCCAAGAAAATAACTGAAATGGTAAAGGCTGAGATCAAACAGAAATATCAGATACCTGGTCAAAAAATATGAAAAAATAGGTCTAAGATATCTGTAGAGCACTGAACCATCTTTCCAACACCTATTTGTTTTTGAAAAATTGAGGTAGGATGCAAAAGTTATGCCTCCTGGAGTGAAAACAACTTTTGGCTCTGACAGGCAAAAAAAGCATCAAAATGGAAAAATTAGAAAATCAAACCTCGACCACTGGAAAGAGCATCGAACTATTTTTTCGACGATATATCGTTTTCAAAAAAAGGACTTTGCTTGCCCAAGTTATGAGAAAATGAAAAAAAGGCCTGTAAAAAGGCAATTCCCCACTAACTGGGGGCAAGAATGAAGCACCTTCGCCTGCAGCCCTTGATTTTGCAATATGACCACCGCTACAAAAAAATCCGCCAGGGGTTATCACTCAGCACCTAGTCACCCAGATGACCTTGGCTCAGCAGTTAGGGCCCGCAGGGGCTGGAGAACGGAGCGGTGGTCACAGATATGACCACTCGCCTTGCAAGCACAACCCTTAAGGGCTAGCGGGTGAGTGGCACCGCTTTGGAGGAGCCGCTAGGTGTGGTGAGAAGTGGTGGCTACTACCTGGCTGGATGGCGAGGCCTGATTTATATTGGGAGAGCAAGTTTTTTTATAAAAAACTTTGAATTTTTTATTGTTTTTCAAATTTTCACCTCGTGAATTGTGCCCTGGGGCCGTACAGCCTTGGGGCTAATTTTTTTTCCTTTTTTTTCAACTTTCACCAAAATCAATGAAATGAAAGGTGTTTCTAGGGTTTTTGGATGCTCTAATTGTGATGGCAACATCTGTTTGGCCCAAAAATGCACATAAAACTAGGCTACCCCTAGATCTACAAAAAATCATCTAGCTTGAAACCCTTGCACAAAAAAAGACACTGTGAGAGAATATCTTCAAAACATGAACATGCAGCAATAGGTCTGGAGCTCTAATACCATGTAGAAGTTGAAAAACCAACTTCACAGTCCCCAAGAATCACTTGCAATAAATCGCCTATCACATGCAATAGATATTTAGAACAAAAAATAAGAGATGTTCTATAAACCCTCAAAGAAAATTTGTGCAAGCAAAAAACTAGAATAATATTATTGAAAGTAATTGTTTTACAAATAATACAAAAGCCTTCAAAAATGAAATCATGCACAACCCTAATCTTATCTTGAGAAAAAAGACAGCTCAACAAGATAAGGATAAAAATAAACCTAGGAAATAAAATATGCCTAAGTAAACTTATGATAAATTGTAATTAAATAATTAATTACACCAACATGTAGATATTAATCAATATCAGAGCCAATTTGATAGCTACCTATCTCATGAATCTTTGTAGTTGGTTTTTCTAGTTCAGTTGAACAAGACCATGTGTTGTGTCATTTAAGGGTGCATACAAAACCTACTCGGTGTCCAAACTAAACCCCCTATCTTTAAAATCTCACACCATTTTATATGTAGCTATGAAGCAATCTGGTGAAGTATAAAGTGGTTTTATTTTATTTGGTTAATTCTTTGGGGCATGCGTGGAGAATAACCAAGAGAAATTTTAATTTCAATATTTTTATGCTTTATTTTAGAAGAAATGTTTAAATTATGGAAAATGTTTCAAAAAATAGATGAATGAATGGAAATTTATTGAAAATCCTTTGTTTTCTATAAAATTGCAGAATGCTTAAAGCTAAGTCTACTTAAGTGATAGCAAAATTATTGATGTACGCATAGAGAATAACCAGGAGAAATTTTAATTTCAATATTTTTTATGCTTTATTTTAGAATAGATGTTTAAATTATGGAAAATGTTTCAAAAAATAGATGAATGAATGGAAATTTATTGAAAATCCTTTATTTTCTATGAAATTACAAAATGCTTAAAGCTAAGTCTACTTAAGTGATAGAAAAATTGTTGATGTTCATGAAATATTATTTCAAATATTTCGATTTCATGATATTATTTTATGATCTAAATGAAAATTCAGTGTCTAATACATATGATTTCAAACAAACATATTCCCTTTGAGATTAACAGCAATATCACATCATACGCTAAAGTGAACCTAATACTATCAAGACCTAACTATCAAAGACTTGGGATTAAACTAAGCCAACCTTTATCCTATCATATAGATCCCATGGGTTGCCTTTGATTAAGTCTTTCAAGAAGGATAGGCTCTTCGTGGTTTGTCTGTGAAGAATTTATTTGCCCTATTGCTACAAGTAACATTGTCATCAACACATTCTACTTTCTTCCATCAAGGCAAATGGTCCTGCCATCAATACAATCCTAAATCATGTGACATAGGTGGTTGCATATTTTGGTATCATTCCCAACAACTTGATGGAATTGGTAGAACTTTTGAGATTTGTACCATTCAAAGTACAACTTAGAAAATGGTCAAATATTAGGTAATGTTATCACTTTATCTTTTAATAATTTTTGTAGGACATTAGTGTATGATTCTGATAGCTTAGTAAAAAAAAAAAATCATCTTGTATTATTTTTATTTGTGGGAACATAGACCATGTTGGCCATGGAATTGTTCTTACATGAGATTGACATGATTGGCCAACCATCTACGCAGGAGCACAAGGATGAATCCCCATACTAAACAACTTCTTGGTGGTATTCTATCAAAGCGACACACAGATGCATGAAAGAAGGATACTTCATCAAAATAAAATTCTCTTGTAGCACAAGTTGCAAGCTCCCAATAAGCACCTTTTGAACATCAAAGTTAGGCAAAAGATAAGAAATCTTAAAAAAATACCTTGATACCAAGCTATAAATTTAGTAAACTTCTTGTGGGTTCCCTTCTTACACTGAACAAGATTGTTGAAGATGATCATCAACCCAATGTTAGCTTGGAACTACTAGAGAAATAAGTTGAATAGTTGGTCAAAATAGAAAATGGAATTATCAGGTAAAACACAATACCATTCTAGAGTAGCATCCTTGAGAGAACACAAGAATAGGTTGGCCAACAAAGAATTGTTGTGAAAGAAATCGGTACATAGGGAATTAAAGGAAAAGACATGTATCCAAGGGTCCCCACAACCATTATACTTTTTAAACTTTGGAATCTCCACTTGATGGATAATATTTTTTAGAATGGAAATAGAAAGAGGACTATGATGACAGAAAGGTTGGAACATAGGTTGAGAGGGGGAACAATCCAAACTTTCTAGCTGATTTTGCATGCACCCCATGTTTTGTAGTAGACAATTGAGCACAAGATCAACAAATGAAGTATTACTAGAAGGACCTCCAAAATTACCTCCAACACTAGAGCCCTTAGAGCCAGTACCTATAGAGGCATCAACACTAGATATGAAAATAGGGAAACCTTGAGCCTCAAGTGTAGCATAGCTGAAACCCAAAGGGACCTTATTTACTTTAATTGAATTATCTTTCTTAGGTACAAATTTTGGTAGTAGTAGAAGGACCCATGTCAACCACACACATCAACACCCCGAGCATCAAGAAATTCAACTATTTTATAGTGATTTCTAAGCCAAGGTTTTGAGTAATATTTAGGTTAGACGTCTAGGTGGAGACATGGGTATCCACAATATCTTATATCCCTTTGAGAAGATTTATGCCTCTCCAATCCTTACCAAACATAGTTCTTAATTACTTAATGATAGGAGCTGCTTGGGAAAAATTATCATCTTATGCCATGAATTTCTCAAGCAGGAATAAATTTTCTCTATAGCAACCCTAAGAGAAACATCATCCTCAATATAAGAGACAGAGGGCAAGGCAAGGGGTAGGAACATGAGTTGTCACTTCACCAAAAGAAGAGAAACCAGTAGAACTTCCTGAAACAAGCTCTTCAAAAGTATGACTAATTCAAGGGGGACTAAACCTTCTAGATCCTATTATAATGTGTTGAAGACTTCTTCTTACAATATATTCAAAGGTTGTAGATTGGATTGTAAAGCTTATAAAAGATTCACAACACACTATCTGCAACATGCCCTAGATGCAAGAGAAGAAAAAATTTTGAACCAAAGAGAAGGAGATGGAAGGTTCACGTCGGGTTCACCAAAATGTAGAGGGGATTCACTACTTCTTTGTCTCTAGGACAAAGAAGAGCTAGTAGGGAGAGAATTTCCCTCAACTACCTCAATAACAAAGATAGAAAAATGGGGTGGAAAATGGAAGAAAAAATGGATACCATTTTTGCTTTTAGGGATGGAGGATTTGGGGAATTGAGTGAGCAAACCACAATGGTCTTGAACTATAGACTAACTAGCTCTCGGCCAAAGGATGAGAGTGCAAGACTCAGAAAACATGGAATGCTATCATATTAGGGACATGCTAGAATCTTGTATGGACTGAGAACATAGTCTACAATCAGAAACTCTTAAGGTGTGCTAACGACCCAAAAAACCTTAATCCAACATTTTAAATGAAATGACAGAATACTGGTAATGCATGAAATAAAATAAGTACAACAAGAAGAATAATAAAGCTTAAAATATAAATTGATTGTAATGAAATATAGAGAAAGGGTAGTAGAAATCCAATTTATGGGTGGTCTAGCCTCCCACAAGCTCCACATAAATGAAGTACCTACACACACAAGGACAAAAAAAATTGGGACTATGTTTTTTATTTTTCCTTAGTTAGACCCTCACTTTGGTGTTTCCACCTCCCCAAATAATCGACGTATAACAATATAGAGGAAAATGATAAAAGAAAATAATAAATGAAACTTATAGAAAGAAAAGACAATCTATATGCTAAACTATAATTAATAAATGCTACAAATTAAATGTTACCCTCCCTTCTACATGCTTGGAGAAGTTGAGAGAGGAAGGAAGAGAGCCTTGAGAGCATAAGAGGATAGTGCCAATGGCCTGAAGCTTGAAACCTATGAGAAATAATGGTATAGAAGCAAGAAGCATCATGAACAATGGTGTAGAATGGAAGAATGGAGTGATAATGTAGAGTGAATGTGAATGAAATGAATGAGATTGAATGAATGGAATGGATGGAATTGAGAGAGGTAAGTTCATAGGCTATTTTAGAGGTAAAGAGATGTTTCTAGGTTAACAGACAACAGTGCCTAGTTCTTTGGAAGAAGGAGAAGACCCCCAAGTATATTTTGATAACTAGAGCTACATGCTTTCCTTTTTTGAGAAGGATTGGAAAACACACCTTGCACAATTATAGGCATCATATTAGGGTATAGTACCCTCATCTAGTTAAGGTGTACACTTCTTTTTGATTTGTATAGTCATTTTTTGATATCAATGTACATATGTGGAGTTAGTAGATGATGTTATGTAATTTTTTGGATTTTTAGTGATGGATAACATAGATAGGGGGAGATATTATCATTTAAATATAGCATCAATGGGGAGTGAAATAGAGAAGTGAAGCATATTTACTACCCTTTTCCCTTAATGTCAAAGGAGGAGTGAAGCAGAGAAGTATGTTTCCATCAATGACAAAGGAAGGATTGTTGGCAACATGAGCATGATGATGTATGGTGTTTTCCTTAATGTAAACCCATTGTAGAACTAATGGTTTATTAGTATGTATATAGTTTAAAGCAAACCAAGTGTTTGACTAAGATAGTGATGTAACAAAGCATTAGTTTTTTGGTCCACATTGCTTTGTAATAGAATATACTATCATTTGGTTTTGAGGTAATAATGGTACATGTTGAAGGAGTCTAAATCCATTTTTTTTAGGTTTTTTTGTTTTCCAAAATAGAAGATATTCATGACAGAGTATTGGGCTAAGTAGAGACATAGTTACAAATGTAGAGTTCATGTTGGAATGCTCTACATTACACCATAGATGGTCATTATATTGTGTAGATTTTAGGATGTGTTTGAAGAAGTAAAATATGTGTGCACTCAAAGTGTCAAGTGGTTTGGTGGTCCACATGTCAAGTTGTGAATGAAAAATTGGTTCATTCAGTTGTTGCTTCACTACGTTTGTTGTGTGGTGTTGACTTAAAGGTTTTGGGGTTATGTGGTATTGAGTTGAGTATGAAGTAGATTCATAGGAGTAATTATAGGTCATACTAACCTATTTTGGTGAAGAACACATTTTGTCTTCTTTTGCAAGGTATGTACGATGGAGTTTTGAGCCAATAGGTCATGGTGTCACATGCTTCATCTAATTAGGCTAACCTAATTAATGATATAAATATTTATGGAATATATGCATATATATAGAGGTCTAATTTAGTGTATAATATATGTGATGATGAACTAGAAGATGATGAGAAAGAGTGTGAAGTATGAAATGTGATAGTGGTGAAGAATGAAGTGTGTAAAGTTAGTTTATTGAGCCTAAGTGGAACTATTTCTTCAGCATATTGCAAATGTATTGTTAATGAATCAAAATCTAGCAATAGGCCACTATTTTATATATCTTTTGTAATTCTAGAAGAAGTGATCTTCCTTGGGTAGTGAGCCCTCCTATTTTTTTGACAGTGATTCCTCTAAGTAGTGAGCCCTTGAGGGAATGAGCCTCTTGTAATGTGTTGCAATTGGTTATGATATATTGTGAGCTAATCCACACTGTGGTTTTTCCCTTTCAAGGGTTTTCCACATAAATTTGGAGTTCTTTTTGTTTTATTTTTGTAATGCATGCTTTAATATTTTCTTTCCATTTATACAAGTTTAATGAGATTCTTTGAATTCATTTTTAAGTTAGTGAATTTTATGGAATACTAATTTACCCCCTATCAGTATTCCATTTATTCAAAATCCTCCATTGTGTATTTAATTTAAATTCTAGAGGCTTCTAGATCAACCACCTATTGTTTCAAGGCTTGCACTTGTTGTAATAGCAGTTCTTCTATTATTAAATATTACATTAGAATGGTATTTTCTTGAGCATTCTACTTTAAATTTGGCATGGGACCCATGGCTAGGTTTATGTTTTGATAATTTGGTGTTTGATGGATAGGTGTGTTGTTTTGATTAAGAAAATTCAAATATTGATATTGTGCCATGGGTTTTGATGATTTTGGTTTTGATGTGAATTTTTCAGAAGATCCTTGGCTAGATTCTAAACCCTAGTGCAAGGTGTAGTGTAGGAAAATGCATACCCTTGAATTTTCACACTTGTTTGGGCCTGACTTGCTTTATTTATCCCTATTTATGTCTTAATTGGTCCTATTTTTCATCCACAAGCCTAATTAATTATATCTTTTTATGGATAATCCTGACAAACATCAAAGGGGAAATGATAATTTAATGATTTTGGCTATGTGATACTAATTTTTGGGTGAGGACTAAGATGCCACCTAGGGCATCTTTGTCCCCCAAAGGTCTTGGGACCTTGATTTCAAGTACACCTTAAATGGGCCCCTTTTTGGATTCTATGCCCCGAGCTTGATGCCTTAGGACTAAGAAACCACCTACGACATCTTAGTCCCCATTAAGATATTTTTAGGATTTAATTTCAAATCTTGGTGGGATTTATTCTCCTTTAATTAATGATTTCATATGTTGGCTTGTTGTGGTGTAATTTTAAGATATTAAGCATAGATAAGTATAAATACAAGGTTATTTCAATCATTTTATGATAACAAGCATTCAAGTATTCATTCCTAAGGAAATTTTATGAGATCAAGAGAAATTCATCAAGAATTTGGAGCCATCATCAAGATTCAAGCATCATATCAAGGATACTATGGCATCATGTTTGTTATTGAGGTAACAATTGTGATGTAGGGTTTATGATTCAAGGAAGTGTTTCATCCAAGATTGACATCATTCAAGCAAGATTCAAGAACCACATCCATTTCAACCATTTCAAGCATATTTATAGCACCTTATTACAAGGGTTTGGTGAGTTGTAACATTGCATGTTGTTCATTCATCATTTCCATTCATTATTCTATTTCATTTTAAGGTTTAATTACCAACAAGGGGTTTTGCAAAGGAAAACCCCCATTTACTAACAATAAACAAGTTTTCCCTCTCTTGTGTGTTTGTGATTGTAGATTTAAGTTCAAGACTTGAAGGTAATTTGAAGTGAAAAATTGCAAAGTTGTCATCTTCATGGAAACTCACCTACATGCCAAATTTGAAAGTTTCAGGACCTGAGATATGAGAAGAAGGAAGTACATAAATTGAGTCTTGAGATCACTTTCAAAGATTACTAAAATTTAGAATAGGACTAAGTCACCACCTAGGGTATCTTAGTCCTCCTGAGGGTACTTTGCATATATTCTTTTAGATCTTGTTCCATTATCTAAAGATTTTGCATCTTCCCCGAAAAATAGCAGTGGGACTAAGTCAATGGTAAGGGTGTCTTATTTCTCCCTAGCACATTTTGATAGCATTTTTGCAGTTCCAGAATTCTCTTCACATTTCTAGACTTCCCAGATACACATACCCTAACTTTCTATTTCTTAATTTCATCATTTGCATCCTTCATTTAGCTTTCATTACTAGGTTTTGTAAGTTAAATGTTAAAGTGTATTTTCCAAGATTTTTCTTGGTGGTGAAACCTTTAAAGCCTAAAAGAACCCCTTCTAGGTCTTCCTTGTTGAGAATTGACTCACCCTTTGGGTTGATAGTCAATCCAATTTGGGATCCTAGGACATATTTGAGTGAAAATAGGAAAATAGTGGTGCAACGCCAACACCACATCATTTTTCTTATTGTTCACAATGTAAAGATAAGCAATCAAAGACTTCTTTGGGATTTTGGATTTTTCAAATTTTTAGGATATTCTTGCTTTTTAATTTTTTAATAGATTTTGGATTTTAAAATATTATGCAAACGATAAATGGTAGATGATGAATGGGATATGATTATGAATTTTGGATGGTTAAGGATGGTGAGGATAAATTGTGTATAGTTATGGTTTTAGATTTTGACCTTGGAAGATGATGATGGACCTAAGTAATCAAAAGGGAAGTCTATATTTCCAAAAGGTGAAAGTATGGAAGATAATAGATAGGAGTTGTGAACGTCAATTCTAGACCTACACAAACACAACAAAAAATTATACAATTAGATCATTATGCAAGTTAAATCAACATTCCCCATAGAATTCATTTGAAATGCACAAAATAAGAAATGGAAATGAAGAACACAAACAAAAACTATCAAATCCTATCTAATGCAAGAAAAATCTCAATCCCATGGGGGAATTGATGTCATTTTGTTGTGGAAAATGGCCCTTTCCTAATTCCTTGCAAGCTTGGTGATGATTGCTGAAGATTGAATATACTTGATGCAATTTTGACATAACCTAGCTATGAAAATAGATGAACAATGGATGAAGCAAATTCAAAATCTCAAGATAATGTATTTGCATGAAGTTGTGGATATAAAATCAAAGTGAAAGCCTCTTATTTATAGATGATAGTGATGGAGAATGAGGTAAAAGGGATTAATGTGGGATCAAACACCAACCAATGACCAACTACCACTTGTCAACATGTGAGTGGACAAAGGTGGAGCACATTTTGGTCATTGTGCAATTAAATGCAATTAGGTGGAATTTCAAAATGGATGAAATGACATGTTGGAGGGAGGAGAAAATGAAGTTAATGCCACTTGGATCAAGGAAAAAGGATATGTAAGAGGTTTAAATTCCTTGTTGGATGTACAAACCCTTTTGGAGGGATTTTTCAAACTTTGAGAATATTCCAACATTGATGCCTTTTTGAAAGTAATTGAGGATTTAATAAATCAATTGAAATGATTTTCATGAGAAAGTTGCAAAATCTAAAGGATTTAGGTGATTAAGATTAATCAAGATTTGATTAATTTAAATCAAAATGAGAGGAATATGATGTAGACTCAATTAAATAAAGATTTTGATTTATTTAATTATCAGGAGATGATGACTTAATCAAATAAATAATGATTTATTTAATTAAGAGATGAAATGTGGTGGATTTAATCAAATACAGATTATTCAATTAAATGATTAGCAAAGGAGATGATTCAAGACGAAGCGGTGTTAGTAAAATTAGGATCAGGTGTATAAGATCAATTGGTGCATTTTTCATGTCTACATTTTCCCCTTTTTGAAGCAATGTAGCCGCTGAGTTGGTTCAAAGAATAACCTCATGATCAAAATTCAAAAAAATTCCAATTTTTTAAATTCCCCACTATTACCTCGGCGAGAAGAAACATGCTGCTATACTGCATCCTTGAGAGATCCGACAAAAATCTCAATTTTTGGGTGATCTCACAAAAAAAGGAGGATAATGTGCCTGATGGGTCTAGAAAGGCTCTAGGATGCCAAAAACATGTGAAAATGCAAAAAAATGATGCGAAAAGACCCTCGGTTGGGAAAAAACAAGATCGAGGGTCCAAAACCCTAGCTAGATGGCTAAACAAGGTCAAAAAACCCTAACTTTTAGGCTTAAATAGGCCTCAAGGGGCCACTTCCAATTCATTTGCACACCCAACCTATACAAATTCTTGTGACCTGAGCTCTAAGGACTGATCGAGATGGTACAACATGTGCTTCCATGACATATTTTTGAGCACATGCAAGTGTACCAGAAGCTTCCTGGCACCAAACCGGTGGTATCTTATCTTGTCGTGACCTTTGTTTTTTATTTTTCAAGAGCATTAATTAGGGTCCAAAGGTCAACAAAGTCAAGTGGTGCTATATAGCACCACTGAAAACCTTAAATCAGTGATGTACGAGCCTAAACTATGTCGCTGATGAGAGTTGCATCATGGTGGTGGAGTTTAGAATTTAGGGTTTAGGCATCAAAGTCCACCACATTTGCAAATTGCACCACGACAATCCTATTTGGAATTTAGGTCTAGGGTTTAAACCAAATTGCTGTCAAACTGCACCATGGTGATGGAGTTCAGAAATTTTAGGCTTCTAGAGGTGTAGTTTGGAACTTTCAAACAACAACACATTTGTTATTTTGGTCGCACAAACTTTAAATAAGATCTCATTTTTTTATGAAACTTAACGCAGTGACTTTCTTGATGCAGGAGGACATGGATCCAGTGCACTCACAAGAGCACAAATCTTCTATTTTGAGAAGATTGTTGTAGGATATCCCTTTCATGAGGTACTCCAAGAGTACCTAGAGGTGATTAGATTATGGTACTTTGCTTATGCTCCAGTGATCATGACGTACCTCAACATGATGACATCATTGGTGGACCAGTGGCATAGTGAGACATCTTCATTTCACTTCCCCACAGGCGAGGCTATAGTGACCTTAGAGGATGTGTGACACATTATATGATTTCCAATCCATGAAGAGAGAGTTATTTATGATGTGAATACTGGTAGGGATAGCTTCTTCGAGATTATGGGTCTAGACAAGATCATCATTTCAGAGAGACAAATCGAGTTGGAGTGGTATAGAGGTCAAGTACCATCTTTCCAATTGATTATGGTTGTGATCATTTCAAGACTCATGGAATTAGATTGGCACAACCAATATTTCAGCCTAGTATGGGGTCTTTCCTGGGAGTGGATGCTCTGATGGAGAGAGTGCTTTGTATGGGGGGCTAGTGATGTTGGCCTCCTTGTACCATGATCTTCATGAGTTTGCATACTATGATAGTTGGGCCATTGGATCAAGAGTTACATTGCTACATATTTGGGCCTAAGAACACATTGTAGTGCTCTACCCCATGAGAGTTACACTAGTCGACATGGAGCTAGATGGCCTAGTCATCTAGAGATATAGGGGTGCACTTACTTTTTCACACACAGGGGTAGCAGGCATATGCCACTAGAGGAGGGTCATCAATGAGATGACAGTTTTCACTTGGAGGCCTTATCTTGGGATGTAGTCCTAGTACGATGATGTTCATTAGTTATTCTTCACCAAGCAGGAACTTTTGTTACAGGGTTGAGAGCATATAATGATAGAGTTGTATCTGCCAGATTACATTGCCCGACAGTTTGGAGATTCTCAAGACCGCCCTGATGGCTAGTACATGGCCATCTTCACACATACTACAAGGGAGATGATATGGGGTTGTACCATTCTGGAAGATGAGGTAATACAAAGTTTCAAGAAGCTGGTGGTCAGGCCATGGCCTTATGATTAGGGACCAGCAGACCCAAGGATGACCTAGGCCTACAAGGATTGGTTTCGACTATTGGTTTGATTGATAGTTCCATGTGCACTTTTACCATGGAGGAGACCCAAAGGCCAATCTGTAGGGTAGGGATGGGGCTGAAGAGGTAGGGGAGATGGTGAAAAGATGGAGACAGGGATGGGGATGGTGGCAGGGGCAAAGGAGGAGGCAGAGGATAGCCAAAGCATCAACCCAAGCAGCATAGGGATCAGAGGGATACCCCTAGAGATGGGCATCAAGATTAGCCTAGGGATGGTCTTCAAGACTAGGATAGGTAGCAGACCCCACCAAGAGATGGTCATTAGGACCAACCACCAGTACAGCCACAACCATAGCCAGACCCTAGGGATGGTCATATCTTACAATTATAGGTGCAGATCTAGGTGCTCACTACAAAGAGGGACCAGGCAAGACAACAGGTCTTGGCCCTGACAGCCAAGAGAGACTAGGCTATCTAGCAGTGGTAGGCTACTGAGCTATAGGAAGCATAGGAGATGGGTCGATGACAATAGCTGGAGAATATGGTTGCATCCTCCAGGAGCATAGTATCCATGTGGGCATACTGAGAGGCCATCAAAGAGGGCGAGTACTATCAGGTGCATTACCACCAGGTAGTGCCTCGAGTAGCACGAGTCCCATATTATTCATAGTAGACTGGATACAGGCCTCCAGAGGATCATGGGGAGAGGTCAAGTGGAAAAGGGGTCAGCTAGTAGGGCTAGTTGATTTTTATCAAGGACATTATTCTTTTTGAGATCCACAGGCTCATTTTTGATAGCCCTGTGGGTGATTGTACTATACTGATTTGATATACACACTTGATACTAATTTTGTACCATGAAAGTGTATTATTATTTTGATAATATATGACATGATATGAGATGATTTGATCTGATGTATGATGTGTCTTATCTTATTTATGCATTATGGATGGATTTTTTTACTTTCTATATGCGATGGTCTATATGTGATGTAATGATTCTATCTTATGTGATCCAATGCGATGTATGATGTTATCATGTGATGTAGTGATCTATGGATGCATTTCTTTTTTAGTACCTTTTCTATGAACTTTTATGATGATATATGGATAATGCAAATGTTATGATATGCAAATGTTTAGACTAATAGATCTATATTATGCACTTAATAGACGACGATGATGAAATGTATGAGATGCAATATTTTTCTTTTTCATTATCTTTCTCATGTATGATATGGTGATGCATTTATGGATGTCATGATGATGCACATGATATGATGTGATGATACATTTGTATAATGATGGTGCATTTAATGATGATGTCTATGTATATGATATGATATAATGTGCTTATATGATGGTGCAAACAAATTTTATGTATGTGATGTTATATGATTATGTAACAAATGCAAATGAATGATATTATGATGTATATATGATGATACAATGGATGCTTTGATGATGTACATGATATGAGATAATAATGCCTATGTGATGGTTCCTTTTATGCTTATGTAATGAATGCAAGTGAAATGCTTAGAATAACCAATCTATATTATGATGCAAATGATGAACTACAATGCATGTGAGATGATTAGTGTTTCTTATATGTCATGATATGATATGCATTATGCTAATGGTTTGTGAATGCAGGATGGGTGCAATGATGATGATGATTGATTGTCATGGTACCATGTTAGCACAGAAAGAAGATAGGAGAAAGGAGAGAATCCAATAAGTCAAAAGATGATGATGATAATGATGATGATGATTTTCTTAATAGGAATTGGGATTTTAAAAAGGGCCATTTAACTTATGTTTGATAATACACATAGGAACGATGCATCAAGGTATAAAGAACCAATATGGAATTGCACCTAGTGTGATGGACTTTGACTTGACAATCAGATAGGAGTACTCTTGTTCACACCTAACACATAGAACCTTGTTCAAAATGCAATTCAGATATTCCAAACATCTCGAACCAAAATATAGGAAGGAAAGCCTTCCTATGTGGTCAAAAAGACACCTAAAACATCCTTCCTACAAACCAAACAAAGCATGCATGACCAAGGTTATATTACAAGAATATCCAACAAGCACAATGGATAAAAGATATTGATTGTTGCCCCATTTATTTCTTTCTAAGTTCCTTCATTTGGGACATCATCGAGAGGTCATTAAAATGAGCGCAATAAGATAAGCCAAAAGACAAAGATAAAGTAAAAAAACAAGTTAATTTTCTTCAATACCACCAGCCAAGACTAAACTATGGTGATGCTTGATGTTGATATTCATTGTAGGAAGGATGCATCCTAGAACATGATGTTATTGGATGATTGATTTGGGACTGATTGGATGATAGGCTAGTAATACCAAGAGTTGACTAACTTGTTTACTTACTAACCTAGACTTGAGACTTTGACACTTAAGTTTTCACTTTTAACCTACTAGACTTGTTTCTGATTATTTTACCAAAGGGTGAAGATGACCATTTATTATGAGTGAATTTTTATTTTGGGTGGAAGTGAGATGAGGATGGATGAATTTTTTTCAAATATTTGGATGTTTTTTTGGAGTTTTTTTTTTAAAAATTGAGGTTGTTTTTGGTATTTTCAAGGTTTTACAAATGTTTTGATTTTCAAATTTCCAGTGTTTTTAGAGTTTTTTGAGATTTTGACCGAGATACTAACCTAAAGACCTATCCTAGGGGCCTTAGGGGCTGATCAATAGGTTAGCCTTGCCTACATTATACACATATAGACCATGTAGTCTAATTGACACTGACTTGATTATTGATGAGATATGAATAAATGGATCACTAGTTTATTGTGACGGACTCCTAAAGGACTGACCTAAGTGTCTCGGGGGATGATCAAAGATCAACCTTGCCTATTTTCAAAGCTCAAAGATGATGTAGTTCAACAAGACAGCTATGTTTTTGACTTTTCAACTAAACTTTTGACTTGTTTTTGGATTTTGATATGTTTTGAATGTCTTTTGATTTTCTTGGTTTTATAAATGTTTTTTGGATTTTCTGATTTTATGAATTGTTTTTGGATTTTTTGATTTTATGAATGCTTTTGGATTTTCTAATTTAGCTAAGACTTCAAGAATATACATGAATCTAATCTGATGAAATCATGCCCCCAGTGTGATGCAATAGACTACTCCAATATAAGCAGGAAAAACTAACCTTAAGGATGCGCCGAGTAGTAATAGGAAAGATCATGACATGAACACATGACCAAGCTATGATGCAAATGAAAATGGATGATGGATGGAGATAGATGGATGATACAGAAAAAGCCGTGAAGATCCTAGTGGATGGAAAGTGCTTATTTACACAAGGCGCCTATTTGCTAGGTTTTCACCAAGGTACTTGCCCAAAGTGCCACCAGAGTGGTTTTTACTAGAGGACGATTTTTCCCTTTACTATTTTTAATCCTTTTTCTTATTTTTATTTTATTTTTTTGTTGTCACCAAGAAACTTGTTTCCCAAGTTTTCATCAGGATGACCATTTTTTTAGGATATTTTCTATTTTTTTTGTATTTTTTGGTTTTACACCTCGCAAGATTAGGCATAATTTTTTTTGAGATGGGAGCTATTCATGGGCTTCTATAGAGGTTCCCCTTCAGGTGTTGATAACTGATTGTGATGACAAATGGTCCCAACCAATTGGGTTCAAATTTTCCCTTGCCATCTAGATTTGGAACGTTCTTCTGATTCTCCTTGAGCACAAGTTCCCCAACTTGGAATGTCTGACTCCTAATATTCTTGTTGTAGCTCCATTTAAGTCAGTTCTAGTACACTTGCAAATGGTTTAAGGAATCCATATGCCACTCATCCAGTAGCCCTAGCTCATTCAGTTGTGATACCTAGTATTCTTCATCTATGATGAGATTCTGCAATGATATTCTTAGGGACGGGAGCTTGATCTTGATAAGGAGTATGGCTTCTGATCTATAGACCAGGGAGAATGGGGTGGCACCTATTGGTGTGTAGATACTTGTTCGATAGGCCCATAGGGTGGGATTGAATTGGATATTCCAATCAATACCAACTTCATTGACTATCTTTTTGAGGATTTTTAGGATGGTCTTATTTGTAGCCTCAACTTGGTCATTTCCTTGGGGATAATATGGAGTGGAAAAGTGATGTTGGATTTTGAATTTCTGGCATAGGTCACGAACATCCTAATTATTGAAAGGTGTTCCATTATTTTAGATAATGGCTTGAGGGAAACCATAATAGAAAATCAATTAGTTCAAGATGAACTTTGATATCTACTTTCCAGTAATATATTTCATGGGGATAGCTTCTACCTACTTGGTGAAGTAATCAGTGGTAGTGATGATAAACTTGTGTCCACTGGATGAGGTGGGGGTAATTTTTCCAATGAGATCGAGCCCCCAATGTGAAAAGGACCAATGTGTGACAATTGGATGGAGCTTTTGAGTTGGTGCATGGATGAGGTCTCCATGATGTTGACATTGTAGACACCTTCTGACATAATCATGTGCTTCTCTTTCCATTGTAGGCCAATAGTACCCTATCCTTAGTAGTTTCTTGGCTAAGGTCATACCACTTGAATGTGAACCATAAATTCCATTATGTACCTTAGTTAAGGAAGTTAATTCCTCCTCAACGTTTAGGCAACATAACAAGGTTCCTTCAATGCTTCTATAGTAAAGGGTATCTCATAGGGTGAAAAATGGGATTCTTTTCTGACAAAGGCTCTCTTGAGGTTTAGGGTTATGTCGGCTAGGAGGACTCCTATTCTTGGATAAGTGTATATATCATGATACCAGGGATCAATGGGACCAATGATTTCTCACATAAACTCAAACTACAGTACCTTTAATGCAAGTACGAGAAGCTACTCTACAATGAATTATTGCTTTGGGATGTTGCATGGGATTTCTAGGAGTGATCCAATTATAGCCATTGCATCTACCGCTTTGTTGTTTTCTCTTGGTAGCTGTTCAAATGTGATATCAATGAAGAACTCCTTAAGAATTTACACCAATTTATTGTAGGGAGTCAACTTGTCCATTTTTTGATACTCATTTTTGACTTGGTTGATTATGAGTTGTGAATATCCATATACATTGATTGCCATTATTTGCCATTGCACTGCTATTCTTAGCCCTATGACAAGAGCCTCATATTCCACTATGTTATTTGTGCAAGGGAATGATAACTTGTATGGTTTTGGAATGCAATCCCCTTGTGGAGTGATGAAGAAGATCCCTACTCCCAATCCATGTTGTGTGTAGGATCCATCAAAGTACATTTTTTAGTGATCCACTACACTTACATTGAAGATTGTTTTGTCAAGGAATTCTAAGATAAGTGGATTCTTTGAGTATATCGGTGCCTCTGCCAACTGATCTACAATTTCTTGTCCTTTGATGGCCTTGCACTCCACATACTCAATGTCATTATTTGTAAGGATCATAACCCATTTTTTTGTATGTCCTATAAGAGTTGCTTTGGAAAGCAAGTACTTAAGGGGGTCTATCTTTGTGATAAGCTTTATATGATGGGCTAGCATGTAATGTATGAAATTTTGTGCTGCAAATACAACTACTAGACATGATTTCTCAATGGATATATAGTTTATTTCATGGCCCACCATATTTCTACTAATATAATAGATATCTTTCTCTTTTCCATTTTCATCGTGGTGTGCTAGGAGAGCACTGAGAGCTGCCGTTGTTGCTGATATGTATAAGATCAAAGGTTTTCCTAGAATTGGCGACATGAGGATTGGCAGTGTGAGAAATTATTCCTTGATCTTAATGAAGGCTTGATCACACTTTTAATCCCACTTGTATGCTACCCCCTTGTGGAGTAGATGAGAGTAGGGGATAGCCTTGTCTGCTAGTTGCGCTATGAATCGGCGGATGGACTAGAGTCTTCCTTGTAAACCCCTCATCTATTTTAGTGTTTTAGGTGCCTCCATTTTGAGAATGGATTTGACCTTAGTAGGATCTAACTCAATTCCTCTCATGGACATGATGTACTTGAGGAGTTTCCATGACTGTACTCTGAAGACACACTTCTTTGGGTTGAGTTTGACTTTATATTCCTCTAACCTATCAAAGATGGAAACCAATGCAGCTATGTGATCTTGTCTTTTCTTTGACTTGTCCATTATACCATCCATGTAATATTCCATAGATTTGTGGACGATTTCATGAAATATTAGTGTCAAGGCCATCTAATAGGTGGCCCCTGCATTCTTCAACCCAAATGACATCATATTCCAGCAATATTTACCCCATGGACAAGTGAAAGTCATTTTGTGTTGGTCTTCTTTAGCTATCATGATTTGGTTGTAGCCTAAGAACCCATCCATCAATGATAGCATCTCATGTCTTGTTGTCATATCCATGATCATGTCAATGTTTAGAATTGGAAAGTCATCCTTGGGACATGCCTTGTTGAGGTCTCTAAAATCTATGCAGATGCGAATGCCCCCAATGTGATTTGAAATAGGTACAAGGTTTGAGACCCATTCTAGATAATCTATTGGCCGTATGAACCCTGCATCTAGGAGCTTTTGCAATTCCATTTTGACCAATAATGTTATATGGGGATGCCTCTTCCTGAGCTTTTGTATGACTGGCTTTGCTTCAGGATATACAGCTAGGTGATGAACCACAACCTATTGATCAAGCCCAAGCATGTCGGCATAGGTCCATGCAAAGTTTTTCTTTCTTTATTTTAGGAACATAGCTAGAAGTTCCTATTCTTCTGTGAGAAGTGACTCTACATAGAATGCTATGTGTGGTAGTTCCTCTATCCCCAAGTTGACTGGATTGCACTTCTCGGCTAATATTGCTAACTTCTCTTGATGAATTGCACTGAGAGGAAGATTGAATCATTCATCCTTTGGCACCTTAGAGAGGTTTTCACCATTGGATACATCCTTTATTTTTAATGTTTTTGGGCCAGAGAGTGCCACAGTATGATTTTCACTCAAATACCTAGAGATTATTCTCATATTTTCACTTTTGTGACTGAAGGATTCAATCGTTTCCCTATAATAGGCTTGTGTGTCTAGTATGATGTCGAACCCAGCCTTGTGATCTCCATATCGTACCATATCCCATAATCCCATGAATTTTGAGAGTGCCTCATCATTTTCAAAAGTGTCCAGAATTGGTGATCCTCGTTGGTCGTAATCGATAAGATGAGGATGGACTAGGTTTATTTCATGGGTTTGATGGTCTAACTCAAAAGATAAGGTACTAATCATGAGTAGGGAGGAATCTTTGAACAACATAGGCAAGTCAGTTATGGGATCCTCATCACTACTACACACATCAATTATGTTAAAGGTGAACTTTTCTAAGGGTAGACCTATGGATACTGGTAATTGAAGGGTGGATGTTGATAGTTGAGGGGGAGTTTTGACCTTTTTAACTGAGGCACATTTTCCAAGTATGGTCACCTTTGGAGGGGTACATCCAAGACCAAGATTTCTTAGTCACTTCTCTGGAATGAAGGGTTCAAATAGGCCATTGTCATTCTACCCAAGTTTCTTGTTTCTGTCATAGCCCATACCAAGCATCATTTGTAGACCTTTGTTGCTTTCATCCATTAGAAGATCAGGCACATGCCTTTCATCTTGATATAGGAGACTGGATATGTCTCTTTCATCTACTATTTCCTGACTTACATCCCCCCAGCTTCTGAATCTAGAAGGTTATGCTTTGAAGGTATGGGATGATGTTTCAACTAGTTGGGGTTGCCTATGAGCCCTAGGATATTGAGGTAAATCTTCTATGAAAAATGCACTCTCCTTCATTCTATAATCCCCACACCCATTGTATTGGATAATTACCTTGATTTCAGATATATCAGGGATGGTGGGTGTCTTTGTCTCAAAAGTGGAGGTTAATGTAGCTTGGTCTACATATAGAGTGGTAGGGCCTTCATCCTTCTTTGGGACTTGGGGTATTTTATAGTATTTTTCTTCTAGATTCTTGCAGTAGGCAAAGGGCTCATGATCACTGTGAATCATGACCTCTTTATTTTGATATGGAAACTTGATGCACTGATGGAAGGTCAATGTGATAGCCTGCATCCCATGGTTCCATGGTCATCTGAGGAGAGTGTTATAAGTAAAATCAAGGTCAAGGACCTGGCATGTGGTTTCCATAATGGCAGGCCCTACTTGAATAGGGAGCTGAATAGTGCCCTGAGACACTCTTCCCTGATCATCATATGCTCTGATTATGATGCCCTTTCCCTTTTTAATGGCATCCTTTGAGAATCCTAGATTCTTTATTAGTTTGAGGGAATAGATGATGAGACCTGCACCCCCATCCACCAAGACCCTTTTGAATTTGTTTTTATGAACCAAGACTTCAAGGTGGAGTGTCTGATTGTGAGATGGTTGAGTGGGAAAGTCATAATCAGAGAATGCTAGGAGGCTTGAGGTGGTGATATTTTTGACCATAGATTGGAACTAGTCAGCATCAAGATCCGTGAAGATGTTGGATGAAGCCAATGCTTCCTCTAGGATTTTCCTATGTGCTAGCGATATCTTTGGTAACTCCATGATGGAGATCTAAGCTAGGGTTATTTTTAGTTGGTCTAGGACATTATAGCCATTAGGAATGGTTCTTGGATTTGAAGTGGATGCTCTAGGTGGTTGTGATGACCTAGCAATGGTGACTTTGCTGCCTTGTGTGGTGACTCCACAATCAACGTTGGATCCTTTGATGCTAACAACAATGACCATTTCATCAATGGATGTGACAACATGATCATACACATGGTTCATAATGGCATAATTTTTTGGTTGTTCCCTTGGTTATGATCTGGCATTAGATTCCTGTATATTTTTAAGTCCTGATTTCCAGCTAGTTGCTCAACATTTATGATCTTGTTATCAATGAGGTCTTGGATTAAATTTTTCAACCTCATGTAGCTAGTTGTTGTGTGCCCCCTTATTTTGTGAAAATCACAAAGGTGATTCTCATTGTACCATGGTGGTTTCACTTGGGGTTCTTGATAATTCTCATAAGTGGGAATTTTGATAAAAATTTTGTTTATCAATTTCTTCATGACTGCTTCAATTGGTTCCCCAAGGGCAGTGTACTTTTTCTTGGGGGATTTTTGTTTCACAAGGGTGATCCCCCTTTATTATTTATATTGTTGACTTGATTGCTGGGTGGTTGTTGTGATACCACGTTATCTTGCATGTTGTTTCAATTGTTGTTTTTCCATTGTTGGTATGTTTGGGTGTTTTGTTTTAGATCACTAATTATGACCTTGGTGTCCACCACACCGTCATTAGTAACATTTTTGTTTCTTTCCCACATGTGAGGTTTGTCATTATAGTTGGTGGATGGATGATTGACTTGATTTTCTTTATATGTAGGCATTCTCCCTTGTGCAATAAGGGACCATTCAATGCTAAGCACCTTGGGGATTAGTTGGTCATAAGTGGTGATACATTGTACCTTAAGATGAAATTCCAAGGTTTTCTCAAGATTGGTAATGATGGTGCAAACTTGTTTTTCTTTAGGCATGGCCCATTTGCTCCTATTGGCCTTGGATCACCATCTTTGCAAGAAGGAAGTGAATGATTCCCTCTTAGATTGTTTAAGCACAAATAGTTCCTCTAGATTAACATCCATATCGATATTGAAGGTGTAGTTTTTTATGAATGCATCTACGATCTCTTGGAACTTTTTGATGCTAGGAGGAAGGTGAGAGAAACATTCCATGGCAAGACCAGCCAAACTTTGAGGAAATACCCACATCAGATATGTATCATCATATGTGACCTCCATGCAATGTACTTGGAATTCCCTGATGTGATCTTTAGGGTTTCCCATCCCACAATATTTTTCAAGCTTAGGGATTTCAAACCCGTTGGGGAATGGTAGCATCACAAGGCTCCTATCGAATGGATAGGGACACAATTTTCTTGGTGTCTTTTTTGTTTTCCTTGATTGGAGATTAAGCACTTGCTATGAGATTAATTGGATTTGCATTGTCATGTTATCTTGTGGATCACGTGGTGGAGTGAATGTGTTTTGAAGTGGTTGAGGTGTTTGAGTGATGGGTGGAGTGTTGGGTTTGTTGGTGGGAGTTTTTTGCAAGCTTTGTTGTGTGATCAAGGCTTGCTGATATGCCTGCATTTTTTGTTGTGTCAACAAGGTTTGTTGTTGGTCTTGTTGTTGTTGTGCCAACAACACATTTTTTTGGTCTTGTTGTTGTTGTTCCAACAACACTTGTTGTTGGTCATGTTGTTGTTGTGCCAACAATTCTTGTTGTTGGGCTAGTAATGCTACTTCTTGTTGCACTTGGTACTATTGTAGGGCTTTTGATATGCTTATTGTTGGGGTTGCTTGTAGTTGTGCCTAGTATTGCGCTTGCACTTGCACTTGCTAAGCTTGGCATTAGGCTTGTGCCTGAGCTTGAGATTGCATTTGACCTTTGACTTGTTGGGTAGCTTGTGCAACCTGCGCGACTTGAGTGGCTTGAGCTGCTTGCGTAGCTTGGGCGGCTTATTGTTGTTGTAATAAGGCTTGGGCCTGAGCAACTTGTTGTTCTTGTTGGGTTTGTTGTGTGGCTTGAGCTACTTGCACTTGATGTGTGGCTTGAGCTTCTTGTGCTTGATGAGAAGCTTGTTGTGCAGCTTGTGCATTTTGGGCTTGTTGTGCTTGAAATTGTTGATATTCCTTTTGATAGTCTTGTTGTGCTAATTGCAATGTGATGCTATATTGACTGGCCACATTTGGTCTTGGTGGTGGTGATGGTGGCTGATTCGGAATGGTGTTCATTGTTGTGATGAGAGGTATCATCATATTGATGGTGGGGACTTGTGTGGTAGATGGTGCAACTGATATGCTTGGTCCTTAAGAGACCACATTTATGGATGGTGTAGGGATTTCTTGGGTTGCTGGGATAGTTTCCATCTGTTGTGATATCGATGGAAAGATTGAAGGATTCAACATGATGTTTTGATTGATGAATGGGGGGTTTTTTTGACTTTGATTGAGTGGTGGTAAAGGAGGTAACCCCAAACTGAGAGGTGGTGTGGATGTTAATGGAAAAGGTGGAAGTGGTGAAAAATATGGATGGTGTACTCCCTTGAGGAAATGATAAAGATGAAGGGTCAAAGATGCCCCTTGGTCCAAATAGCCTACCTCCTCCTTGCAAATTCATAGGGAGATAGGTTTGTGTGTTGAGAGGATACACGAATGTTGTGTGAAAAGATGATGATGGGTCATTGGGGTCTTGAAAGGTGAGTGGAACATGTGGGTGTAGCAGATTTAATAGGATAGATTGACCCAAGATTGTGTTCACATCCAAATCTTGGTTGTTCACAAGGGGGTGTGTTTGTAGTGCATGGAGCAATGAGCTCCCCTTGTTGACAATTGGTTGAGTTGGAGCAATGGATGATGTGATTTGGGGGATTCTTTGAGTGATTCTTTGAAATGGAGGTGTGGATGAGATTGGGGGTGGGGATGAAATTGGGGGCATGATCCCAAGAGGTTTCTCCGCAATAGTGCTCACATCATAATCAAAAGGGATTTTAGCCCCTTCTTCAGCTAATTCAAGCATGTATTGGGAGGGATTGAGTCTCATCATGGTATTGAAAATTTTGTGAGTTTTAGGATTTTCAACCATTTCAATGATTTCATCTTGTGTCATCCCTAAGACATTATTGGTGACGTCTTCCACTTGGCCTTCCTCTTAAGGATTTTGTGATGATAGAGGAAGATTGAGTGTGGGATTTCTAGACCCAACAGGATTTATTTTGGAAGTGGTTTGACTTAGGTCACTCTAAGTTGATGTTTCTTTGTTTGTTTCCATGTTCTTCTTGTGTTGAGACCTAGTTTGAACCATAAAATAGGGATCAATTTTCAAGAATGTAAGAGATGAACCTCTAATTCTTTGGATTGAACTAATATTTAGGTGTAGAAAAGAAAGTCTAAGAAAATGAGGATGAAAAGGATGATGATGAGATGATGAGATATGAATGATTGGTGGATGATTGGAACTCTTAGGAAACCTTGAGGAGGATGCTATACTTTAGGACTTTTGGATTGGTTGTTTGATTTGATTTTGGATTGGTTTGGGATAATGAACTCATAAACTCTAAGAGGTTGGATGTTGTCCTATAGTAAACTTGTCCACAAGATGATAATTTGACTAAGTGTGCTAAGAAGGATTCATATACACACGCATAGTCAAACAAGATGATTTGGATTTGTTTTTATTTTTGATTTCAAGAGGATTTTCCCAAATTTTAGCATAGAGAATTTTTTCAAGATTTCCAAGAGTTGTTTGGGGGGTGAATTTTGATTTTTATGTTTGAAGGATGGATGAAAGTTTTTCTTTTGATCCTAAGAGACTTAGAAAGACTTTTGTTTACTATACCAAGGTGTTAAAGAACATGCTAATACTTATTATGTGAGATACTCCAACCTTTGAAAGAGACTTGGATTTTGACAATAGTAAAATGAATACAAATTTGGATTGTTCCTTGATGCATGTTTGTAAAATTTGAAGGCCAATATTTCTCTAAACTCGTAAAGCATATACAACCTTTTCTTGTGAGCCTTTTGACTAAGAGCTTTTGACCTTGGTTTTCAAATTTTGATCTTACAGGAAATCATTCAGAAGAGCACATGTGTGGGGTCCAATTGTTTCTTATCTTTTCTTAGTGAGTTATTTTTACCACAAACAATTCTTGATTAGGTTTTCAAACTAAATGTCCAATGTCCCAATTTCTTCTCATCCCACAAGGTCCATTATGTGGAAATCAAGGAAGTTAGGGAAAAGGTTCCCTATTGTTGACTTTAGTGAGAAAATAGAGATATAAATTCAAATACTTAGAAGCCTCCAAGGATAGAATCCCTAGGGAAAGCAATAACACTTGAATTTTTTCAAAGGTATTTACTTCCTAAAGGGTTTGAAATTTGATGATCATGTTGAATGCTTGTTTTCCAATTTTTGAAATCCAAGCAAAGTGTTTTGATTCCAAGAACATACACAACCCTATCGATATTGAGACAATATTTGTTGAATCCCCACTTGGATAAATCTAGCTATGCCTACTCTTAGCAGATGATTAGATGCTTGACCACACAAGCTCCCCCTTACACTGAACTCACTTCTCGGGTCAGCCAAGAATTAGTAACCATGAAACTCCCATGGCATTCTTCTCATATCTAATAAAAGCCATAAAAATGTGGGGCGGCTTCAAAACAACTGTTCTTGAACAAACATTCCTTGCATACAGTACTTGAAGTCTTGATTATATTAGGCATATCTCTTACCACATGCAATTATCTAATCTTCATAAGATTTTCAAAGTTAATGTGTCCCATTATCCTATGACAAGGACAACATTCAATTGCTTGTCCTAGAAAAAAACTCTTCCATTGACATATCTTAGACTGTATGTGTCACCAATTATCCTAGATCCATTAGAAACCAATTTTCTAGTCTTTCCTTTTTGATTTAACATCCACTTTCATTGAAAATGACATTGTATCCATTCATGCACATATGATTCAGACTAAGAAGATTGTATTGGATATGATTGACATAAAGAATATATTCTATCTTATTCTTTCCATTAATGCTAATAGAACCTTTTCCACACATCTACACTAAAGTATCATCTCCAAGCTTGACTATGTGACCATTCCACTTCACAAGTTTTATAAGCATTCTCTTATCTCCTGTCAAGTGGTTGGAACAACCACTATCAATCACCCATGAGTTTTCCTCATATTTTGCATGCAAATAAGTACACACAACACTTGGATCTTTAGATTTAACTTCAATCTTCCTAGCATCCAAAAATAACACTTCATCTTCATTATCTAGACCACTAGATTCATCATCCTTTATAGAGAAGGAATCTTCCATAGAGTAGAGACTCTTCTTAACCTTCTTTCTTCAAGGCTCTTTTTTTCTCAAGTTTAAAAATATTTCAATTAGACATTTATAAAAAAAGTGACTAACCTCTCCACACTTGAAATTTTTGAAAGGTAGCTTACCTTTGTACTTGTTGATACCCCTCTTCAACTTTATTATAAAATTTTCTTCTTCATCATCAATGTCACTATCCAAATCAGATGCTTCATATATTTACTTCTTGTTTTCTTTGAAGGTTGCTTCATTATTTGTAACTTCTTTCTCAAATTCTCTCAGTTTAAATGCAATAAGGGCATCATATGATTGATCCATTAAAATTTTATCTAGATCTCTAGATTCCTCAATAAGAGATACTTTAGAACTATAATATTTAGGAAGAGATCTCAATACTTTTTTGACTACCATAGGTTCTTCAAGATCTTCACTAAGACCTCTAATTGCATTGACCACTCCATCTACTTAGAGAACATATCCAACAATATATTCATCCTTTGAAATTTTCAAGTTCTCAAACTGTCCTTTGTAGATCTAAAACTTGGCTTGTCTCACTTTGATGTCTCCTTCATAGATGCCACTAAGCTTATCCTAGACCTCATTTACTAACTTGCAGTGTATTACCTTTACAAGATCAAAATCTAATATCCCACTCAAGATAATAGTATTTTCCTTTTGATTGTTCTCATAGGCCCTAAAATCAATTGGATTAATTGGAGGAGTAGTAGGAATAGTATATCCATCTTTGAAAATTTTCCAAACACCATACCCCAAAGAGAATAGATGGGTTTCCATCCAAAATCTCCAAAAAGTGAAATTTGTTTTATCAAACCTACGCACCTTGTGAGATCCTTATTGTTCCATCCAAGATCTTCCTCAAGTTGTTAGAATTATTCTAAGGAACCAAGCTCTGATACCAATTGTTGAAAACACACCAAAATACTAAGAGGGGGGTTGAATTGGTATTCTATCAAATCTCAAAGCCTTTAGAATAACTAGATACTTAAACTTTACAAAACAAGAAATAACATGAAAGATAAACACATAAAAAACACCGTACAACACTATATGTATATGGAAAACCCCAAAAGGGAAAAACCATAGTTAGAAATGCTACTAGGAGCTACATTCCTAATCCAAACTCACAAATGAATAATGGTTACAACTTTGTTTTAGGGCTACAACCCAAGGAATATACTATTCCTTGAAAAGAGGTTTTAGGTTCAATCCCAATGAAGCTACAACTCCATGCAGACTTTGTTTTAGGGCTACAACATAAGGAAGAAACTACTCCCTGATATGAGAACAAACTCATAAAATATTATAGCATGACAATCCTTCCACTGTCTAAATATGACAATTAGACTCATTCCTTTTGATTATTGCAATTCTTCTTTTTCACTTCTCTTTTGATGATTGTAATTCTTGTTTGAAAACTCTTCTAGAACTTCTTCACATGTATTCTTTGTAGCTTACTAGCTCACTGCTTTCAACCTTCAAGAAATTTTCCCTTTGGCTCACTACGTCTTCCAATAAATAGTTATGAAAACTCTTCACTTTCCTTCTATCAGAGATATATGATCAAATTGGATCCAAAAAATATCTTCCACTTTTTCTCTTTCTCTTTCAATCACTTATACAATTATCAAAATGCATTACACATACATACCTCAACCACTCGACCTAGATCAACTAGGTTTACAATTTATACAATATATTACATTGATTACATTATATGTGTCATTCTATAACAAAGAATATTACAATTACAAGTAGGCCAAAGATCAAACAACAACATGAAATGTGTAGAGGGAAAGACCCAAAAGGAATACACACAACACTAGGAAGAGGAAAATTCCTTTTGGATTCTAACGCATGCTTAACCTAGTCCTAAACATTCTTCACAAATTCAATCTTCAATGAACAAAACATCTGCATGCTTTGAAAATTCAAATTAGGTTGGCCTTAAGCAAACAAACATGTAACTTGTAACATGTCAGCCATCACAACATTGGCAGTACAAATAAATGATAGGAAATTACTCAAGCAGTTATTCTAGATGAATTAGAATGCCCCATGCACCACCTTGAAACACTCCAAATCTACACAACCTTGAACTTGTGGTGCACACCTTCAACATACCCTACTCGGCTAGGAAAAAGAATAACCCATCAACACCTTCATTCTAGTCCACAATATATTTTAGATAAATAGAAAACACCTTGAAGAGTAGAAAAAAACATCACATGATGTTCAATAACACTCACATACAACCATTTTATAACTTCATACGAAAAAAAGTGGGCGCAAGCCAACATATATTGAAACTAGTCACTAGACAACACTAGCCTAAACTCTATCATCTTTAACTTCCCTTGCGGAAGGACTAATGATATGAAAATTTGGATATAGCACCTTCACAACACTATAAGATTAACTTATAAACCACATAACTATATCTAAAAATTTAGAGGAATGAAAATAAAACCTTTACACCTATAAAAGCATCTTCATAGAAACAACACAATCTTCAAACTATCACTCACAAACACATCTCTGACAACCAATCAACTAGACTGCAACTCAATTTTGACATGAACAAATCTCTTAAATAAATTACAATCAAAATACAACAATATTAGACATACTTTTAACATCAATGACAACCAAGCTTATCAAGTTGCAACATCATCATTATCAAAAATAATATATTCTATCCTATTCATCATACTAACTATACTATCCAAGTATCATGACACAAATAAAAAATCCATCACATCCTTCATGCACAAATCATTAGTACAATCATAACATCATACATATTTTATACATAATCATAACATCATCATATATTCATCAAATACATCATCGAAAATACAAAATAAATCATAGCATCACATAATGTCATCATCTAATCTAAGCATCATCATATCCATCCATCATATACCATCAAATAAAAATAAATCATTAGATGCATATATTAAATAATATTAACATTCATCACATGCAAATAACACCATAATCACATAAAAATGTTGTTTCATGTCATATAAAAATAAAAAATATGGCACGATAGATAGTCTATATATAAAAATGTCTATACAATGGCTACCAAGAGTCACACATATACATATACATCTACCCACATGCGTATAAAAAATGTGTGTATACACCTAAAATATTTGCACATCATATTCAAAGACATGATAACTACATCCAACTCACTCTCTCCTCCTCTTAACCATGAGAAGTTGGGTGGGGATGAAAAACCTACTAAGCCAATAGTTGTGACCCTGGACCCTCTCCTACTAACTACCCTGGCTACACTAGTTGCAATCCAATTAATAGAAAACGCCCCACTGGTCCATCTAACCTCCCAACTAATCTTGTTTCCCTAATCCTATTAGAAAATTTTGGTGCTCTCCTCCCTATGGGCACTACTAGCTCATATAACATGTTGTAGTAGGTGGCCTCCTATGTCAACACCCACATATCACCCTCGTACTTTTCCATGGAGAAAATTTCACCTACTCCAACTCCTCCACCCCTACTTTTTTCCTCTATCTATTTTAGTTGTGCCCTCACTACATCTCTCTCAATAGTCACTTGAGCCAATTGTACCTCTACTTTCGTGTATTGAGCTATGTCAGCATCTCAATCAACCATCCTCTAAGCTAGTTGAATTAAGATGCTTTCTCTCTCTACATGGTAGAAATCTCTCCCTATGGTATTGGTATTGCTCAAAAAGTGAAACTCATATTCACACACCCATATCCCCATCATCACCACCCCTTTACCCATCATACCCTCCACCCCTCTGCCAATTATGTCTCACCACCACCAACCCCTATTTTCCATCATCCCCCTAGCCTCCTACTTCCACCCCCTACACCAACCCCACTATTGTTTCATGTTAGGAACCCTATTTAGCTCTATCTCCTATCTAGGTCACCTAACTACCCCATCATCTAGTTGTGTAAATATAAGTGGGTGATTTAGTGCCCACCATAAAGTATAATCTAGGATAGTCCCTACATCCTCTACATATGTTTTACAAGCCCATTGAATAGGTTTCAATTCAATAAAATCATAAACTACTACCTAAGGAACCACCATGGCCTCCCACTCACTAATCTTTTGTTGCATATGAGAGAACATATCCATCTCCTAGGCCACCATCACCTTGGAGGATGTATGGAGGAGGCTCTATAGTGAGTATTCCATGTTGATGATCTCAAAAAAAGGGCTCTCAATTATCTAAATTAGGAGTCTGTAAATGAAATGAAAATGACCCTCAAGGGGCTATTTATAGACTTTCAAACCCTATATTTATAGAATTTCAAACCCAACAATATCCTAATCAGTTTCCTCACTAAATTGAACCTTATTTTCATGCCCATCTTCAACAAACCTATCTCATTTACCTATCATGAACCCAACCCATTTTTTTTCCAACCTCTCAAGGGGGAAACCTACTATCCAATTATGTTTTATTCATTCGATGGAGAATAGTGAGACATATTACCATTATTTTCCATATCAACAAAATGTCTTTGAAACAACACATGAAGGTACATTATCTAAAAGAGGGGAAAATGTAGACACCTAAAAATGTCTAACACATTCTTCTAATTCATAATTTCTAATAATTATTACTCATCACCCCTTTCATTACTATTAATTAAATAATTTCCAATTATTTGATTAGATTAACCCATCTCCCTCCATTAATTAAATAATTTTTAATTATTTAAAATTAAAATAATGTGTTCTTCTCATCTCTTATAACTAAACAATTTCTTAATTTCTTAATTATCTAAATATTCCTCCAAAATTAAATGAATTATTTCTTTCTTTTAGTTTACACATTCCTCTAAAAATAAATAAAATATTTATTTTATTTATTTCCTAATAATAGCATGTCCTATCTTCATTCTTTCAAACCCTAAATTTAGAGACAAAGATAAACTTAGTAATCATTCCTAAGAATAGTTAGTGAACTTCACTTTAGTTCATCTCTTCATGCAATCTCATGGATAATTGTGTTGATCTCTCATCAATACTCATTCGTTGATCTCATCTCACATCTCACATCATTGATCTCATTACCTAGAAACCCTTAGATCAAACATCCTTTAATCATTCAATCCATCCTTGAATTTTTAGCCTCCTCAATTCATCAAGTAAAATCTAACCATTTTAGATCTTTCTTTTCAACAAGAAGATTATGCTGCATTTATGAGCAATACACACATCATAATTAAAAAGAATAATTCTTATATATTGATAAGGGAGTAAGGCTAGGTGTTTTTAGGTGAGGTAAAGTAGGTTAGATTAGCTTGATTTATTTATATTATTTTTTATTAATTTCACTTGAATGCACACACTTCATCGGTAATAGGTCTAATTTGATCATTTGATTTAGAGTTTATTGATTTGATTTCCTATTTTCTATTGAATTCATTTGATCATTCTCTATAATTTATTTATATACACATGAAAAAGTACAATAAAATGTTCTTAGAAGAAGAATAATAACTAGTACAAGAATAACTTAATATAAAACATGTTCTAACAAAATAACCAAGGTCTCTAGCAAGGAAACATGAGAAAATGGTCAAACAAAAATTGTAAATTGATGGATAAGAGAGTGAGATCATAGATTGATTAATAGGTGAAATTCTAAAGCAACGTCAATTTGATATAATTCCTCTTGATTTTAATAGACTCTTTTAGAAAATAGACACACCAAAACTAAAGAGAAAATATAGAATAATGTTTGCTATTAGGAGAGATGTAAGTAGTTTTAAGATTATGCAAGTTTCCAACCCTTTTGGTCTAGAAAGATAAAGGTAGGATGGTGCTTTTATTATTATTAAATATTCACCATTGACCTTGGACATTCCATTAGAAATTAAGAGATTAAGGAGTTACAAGCTAATGTGTAAGAAACTACAATAATAATGGAAAGAGAGAATATGAAGAAACAAGAACTAAAAGAACATGTGCCACATTTGCATGGATACATTAAGAAATTATTTTTCCTAGATCATACCATAGAGAAACTACCTTCCCATTTATTCATTTTGTCCCAAAATGATATGACTTCCCTAGAGAAGATGATGCATGAAATTAATGTGACAAATAATTTGGAAAGGAATTGATATTTGAAGGAGAAGGAAATAATTATTATAATATTGAGATATCAAGAATCAAGTAAATGGAAGAATAAATAAACTAAGTTGTAAAATAGTTGCAATGAATGCATGGAACATAATGAAATTGAGTTAATACAATTGCAAGTGGTAGATAAATTAGATGATAGTCTATTGTTAAAGGAAGACATTGTAAAAAATGAACAGATTGTCAAGTCAAGAAAAAGGATAGAAAAACTAAAAAAATAAAAAATAAACATGGTTAAATAATTACAAGGAAAGATGTAATTAATAAAAAATGGTTGAAGACCTAAGGTATGATAATTTAACCATCATTGATATGTTAACTAAATAGAATAATCATACAAAAAGTCTTGATGATGATGAGCCACTATTGAAGAAATTTAATGAATCCTTTGTTAATGCCTCAAATGATCCCATACACAAATTCAAGGGGGATTTATTAAATAAACTATTGGAGAAGAATATGGTAACTAAATAATATAACAAAAAAATTAGGAAGAAGAATGATGAATTGGCTAAAATATTAAGTGCATACAATATAGTAAATATAGATGGAAAATGTCCTAGGATATTAGTAGAGAAGGGATCAATAAGACTTTAATTACCTTTAGTGAGTACAAAATAAAGGATACCTTGGTAACCCCATGCATCATTGAGTATATTAATGAAGAATATTCTTAATGTTTATCATTGTATTTTTTGGTTCTTAAGGAATTTTGCAAGGATTTCAACATCAACCGATTATATTGGGTTTTTCTTCCAACTTACTCATCTCCATGTCATTAATTTTTTGAAGGTTCCTTATATTGAACAGTCTAGATAACTAAGAGGGGGGAGAATTAGTTATTATAAAATAATTTTCTTGACTTTAATTAATTTGGATCAAAACTTAAATCAATCAGATATTAATGAACATGAAAGCACAAAACAACACCATGCACAATGAACACCATAATTTATGTGGAAACCCAAGAATGGAAAAACCATAGAGAATAATAATTCTCAATTATAAAGCACCAGTTAAGGTAACACTAGTTAGGGTGATTTTTATAAAGGGTCACTACCAAATTTCTCACTGCATGATGGCTCATTGTCAGTTGGGCTCACTTCCCAACTATTATATCTAGAGATACAAAAAGGGCTCACTGCCAAAAGAGAAAGGCTCACTGCCTACAAAAAATGGCTCACTGCCAATAGAAGAATGATCAAAGGAAATCCACCACTGAAACAACTGTCACCAACAACACCAGATAGAATCTCACTATCTATTTCCTTTGATCATACACTTTCGCACACTTCACAATGTCTGGATATTCAAATTCAAATTTATCACACTTGCTTGCATCGAACAAAAACATCTTATACTTATACCATTCCAAGCCTTCATAATCTCTCAATTCGGCCAAACATAAATTCATAATTCCTAAGTGAACCAAGCACAATTTAAAATAGGTCACCACAAAAATATTCCCATGGTGGAGAGGAATAAAACATGGACCAAACATAGCTTCTTCACTCAAATCAACACACTACATGATATCTGGAACTAAAGAATAATATATACATGTTACAATACAAATCATGTGCCAAAGCACATTAACCAGTTATCAGACCAGTCTGGACTCAAAATAATGTATCTTATTGTGTTACAAGAGGAATGGTACTAGGAAAAATACAACCCAAAATAGATCTTTACAACACATCATTTGGAACCAGACCAATCTAGATCACCAAGGCACCAAAATAGAACTTTAGTCAAACAACCAAGATATGTTGACATCAATGAAAACCATTAATGACAACAAGCAATTAACATCATCTCAACACATTCCAACAATCTCCCCCTTTGTCATTGATGACAACATTCATCAATAACAAAGCAAACAACTTAATCTCAGCATCAAGGACCATCTTATCTTCTTTTCTTCTCCCCCTTTGACATCAAAGACAAAGGGAAAAACTCTCCTTGAAAAACTTACTTCGCTCTGCATATGAGGAAGCCACCAAACATCGATCCAGATAAAAATGATCATATAATACCCTGGACTAATGAACACCCTGGTTCATTTTATTGTAGACTAGGAGGGGGAAAAACCCCTAACTTCTACCTAAATCAAAAGTATCTTTGCTCAATGGTTTTGTGAAAATATCTAAAATCTACTCTTTTGTAGGTACATATTCAAGTTTTACTTCATTTTCCATCACCTTCTCTCCTAGGAAATGATATCTTATGGATCTTTGCTTCATTCTAGAGTGTTGTACCAGATTCTATGAAATGTTTATTGCATTGGTATTATCACATATAATTAAGATCGGTTCATCAAATGATATGCTAATTTCCTTCAGTATTTTTTTCATCCATAGTATCTAAGTGCAACATGAGGATGTTGCAATGTATTCAACTTCAACAATAGATAAAGATACAAAATATTGTTTCTTACTTGGCCAAGCAAACAACTGGGAGCCAAGGAAATAAGCTCCACCACTTGTGATTTTCTTGTTATCAACACATCCAACCCAATCAAAATCTATATAAGTTGTCAAAGTGAAATCTAAATCCTTTTGATACCATAATCCCATGTCTTTTGTACCCTTCAAGTATCTAAAGATTCTTTTTACTACAAAAACATGTGATTCCTTTGGTTCTTGTTGAAATCTAGCTGCTAAACAAATAACATACATAATGTTTGGTCTGGTAGTAGTCAAATATAACAATCCTCCAATCATTTTCCTATACATACTTGCATCAACTTTAGGTAAATCATTTTCTTTTTTCAACTTGCATCTAGTAACAATAGGTGTACAAACCGGTTTGGAGTTCTCCAACCCAAACTTCTTCAACAACTCTTTGGTATACTTGGACTGAGATATGAAGATTCCTTTGTTGTTCTAGTTTACTTGTAGTCCAAGGAAGAAATTCAACTCACCTATCATAGACATCTCAAATTCCTTTTGCATTTCATCTACAATTTTTTTTGTACATATCATCATTTCCTCCAAAAATTATGTCATCAACATATACCACAACAATCAACATTTGATTTGAGTGAGTTTTGTACTACAAATTACTATTAGCATATCCCTTTTGAAATCCTTGTCCAATTACGTACTTTTCTAATCTGCTATACCAGGATCTAGGTGCCTGCTTCAAACCATATAAAGCTTTCTTCAACCTACAAACAACATCCAGGTTACTTCCGGACTTGAATCCTTTTGGTTGCTCAATGTTGATGTAAGAAAAAGTGGTAATGGACTTACACACACTGATTCCAACTAAATTACAAACCACAATCACCTTTTGATGGGTTCTTTCCCTTTACAACCTTGCTTATTCACAATTAGGCCTCTAGACACACTTATCCAACTATATCTCCCTCTAAACCACTTATCAACTCCTGATGTTCATCATTTTAGGCACCCTTCAACTTGTCTTTCAACATATGTAACCCTCTAATAGGGTTGTTTTGGACTGGAATAACCCAATCTACTCCACAATGCTGCTCTATGGCCTAATTAGGCCTCTTTTCCAAAGTAAGGCTATCAAGAACTTCACAACAAGCCTTAGAACCTTTATGTACACTCTTGACTAGCCTCAAAACCAACAATTCTAACATTTGTTTCCACTGAACAATCCAATTTCTCACTACCCAACTCAATAACTAGTGGTTTCATGTCTAGAGAATCAATTTACGAATCATTATGCACATGTTAGACCACCATTCTCCATACCACCCTACCAAAAAAACACAGAAACACCTACCCTAACATCTAACATGCCCATTCCACCAGATTATTCAACTTACAGATATTTGTCATGTTCTCACTTATTTTTGAATGAAAACCTTCCTAAAAGGATTCAATTGAAAGCTAACATGGTCCTCTATCCTGTGATGTGAATTTTAAATGAGTTTCTGCCTATACGGGTTTGTAAAAATTCAATATATATACAAAAACACACAAAAAACTATGAAATAGAGCAATATGCTTTTATTTCCTTCCAAGCTTCCTCTAACCAACAACCTTGAATGATTTTTAGGCTTTTTAAACATCTTTCAACCATCTACTAATGGTTCACAACTAAAATTTGAAGTGGTGACTGTTCAACTTCTATCTTTTACATGATTTTTCAAAAAGTGCACAATATAAACATTAAAAAAATTATAAAATTATGACTCAAACAAGACCCTACACCCCTAGGAATTCTAAAACCATTACTTGCATCATGTTCATGGTCATTTATGACCTTCTTACATTATGAAAATTCCTTGAACCACATCTAGACTCCCTTTATAATGTAAAACAAGCCAAAATTGTGAAGGTGCCCTGCACCATACACCCGGGGAGGAAAAGATTTCATCCTCCTGATGAAATGAGGTCTTCAACAGTGACTCCATGTTGAGCAATGTCTTCTTCAGACATCCAAGTTGCATCTTCTTTAGGTAGTCCATGCCACTTGACCAAGTGTTCCTTATATACCTTCCTTATTGTTCACCTACTCGTTTACCTACAAAAACAAATTCCTTGAAGGGATATAGGTCAATCACATTAAAAATTGGTGAGATGGCAACTCCTTGTGGGAGTTCAATCTCATAAGCATTTTTTCCATACTTGTGGACCACCTTGTAGGGTCCTATTTTCTTCATCATAAAATTTGTATACTTTCCCTTAGGTAGTCTCTCCTTTCTTGGATGTTCCCACACTAGATCCCCCACTTTGAATTGGACATCCCTTCTCTTCAATTTTTCCTTCTCTTTATACTTGTTCACATTCTTCTAAAGTGTCTCTTTGACCTGCTTATGTATGTCATGCATAGCCACAACAAAATACTCTCCTTGAGTACTCCTTTTGTTTATTCCACTCAAGTACCTTAACTCACAAACAACCCTTGGATGCATTGCATAGACAACCTCAAATGGACTTATACCAATACTTCGATTGATTGAGTCATTATAGGCATACTTTGCCTATGGTAAGATCAGATCCCATGAATGATTGTGTTCCTTAGTTAAACATCTCAGTATACTTCCCAATGATCTATTAACAACCTTAGTTTTCCCATCAGTCTGAGGATGGTAGACAAAACTGAGGGTTAAGTTAGTTCCCAATTTTCTCCACAATGTTCTCCAAAAATGGCTAATGAACTTGGCATCTCTATCAGATACTATTGACAATGGAAGCCCATGTATTCTCACTATCTCCTTAAAAAACAAACTTGCAATATGGGAGGCATCATTAGTTGACTTGCATGCAATTAAGTGTTCCATCTTGCTAAAACTATTTACCACCACATATACACTATCATATCCTCTTGAAGTTCTTGGCAGACCCAAGACAAAATCCATACTTATTGCTTCCCATGGTCTGCTTGGTATGGGAAAAGGTTGATATATACCAGCATAGGAGCTTGTTCCTTTTTCTCTTTGGCATATAACACACCCTTCTACATACTTCTTCAGATCCAAATTCATCTAAGGCTAGTAATAAAATCTTCTGATCTAATCTAAAGTCTTATCACAACCAAAATTACCTCCTAGGCTTCCACTATGCTTCTCCCTAACCAAAGTCTCCCTCATGGAGCACCTAGGTATACATAATTGAGCCCCATTGAAGAGTAACCCATATTGCAATACATAATCCTCATACTCCTTATGAAATGATCCTTGGGACTGTTCACAAATATAAAATATATCATGGAAGTCTTCATCAGATTTGTACATACCTCTTAGTGAGTCTACACCCACACTTTGGAGTTGCATCTCTTGCACTAGCACTACCCTCCTACTCAAAGCATCTGCCACTTTATTGGCTTCTCCCTTCTTATGTTTTATGGTAAATGTGTAAGCCTATAGATATTCCACCCATTTCATGTGCCTATGGCTTAATTTCTCTTGACTGTTCAGAAAACTTAGTGCATGATTATCTATGAATACCACAAATTCTTTAGTTAACAGATAGTGCCTCCATTTTTTAAGTGCTTGCACCATAGCATACATTTCTAAGTCATATAATGAATATTTTTTCTTTTCCTCATTCAATTTTTCACTAAAGAATGCAATGGGTTTCCCCTCTTGACTTAATACTGCCCCTATGGCCAAGTTGCTAGCATCACATTCTATTGTAAATACCTTAGTAAAATTAAGTAGTGTAAGGATTGGTTGTTGTGCTACCTTTTTCTTGAGGTAATCAAAGCTTTGATCAACCTCCTTTGTCCACTAAAATATGCTTCTCTTCTCCCCTTTCATGGTGTCTATCATAGGTTCTACAGTGTGACTGAATCCTCTTATAAACTTCTGGTAGAAGCTTGCTAGACCACGAAAGCTTTTGACTTCCCCAACTTTTGTAGGTGTAGGCCAGTTGAGAATGGCCTCAACTTTCTTTGGATCCATCTTCAAGTTTCCTCTTGAGATCACAAAACCCAAGTACACAAGTTCTTGCTTCATCCATTCACATTTCTTGAGGTTAATCATGAGCTTTTCTTCATGTAGCTTCCCCAAAACTTTGTCCAAGTGGTTCAAATGGTCCTCTTTTGTCTTGATAAATACCAAGATATCATCTAAATACACCACTACAATTTTCTTAATGAAATCCTTTAGAGCCTCATTCATGAGTCTCATGAATGTGCTAGGAGCATTAGATAGCCCAAAGGGAATCACCAACCATTCATAAAGTCCCTCATTAGTCTTGAAAGTTGTCTTCCACTCATCTCTCTCTCTGATCCTTATCTAGTGGTAACCACTTTTTAAGTCTATTTTGGAAAAGTAGTTTGCCCCTGCCAAACTATCCATGAGATCTTCCATCCGGGGTATAGGAAACCTATACCTAATGGTTATCTTGTTAATAGCTCTTGAATATATGCAAAGTATCCATTCACCATCCTTTTTAGGTGCCAAAACAGTTGGCACAACACATGGATTGAGGCTCTTTCTTACCAAACCTTTGTCTAGTAGCTCTTGCACCTATTTTTTGATTTCCTCATTTTGTTAAGATGTCATTTTATATGTTGCCTTATTGGGAAGGCTTGCACCAGGGATTAGGTCAATATGATGACTTACATCATGTATTGGAGGCAATGAACTTGTCAGTTCCTTCACCACAATGTTCTCATATCTGTCAAGTAAGGTCTGAACCTCCTTTGAAACTTATTCTTTGTATTTTTTTGCTACATCAGTGATTGTCTTTCCAAAAATAGAAAAACCAACCTTCTCTTCCTCCAAATCCTTTAGTAACACCTTCTCCTTCACAACCATTACACTAGTTCCTTCATGGGATATATTCTCATCTTCTTGTAGAGGTTCTAATCTGATCGACACATCATCTTTTTCAATTTTATATTCATTCTTGAAGCCATCATGTTGTGCCTTCCAGTCATATTGTCAAGGCCTACCAAGGAGTAGGTGGCACACATCCATGGGCATAATATCACAGAGTGTTCTATCTTTATAACGCCCTATTGAGAATTTTGCATAAGCCTACTCATTGAAAAGAACCTATTACCCCTTATTTAACTAAGAAATTTTGTATGGATTAGAGTGGGGTATTATTTTCAATTTGAGTTTCTCTACCATTTCTACAAATACTATGTTGTCTATGGAGTTAGAATCAATTATGACCTTACATACCTTTCCTTGGACCTTGCAGGTTGTCCTAAACAAAGCTTTCCTTTGAGGTGGCTCCTTTGAAGTTGGCACTTTAATCAATGTCCTCCTAATCATCAAAGACTCCCCTAATTTTGGTTTGGCATGGAGAGTTGAAGGACCTACACATGAGCCCACACTTTTTGCCTCTTCTTCTTCATGAACAAGCTGAGTTCTTCTTTCTCCACTTTGATAGCTTGTGCCTTGCTTATTTGGACACTTCCATGCAAGGTGTCTATATTGATTACAATCAAAACACTTTCCTAAGAAATCATTAGATCCTCTTGTTGATCCATTGAATCTGCCCCTACCTCCTGGCCTTCTTCCTATAAAATTTTCTCGTGTTTCTCCACTTGACTCTTGAGTAGTGCCTTGTTCATTTGGTGTCTTTTGAAAACCTCTTCCTCTAGGGTTACCTCTACCCCTGCAACTCTTACTTCTAACCCTAGATTTTTTTTCTAACCTCTTCTTTATCTTCTCCTCAACCTTTATATCCATTTGGAAACACTCCTCTATTGACCTAGGAGTGATTAAACTGATTTCTTCTTGAATTGCAGCCCTTAATCCATTCAAATATCTTGCCAATTTTTCTTTCTCATTCTCCATGTTCCCTAACCTTATGGCCAATTTATGAAATTCTTCAATATAAGCGGCTACATCCATCTCTTTTTGTTTCAAAATTTGCAGCCTTCTATAAATTTGCATTTCATAATCAATAGGTAAGAATTGGCTCTTTATCTTCAGCACCATCTGGTCCAAGAAGTAATCTTGGGCTTGAACTTCTTTACCCTCTCTTCTTAAATGTAGTTCCACTAGTTTAAAGCTAATCCCTTTAGTTTTTTCTTAGAAAATTTAACTTTCTTGTCTTCAGGTATCTCCTTATACTCAAAATAATTATCTAGAGGATCAATCCATTCTATGACTTCTTATGCATCCATCTTTCCCCCATACATTGCAATTTCTATCTTCACCTCATGGGCCTCACCTTTTTCAGCCTTAAGCACTTGCAAGAACTTCCTCTCTTCAAGCCCCAACTCTTCTTGGGGTTTTTCTTGAGGGTTTTCCTCTTCACCCTCATCTTTAGGGTCACTCACCTTAATAGTACCCTCATCTTTCTTATCCTTCTTCGCTAGTGCTTCCATTCTTTCTCTCAGGGCTCTAATCTCCTTAGAAAATACTATGCTACCCATATTTGGAGGCATTTTGTATGGCTCTTTGCACCTTTTCTCTTAAAAACTCTAAATTCCTTTATCAATGGATCTTGAGCCTAAGCTTTGATACCACATAATGTAAGACAAAGTGGTAATGGACTCACACAAACACTGATTCCAATTGAATTACAGACCACAATCACCTTTTGATGGGTTCTTTCCCTTTACAACTTTGGCTATTCACAATTAGGCCTTTGGACACACTTATCCAACTATATCTCCCTCTAAACCACTTATCAACTCTAGATGTTCATCATTTTAGGGACCCTTCAACTTGTCTTTCAACATATCAAACCCACTGATAGGGTTTCTTTGTACTGACATAACCCAATCGGCTCCATAACACTACTCTATGGCCTAATTAGGCCTCTTTTCCAAAGGAAGGCTATCAAGAACTTCACCACAGACCTTAGAACCTTTATGCCCACTCTTGACTAGTCTCAAAACCAACAATTCTAACATTTTTTTCCACTAAACAATCCAATTTCTTACTACCCCACTCAATAACTAGTGGTTTCATGTCTAGAGAATCAATTTACTAGTCATTATGCATGTGCTAGGCCACCTCCATACTACCCTACCAAACAAACACAAAAAAACCTACCCTAACATCTAACAGGCCCATTCCACTAGATTATTCAACTACAGTATGGTGGAATGGCCTTCAAAACTTCATTTTCTATCAAACCCCAAGAAACCCTAACCAATTAGCAACTTACAAAGATTTGTTTTGTTCTCACTTATTTCTTAATGAAAACCTTCCTAAAAGGATTCAAATGAAAGCTAACATGATCCTCTATCTTGTGATGTGAATTTTACATGAGTTACTACCTATATGGGTTCATACAGATTCAATATATATACTATGACATAGAGAAAACTATGAAACAAAGCAATATGATTTTATTTCCTTACAAAACTCCTCTAACCAATAGCCTCGAATGATTTTTAGGCCTTTTAAACATATTTCAACCATTTACTAATGGTTCACAACTGAAATTTGAAGTGGTGACCATTCAACTTTTGTCTTCCACATGATTTTTCAAAAAGTGCACAATATAAACATTAACAAAATTACAAAATTATGACTCAAACAAGACCCTACACCACTAGGACTTCAAAAACCACCACTTACATCATCTTCATGGCCATTTATGGCATTATTGCATTATGAAAATGCCTTGAACCACATCTAGACTCCCTTTATAATGCAAAACAAGCCAAAATTGTGAAGGTGCCCTACACCAAATGTAAACTTCTTCCTTCAGTTATCCATTCAAGAATGTAGATTTTACATCCATTTCTTAGACTTTGAAATCCTTAAAAGCTACAAAAACCAAAAATATCTAAATCGATTCCATCCAAGCAATAGGGGCATAGGTCTCATCAAAGTCAATACCTTCATTCTAAGTGTAACATTTGTAGACCAATCTTGCCTTGTTTCTCATTATCTTTCCATTTTCATCCAGCTTGTTTAGAAACACCCACTTAGTTGCAATTACATTTTTGTCTATCGGTTTGGGCACAAGTTCCCAAGTCTAATTTTTCTCTATTTGATCAAGCTCTTCCTTCATTGTCTTCACCCAATTCTAATCATTACATGCTTCTTCCACAATTTTTCGCTCAATTTCTGAGATTAGACACAATAATACTTGCTCTTGAGCTACTTTACTTCTTGTTGTGATTCCCTTATTCTTATCTCCAATCATCTAGTTTTTTGAGTCATTTTTCTACATATACCTTGAAGTTTTAGTTATAGTTGTTAGAGCCTCCTTTGTTTCTTCTTCTTCTTCTTCTTCTTCTTCTTCTTCTTCTTCTTCTTCTTTCCTATTGTTCTCTCCTTTTTCATCCAAGTCATCTGATTCATATTCAATGTGACTTTGAGGATTTCTTTGAACATCTTCATCTACTTTCACATTCATAATTTCAACAATCTTGTTTAGTCTCTTGTTGTAACACCGATACGCTTTTCTTTTTGTAGAGTAACCCAAAAATATGCCTTCATCAGCCATATTGTCAAATTATCCAAGATTTTCCTCATCTCTTCAGATGTAGCATTTGCTTCCAAAATTTTAAATTACTTTACTGTGGGAGCTCTTCCATGCCATAGCTCATATGATGTCTTTCCATACTTCCTCTGGAACAGTATTTTGTTAAGAGTGTATATTGCTATGTGTATCACTTCTCTTTAGTAGATCTATGGTAGACTTGCTTCCATGATCATTATTCTAGCTACTTCTTGAACTATTCAGATCATTTTTTCTACTACACCATTCTGTTGAGGTGTTCTAGGGGTAGATAGTTGTCTTTCAATGCCATGTTTTTCATGGCATTTATTGAGTTCAACAGAAGTAAATTCTCCTCCTCCATCAGATTTTAAACACTTGATTTTTCTGTCAACTTCATTCTCTACTTTTTCCTTGAAAAATTTGAACTTTTCCAACACCTCTGATTTTTCTCTCAAAAATGTAACCCAAGTAAATTTGGAATAATTATCTATTAAAATAATGAAATACCTCTCACCTTGTAAGCTTTTTATTCTAGTTGGCCCACATAGGTCAGTGTGCATGAGGTCCAACAATCCAATAGATTATTCTTCTTTTCTTCGGAATGTTTCTCTAGTCTACTTTCCTTCTTGAAATCATTTGCAGATAGAATTGTTTGGTTTGGTCAGTCTTGGAAAACATCTAACTTCTCTTGAAATTATCCTTACCAAATTGTTGAAATTGATGTGACACATCCTCTAGTGCCAAATCCAACTATCATTGGACTAAGATACTAAGCATCTTTTTGTAGCTCCTTCCACTTGATACATATTCCCACTTGTTCTTTTTCCAACTATAATAATACTTTTGAATCTCTTCTGGATCTCACAACCATCATCCTGAAACAACGCGTTATAGCCATTTTCACACATCTATCCAACTCTTAGAATATTATGATATAATACCTTCACATAGTTGACATTGTTAGTGTTATGTTTTCTATCAAAGGTAATAGAACCAATTCCAACAATCCATGTTGTTTTATCATCACCAAATCTAACATAATATCCATCATAGTTCTCAAGATCCACAAACTTACTTTTGTCACCAGTCATATGATTTGAACATCCACTATCAATCAGCCATTCATCTATATTTCTTTTAACAAAGAATGAAGCTTTGGTGCTATCATTAGATTTCAGAAAGATATTAGAGATATCATATCTAGGTTCTTCCTTTTCCACCAAAAATAGGTAGTCCTCATGATTGATTCATCATTTTAGATTTCATCATTCTCATTGACATAGTAGGCCTTCTTATTGATCTTCTTAAACTTTTCTCTTAATCCTTTTTCTGAACACCTACTTGCTAAATTACCAATCTTTCCACATCTAGAGCATTTAAGAGGTAACATACCTTTGTACTTTCTGGTACCTTTATTCAATTTCCTTGTGAATTTTTCTTCAAACTCTTTTGAACTTTCATCATTTGGATCCTCTTCTATTTTTGTGGCTTTGAAGGTTGTTTCAAATTTCTCCTTTTCTTTTCCAAATTTCCTCATCTCAAATGTGGTTAAAGTGCCAAATAGTTGCTCTTTGGTGAATTTCTTCGGATCATAAACTTAGCTGAGATCTTATCACTATAACTATCCAGTAAGGTCATCGAAATCTTCTCTATTACATCATCATCTATTAGAGTACTTCCTTGATTTTTGACTTCATTTACTACACTATCAACCTTTTGAAAGTAGCTTGCTATGTCCTCACCTACTTCCATCCTCAAGTTCTCATATCTATGCTTAGTTGTCAACTTCTTTGATAATTTGACTCTATCATTTCCTTCATAGATTTCTTTCAACTTTTCCCAAACTTCATAAGCAGCGCCTAATAAAATAATTTTTCTTAACTCAGTCTTAGACAAACCACTAAAGATTGCATACCTTTCCTTTTCATTCTCTTCATAGGTTGAAATCTCATCTGTAGTAGAAACACCTTTCGATGGTTCAACATATTTTGTCTCAACATCTTTCCAATTCTTGTAGCCTAGAGAAATTAGGTAACCTCTCATCTGCACTTTCTAGAAACTATAGTTGAATCCATCAAATACAAGAATTGTTAGTTTGTGTGCCATCAGATCTACCCCAAGTAGTTAAGCTCTTCTTTGAGGAACCAAAGATCTAATACCAATTGTTGAAGAATTTGGATAAATATGAGGAGGGTGAATCATTTATTATAAAAAAAAAATCTTTACTTTAATTAATCTGGATCAAAGCTTAAATCAATTAGATATTAATCAACATGAAAGTAAAAAACAACACAATGCACAAATGAACACTAGAATTGATGTGGAAACCCAAGAAGGGAAAAACCATGGAGAATAATAATTCTCAATTATAAAGCACCAATTAAGGTGACATTAGTTAAGGTGATTTTTACAAAGGCTCACTGCCAAATTTCTCACTGTGGGGTGGCTCACTGCAGATTGGGCTCACTGTCTGGCTAGAATAGCCAAAGATACAAAAAGGGCTCACTGCCAAAAGAGAAAGGCTCACTTCCTACTAAAAAAAACTCACTACTAATAGAAGAATGATGAAAAGAAATCCACCACTAAAATAACTGTCACCAACAACACCAAATAAAATCTCACTGTCTACTGCCTTTGATCATATACTTTTGCACAGTTCACAATGTTTGGATATTCAGATTCACATTCATCGCACTTTCTTGCATCAAACAAAAACATATTATACTTATACCATTTCAATCCTTCATAATCTCTCAAGTTGGCTAAACATAAATTCATAATTCCTAAGTCGGCCAAGCACAATTTGAAATAGGTCACCACAAAAACATTCCTATAGTAGAGAATAATGAAACATGAAACAAACATAGCTTATTCACTCAAATCAACATGCTACATGATATCCAGAACCAAAGAATAAGATATACATGTTATAATGCAAATCATGTGCCAGAGCACATTAACCAACTGCCAAATCAGTTTGAACCCAAAAGAATGTATCTTATTATGTTACAAGAGGAATGGGACCAAGACAAATACAACCCAAAATAGATCTTTACAACACATCATCTGGAACCAAGACAATCTGGACCACCAAGGCATCAAAATAGAAATCGGTCAAACAACCAAGATATGTTAACATCAATGAAAAGAACTAATGACAACAACCAATTAGCATCATCTCAACACATTCCAACACCTTAGTGTATTTTAATTGAAAAAATAGATTACCATGTGAAATATAAAAATGATATGGTACAATTACATATCAAAGTGTTTTCTAGAGATATTATGTCTTGAATTTTACCATCCATCACTATTCCTAAGGATTAGACCACATAGGGTCTCCAAAAAAATTATGTTCAATAGTATATAAATTCTCCATATAAGGCCACAACAACTATAATACCTATTGTTCAAGCCATGTAAGGCCATAAAGCCAAAATAGTAGAGGCTAGGCCATGCAAGGCCATCATTGGAAAAGTACATTGAGAATACTATGCTGCACAAAATGATGAATCATAAATATATTCAATCAACTAATTAAAATCATTAAAAAATCCAACTTTCACTATACACATCTAGATTATTTTATCCTATTGTTGGATATGTCTTTGAAATTTCTTCATTTGACCTTACCCCCTTTGGAGAAAATCCATCTTCTTGGTTAACCAACCTATTATGTAGTCCAAGATCCTTTTCTAGATTCTCCAATGAATACTTTTTATTGTATCTTTTTTGAAATTCTAGGTAGCTTTTCAAGAATGGATCATTATCTTTTCTATCGACAGGCCAATGCCTTGTGTATCTAACCTCATATTTATTGATTTTAACCTATAAAGTTTCTACAATATTACAGAACTTATCCCTGGAAATATCTATGGTAATGATAACCTACACATAAAAGAAATTATATATGAGTCTTCAAGAAGACTCAATAAGTACCCTCCTTTTGTCTTGGAATCAATATCAATTCCTATCCTTCCACAAAACCATAAAATTTCAATGGATAGAACAATTTAGAACAAGTTAAATGGTCTACTTAAATCATTCAAAAAACAAAAAAAATATTTCCACTTTAGACTATCCTTATCCCTCCATCCCCATGGATGGGGGAAAAATTCTAGACTTATTTAGCATTAAAAATAGTCAGAAAAGATAGTGTAATGCTTTCATGAGTCCTACATATAGAACAAAGGCTTAAACTATAATAGGAAATAGAGTAGGGTAATTTCTGCAATGCAAACAACCATTTGAATTTTTTTTTTAGGTTCTAAAATATTAGACCAAAGGTATTAAAAAAAAAATCCATTTATTAGCAAAGAAATCAAGATTCTAGTAGTTATTTAGGTGCTTGGTAATATCCAAGGCTTTATCCATAGAGACATAAATCGATTAGGGCTTAACTTTATGTAGTTCAATACCATCACACCATTTACATTTATCAATCATATTACTATTTCTATCAAAATGGATAGAAAAATGGAAAATCTTGCATGTTTCCATTAGGATAGAATATGTTCTCCATTAAGAAGAAGGTAGATCAAATTATGTACTAAGGGAATCCCAAGACTTCAGTTGGTTATTTAATAACATATAATTGAATCACTTTACTCCTTTCATGCACCAATACTTGGTAGAGTACCCTTGCAACATGGCAAGGGTCTTATCTTTATTAAATAGGTTCCATCATATTGGTCTTGACAGGCATATTTTGTTTCTACTCTTATCCAAAAATCCACAATTTTTAACTAAAATTTTCACTTGCTCTCAAGCTTTCCATAATATTTCAAACACATTGGAACTAGTAGGGGAAACAAGGAATTTTCCAAACATTAAGTCATAAAGGGTATGATTCTTCCATGATTTATCCTTGGCACTGCCAATTAAATTGTTTCTCAATAAAATATTCCATGGTTCATTCCTTTTCAAGGAATTGAGAATCCATTTTATAGCCAAGGAAACTCCATGATTTTTCAAGTCTTTTAACTCTAAGCCTCCTTCAACCTTAAATAAACAATACCATTCCCATTTTACTACATGTTTCTATTTTTACCTTTACCATCAAATCAAAGAAATTTTCTATTTTCTTTACAATTTTATTCATTTGGTAGCTACAAAATATCCAACCAAAATAATAGTACAAGATATAAGAAGAATTGGTCTTCTGACACACCAAAATCCTTCCAGCTAGGGAAAAATATTGTTTATTCCATCTACCTATTTTTTTTATTATCAATTTTCTCTTTTATCCAATTCCACATGTCCTTCAAACATGGATTCACAACAAAGAGGATACCAAGGTACCTAACCTTCTTATTAGGACCTCCCCATTGAAAATCATGTTTAGAAAACCACTTAGAGGGGTTTTTTTCTCAACCCAACATTATGAAATTCATTGTGGATAGATTTACACCAAAATATTTACAAAAAGGGCTAAGTTTCTACATTAAATTATCAAAATTATCTTCTTCAAGATTAGCAAAAAGGGTAGTGTCATCAACAAACTAAATTTTTCGAAGGCCATATTTATTAGGGAAGAATATTCCTTTAACATTGTGTTTCAAGGTTGATTATCTTATGAGGTAATAAATGACATCAAATGCAATAAAAAATAGAGCATGGGAAAGAGGACAACCTAGCCTTATAGACCTCTATAATAAGAATTTTTCAAATAGAGATCCTTTTACATCCACATAAGCAACATCTCTCAAAAAGGTATTGACCATCTAAAAAAGAATTTTAGTAACCCAAAGGCTTCAAGACTTATCAAAAGGAAGGGCCATATAACCCTATCATATACATTTTAAAAATCAAGTAGGATCATACCAATATTCTAACTAGACAATCTCACCCATTCCATAGCCTCCCTACTAGTAAGGAGTTTATCTAAGGTATATCTACCTTTTATGAACCCTATTTGAGTGCTACTAATAAAATAATGAAGCATGTTAACCAACTTCAAGGCCAATTTTTTTGCATGTATCTTATGAGATATATTGTGTAACATGTTGGGCCTCTAATTCTTCACCAATGATTTATCACCATCCTTAAGTAGCAATTTAATTATTCCTTTATTAATACTACTACCTAATGAGCCTTTGGATATAGCCTTAGTATAAACCTATAACAAATCCTCATTTATCACTACTTAGTTCTTAAATAGCCTTTACAACTTCCTCCTTTGAAATATTCTTTGCCAATAGTTTTGAGATTTCCTTGGAGATTTTTCCTTGTATTATACTTCTACAAAAGTTCCTAGAATTTTCCCTTCTTTATTATCCCCTTCATATCTAAACAATCCATTATAGAAGCAGTAATTTTTTTTTTTAACATCCTCAAGATCACACAATAGAGTGTTATCAACACACATCCTTCTAACTTTTTCTTTTAGAGTTTTCTCTTTGAAAAATATTAAAAAGAAACTAGACCTCTTATCACCATTACAAAAATAATTCATTTTAGCTCTTACCCATAGGACCTAGGTTATCTTGGTTTGAAAAATCCTCAAGTAGTTTCTAAAAGAGATTAAATCCTCATTCAATCCCATATTGTTAGGGTCATTTCACATCTCACATTCCAAGGTGAATAATTTTTCTTAAAGATAATTTTCACTCTTCTGCTATCCATGGACCTCTTCTTTCCAATAGTCTGAAGAATAACAATCCAATTTTTTACATTAGTATTCCATCTATCAATAAGTGACTTTTCTTTTAGCATCCATCTATTAATTTCTCTGAGAGTGAAAATGACCTCATTACAGTCCTCATACTTAAGAATGATGGTATTTATAAGGATATTTTCTAATTTCTAATTTCTTTGGGCCTCTAATTAGATACAAGGATCTTAACATTGATAGGATAATGGTTAGACAAAGAGAAATTATATACTTTGAACCACCTATCAACATTAGTTTGGTTAAAACTTGAAGTCTCTATTAGCATAGAACCTATTAGTTCTAGAGTATATTCTCTTATTCCCTTTCTGAGAATTACACCAAGTAAACCATATGATCTTATTTTATTTTTTCAAACCTTCAAGAGGTGTAAAGAGATTAAGTTTATTCTTCATCTTGTACCAATTTTTTTTCATTTCATTTCCCTTACATGTTAGTACATCCACTTTTTTCTTCACTATTCTCAATCATTTTAAAATCACCACTCACAATCTTTGGGATGTTCTAAAGGCCATACATCAATTTCCAAATTTCAATTCTATCTTTGTATTCATTGGGCACATAGACTGAGCATAAACAAAATCTCCTATTTTCATTTTCAATAATAATCCACACTTCCCTATTGCATGGAGAGACTCTAGAGACAACCACAAATTGAACCCAATTGTTAGAAAAAAAATTAAAACCCCTACCCTTGCCATGATTAGTACAATAGTGGGTAGCATCTTTGCATATAAGATTAAGGTTTTTTTCAAGAGAGAAGGAAATACATTTTACCTCTTGCAAAAATAAATCTTTATTCTTATTAAGGTTCAAGTATCCCCTAACTATATATTTCCTATCAAGGGATTCCAGTCCCCTAATATTCAAACTAGCATAGTTTAGGATCATTTGTTAGTTGTCATTTTTAGAAACTTATAAATCTAGAAAGGAATATGCTAAATCTAAAATTCAAAGATTTTGATTCCAAATAATTCTCTACCATGATGACTATAAATATGTTGGTTATGAAAGATTATGCTAATATTATGAATTTTAACTAGTTTGATTTTAATATGTAATTTAATCCATTGATTTTTGTAACTACCTATTGGCACCTTATGTTTATAAAATGGGTATAGTTATTTATTTGAAGGGGATTGGAATTTTTTTATATTTGTTGAGCAATAAGTTAAAGAATCATCAACTATTATTTACTTCATGGTCTCTGTTGACATGGCCATTGCACACACACATCAATAGGTAGATAAAATTCTCATAGAGTACCACGAGAACCTACCTTTCTTGAAAGACTCCACTGGGAAACCTAAAACTAAGGAAAACTCAGCTTGATCCCAAGCCTCGATTATTTCAGGTCTTGACGTACTAGGTTCTCTCAAGGTTGTAATTTTTCTGTTAAAATGAGGGGTATAAATTTGTTAGGAATTGGCTGGTATTCGAAAGATAGAGACATAATCTAAGTATGGTCATTCAAATGTTACTTGATAACTTCATGAAATCAAAGAATTTACAATAATATTTCATTAAACTCAAATCACTTGCATACATTCAAGTAGATTTAGCATTAATCACTCAACAACTTCATGGAATCAAAAGATTTATAATAAAATTCCATGTATTTATCAATTTTTTTGAACATTTTTAGGAAATATAAAATGTCTACTCTAAAATAAATCATAAAAAATTACTAAAATGTAAAATTTATCCTAGGTATTATCCATCCATGACTAAAGAAATAACTAAATAAAAAGAAAACCATTCTATACTTCACCAGATTTCTTCATAGCTAGGCATAAAATGATGCAAGAGTTTAAATAAATGGGGATAATTAGCCACCGAATAGTATCAGATGTACCCTTAAATGATGCATCACATAGTCTTGTCTGATAAGAACAAACAGTTAGCTACATAAGATTCCATATCAATAAATAGCTCTGAATTTGGATTTGATATTAGTTAACTTCCAATGAAACATACAATTTTTTAATCTGGAATGGAATAGAAAATAGGAAAAAGAATTAAACTTGCAAAAAATTTAATTCTCTAGAATCCACAAATTTTGAACTTAGCTAAAATAATAGATCTCTTAATTGTTTATAAGAACAAGACACTTAGGAAATTCAATCAAAGCATGAGAGGGAATCCAAGGGACAAATCACAGTAAAGAACGTGGCATGTGATAGTTGGCAAGAGAAACTTCTGAATAAGTCAACAGACTTTGACCTTCTTCAACACTTAAACTTTTTGACTTGTATCTTTAAAACTCAATCAAGAAATCAAACTGGATTGAGTAGATTTGTCAAACAAAATGTAGGAACTTCCTTTGCTGGATATTTAGAGTGATCGGGTGGAACTAGTTGTTCAAATCCACCAACACTTATGTTCCTACATTCAGATTCAGACTTCAAGGAAAAAACACCCAGAAGTATATACCCCCAGAGCTAGGAACCCTCCTTCATTACATGCGTAATACCTAGGTTCCTGATCTCTCGATTACCAAAGTTTCTTCTCAATATGATTTGTTCTTGCATGAGATTTTAGAGTGTGCCACCAAACCAGATAACATCATTGAATTTTCTCCCAATCCAAATTTTCTTGACCACCCATACCAAAACATTGTCCAAAAACATATTTCTCCTTTTAGGTGTTTAAGAAACATGAAACAAAAAAATTTAACACTTCAAAACTGATGCCCCATTTACCCAGGTACCTGGCTCCCAACATATTTTAGCTTTACTGGAATAAAACTCCACTTGGCTCCTGACTACCACAAGAGCTTTTTGTTGAGATTATGGATGCATAAGGTCCTTGAAGCTGTAGTCTTCAATGGAGGACCTTTTCTAGGAAAGATAATCAACCACATAGAAAGTGTTGCAACTAGGCATGCATAATAGAGATTCTATATTGATGACATGATATGATTGATATGTTACAAATGAACAAGTTGCTTGACTACATAGGAAAGAAAGAAAACCTAAGATGCATGAGATGTTGCCATGTGTCATGATCTAACAACATGTGACAACATGTGAACCCTATCTAGGAAATTATTAAATGTTGAGATAAGTTCTAGAAGGAATCTTATCCCTACAAACAAGGAAGGGGGAAATACCACATTATTAAATGATTTATTAAAAACTAACCTAGGACTAAATGATGCATGACCTAAGTTAAATTATGCTAGTGTAATAAATAATTAATTACACCAACACCCCCCATAAGTTCAAATTAGGGAGGAAAATGCAATGATTATGCAAGATAATGAGATGATGGGTCCCGGCTGCGAAGCCATGTTAGGTACCCATGTACATGAAAAGATGCAGAAAATCTCTCACAACCAGAGAAAAGGGGAAAACCTAGTGGGAACAAAACCCCTCTCAAAAAAGGAGATGAAAATGCAAAAAATGTGAGATAGGATGAGAAGGATGGAGGAATCCCAAATAACCCCCCAAGTACACCATATGTCACATGGATACAATACAATAGATCCTCCATAGGAGGGAAAGAGAGAGACTATATATCCCCCCCAAAAGATGTGATCACCTATAAAGATGGTAAGTGTCTAAAGACAAAACATGATCCAATGTCGACAAATGACTTGTCTCCCTTTCAGAAGAAACAAAACCAACTGCAAGTGTAGGGATGCTTCCCATTCTAGATAGGAATTGAAGGAAGGAAGGATGAAATTGGATGATGGTGTCTCTGAACTTTTCTAAAATGTCTCCTTTCCTGAAGATGAAGATGCCACAATTAATGAAGAAGGTGTCAAATCAAGATGATGCAAAAACTAATGCTGAACAATATCCAAAGATGATGATGTGATGGATATGATGGAGAATTGATAGCCCCCCCTAAATGAAGTTTCTTCAAAACCACTGAAAGAAGTGTGAAGCCAATCCAATGATAGATGCTAAAGAAACCTCAAATCCTGAATGGAATGACAAGGAAGAAGTCTCAAAGATGAAATCTATGAAGAGAAACCAAGTGCCTCCAAGATAGTCTCTAGATTTCCAATCAATGTTGAGATAAAGGGATAAGGAGACTCAAGAGAACTCTCCAAAGTGTGATCTGAATAGAGGAGTGATATCCCCTCGAGTATGTCCTCCAAACCTGTAGAAGTACCCAAGTTAGTGATACCTGAAATGAAGCCATCCTGTGATGCCAAGTCTAAAAAATTGAAGTTTTCATGATGAGTGATGATGATGGAAGCCTCAATCAATGAATCTAGACAAGGAATCACTAAATGTGAAGGGATACCAACTATCTCTAATGGAGAAGAAGCACCTGAAGGAACCTTGTCAACCTCTTCAGAAGATTCAAGGAAATCAACTTCCTGCACAACAATATCATCATGGGGAACTTGATTTGAAGAATGACATTTTGAATCATGACCATCAGGGAATGGTGGAGTATCTAAATCTCCATAGATCTCCCAAATATTATCTCAAAGGATATGAGGATAATCACAATGATCAATAGTACTCAAAACATCATAATCAACTTGCATAGCAATGATCTCCAAAATAGTGTATTGACTGCAACTCCAAGCAAGTTCATGAATACCTTCACTCAGATGAGGAACTATACCAAATAAATGTGGCAAAAAATCAAGTGATTGGAGATGGCGGTTGATCCCATCTCGCCATTGCTTATAGTTTCCCTTGTGCAACATAGTCAAAGGAGTATATGCAAAACCCATAATGAACTTTCTCTAAAACCACAAAGAAACTAACCTTCAACATCAAATAGATACTTCCAAATATGATGTGCAATTGAAGTGATGCTACCTGGATCAAAGAAAACTTTTCCCAAGCTTTAGAATAACCAGGTTATTGATCAAATGCACCAAATTGAAAAAAATCTCATGCAAGAGTACCTGGAGCTGAAAAATATCAAGGGGTCTAGATTGATGAAAAAAATCTCTAAATCACCTTCTTGATGCCACTGGAATCACTAAAAACCAACAATCTGATGCGAAGATATGAGCCTCTGAGTCCAGGTTAGGGTTTTTTCTTCAGTTGGCTGTAGAATTTTCTATGAGAAAAATTTCACATAATTGATGTCACCATTGGAAAGTACTCAGAATTACCTTTCTGACGGTATCTCGTTTGCTGAATTTTGATACCCTAGGTGAAAGTTATGATAAAATGAAAAAAATGCCTATATGTGGCACTTCACAGGCTAACGAGGTGCAAAAAATAAGCACCCAGGCTTAAAAAAATTGGCCCTCGGTCAATGATATGATTGGGGGTTGAGCACTGGAAAAAAAAAAAGGAGCCACCGAGCAAAGTGGCAGCGGGGCAGCTGTCGGGTGGCGTCCGGGGTGGCTCTGCTAGATGGAGCGGAGATTTGGCGGAGGCACCTAGTCTTTGATATGACCATTGGCAAGAGGATTGAGGGATCGGTTGGTAGTTTGATGCTAGCGTAGGTAGCAATGACCGCTGATAATACTTCAATGGTCCTTAGAGTGTTGGCGAGAGCCAAGAAACAAGCAACCGGCGAAAGCAGTCGTACCCAACGACAAGGATGGCGTACTGATGGGACAACCGTTGGTACCTCCTGTGAACAATAAATATAGCTGACCAAAACCTTTTTGCAGACTGCAAAATGATTAAAGAAAAAAAAGGGCAACAAGGATAATTTATGATTTTTTAATATTGCAACTATTGCAATTAAAAAACCAAAAAGCTAGGCCAACAATAAAAAATCAAACCCGATTTATTTTTAATTTGCATAGAATAGAATGTCGACCAAATATATAATGTCGATGGAAGATTTTTTAAATCAAACCCCAAAATTTTAATGTATGATGCTGACAATGAAATTTTATATGTCGATGGAGATAAACCCTATGCCAAAAAAAAAAAAAACTATGTTGACTAATGATTAATAATGGCAGTTGGTCTAGGGTTGGGGCCCTAGCTCAGTTCGATAAATCTTTCCTGTTGCAGGAGGTTGGTCACAAGGTCTAGTCTCCCCCACCCCCGTGGTACTGGAGGGCGTGTCGCACCAGCACCACCGGTCACATTAAAAAGTTTACCAGGCACACTACAGTTTATATGGGGTCATGCTACCCAATTCCTGTAGTCTAAAAAAATAAAATAAAAAATAATGGCAGTTGGTCTGATTATTTTCTTGCAACTATTGAAAACAAAAAAAAATATTTTTTCCAAACAAATAGATAAAAGCCGAATTCTTTTTTTGAAATGAAAAAGTGCCCACTGCTAAAAAAAATTTCCTTAGAGGACAACTAACCAGGATAATTTTTTGCTATAAATTGTACGAATAGTATGATTGATTTTGCAAACACAAAAATACCTCTGATGGCTCCCGGGTTGATGTATCCGATTTTGATGAATGGGAAGGCGATCCTAGGGTTTCAAGGCCTTTTGAAGACAATGGTGAGCTCGGATATGACTCTATCTACTTTAGAAATCAGCTTGGTCCCTGGGTGGAATCAAGTAGCCTTCAATGGAAACCTTCAAGCTTGCAAGAATCTTGCACACCAACTTTCTTGATCGAGGGTTGGCGTTTCACTAGACAAGCTCTGATACCATGTTGATATTATGGATGCACAGGGTCCCTGAAGTTGTAGTCTTCAATGGAGGACCTTTGTCAATAAAGATAATCAACCACATAGAAAGTGCTACAACTATGCATGCATAATAGAGATTCTATATTGATGACATGATATGATTGATATGTTACAAATGAACAAGTTGCCTGATTATATAGGCAAGAAAGAAAACCTAAGATGCATGAGATGTTGCCATGTGTCATGATCTAACAACATGTGACAACATGTGAACCCTATCTAAGAAATTATTAAATGTTGAGATAAGTTCTAGAAGGAATCTTATCCCTACAAACAAGGAAGGAGGAAATACCCAATTATTAAATGATTTATTAAAAACTAACCTAGGACTAAATGATGCACGACCTAAGTTAACTTACGCTAGTGTAATAAATAATTAATTACACTAACACTTTTATACCCTTGGACTTTACTCCCGACTGTAGCAACTTGCCTAACCACACTTAAAAAAATTTAATCACCTAGTTACTCAACACCCAGTATACTCAGCACCTAATACCTTTAAACCATGAATTACTTTAAATATTTTCACTTTTACATTTTCTTCTAGTAATCATTATCCAAATAGCACCTACCATAAGCATTGTTATTCAACTTGCATCCCCAAGCCTTACATCATTGGGGCATGTTGTAAGACCACACAACAAATTACAACCAACAAAACCAAATTTGAAAGAAACCTAAGAATCAATTACCCGCCATAAATTATAACTTATGCATATTTTTTCTGCAATAGCTCCTTACCTTCACTTGAATCCCAACATAAAAACTATAAAACTTCACCAGAAAGTATCAGTTTGTGCATTTATTTATTCCCATCTCCAAAACTTGGTGAAAAAATTAGTTCATTCACATTGAGCTACATAATTTAGAAATCCTCCATAACCAACCTTGGATAAAGCCTTGCTACCAATCAAGCACCCATGACCCCAACAAGGTTATCTCTATAATTTCCCCCAAACATAGCTTTACTACCAGTTAGGAATCCTTAGACTTGACAAGCTTATCTTTATAATTCCCTCCAAACATAGCTCTACTGCCAGTTAGGTGTCCATAGCCCGAGTAGAGATATTTGGATAGCCTAAGGAGTTTAATTTTCTCTTTTGATATTTTTGATATTCATTTCATTTTTTTTTCATTTGATATTTCATTATAAGCTCTTTTACTTCAACTTGTAGGAAATGAAGCCTACCATTAGGTTGGGAATTACATGGTAGTAAAGGTTACCTTTTGATTTTTCACTCAATGTAAATACTCTTCATCGTTTGACCAATTCACAAAAGATTTGGTTAGTGAATTTCCTATATGTGAAACTTTCTAGCTAAATTTTATCATTCCTATACCAGAATTTGACCAATTTTAATTTGCTACCAGCTAAAAAAATTAAGCATAAGTTAAAATTTAGCTGCAAGTTATTGAATCACTCCATTACTTCTAAATTTAGGGACATCAGTTGCCACCCTTCTATTTTAATTTTCATGGAAACTCACTAAAATAAATTTGGCTAACAATTTTGATTTTGGCAGCTCTGCACTTGCATTAATACACTAGACTTGTCATAATTATACTTAAGTCTGGCCATCATACCCTTCATTTAATTCACATTCCTAATCATGCACATATTGTTTTCTCAAATTTCTCAACATTTCAACGTGTGCCACCTCACTAGCACAACTTTCCATCTAAACAACACACCTTGAAAATTCATAATTAATATGTTTTGAGGAAATAAATTGAAATGACCACCATTTAATTCTAAAATCCTGAAATTTTCTTAATTCATGATCTTCGTATTAGAAATCCTTGAAGCACTAAACACCAATTTTGTGAGAATTTATTTGATTTAACTTTCAATTGTGGAGAAAAGTGTACTTCTACCACCTCAACTTGTATTTTGAAAATTTTGTATCTAGACAACTATGTACCACAAATTTCTCATGGCTCTCTATAAATGCAACACTTTCCTTCAAATTCATCACTTCTATCTTTAGTTTTTTTTTTAATTTCTCTTTTGTGTTTTCTTTCTTTCCTTTACGCTATGGATACTCCCATTTTTCTTACTAGTGTTCATTGCCAGACCAATTTTTTGGGCTGAATTATGAACTAGAGGCTCAAAAAAGTATTCTTCCTCAGGAATCCTTCCACCAAAGCAATTCTACATATGGTCCTTTGGGAAAATTTCATGAATGTTGAGGCCTATTATAGAGTAAATTTGAACCTGGCTTCACGGTTCCTAGCTTCTCTCCTTAACCTTGGCCTTTTTGTAGTTGAAGTTCATTCTGTTGTGGTAATGATAGTGCAACCATATTTCCTAGGAAATTTGAACAATGTTCCTGTCATTGCTCAACCTGTCATAGGAATTCCCATGGATGAAGACATTCCCCAATTTCTACAATAGAGGGAAATAGTTCCTCTCCTTCCTTTCCTTACTTCTTTGCATATCCCCAACCTCGATTACCATAGAGACAATGCATACCTGGGGTATATGTTTCTTCGGGATGAGTCGAACCAAATTGACTAACCAGACTACCAACTACTCCAACATGGTCTTCTGAACATCCAACCCTCCTTTTTCCCTTTTTCCCTTTTTTACATCACCTTATGACAAGAATTTTGTATTTTCATGTATATAGGAAATTATCAATATGAAATATAATGAAATTTTTTATTTTCTCTATTCATGCATGTATTTATTTCAAATAATTTTACATTTTCAATTTTCAATAATTATTTTTAAAAATTCAATCATAATGTGTTTTGGATTGAGGAGAATTCGCTAATTTTGGGACCAAAACCAGAAAATAGGGAAAAAACTACAAAATAAAACTAACCTAAATAAAACAAATTTACCCTAATCAAACACTTTACCCTAATTTCTATCACTAACTTCATAATGCTCTTAGTCCGAATCCTAATAGGTTTATCTCTAAATTCACCTGAATAAATTTTGGATAACCTACTATAACAATAGATTATTTAAAATTTTCTATATTTAATAAATGAAAATTCAAATGCATACTTACCAATAATCTGGCTAAAATTTATGGAAATGGGCTAATTAATGATTGATTGCACACACCTTTGCTATTGTCTCAGTCCCATACCTTCTTCTAGTCTTCGTTCATGATTTTTCATTTCCCTTTTCTTTGTTTCACAAATAGTTGCATTTACTTATTGATTCTCTTTCCTTTCAAGACTTCTTCAGCTCTTTGTCCTATCTTTGACCTCAACATCACTATTCATTTCATTAGGCTAGATCTTAATACAATTTGCATAATTATTAGAAAGATAGAAAGTAAAAGTCTGATACTCTATTATTTGTGTAAAACCAAAAATTTCTTCCCTTTTAAGTTGTGGATTCACAATTAGGGGTGAAAAGCATTCATTTCCCACTCATTTCACTCACTCCTTCTCACTATCATCCATATGTGCAAATAGAATTAATTCACTTCTTTTAAATTCATGCTTAAGACATGATATTCCCAAATTATCACAACTTTTCCTTTTTTCCTACAAAACTTTTAGAATTTCCTCATAGCAATTATGGTTAGTGAATCCATTTGATCTAATGATTAAACCTCTAAAAATTCCAGTTCCACTAGGTTTAAGCATTTTCTTAGAACTTAAACACCTTTCCAATAATGAATCCCCTCTTTTTGCACTTAAGGATTCCTCTGTTAATGATCTTACCTTTCGAGTAGCCAAAATTACCGTAGTCAAGAAAACCTTACAATCAAGTTCACTATGGTCGGTTGTATCATGGATCCATACTTGGTGACCCTACCAAAAGTGAAAAACTTAAGGGAGAAAGCCTTCGGTTAAGAATTTTTGAGAGCTTCTCAATCTCTTTTTCACTCTCCATTATAAGCTTTCCTAGAGCTTCAACTTACAAGTGGAATTTGATTATGTGATCGAGACAACTATATCAGCTCAAAACACAAAGGCACTCCTTCTAGCACAACTTTTGTTGAAGAAGATGTTGCACACACACATCAATAGGTAGATAAATTCTCACAAAGTACTATGGGAACCTGCCTTTCTTGAAAGACTCCACTGAGAAACCTAAATCTAAGGAAAACTCAGCTTGATCCCAAGGCTTAGTTATGTCAAGTCTCAAAACACTAGGTTCACTCAGGGTTTGTTGTGATTTTTCTATTAAACATGAGGGGTATACAGTTGTTAGAAATTGGCTAATATCTAAAAGATAGAAACATAATCTAAGCTTGATCATTCAAATGTTACTTGATAACCTCATGAAATAAAAGAATTTGCAATAATATTTCATGAAACTCAAATTACTTGCATACATTCAAGTATATTTAGCAGTAAGCACTCAACAAATTCATGGAATCAAAATATTTATAATAAAACTCCATGTATTTATCAATTTTTTTGAACATTTTTTGGAAATATAAAATGTCTACTCTAAAATAAAGCATAAAAAATTAATTAAATGTATAATTTCTCCTAGGTATTATCCACGCATGCCTCAAGAAATGGCTAAATCAAAGCAACCTATTCTATACTTTAGCAAATTGTTTTTGTGCCATAGAAAATTGGACCCTCTTGAGAAAAGAGACAATTTCACGCATAATTGGACCCACTTTTGAGTCCCTTCACACCATTTACCCTTCAAAACAACATTTACAGGCCCCTTAGAACCATGAATTTTGATCTAGAGGCCTGTTTTACCTGAGAAATCATATAAAACCTGACAAACAACATTTAATTATCTCATACCCCAAAAAGCCACCTTCAAATACCAGTAGTGGGACCCATTCACCACCTTGGTTGAATGAGTCCCCTTTGGTGGGACCCATTCACCAAGGGTGGTGAATGAGTCCCCTTTGAGGGAAAATTCAATTTTGAGCAGGAATTTGATTAATTTAACTTAAATTTCTTGTGAATATCAGCCTCTTAGGTCTAAATAATGGGAAAATAAGGTGTGTTTTCCTATAAATACTCATCTAAGGTCATTTCACACATCTTTTTGTCATTTTTCAAGAGCAATTCCTAAAGTCAATTTCTACATAACAAGTCTCATTAGAAAAACTTGAAGTTTTAGGGTAGGAAACTAGGGTTTTTGTAGGTCTTGAAGCTCACTCTCTTGGTCAAGATTCAATATTGCAAAGGGTTGAAAATGGATGCCTATGGTGAATCATGAATAAATCTAGGGTGAGGAAGTACAACTAGCCACTAAATCACACCTAAGGACTTGGTTTCATATTGATTCCATCTTCCATTTTCACTCTATCTTCAAATTAAGGTTTGCATTTTGTTTGTTTATCATTTGCATGTCATTTCATTCCTATTTTCCATGTGTTGTAAGGTTTTTTGGGTTGAGATCTTGCATCATATAAATCATCTTTGCATTTCTTATTCTAGATCAACAGAATAGGGTTTTTGTTATGATTCAAACTTTCCTAGTCTTTAACACATCTAAGGCTAGGTTTTATGCAAATTTTTCTCCATTCAAGGTTTAATTACCCAACTAGAGGTTTGACCAAGGAAAACCCCCCATTAGACAAACAGTTTTAAGCTATTTTACAAGAATTTTCTGAGATCTAAAGTCGGGTTTCCGTTAGAAATTACTGTGCAGGTGTCAAGGTGAAAAACAAAAATTTGAAGTTGCAGAAATTTGAAAGTGGACTGATTCGCCATGCATGGAAAATGAGTCCCTCCTAAGGTGCATATTTGAGTCAAATGCATATCCAAGTTCCTGATTGATAGAAAACAACTTATGTGTAGAAAATTCCTAACCTAGGACTGATTCACCCATGGTGGCGAATGAGTCCTAGTTAGCTCAAATTTAGGATTCATCAGTTTTCCTAATTTTTTTCTAGTCTTCTCCAATTTTCTAGGTGCATACATTCTGAAAAATAGCCTTCTATTTAGTTTAATTTGCATTTTTGTTCATTCTTTGAAGCTTTTCACAAACAACACTATGTTTTCAAACATAGCATAGATCTTAGTTTTGCATTCATAATCATTCATTTAAATCACTTAATTGCATTTAGTTAACTTCATTTAGCTTAGAAAACATCACACATAACATTATTTGAATGAACCCTTAGCACTTTTGGGCCCTATCTCTCTCCTTTTAGGTGAAAAACCCTAGAAGAGTTAGAGTTGTCCATAGGAACCAAAAATCTATGGTTCATTTTGGTGAACATGCATTTTGGACATATTAGCTTTATGATTCCAATTACATCTTGCATATTAGACTTCATTTGCAACAACATTCTATTAGGGTATTGTTGTGTTTTAGAATTTTTCAAAGCATTGCATTAGTGAAAGCATAATTTAGACTTCATTATTGCCTCTTGTTTCATTGAATCAATCCAAAATCTTGCATTTTCATTCTATCTTTGCATTGTACAAATTTGATAACCTTTCGAAAACTACAAAAAAATTAGAAAAATCATAAAAAATTACCTACTTTGGGACACATTTGCCACCTTGGGCAAATTAGTCCCTCTGCAGTTTCTAAATAGAATTTTCATATTTTCATTTATCTCAATTTACTTTTCTATTTTTTGCAATTTCTTTTCTATTACAGTTCAGTTGTTTATGTTTTCATTAGCATAAATTTACTTCTTTTCATGGCATTTATGGACAATTTTAGATCTTTGAAAATTTCCTTTTCCATTTTCATTCCTAGTTCTTTTAGATCGGATTCATCGATACATAAAGAAACAAAAACTAAAGCATCAAACCATCCCTTTAAACACATGATTCAAATTGGAAACAACATCTCATCTAAGCCTCTTAATAGTGATGATGTTGACAAGTTAGATGAAGCTCTTCAAGACTTCCTCTCTCTCACTTCATCCTCTAATGCTTACAAAGAGAAACCTAAACCCCTTAATAATAAAGTTCCTCTAAAACCTTTTGCTTGTGATGACTTTGATTTGTTAGATGAAGCCCTCCAAGACTTCATCACACATAAGCCATCCAATAAGGTTTGTGGTGACCAACTCATAATACCAAATGTTAACACCTCTAGTGCTTCTCTTGAACATCTTAAAACACCTGACCATAATTTACCCCTCAAACCTTTTAGTTGTGATGATTTGCATTTGATAGATGAGTCTCTTTAGGATTTCATCTCACCCAACTCATTCGCTTTGGTTTGCTGTGAGACCTCTAAAATCAAGGATGTTATTGTAATCCAACCTCAACTTATCCTTTACCCACCCTCACATAAACTTCACCCCTATAACAAACCCTAGTACACCCTTTACCCCCCTAACACCAATATATCATAGCATTCTAGTAATGGCACTCTTGCTGATACATATAACACTCAAAACAACCCGCAACTACCACAACCAACCCTAACCTCTTTACCCTTACCTAATCTATCTAGCATTCCTCGCTATAGCCCACACACAAAGGAGTATGATCTTGTTGAACAATTAAAGAATACTCCTGCCAAAATTTCCTTTTCGGATTTCCTTCAAAACTCACTAAATTATCACAAAATTCTTCAAACAACCTTAAAAAAAATCACAACTCCTAGTACCACCCTGAATGATGTAGCATCTCTCATCCAAAAACCAAATCTTGAAATTACTTTCCATCAATATTAGCTCCCTCCTTTGGAGTTGTATAAAAAACATGATGCCTTTATGATAATTGCTCGATTTAATCACATAGGTATCAAATGCACTCTCATAGATAATTGTTCTTCCCTTAATGTGTGTAGTGTGAGTCTCCTTGATCAATTAGATGTTGACAGGTCACAAATAATACCTGATTTTGTCTCCATTCGAAGCTTTGACAATACAACAAAGCAACCGCTTGGGATAACTACTTTCCTTATTATGATTGGAGTGGCTACTTTGCAAAATCCTATCCATGTCATGACTTATGATCTTTCGTATAATCTTCTTTTAGGTCAACCATGGATTTATGAGATGAATGTAGTGCCTTCGACCCTTCATTGTATTATGAAATATGTCCATTACAATCATATCTATCAAGTTGAAATCAACCCTGAACCTAAAAGTTTCTTGCATCTTGAAAAAGGGGTTACAAGTCCTTTGAAAAAATTAATTCCAACATCCAATATAGACCCTCTTCAAATTGAGAAAAACAATAAGAAATTGGTATCTAAATTCTTTGGTGAAGATTGGGGATAATTATAATTCACACCCTCATTTATGGGAAAACACATACTAACACAAAAGAAAGACAAGAAACAAGAACCTCCAATAATCATGTCCACTCAAAATTTTGAACAATCTTCTCCAACATCTATCTCCAATAATTTGGATGACAATACAACATACACAACAAATTTTGATGAGATAGATTATCAATGCCCGCCTACTCTGTATGAAATGGAAAGACTGTATGGAAAAGGCTATAAATTTGTAAAACAATTAGGCTATACTAGAAAAGGGTGTGGAAAACATGAGCAAGGTATCCATGTCCCTATTGAACCTAATACACAAGAAACAAAAATAGGATTGGGATATTCTTTTTCTAAAATGACCAAAGCTACTCAATGACCATCTTTGAACACTAATGTTATAACATTTCAACCACAACACAAACTCACAATCAAATATCCTGATTTGCTCGGTATAACCTTACCACCTTCATGCAAGTATTCTGATAGCAATAAGTCTTTAAAATGAATGTTAGGTGTTTATGATAACACATCCTCGCTTAACTACATGAACAAAATTCCTCATGCCATGACCGTTACCGAGCAAGAAGCAAGTGATATCACTGAAGAGCTCTCTGAGTCTGCACGTCCTAAATCCAATGCACTTCCTTTAGGAGATACAATTGATGCACCAATGGAAATTAATGATAAAGATAAAGTTATTAAGATTGGGAAGTACCTTGATGATGAAGAATAAGAAGACAGTACCACTGTACTTCATGATTTCCTAAAAAAATTGCTTGGAGATATTCTAATATGCCAGAAATTGACCCAAAAATTGTGATGCATAACATTGCCCTTGCTGAAAATGCTAAACCCGATTGTCAGAAGATCAAAAAAATGCATCCTAACATAGCCTTTTGTGTTAAAGAGGAGCTTGAAAAACTCCTTGATGCATGCTTTATTAGACCTATTGATTATTCTCCTTTCATATCAAGCATTTTTACAGTTGCAAAACCCGCTAATCGTATTAGGATATGCACAGATTTTTGAGACTTGAATAAAGATTCTTTCAAAGATGATTTTTTTCTTCCTAATATAGGCATGATCATGGATTCAATAGCTGGACATGCTTTGTTGTCATTGATGGATGGATTTTTTGGTTATAATCAAATTCTTATTAACCCTCAAGATCAATACAAAACTGCCTTTATAACTGTTTGGGGAAAATTTTGTTGGGTTGTGATGCCCTTCGGTCTAAAGAATGTCGACAAAACTTATCAATGTGCTATGACATTAATATTTCATGATTAAATTCACAAAATTTTGGAATATTATGTTGACGATATCCTAGCTAAATCATTAACGTGACAAGATAATGTAAATTTTCTTCATAAAATCTTTGAATGAATATGCAAATACAATATGCAATTGAATCCAAAAATGTGTGTCTTTGACGTAGATAGTGGTAAAATTTTTGGGTTTGTCATATCTCATAGAGGCATTGAGGTGGACACAAAGAAAATCAACACAATCATTAACATGCCACCTCCTAGGAATATTTCTCAGTTGTGCACATTGCAAGGTTGAATTCAAGCCATCTATGGTTTCATTGCATCTTTAGGTAATCACACATTACCTTTCACACATCTCCTAAAAAAGGATGTTCCTTTTGATTGGGATGAGGATTGTAAATAGGCTTTTGAGATTATAAAGGAATATCTTGCCACTCCCCCTGTTTTACAACCTGCTATGCCACATAGACCATTTATCTTGTACATCACCGCATTTTCCCATGCTCTTGTAGCATTGTTGGCTCAACATGACAATCATGGTAAAGAACACCCTATTTATTACATTAGGCAAACCTTAATTGATTATGAAACATGATATTCACCAATTGAAAAACAATTTTTGGCTCTTGTATTCGCTACTAGTAAGTTGCAACATTATTTACTAAATGTTGAAATACAATTCATCACAAAATTTGATCCTCTTAAATATCTTTTCAACAAAATAGATCTCTTTGGATGCTTAGCTAAGTGGGTGATGTTGTTAATTGAGTTTGACCTTTAATTTGTTTCACAAAAATAAATCAAAGGATAAGCCTTAACCGATCACTTAGTTGACGCTCCTTCTCCTTTTGCTTTACCTCCTTGGGATTCTTTTCTTGATGATCATGTCTTACCTGCTAACATTAAACCATGGGAGTTATTTTTTGATGGATCTAAGTGTTGAACAGGTTCCAGTGTTGGAGTGATACTAATTCCACCCAATGGAAAACCTTATCCCTTATCCTATCAATTAAATTTCCTATGCACAAATCACATAGCTGAGTATGAGGCATTGATCATAGGTTTGCAAGCTTCTTTATCACTAAACCCTAAACATATCAAGATCCTTGGCGATTCACAATTGGTCATAAAAAAATCAATGGTACATACCAAACTAAACATGAAAAATTATCAAAATACAAGGATCTTATAATGAGACTATTAGAAAAATTTGAATTGTTCACCATTGATAACATCCCACACAAATATAATTGACATGCGGATGCAATGGCAAGTGCAGCCTCTCTCATATCCCCACATGATCCTTCCACAGACTTCACCTTTGTTATCCATCCCATCATGAAACCTTTGATCAATACTCCATTAGAATACTTTTCAACAATAACTCAAGATACCTTGTGTGAATGGTATGATACAATATACAACTATTTGAAAGATGGTACCATTCCTGAACCTACCACAATGAATACTCAAAAAAAATTATGTAAACTCATGGCTAAATATGTAATCCTTGCAAATACAATGTATAGAATATCTTTTAATGGTCTCCTATTACGATGTCTTAAAGATTCTAAAATCCCTTTAGCACTCAAATAGTCTCATGCTAGTGCATGAGGAAGTCATTTTGGAGGTCATTTGTTAGTGAAAAAAATTATTCGTATGGGTTATTATTGAAGACACATGGACAAGGATTGCTTCACCTACATTAAATGATGTCACAAATGCCAAGAACATAGCAATTTGATCCACGCTCTTGTTACTGAGCTCCATGCCAATGTTCCAATTTGGCCGTTTTCAGTATGGGGGTTGGATCTTATTGGAAAAAATTTTCCACCTTCTTCTACTGGACATACATTTATCATAACCACAACAAACAGTTTCATGGAATGGGTGGAAGTTATTCCCCTCTATTCTACAACTACTAAAGAAATTTGTCATTTCATCTTGGACCACATAATTTCTCACTTTGGACTCCCTTCTGCAATTGTTTCAGACAATGGAACTCCGTTTAAGAATAACAAAGTTCAAAAATTTCTTGAAACATTCAGCATTCAACATCGCTTTTCAACATCGTATTAGCCACAATCCAATGGACAAGCTGAAAACACTAATAAGCTTCTCAAAAAAATCCTTAAGAAAATTATCACCAAGTATCATAAATACTGGTGTACACAACTATCTTATGTGCTTTGGGCTTATAGAACTAATGTTTGATCATCCACAGGAAATACCCCTTATAACCTTGTTTATGGCACTGATACAATTATGCCCTTGGAGTTTGAAATTCCTACTTTGTGAGTTGCTCTCCAATATATTATTGACACTGTCACTTATTAAGATCAATGATTAAATAAACTCTAGATGCTCAATGAACAATGCATTAACACTCTCGAACATCTCCAAGCTCACATCAAACACTTACAATGCAAACACAACATTCACATCATCCCTCTGTCATTTTGTAAGGGAGATTTTGTCCTTATTGAAAATCAATGAAATACTAGTGCTGATAATGAAGATAAAGATAAGTTCAACCCTAATTGGTTGGGACCTTACATATTTCATACCAATTATGGGTCTGGTGCTTATCTCTTAATGTAACTTGATGAAACACACCTTAAATAACCCATTAATTCCATGCATTTGTGTCGGTATTATCTCTAACCCCCTAGAATAGTATGATCGATACATTAGTGTTGTTTAAAGTTATTTGATGTTATTCTAAATAACTTTCACATTACTTTGATCTAGACAACTAATTTTGTGTTTGTCTTGAACACTAAGGTAATTATTTAAGTTAATTTTATAATTGCTTTAGGCTTCATACTATTCATATTCCTATTGTGTTAAGTTAGATCCTTATCAGTGTATTTAATTTAATATATTCTTTCTCATTATAAATGTTGTAACTACATTAAAACTAAAATATGTTTTACATTATATTACATCAATCTTGTTAAATCATGTTACCATTAATTAAATCCTTTTACCCTAAGTCATTTAATTAATCACATTGTATTTAACATCCACACAAAGAGATACATCATAAAAACACCAAGTGCACATGTCTATATATATATCAAAGTTTTATATGTACATCATAATCTCCTATACAAGTCATAGTGGTCTATGAGAGCTAGACCCCTCAGGATCTGGTGCTCATGATTTGGTTCCCAAACATTGTGAGATGGTCATGTGTGATTGCGATCACAAACTTCCAAGTCTAAGTGCATACTCTAAACCCTATACTTGACCAACAACTATAAGCCACTCATCTTCCATCCAATCCCTCTCTACTCGTGTCTGTGCCAGCTCTACATGTAGTCTCTCTACCTCTGTTGAGGTCTATGCTGACTGTAGTGCACTCTCAGCTCAATGAAGTCTCCTCCTCACACTCTCGTACGCTACCCATAACCTCATGAAAGGTCTAAGTGACTCTGGATCTTCCTCCATGATCAGTGGGGATACATAGTTTGGATCCATCTCCTCCTCATCGATGGATGTAAACACTATCTATGTGGCAGCCTGATGATAGAACTCTCACCAATCTCTCATCACTCCTCCAAGATAGAAAATGTACACAATTAGTTACACATCATCATGATATAAATATAAAGCATAAATCACTAAATGACATGTTTAAAATCAAATATCATCACCTATGTCTCTAGATGCATGAGGAATGCCAACCTCATCCTCTCTAAGGGGCATTAAGGATGCACTATCTTCTCTCTAACTCTGAGTGCTAAAGTATGTTGTAGCTAGTACCCGTGATCTGGTCCTATAAGTATGTGAGGACTCTCCATGCTCATATCGATCCTCAATAGCTACCTCATCACCCTCACTCAGGGATGGCTCCTCATCATAATAATCCTCCTCCTCATCCTCTCCTCCATCGCGGTCCTCATAGTTAGGATCGGTCTTAGACTGGTACTCATCATCAATAGCATCTGTAAAAATATTTGATGGCCTATGTCATACCTCCTATGCTCTCTCCTCTGGCTCATCACCTTCATCTGGTATTGGTCTTTCATCACCTATAGGGAAGTCCATGGGGAACACAGAAGATGGTAATGCATATTACCACCACTCCTCGTGCTCGTCTGTACTATTGACATAATCAACATCGGATGTTGGTGGCTAGTCGTGATCTGAATCATCAAAATCACTCTCATGAACATGATCTATATTCAGCTGAACAATATCACTTGGCCTTCAGACACTCCGCACTAATCGTCTAATGAAGGGGAATTCCCTCGGTGGTGTCTACACCTATCCAAACTATTGCATAACTCACCCATAATAGAAAGGTCATACCACATAGTCATGCCTCCCAACTAGATACCTATCCATTTGCATCCTCCATAACTCTTCGGTGGGATCTGACCACTATAGAGTAAGTAGATAAGGTCTCCATAGGATCTCATCCTCCTCCAGTTGGTCAAATCTCACCCTCCAAAAGTGTAAATCCCCATACTGCCACAAGCATCGCAAAGGATAGTCGAATGCTCATGGATATCGTGTAGCTATAGCATAAGGGAATCTGATAAGCCTAGCACATGTGATATGCTCAAGGAACCACACTTGTAGAAGTGTACAATGGACCATACCATTGATATCTCAAAATACAAACCGACCAAGATCATAATACAAGTGTCCTAAAATGCAACGACACCAAGCATAAATTGTCCTCTACTCATACATCCCTTGTATCAAATGTACTAGTCCTCCATCCAAGTGTGTTGCTCATCCATCTAAATTGAGAACTAGTGCCACTGTGTGCATCATAATCTATTTGACCACAAGAGCTCATGAATACAGTAGCATAGGAAGCTTGATCTATTCTCTAACCCTCTCATCATGTACAGGTCCACCTAAACAATACTGTTATCTCTCTTCTTCTCCTAGATTGATCGATCCCCCCAAAAATATACTCACTCTCCCCAAATGGGAACTTGAAGGATGCAGTGTACATCCTCAAGAGTGATAGTCATTTCCCTGATGGGAAGATGAAAGGTACAATTATCAACATCCCAACGCTTGCACAAAGCCATAAGCATGGCGTCATGGTATCTCATGGGTTGCATAAGATATTCCCAAGAGATACCCACTGACTGTAAATGTTCTACCTCTACCACTAATAGTGCTAGTGCATGATCTCTCTGAAATGTGAGTTGTCTTCCCCCTAGCCATTGTCGTGACCAGGTAGGGACCTATCAAAATCAACACAAAATGCTCTAAAATTCATCTAGACTCTTCAATTTTCACATATTTCATTACGCAAGTGTGGTAAAGTCCATAGTGTTCTTTTCAAATGGCCCTAGACACTTTAGAACCCCTTTTAGACATTTGACAAAGAAACGAGACACTTTGCAGAAAAAGGGGACACTTTGTGAAAAAAATTCCAAGAACCCTAAATTAACTTATCCATGCATTAAAAATCAATAAATTATTACAAAATCACAAGGTAAAATTTGCAAAATTAACTTACCTCATGATACAGCTCATTGTGTTCCACCTACTGATGAAGATCATCCAACCACGAGGGTGTGTAATCTTGTATGCCCGACATGTTCTTCTCTCACTCATCACTCTCAAGCTATAAGAAGGTAAAATGAATAGTAACTGACAAGTTACTTTCATCTATTTTAATCTCTTTTCATCTCTTTTTACTTTTACACACTAACATTAGGTTATTATGTTTTCAAGAACTCATAATGTAGATATTCTTCAAATCACCATAATGGGAGCTAGGGTAATCCATTTTTTATGTCATTTGATTCATTGGAATCATGATTCCACACTCGACATCATCATCTATCTATCATTATGTGGCATGGTACTTGGAAATTCCTAATGATATGATTTTTCTTATTCAATGTGGCTAGATTGCTACCTTGATTCCACCTCCGTAAAGCAAGTGGAATCAAGGGGGGCATACATCTACCCTCGAATTAGATTCCTAGGAGTTAGACAAAAGGATTTTTTGATAATTAACAAATGTGTGTTGCAGGATGCAATTCCTAATGTTGTGGTTGTGCAAATAACTACACTACGGGCTTCATTCTCCCATCTTTTGAATAATTATCTTTTTAATGTAATAAGGTGGATCATTTAGATTCCTTTAGCTTAGATATGCACATAGAGTCATATGGGTGCTAAAGTGGGAGTTAAATGTGCCATAAAAAATTGGACCCTCTTGAGAAAAGAGATAATTTCACACATAATTGGACCCACTTTTGAGTCCCTTCACATAATTTACCCTTCAAAATAATATTGATAGGCCCCTTAGACCCATTAATTTTGATCTAGGGGCCTGTTTTACCTGATAAATCATATAAAACCTGACAAACAACATTTAATTATCTCATACCCTGAAAAAAAACCTTCAAACAACAGTAGTGGGACCCATTCGACACCTTGGGTGAATGCGTCCCCTCTGGTGGGACCCATTTGCCAAGGGTGGCAAATAAGTCCCCTTTGAGGGAAAATTCAATTTTGAGTAGGAATTTGATTAATTTAACTTAAATTTCTAGTGAATGTTGGCCTCTTAGGTATAAATAATGGGAAAATAAGGTGTTTTTTTCCTATAAATACTCATCTAAGGTCATTTCACACATATTTTTTTCATTTTTCAAGAGAAATTCCTAAAGTCAAGTTTTACATAACAAGTCTCATTAGAAAAAATTGAAGTTTTAGGGCAGCAAACTAGGGTTTTTCCAGGTTTTGAAGCTCACTCTCTTGGTCAAGATTCAACATTTCAAAGGGTTTAAAATGGATGTCTATAGTGAATCATGAAGAAATCTAGGGCGATGAAGTGCAATTAGCCACCAAATCACACCTAAGGACTTGGTTTCATATTGATTCCATCTTCCATTTTCACTCTATCTTCATATTAAGGTTTTCATTTTGTTTGTTTATCATTTGCATGTCATTTCATTCCTATTTTCCATGTGTTGTAAGGTTTCTGGGGTTGATATATTGCATCATATAAATCATCTTTGCATCTTTTATTCTAGATCAATAGAATAGGGTTTTTGTTATGATTCAGACTTTCCTAGTCTTTAACACATCTAAGGCTAGGGTTTATGCATATTTTTCTCCATTCATGGTTTAATTACCAAACAAGGGGTTTGACCAAGGAAAACCCCCTATTAGACAGACAATTTTAAGTTGTTTTGCAAGAATTTTCTGAGATCTGAAGTTGGGTTTCCATCAGCAATTATTGTGCAAGTGTCAAGGTGCAAAGCAGAAATTTGAAGTTGCAAAAATTTGAAAGTGGACTGATTTGCCATGCATGGTGAATGCATCCCTCCTAAGGTGAAAATTTGAGTTTGATGTAGATCCAGGTTCCTGATTGACAAAAAATAGCTTTTGTGTAGAAAAGTCCCGACCTAGGACTGATTCGCCCAAGGTGGTGAATGATTCCCAGTCAGCTGAAATTCAGGATTCATTAGTTTTCTAGATTTTTTTCTAGCCTTCTCTAGTTTTCTAGGTGCATACATTTTGAAAAAATCCTTTTGTTTAGTTTAATTTTCATTTTTGTTCATTCTTTGAAGCTTTTCGCAAAAAACACTATGCTTTCAAACATAGCATAGATCTTAGTTTTGCATTCATAATCATTCATTTAAATGACTTAATTGCATTTAGTTAACTTCATTTAGCTTAGAAAACATCACACATAACATTATTTGAATGAACCCTTAGCATTTTTGGGCCCTATCTCTCTCCTTTTAGGTGAAAAACCTTAGAAGAGTTAGAGTTGTCCATAGGAACCAAAAATCTATAGTTCAATTTCACAGCTAGGCATAGAATGATGGAAGTGTTTAAAGAAAGGGGGATCATTTACCATTGAATAGTGTTATTATACACCCTTAAATGGCACAACACATAGTCTTTTCTAATTCCAACCAATTCCTAGTTCATTTGAATGATCAAAATTAGATTATGTTTATATCTCTCAAATACCAGCCAATTCCTAACAACCCTGTACCCCTCAGTTTAAGAACAATATCACAACGCTTGTCCAATAGGAACAAATAATAGGTGTTTTTTAAAAAACTATGGATGATTGGAAAAAATCTATCAAAGCATAATAGTAAGCAATAGAATAGACAATACATTGAGTTGTTTGAAAAAATTCCTCAAAAAAATGTGATCTCATGGTGATGTCCATTACCATGAGACCACATTTATTTGAGGCATTTTTTCAAATAGATCACTGCCTTGTCTATGCTACAACATTTTCTATACATGTCTACCAAATAATTTTATCAAAGTATACTCAAAAAAATTTCAAACAATTCATTGCCTTGTCTATGCTACCACATTTTCCATACATGTCTACCAAAGTACTCAAAATTTTGTTGACGATCTCATACATTATAGGCCATGACTTACATCACTATTCTAGTTTTTTTAATTGAATAATGTTGTTTTATTTTCATATGATGTAGGTGGAGACACCTCCTCATGTTCATATGGAAATGGAGCATGGTATGTCTTCCACAATTGATAGCTCCATGCCTTTGATGATGGTATGAGGCATATTAGTAAATTTCAAATTATATTCATTCTTATAGTTGTTTATTGTTGAAAAATCAAATGATTATTAATTTATAGTTTAATTTATATCTAGATGGTTTCTATATGGCATTATAATGCCACAACCTAATCCTGTTTCTACATCAAATGAGGAGAGAGATCATATGGTGGAGGTAAGTGATTATTTTGTTAAATATTTCATTTTTTATAATGTAATTTATATATATTAATGTATATACTTTCTATTATAACAGTTAAGGCTCCACAATGAAATAAATAGGAGGAACAACCCTCAAGTTTAAAGTAAACCACTCTCATATGTGTCTCCATCCCCTTGAAGATCAAAGACCACTTGTGACCTATTTTCTTCACCTAGAGGGGAATGACTTTTTATTGGGTTCCTTTGTTCTATGCCTATATGGAATTTGTGGACATATATTTTGTATTACATATAGTTGACATTGTATGCTATATGGCATTCTTGTAAGCCTATAGGGATATTTTTATATATGTTATATTTATATTGACATACATTGATGTATGCCTATATGGCTATTTGGTTAATAGACATCTTTTTTATTGATTGTGTCCATATTTTCATTATAAATCCATGCTTCAATGGATATTTGTGGATAGTTTAATTCAATTATTTAAAGTCCAATTATATTACATGCACTCTTCCATTATATAATTTTAAATATATAAAGTTTGAACATTATTCTCTTGTAAGATTATTGAACATTAAATCAATCATAAGAATATAATAATGCATGATGCAATCTAACACCTAGGTTTCTCTACCACTACACATCTAATCCCATACTCTCTAGGATCATTATAGCATGGTAAGGAAATTAATGTAATTATACAATGTACTTTGAAGTATGCAACTAAAAATGAGCAAGATATTATTACATGTGACCTCATACCTCAAGAAGTTTGTCATATAATTCTTGGAATACATCTACCATTCCACATGTATGCTTCATGCTTCTTGTGTATACTTCATGTGTTCACATATATGATTCATGCTTCCTGTGTATACTTCATTTTTACACATGTATGCTTCATGCTTCATGTATGACATGTATTCATTTGTATGACTCATATTTAATGTATTACATATATCTATTTTTTTGCTTCATGACCAGATGTATCTTCAACAAGATTACTCCATGTGTTTTAAAAATGTTGTTTGTTGAAATGGTTTGTAGTTTGATAAGTACTAATATAAAAGGGAGAGAAATTTATTGTTGAGAAATACATCCATAAAATCCTTGAAGAATTCAATTAAGAATAAAAATTTAGGAAATATTGCAAATAAATTAATTTAGGTTTTCACGAATAGTGATGATATATGATTTAGGTTGCGACATTTCAAAGGTGAAAAGTTGTGACCCTTCAAATAGGAAAGTATATGAACCTTTTATAATGAAGGGTGGTGACCATTCCTAGCATAGATGTGCCTAAGTAGACATGTTTGCACTAATGGTTTGTCCCCATGAAGAAAAAAACAAAAAGTAGCCTAACTTGTAACTTTACATTGCATGCATCTAAGGGTTTTTGCAGCATCAGAAAAAATTTCACCACATGAAAATGCCTCAAAGATATTGAAAATCAAGAGAGGATATTGTAGAGGGGCCCTACATGATCTTGTAGCCTTAGACAAAATGTTTCTATGTGACATGGGTTCTGAGTAATAAATCCTCAAAGATTGTTTCCTTTTTGCACTTTAGTCTCTTAAGAGACTTTTCCAATACAATGTAGCTCAGACTATTTCACCATGTTTGGGTGTGAAATAGGACCCTTCCTAGCCTAAGCCCACCAATCCAAACATGTTGGAACTATGAGTTTTTTTGTATGAAAAAAAGAATGAAAGTTACACCACCTTACAACTTCACACTGCATGAATCTGACACTTTTTCCATCAACTGAAAACTTGACACTATGATAAAATGCCTCAGAGGTATAAAAAAATGAGATAATTTATTATATAGAGGCCCTACATGATCCCATATCCTTAGAAAATGTGTTTCTTAGTGACATGATTTTCAAGTAATAGCTCCTCAAAGATTTATGCCTTTTTGCATTTTGGTCTCTTGAGAGACCACCAGTACAATGCAACTCAGACTGTTTTGGCATGTTTGGATGCAAAATAGGACCTTTCCTAGTATAAAACACTAATTTGGATGTGCTAGAACTATCGGTTTGGTCACACGACAAACAAAACAAATGTTACACCACCTTATAACTTTACACTACATGCTTTTGACCTGTTTTCCATCATCTAAAAACTCAACACCATAGTAAAATGCCTTAGAGATATCAAAAAACAAGAGAGGTTATTGTAGAGGGGACCTACATGATACCATACCCTTATATGTTTTTAAAAAGTGAAATAGTTTTCGAGTAATAGCTCGTCAAATATTTTTTCCTTTTTGCATTTTGGTCTCTTAAGAGATTTCTCCAATACAATGTAGTTTGGACTATTTCGGTGTGTTTGGGTGCAAAGCAGGAAATTTTATAGCATTAACCCACCAATCCAAATGTGTTGGAATTGTTGGTTTGTTTTCATGATAAATAGAACAAAATTTACACCACCTTGTAACTTTACATTGCATGCATTTGATCCATTTTCCATCAACTAAAAAACTCAACACCACAAGAAAACACCTTAGAGATATCTAGAATTGAGACAGGTTAACGTAGAGAGGCCCTACATGATCTCGTAGCCTCAGATGGAATATTTCTAAGTGACACGATTTCTGAGTAATAGCTCCTAAATTTTTTTTCCTTTTTGCATTTTGGCCTCTTAAGGGACTTCACCAATACAATGTATCTTGGATAGTTTTGACATGTTTGGGTACAAAAAAGAACCTTTCCTAGCATAAACCTACCCATCTAGATGTGTTAAAACTATTTGTTTTCTCACATGATGAAAAAAAAAAATTTACACCACCTTGAAACTTTACACTACATGCATGTGACACTTTTTCTATCAACTGAAAACTCGACACCATGGGAAAATGCCTTAGAGATATCAAAAACAAAGAAAGGTTATTATAGAGGGGCTCTCTGTGATCTCATACCCTTAGAAATATATTTTTAAGTGACATTGTTTCTGAGTAATATGTTATCAAAGATTTTTTATTTTTTACACTTTGGTCTCTTAAGAGACTTCACCGATACAATGTAGCTCAAACTGTTTCGGCATGTTTTGGTGTTAAGTATGACCTTTCCTAGCATAAAACCACCCATTTGGATGTGTTGGAACTATTGGTTTGGTCGCATGATGAACATAATGAAAGTTACACCACCTTGCAACTTTACACTGCATGCATCTGATGCTTTTTCCGTCAACTAAAAGCTCAAAACCATGAGAAAATTCCTTAGAGATATCAAAAATTGAGAGAGGTTATGTAGAGGATCCCTATGTGATATCATTCCCTCAAAAAAATGTTTCTAAGTGACATGGTTTTTGAGTAATATCTCATCAAATATTGCTACCTTTTTGCACTTTGGTCTCTTAAGAGACTTCACTGGTACAATGTAGCTTGGACTATTCTGACATGTTTGGGTGTGAAACAAGAACTTTCCTAGCATAAAACTACCCATTTGGATGCATCAGAACTGTTAGTTTGGTCACATGATGAGCAGATAAGAATCTACACATGCACCTTCCTCAACTACTCAAGAATAGGAAGAATCTCTTCATTGAATACATTATCTCTCTCATTCATTTTGGTCTACTTCTTTTTCAAGTTTTTTTAGAGTAGACTAACCTCCTTTTCATTGATGATAAAATATTATTCTTATCTTTTAATTCCTTTTCTAAGTGGTTAATTTTAGTCTTTAGTTGTTTTGCTTCAATTTCAACACTTCCAACTATTGCTTTTACATCTGCAACTTGACCATCCACAATTTTTTCCTCATCTCTACTACTCTTACCTATTAACATCCCCTAGTATTCCTTTTCATGATCTTCTAACTTCTTTTTCATGTCTTTTACTTTGAGCTTTAGATCAACTAGTCTATCATCAATGCTTAGGACAACAACATCCCTTTGTTTGATAGGGTTTTCAATGTCTTGAACACTTTCATGTGTCCACCACACTGATTCTCTCTCTTTTTGCACTTACATTTGATATTGCTTCTTCCTTATCATTTATTTCTAGTTGTATTCTCTCCATGGAAGTCTTAAGTTCAAGAATCTCTCCATTCAATACATTATCTATCTCATTCACTTCTAGAGAGTAGGAAGAATCTCTCCATTCAATACATTATCTATCTCATTCACTTTGGTCTTCTTCCTTTCAAGTGTTTTTTGATCAAATTCATGTTTTATTTCATACATTCTAGTACTTGCTACCTCTAGTTTTGCATTATCATATTTTCATTTCACATACTACACATGCACCTTCCTCAAATTCTCAAGAGTAGATTCCTTTTATCATGTCATGCATTCTACTACTTGTTGCTCCAATTATGCATTGTCATATTTCCATTGCCCAGTTATGAAGGGTGGTTATTCATATTTGGATATAGGAGGTTGTGAGGATGATATGTGTTCATATTGATAAGAGGGAGAAATTGGGATTTTTATAATAAGGATTAGGATATAGATAGACTCTTGAAAAGATTTATTGTGATAAGATATGATATGGATTATGATAGGGTGATGAGATAGGATAAAAGATGATAAAGATTGGATATGATATGATTGGATAGAGATAAGATAGGAAGATAAGGATGATCAATGATCAAAGAAACAATGATGGAAATGATAAGATGACAAGGGTATACTAATGGCCAAAAGGACCAAGGTCTAAGGATGATGGTTGTGATGAGTAGCTTATGATAATGGATGAAAATGATAATATGAGGGAAAGATGATATATTTTGGATGGGTATGATGGAAATGGTTGATGTTTTAGGTGAAATGATGGTTGAGGAAGGGTCTCCCAAGTATGATCTAGGACTACAAAGGTCAAGTTTTCAAATTAAGGTATCAAGATGGTCAAATGGTGAAACTATAAATATGCATATAATCTACCCAATAGTCACTATATATGTGTAAAATGCAACAACAAAAAAGAGAAAAACATATGTAAACTTGAAATATAGATATGAAACGTCTAACTATCAACTACAATAAATTAATATCAATAAAATGAATTTACAAAATCAATGTGCATACTTAAAAATTAATCCAACAAACCATCCAGGTCTACTCTACTCTTTATTGTGTCAAGTATTTCCTCATGGTCAGACTCACAAACCTTCCACAAGGTCTTGTTCAAAGGTCTGCCTTGATATTGTATCAAATGAACATTGGATGCCACAACAAGGTTTGAGTAATGAAGAATCTTCCAATGCATTTCAAAGTACCGAAACAACCAAACATTAACACTCTTATGTGGATACCTTCTAAGCCATGTTCCAATAACAACCACCGATCTTATAGGGCATTCGATGTTTTCACCATCTGTAACTAGGGCCTCCAATTTATTTTTTGGCCTCAACACAATGACACAAGTAATAATATGTTCCCTCTTCATTATCTTCATCTACAATAATTCTATAAACATTCCCTACATTGATATGTGCAGCAAATTAGATGAAATTAGTTAGCATTACAAAAACACTACAAAGTAAGATAACATTAGGAATTTCAAAAACTATGTAAGTAGAGATATTACCTGGTTGAACTAGATCTAATATGTGGTCAAAGCCAATTGATGATTCTATCTATGCCAATTCTAGTGTCATCAGGGGCCGATATGTGTCAAGTGGGATAAGATAACTTAACCACCTTTCATCAACCCACTCCTTTGACTCACACTCATTCCAAGCTTGAATGCACATGAATAAAAAAAGCATGTCATCTTCCATGTATAGATACTCCATTAACCTACATTTGAGAATTTGAAAGAGTGTAGCTCACTTGATCCTGTCAGTGTACAACAATCCTCATATGGTGCAATATTAGTATCATCTATCAACAAAAAAAATCTATGAACTGAAGACTTACCTTCATTACCTAGACCCATCGAAGCATTACACCACTTGTCAATTGATTTTGCATATGTCAACTTTGCATTGTCTTTAAATTTTAACTCTTCCCATGCTATGGATCTTTTGATACATGCTCTTGCACCATCATGCTCCCCCTTTCCATGCTCAACCTCAAAAAGGTTCCACATATATTGAACACCTATAATATTATGCATCTTGCTCAACCAATAGAAAATCTATGAGTTCTTGAATTGTGATACATAGTTATCTAACCATATCATATGTTGGCTGAATGATATTCCCCTTCTAGTCAAACAATTGTAGAACACCTAAAAGAAAACTTTAACGAACTCTATAGAATGTGTGTGATCATCACTATTATGAAAATGATACTCCCTTATGATATTCCTATCATCCTCTGGACTATCATTTGCATGAATGAATGCAATGTGCACAAATATGGAAACCTATGTGGAGTTGTAATATTGTGATTGCACCTAATATTGTGGATATAGATTGTAGTTCTCTACAAATTCAATGACTAAAAAGATGCTACCAAGTGAAAATGTGTCCTTGCATAACTTTAATTGCATGTCCAACCATTGAGCTCTAAGGGTATACCTTACATACCGATACACTATAATGTCACAAAATGTAGACATAAACTAATACACTAGAATATTTTGAATAACCAAATCATACCTTTTTGCTTCTTTACCATCTTTTTTATTTTAGGCCATTGTTTTATACTTTCCAATCTCTACCAGTTCATTTCCAACTGCATGTGTTATTTCCATATGTTCACATATTGGCATACATTGCAACCCACCACAATTTTAACATGCACCATCCAAGCATAATTTCATGTACAATATTTGACCATCCTCTCTTTCACATAAATTTTTTGATATGAAGTTTCTTGGAGAAGTAGGTGGGGCATGTATGCCACAATCCTACAAAACATTGTTAGTATGAAAATCTAAAAATACAGAATGATAAACATCAAAATTGTTAGAAAATTCAATATGTAATCTAAAACAACAAGTAGTGCATGTGTGATTTATCTTGACATAGAAAAGTTCTAGCATTTCAAAATATCTTTGACAATTTTTTATTTGAGGATACATCTCTAGAAAATTACCAAAAACTTGTGTTTGAGTCATATCCAAAAAATGCTTTGGATGTGGCTCATGATTTTGACTACTAATTCTCCTTCTTACCATATCACTTTGATTCGAATATACCCTTGTGTAATTATTCCAAAAGTCTTCAATTGGTGATCTCAATGCTTTAACAATTGATTTATCTTTTCATGGTAGTATTCCTAAGAATTCCCATAATTCATTAGCATTAGTGTCCTTGATTCTTTGACACCTTCCAATGGCTCTTGATAATTTTTTTCTATTAATTCTCAATTGTTGACTTGTCTTTCTAATGAGACGAGCTTTCCTCATTTGATTACTTACTATTGTCAATGTAGTGACATGTCATCTAACATTGCTATCTTTTGTGTGTGAGGTGTTACCCACTCTCATATGCACTCATTATATTCTTCACAATAGATTTTTCACTTGAAGCCTCCAGTGTTCTCAACCCAAGAATCTTCATTATGGACCTATACTTTATACTTCGCATCATTTCAAAAAATAGTTGACATCTTGTAGTCTCATTTAACTTTTCAAATAACACTCTCCAAATCTTATGAGCATATCTTGTACAATTTCATTTAGAATATTACCTTTCATTGGCTACAAAATATTCTCATCAATATCAATTGAATACTTTGGCTTTCTATGCAAAATTCTAGGTGGTGTTCTCAAAGGTAAATTCATCTCAACATTAGGAATTTCATTAATGGGAGGTGACATACCTTGAGGTTGAGCTAGGAATGATGGTGTACCTCCTTCCTCGCATGTGAGTGATGATGTAATCTCAACTTGATATGTGGTAGATGGTGTCCCTCCATCTAGACTTGCAATAGAGGATGTGTCTTCAACTACGGTATTCAAATCTCTCATTGCACAAAGTTTTTTCATTTGTTTCATTTGTGCTGACAATATCATATCTCTTGTTGATGGTTGAAGTTCCTCTTCAATTGTCATGTCTTCGAAAATCATGTCCAATTTATTCTTCTCATGAAGTTTCCTCATATTTGTTGCTTTCTTTACATTCTTAGCTTCTTTCTCTTCCTGTTTTGGTTTAATCCTTGATCATTTCCTCAACATGATGGAGAATTTTATTTGTAGCATGATAAAGAGACAAATATTAGTTCCTAAAAATGAATCCATACAAAAAAATGAAATATATGTCATTCAACCCTTCACACAAAATACATACAATCATCTTATAGAAGAGTAAATGTCACTCAACCATGATGAATAAACAAGTCTACAAAGAACAAAAGGAAAATGGAAAGATAAATGTTTTGAAGTATTTCTACCTTGCAATAATTTATCATGTGAATTTTCTCTAGCCATTTTCTAACATATGACCTACCAATATAATTACCACAAATAGACATGTATGCAAAATGTGGTATCATAGACAAAGAACATGATTTTTTTGATGGAATTCCTTAAATAAATGCGATTGCATGGAATGCCATGATTGCAAGATAAGCATAAAATGGATTTTTTAAAAGACATTGAAAAATTTCAAGAAAATACAATTGGCAAGTATAAATCCAAATTCCACAATTTTTGACAACATCCTACCTTTGGAACAAGGTATGGGCATCAATCAAATCATTGAAAGAAAGGGGGATTTTTGTCAAATATTATAATTGCAACTCCCTTGCAAGGCATGTATGAGAAATGTGGAAGCATGGAAAAGGCATGTGAATTTTTTGAAAAAATGCATCAAAGAGATATGTAATAGGTTGCAATGATTGAGGGATATAAACAAAATGGATTTGTTGAAAAGGTTTTAGAAACTTCCCAAAAAATCTAATCAGTGGGTTTCAAGCCATATTCTACAACCTTTTTCAAGATCCTCCCTACCCATTCCAAGAAAGGATCTTTGGAATAAGATGTGGGCATCCATCAAAGCATGATGTAGGAGCATCCAGGGAGAAAAGCAATCTTGCATCGATCTGGTTATTTTAATTCTAATAAGGGCTTGATGGTTTTGTATTTAATCATCATCAAGTTCCTTCTTTCAGTGTTCAACATTTTCACTATGACATTGGGTTTTCATTAGGGTCAGGTTCTTCATCCCTTCGAAGTGCCAATGGAACTTTCAGTGTGCAATAGGGATATTTCAGCAAGAGTCATGCTAGTTGGCGAGACAATCATAAATGTATCTTCAACTTTTTGATGGACTGTTTGATTAGTTGATTGTTGCATCAAGGTGACCTTATGGTTTTAGTAGAAGTTACTCCCGAGTCTCCTCGACGAGGTGATATGTCATCCAAGTCTCATCGATGATGTGGTGGTGGTGATGTCAGGGAGACATACATGGTTTGGTGGGAATTCTTTTGAATTCTGGTTGATATTTTTTTAAGCTTTATTGATGTGACATGGTGGTTATGGAGGGAGATGAGTTGGAGTCTTGGATACATTCTGATGTTGGAATATAAATGGAGATGGTCAAAAATGGTGGATGGGGAGTTTAGTCATGAAATCTGGTGGAACAATATTCAATGTATTCCACATCGTTGTTGTGGAATACATATTCATTGGCTGACTTGGTGGAGCTACTGTTAACTAGATAACGACTTGGTGGTTTTGGAAAGCTTATTGGGAGATAACAACTACTATGACATGAGGAGTAAGGGAATACAAGGCTAACCTAGAGAATTATAAAAATATATAAAGCTAAAGGAATACAAGGATAGGGCAGATCCAAGAGTGTTGGAGTTACAGAAGGAGTGAATAACATGCAGTGAAGAATGAAGGGCGAACTCAAATCTGCAAATCAGAAAATGCATGCAACAAGCATCCCATAGGATGAAATGTAATCTATAGCATCACTCCATTAATAAAAGAAAATATTTGTTCTCTTCTTTCATCTAGTTGTGCTTTCTTTGTGTATGTGGTGAGATTCTATAGGTAAGGGGAGGACTATTCATCAGGTGGTATCAGAGCAGGCATTCCTAAGTCTATAAAAAAGTGTCAAACATAAGGTAGTTGGAGCAGGACCTGTGAGTTTGGATTGAGATCAAGATGCCTCCAAGACCAACCCAGCTTAGAGCCACTAAGAGATGAAATTAGAGCCCTTAGAAGGAAGATGCAAGCCTTGCAAGAAGAGGTCCGTGATGATGAAATAGAAGAGGAATTAAAAGAGGAAGAAGAAGATCAATTAGATCTTGGAGAGTTGAGATTTCTAAGAGAAATATCCAATCTGGGAAAGAAATCAAAAATGGAAGTTTCAACTTTTAGTTGGAGCCTGAACCCAGAAGAATTAATCAATTAGATCAATGATATGGAAGAATTTTTTAAATTTATGGAGATCAAATATCCTCACCAAGTGGAGTTTGCAAAGACCAAGTTAAAGGACCATGCTAGTATTTGATGCAAAGAGATCCAACTAGAAACAAGGAGACAAGGGAAGGATAGATTTTTTAGATGGGAGAGAATGGTGTCAAAATTCAAGAAACAGTTCATGCCAATAGATTATGAATTGGAACTACTCAAGAATATGTAGAGCCTATGAAAAATAATGAGGATGGTGAAGGAGTACACAGAGGAATTTCAAAAGGTCCTAATTCAGACATGACATTCTGAGGCAAACAAGGAGAAAGTTGTTGGCAACACAAGGGTAGACAATTGAGAGGGAGGCGTGAATCAGTTGTCACTGAAATTTAAACTTATTAAACTTATTAACCTTATTCTCATATCTGATCAATAAACATGAAATAATAAACCATCACCACATCAAAAACACACATAACACCAAGATTTTTTACTTGGAAACCCTATTAGGGAAAAACCAAGGTGGAGGTCAATCCACAAGATTATACCCTATTAAAAGTATAAAGAAGAAAATGAGGAATGCACATGCATTCAAGCACACTTCCTAGATCTCATTGCTCAATTACAACAAGGCTTATTGCCCAAAGGAAGAAACATTGTCTTATAGAAACATTCAGATTACATCCAAAATATTTTGAATTGAGAAAATAGCATATGCTAATGCCTTATTACAGTTTCCGTTAAGCACATGAACACTTCTTCATTCTCTACCCACTCTTCTTCATACTCTGCTTCTACGTTTGAATGATTAGGAAATTATTCACACATCTCATACCTTCAAATGGAATAAACAATCACTCATATATATCCACAACTAGGAATAAGATCATCTACATGTCGACTTCAATAAAATATAAAATGGTACAAACTGTCAGCCCAAAACATAAATAATTATTAATGCAAATCAACCAATTTCATCCACAACATAGTGAATAACCAAAACAACATCCTCAAACATGAAACACTTTCAAAAAATATTCCTCAAAGACCCACAACGCGCTAAAATCACCCTATCAGCCATGAACATAAAAAACATGAACACAAAATAAAATCAGCAATCACGAACACAATGATCAATTTAGACATGTAACACATATAAAGCATGATCTAGAAACATCCAAGAGTATCAAGAATCACCATAGAAGCATCCAAAACAACTCAAATTACTAGAATCACATCATCTTCTTTTAGGAACACCAACTGAAGCAACATAATAACTGTCAGAACACAGATACTCATAACTTGATCAAATCTTCATGCAAATATTTGAAACTTAATGTGGATAAATTAGATATACTAAACAAAAAACTCTTTAATCCACAACCTTTGATCATCAACATACTAAGCTCACCACCATGTTGAAATTCACTTCATCATTGACAACCTACAACTTATTTTATTACAATTTTCTCAATATCCTCAACATATATAGCCTCTAAGACATTAATGCCAATAGTGTTGATATCAATGAAAACCACATATCAACACCATCCAAAAATATCCCCCTTTGGAATTGATGGAAACACATGAGGTGAAAAAAACCATCAACACAACTTTCTCTTAGTACTTTCTCCTCATGTTTTGACTCTTTTCTCTTCAACTCTTTCAAATGACTCTTCTCCCCACAATTTTTTTCACATGACTCTTCTCCCCCTTTGATGTCAATGAAAAAGATACATTATCTTTCTACACACAAGCTCTGAACCACATGTTTGAACATCTGACTACTCCCCCTGAGTAGCAGCCACCACAACATCAATCTAAATCAAGATATGACTATGAAATGCACAGTCTGATACAAATCAATGCATCTTAGTTCTGATTAGGAGGGGTAATCACCCCCTAATTTTTCTCTAAGATACTCAAAAGTATCCTTAGGAAAAGTATTGGTAAATATATCTACAATTTGTTACTTAGTAGGCACATACTCCAATCTGACTTCCTTTTCACTCATCTTCTCTCTCAAAAAGGGAAACTTGATAGATATATATTTGGTCTTTGAATGCAGCACCAGATTCTTAGAAATGTTAATTGCACTTGAATTATCACAAAATATAGCAATAAGATCATCATACACAACTCTGATATCTTTCAACATCTGCTTCATCCACAATACTTGAGTATAATTGTTAACAACAACAATGTATTCTACCTCTACAGTAGATAAGGAAATGAAATTTTTTTTCTTACTTAACCATGAAATTAGCTTCTTTCCCAAGAAAAATGCACCACCACTAGTACTCTTTTTGTCATTCACATCTCCTACCTAATCAACATCAATTAAAGCACTCAAAGTAAGGTCATCATCTTTAGGATACCATAGGCCAAAGTCAACTATTCCCTCCAAGTATCTGAAAATCCTCTTCACAGTTGTCACATGAGATTCCTTAGGATTAGCTTGAAATCTTGCAACAATGCATATGACATTCATGATATTAGGTCTAGTTTGAGTCAAGTAAAGAAATATACCAATCATCAATCTATATCTAGTCTGATTTGTTTTAGGTGAATCATCATCTTGTGTCAACTTACATCCGGTCACCATAGGTTACCAACTTGCTTTGAATCTTTCATACCAAACTTCTTTAGCAATTCTTGCACATACTTGGACTAAGATATAAAGATCCCTTTATCTAGCTAAGTAATTTGCAATCCCAAAAAGAATTTCATTTCTCCAATCATAGACATCTCAAACTCACTCTACATCTCATCAGCAAACTTCATGCACAAACTATCATCTCCTCCAAAAATGATATCATCAATAAAGACTTCAACAATCAAATCTTTATCATGATCAATCTTGAAATACAAATTACTATCGACGGTGCCTTTATTAAATCCAAGCTTCAAAAAATACTTATCCAATCTGGCATACCATGCTCTTGGGGCTTCCTTGAGTCCATACAATGCTTTCTTCAACTAACAAACCATATCTCTCTGATCAGTCAATTGAAATTCATCAGGTTGCTCAACATACACTTCTTCCAGTTCACCATTTAGAAATGCTATCTTGACATCCATTTAATAAACCTTGATGTTTCTGTAAGCAACATAAGCAAGAAATAGTCTCATAGCTTCAATCCCAGCAACAAGAGAAAATGTTTCTTCAATTCAATCCCTTCCATCTGAGAATATCCTTTACACACCAGTCATGCTTTGTTTCTAATAACTTCACCTTTCTCATTCAATTTTTTTCGAAAGATCCTTTTAGTTCCAATTACATTTGTGTCCCTACGTCTAGGAACAAGAATCCATGTATCATTCTTCTCAATATGTAGTAGTTCTTCTTTCATTGCTTCCATCTAATGTTCATCTTTGCATGCTTCATTGACACTATTAGGCTCAGTCTTTGAAATAAAATAGTATTCTTTTGCAATTCTTCTTCTAGTTTGAACACCTTTGTTCTTATCACTAATAATCTGATCTTCTAAATGATTTAGTCTTACATAACTCAGAGTCTTAGGATGTTCTTGAACTTTAGTCTCTTGTGATCTCACTTCCGCACTTTCACTCATTCCTTCCTCTTGATTTTTTGGATTCACCAGAATGATCTAAACTTGATTTTAAGTCTAAACTTTCTTTCCTTTATCTGAACTATCATTCTAATCATATGAATCATATCCACAAGTTTTGGATGGTCTATGTCTTCATCAACCTTGACATTAACACTTTCAACTATTTTCCTCAATCTCTTTTTGTAGCACTGGTAGGCCTTGCTTTTAGTGGAATAACCAAGAAATATTCCTTCATCACTTCTAGCATCAAACTTTCCTATATCTTCATCTCTTTTGATAAAGCATTTACTCACAAATATTTTAAAGTATCTAATAGTAGGCTTATGACCATACCATAGCTCATAAGGAGTCTTACCAATATCACCTTTGACTTGTACCTGGTTGAGAGTGTAAACAATAGTAATCATAGCTTCTCTCTAGTAGATATAAGGAACATTTCCTTTTAGCATCATAGTCCTAGCAGCTTATTCAATTGTCCTGTTCTAACTTCCCACAACTCCATTTTGTTGAGGGGTCCACGGGGTAGATAGTTGTCTCTTTATCCCATGCTTTTCACAAAAAGAATTAAACTCACCAGAAGTGAATTCACCACCTCTATCTAATCTCAGAAATTTAATCTTCATACTTGTCTCTATCTCAACCATAGCCTTAAAAATCTTTAATTTCTCCATAGCTTTAGATTTTTCCCTTAAGAAAGTAACCCACATCATTCTATAATAATCATCCATAAGTAACATGAAATACCTATAACCTTGTAAACTTCTGACTCTAAAAGAACCACACAAATCAGTATGCACAAGCTCCAACACTTAATTTGAACAATGTTGTTTGCTTCAAAATGAAACTCTAGTTTGCTTCCCCAACTACCATTCCTTGCATATGGCATTAATAGGTTTCATCAACTTAGGAAGATCTCTCATTGCCTGAGTAGACTTATCTTGATAATATTATCAAAGTTTACATGACACATTCTCCTATGCCACAACCAACTTTCATCAACTTGAGCAATCAGACAACTTTTACTAGCAGCATTTAGATGAAAGATATTACCTTTTTTTTTGTACCTGATGCAATCACATTTCTAGAACTTCCCAGTATTCTGCACTTTCCATCCTTGAACTAAAGATTGTATCCCTTGTAAACCATATGTCCAACACTTAAGATATTATGCTTCAAACCTTCCACATATAGTACATCATCAGTATTATGCTTACCATCAAGAGAAAAGGATCCTCTAACATATATTAAACCAAATTTGTCATCACTGAATCTTACAATACCACCATCATACTTTTCCAAACTCACAAACTTACTTTTATCACCTATTATGTGATGAGATAGTCCACTGTCAATCACCCATTCATCTTTTTCTTCAACTCAAGAAGCTAGGGCTTTCTCCACATTTGTACAACTAGCAGATTCAGTAGGGGCTAGATCATTTTCCTTGATAGAAATAAATACCCATTCGTCCTCACTTACATTCCCTTTATCAGATTCATCATTTGTCACACCTTCATCAACAGCAAAATAATACTTTCTTTGAAATCTAGGCTTGTTGGATCTTGGCTTAGGAACTCTTTTTGGACACCTTGAGGCAAAATGACCTATCTTATTGCAAGAAAAAAAATTAATAGGAAATTTCCCTTTATACTTACCTTATCCTCTAGCTTCCCTCTTGAAAATTAGTGCTTCAATCTCATCTAGTTTTCTCTCTCATTTCCTCCTCATACTTGAATATTTTTCTAGAAGAACTTTCTCCCAAATCATATCTTTGCTTATCTTTTCTGGAGATAGTAGCTTTGAATGTAGATTTTGTCTTAGGAAGAGCATCACCAAATTCACTTAACTCAAAAGTATTAATCTTACCAATCAACATGTCTTTGGTTACATTTGTCACACTCTGGATCTCCTCAATAGTTGTAGCTTTGGCTTTGTATTTAGCAGGAAAAGATCTAAGCACTTTAGCAACAATCTCTGATTCTTCCAATGTTCCACTAGCACATATGATACTACACACAAATTCATTCACTCTATGCATAAAATAAGTAATGTTCTCATCATCAACCATTCTCAACATTTCATATTTCCCTTTCAGACTTTGCAGCTTAGCAATCTTCACATGTGCAACACCTTCATATAAAGTTTCCAACTTTTTCTAGATCTCATAAGCAATCTTCAAATCCATAACATTTTTCATCGCAAAATTTGTTAGAGCACTCAACAATGCTTCCTTAGCCCTGATATTGTACTTAGCATCCTTAATCTCAATAGTACTAGAAGGACCATTATGTGGGATAACATACCTATTCCTTGTAATGTTCCATTTGGGTTCACCAATGCATGTTAGATGACACTCCATTCAAGTCTTCCACAAAGAATAATTAGTTCCATCAAATCTCAAACTATTCTTCTTATATATCTCCATCATGGATCACCTCAAGCTATTAAACTTCTTCCAAGGAACCTACTCTGATACCAATTGTTGGAAACGCAAGGGCAGACAACTAAGAGGGGGGGTGAATCAATTGTCACATAAATTTAAACTTATTAAACTTATTCACCTTATTAACCTTATTCTTGTATCCGATAAATAAACATGAAAGCATAAACCATCACCACATCAGAAACACACATAACACCAAGATTTTCTTCCATGGAAACCCTGTTAGGGGAAAAACCATAGTGGAGGTCAGTCCACAAGATTATACCTTGTTAAAAGTATAAAGAAGAAAGTGGGGAATGCACATGCATTCAGACACACTACCTAGAGCTCATTTCTCAATTACAACAAGGCTTACTACTCAAAGGAAGACACACTATCTTACAAAAACATTCAGATTACATCCACAAGATTTTGAACTGAGAAAATAGAATCTCTAATGACTGATTATAGTTCTAGTTAAGCACATGAACACTTCTTCACACTCTGCTCACTCTTCTTCACACTTTACTTCTACCTTCAAATTATTAGGAAATTATTCACACATCTCATACCTTCAAATGGAATAAAAAATAACTCATATATATTTGTAACTAGGAATAAGATCATCTACATGTCGAACTCAAGAAAATATAAAATGTGTATAAATTGTTGACCCAAAACATAAATAATTATTAATGTGAATCAACCAATGTTGGCCAAAACATAGTGAAGACCCAAAACAACATCCTCAAACATGAAACACTTTCAAAAATTATTCCTCGAAGATCCACAACACGCTACAATCACCCTGTCGGCCATGAACATGAAAAACATGAACACACAAAAGAAAATCACCAATCATGAGCACAACGATCAATGCGGACATGAAAAAAAGATAGATAATGATCTAGAAACATCCACGAGCATCAATAATCACCATAGAAGCATCCACAACAACTCAACTTACTAGAATCACATCATCTTCTTTCAGGAACACCAACTGAAGCAACACAATAACTATCAAAACACAAATACTCATAACTCAATCAAATCATCATGTGGATATCTGAAACTTAACATAGATAAACTAGATATACTCGAAAACAAACCCTTTAATCCACAACCTCTTATCATCAACATATTGAGCTCGCCACCATGTTGAACTTCACTTCATCACTGACAACCCGTAACTTATTTTATTACAATTTTTTCAATATCCTCAACATATACAGCCTCTAAGACATTAATGCCAATAGTGTTGACATCAATGACAAACACATATCAGCAACATCCAACAAGTTGCTCACTACATTAATGGTCTAAAACCTAGCATACAACAAGAATTGGCACTGGTAAGAATGACTACCATTGAGGATTCTTATCAATTCTCTCTAAAGTTTGAAGAACGAGTGAACAAGAGGTTTGAAAGCAAACAAAGAGGTGGAAGTTGAGGTGGAAAGACTGTTAAACAACCATATGGATGTCAAAGTGGTGATCATAAGAAGGGTGAAGGATCTAGTACCAATCAAGATCAGTAAAGAGATGACTCATATCAGCCTCGTGATTAGAATAGTGGAGATCGAAGAGGCAGAGGAAGGTTTGGGCACAGACCAAGAAGAGGAGGTTTCAGAGGAACATGTTTCCAATGTGGTGAAGAGGGACATAGGGCATATGAGTTCCCAAAACACCAAGAGAATAAAAACAAGAGGCCTAAAGGAAAGGCATGAGTAGCCCATGTAGATGAAGAAATCAGTCCTCAGTTTGAAGATGTAGAAAGGGGTGAATCCCTTGTTGTCATAAGGGCCTTGATGAATGAAGAGAAGGAGCTTGAACAATGAAAGAATTTATTTCACACTTGTTGTAAGTGTGAAGGAAAGTTTTGTAATGTTATCATTGATGAAGGTAGCATTGACAATCTAGTGTTAGAAGAAATGGTCACCAAATTGCAGCTAGAGATGAGAAGGCACCTGAGTCCATATCAGATTGCATGGTTATAGAAGAATCAAAGGGTCCTGGTCAATGAAGAGTGCCTGATAAAATTAAAAAATGGTAACTATAGGGATGAGGTTTTGTGTGATGTGATACCCATGGATGCTTTGCACATGTGGTTGGGTTTACTATGGTATTTTGATCAACGAGTAGTGCATGATGGACACACAAACACTTATTCACTAATGAAGGATGAAGTTCAACATAAGTTGAAGCCTCTAAAGGAAGCATACGAAAAAGTATGTAATAATGCACAAATTTTTTTGGTCGATGGAAGGAAATTCCTAGAAGGTATGAGACATGAACACATGTGTTTTGCATTAATTCCAAGAACTAAAAAGGAAGTTAGTAGCGAAGTTCTTGTAGAAGTGTGTGGTTTGTTGGATTAATTCTAGAGTATTATTTATGATAATGTGCCTAAAGGATTACCACCAATAAGGAAGATTAGTCATCAGATGGATTTGATTCCTGGAGCTAATTTTCCAAACAAGGTATCCCATCGAATGAATCTAGTAGAGAATGAAGAGTTGAATAGAAAAGTGCAAGAGTTTTTTGTGAAAGGGATTGATTAGGGAGATTTTGAGTCCATGTGTAGTACCTATAGTACTAGCACCTAAGAAGGACACAAAATGGTGAATGTGCATTGATTCAAGAGCCATTAATAAGATTACCATCAAGTATCGGTTTCCCTTGTCAAGGATGGATGACATTATGGATTGCATGAGTGGGGTTAAGTATTTCACAAAGATTGATTTGAAGAGTGGTTACCACCAAATTCAAATTAGAGAAGGAGATCAATGGAAGACAACTTTCAAGACCAAATAAGGCTTGTATGAGTGGTTAGTCATGCCTTTTGGGCTGACCAATGCACCCAACACATTCATGAGACTCATGAACGAGGTATTGAAAGAATTTCTAGGTAAGTTTGTCATTGTATACTTGGATGAAATTTTGATTTTCAGTAAGATGTTGGAGGAGCACCTGATGCATAATCAAGAACTTCTTGAGAAGTTGAGAGAGGAGAAGTTTTTGATCAACTTGAAGAAGTGCAATTTTGTGAAACATGAACTGGTGTATCTAGGATTTTTTTATCTCAGTAGAAGGTCTAAAAATGGATCCAAAAAAGGTGAAAGCCATTATGGAGTGGCCAATGCCAAGGAGGACTACTAAGGTAAGATATTTTCATGGTCTAGCTATTTTTTACCGAAAGTTCATTAAGGGATTAGGTAGTATTTGTGCACCCCTAACTGAAGCAATGCAATGGGATAGAAAAGAATTTTAAATGGAGTATAGGAGCAGCAAACAATCTCAATTTTTTGAAGAAGAAGGTCATGGAGCCGTCTGTTTTGGCACTCCCATATTTCAATAAAGTGTTTCAAGTGGATTGTGATGCTAGTGGCAACACCATTGGAGTTGTTTTAAGTTAGGAAGTTAAACCTATTGCTTATTTTAGTGAGAAGTTGAATGATGCAAAGAAGAAATATTCTATTTATGATCAGGAATTCGATGCCATAGTTTAGGTCTTGAAAAAGTGGAGGCATTATATGTTGCCAAAATAATTATTTTTTTTACTGATCATCATGCTTTACAATATTTGAACAGTCAAGTAAAACTGAACCAAAGGAATTTGAAGTGGGTGGAATTTCTATAGAATTATACATTTTTGTTAAAGCACAAGAGCAGAAGGTCGAATAGAGTTGTAGATGCCTTGAACATGAGGAAAAAATTGTTAATGAAATTTTAGGTTAAAGTAGTTGGGTTTAATGAACTCAAAATTTGTATCTAGAAGATCCTAATTTTGTAGAGGCTTGGAAAGCTTGCATGGAGCCTATCACATTGGATAGGATGAGATGGTTGGATTTTACAGTCCAAGATGGTATGTTTTTTAGAATGAATCAGTTGTGCATTCCAAGAAGTTCCATGAGAGAGAATTTGGTCAAAGAGAAGCATAGTGTTGGATTGGTAGGACACTTTGGTCGGGATAAGACCATTACCATTGTTGGTGAACATTATTATTGACTACAGCTGTAGTAGGATGTGAAGAAGTTTGTACATAACTACAGAATATGTCAAATGGAAAAGGGAACAAGTCAGAATATGAGGTTATACCAGCCGTTCCCTATACTAGAAATGTCATGGGAAGATATCAACATGGACTTTGTTATTGTTTTTCCAAGGATGCAAAATGGTTATGACTCCATATTTGTGGTAGTGGACATATTCTCAAAGATGGAACACTTCATTCCATGTCATAACACCTGCGATGTTGTTCATGTTGTAGGATTATTTTTCAAGAAGGTGGTAATACTACATGGTCTACCTAAGAGCATAGTTTCAGACTGAGATACAAAGTTTGTTGGGTATTTATGGAGGACATTATGGAAGAAATTAAAAATTGACTTGAATTTTAGCTCAACACATCATCCAGAAATAGATGGACAAATGAAGGTAGTGAATAGGAGTTTGGGTAACTTGTTGAGATGCTTAGTAGGAGACAGACCCAAGGGATGAGATTTTAATTTTCCCCGGGTGGAATTTTCTTACAAAAATTCTATCAATAGGATCATTGGTAGATCACCATTCTAGATTGTGTATGGGAGTAGTCTGATAACTACTACTAAATTAAGGAAGATGGATAAGGAAGGAAAACGTAGTGTTGAAGCTGAGGATTTTTCTTAAAATATAAAGAATGTACATGAAGAATTTAAGGAGCATATTAATAAGATGAATACATAGTACAAGGCAAAGGTAGATTAGAAAATAAGGCATAAGGAGTCTACTATCAGGGATGAAGTCATGGTTCATTTGTGGAAGGAAAGGTTCCCAGTTGGTACATATAATAAGCTGAAGATGAAGTTCAGAACATGTAATATTTTGAAGAAACATGACTCAGGGAACATGTATGAGGTTGATCTTCCAAGTGGGATTCATGTCTCACATGTATTTAACATTTTAGATCTGAAAAAGTATCACGAAGGAGATAAGGAGCACGAGTTAGTAGAGGCACAGTGGAGTGTTCCCGCAATGATAGTAGAAAAAGAAGAAATTGAAGAGATCTTGGACAATCATCTGTGGAGAAGCACCAGGAATAGGCAATACAATGAATACCTGGTGAAGTGGAAGGGAAGGCCAATTGGAGATTTCAACTTGGTTGTCCAAGTTAGAAGTTAACCATCCTATTAACTTGGTTGGAGAGTCAAGTTAACCATCACTAATATATGAATTACAACAATGAATACAATAAGGCTCACTACTAGTGGCTCACTACCAAAGAACTCACTTTCTAGAAGAAGAATGGAAGAAGCCCAGTGGCTCACTTCCAATTTGAACTTCTAACAATGCATCTCTCATATGTGGAAGGTGCACTTCCACTGAAGCACAAACAACTCATCAAATAGACTGAAATATAGACACCTTCTTCTCACTACATTAGGAAGTCATAGGAATTAAGGCTCACACTTAGATACTCACTCTTGATCACATTCACATTTTTTGTATCACACACTGTGCACTTAATCCACACAACAATTCTCCTTGCATCTATATCCTCTATGACCTAAAATAATCTCAATTAGGTCAGCCTTAAGGAAAAGTATGCACCTCAACTGTGAACATGAAATAGGTCGGCATCAATCACTTCTAGAATTTAAAGAAGTGAAGCCAAACCACACCACTACTTAATTGGGACCCAAATCTACACTGACACACTTGTTAACACTTCCTCAAACAACAATTATCCTTTGCAGTTAGTGCTAGCACACCAAGTTAGCCAAGCCTACACTAAGACTAACATGTGACCACAAGAATGCCTCTTTAGGTCTATAATCATCTCACTGACCACAAAAAAAAAAATCCAAAACACCCATACAATATCTCAAAATATTCTACACCACTACTGCAGCCACCTAAAACTCAAGAATACCTTCATTCTGTGCAACTAGACACACTAGCACAAGTATCCAACACACTAGATAACTTTGTGGAAAAACTCAACACCTGAGACTTCAAGGGAAGGTAGATACAAATGATATAAGCATGTTCCCAGATTTGCAACAATAGAACCTTCACTGTAGAAAAATGTGGAGCAATCTCATTTCTCCCAGACACCATGTTTTACCAAACAAACATATTGTCAAACACGTCTTGCACTACAGTACGATCCAAAACCTAAAACTCTAGACATGACACCTCTAAACACCTCTGATCATCACATCCAAACCAAATGAACATATCTTCATTCATGAAAAAATGTAGAGAAAAAAACTAAATACCACTCTATCACATTTAACTCTCTTTTATTCAAGTTTTATTAAAAGAACTTGGAAACCAAGTGAACTAACTTCATCAACAACATTACCAACATCTCTATAGCATATCTACAAAATCTACAACATGCAACAATTTCCAACTACAATAATCTCCCCAAACACAGGTCGGGCCAACAACCTCTACAACTATACTAAAGTAGGACATCATTACCAACCATTCCAACATTATCTTTATACGACGGGTTGACATCAATGAAAAACACCAAGAAACTCACAAACAATTCAAGATTCAAACATCTCTAAACTTAAAAAATTCTCCTCCTTTGTCATTGATGGCAACAACTACTTTCTGAAAAAAATCAACACCAAAAGCAACCAACAGTAATATTGCAATAAGTAGTACTCCCCCTGACTGGGACAACTCTTTACTCTTGATCCTCTCTCTTCACAAACTTCTCCTACAACATCAACAACATCTATATTCTAGATTTCTCTCCTCCTTTTCCCCTCAGACAATATTTTTCCATACTCTCTCCCCCTATGGTCATCAAACCATATTCCCTTTTGTACTATGGGTTTTCAACTAAATTTATCTCCCCCCCTTTGGCATCAATGGAAAAGGGCCATAGACTCATAGAACTCTTTTTCCTATATTGAACTATTTCACTCCCCCCCTTTGACAACATTCAAAAGACAACACTTGCATACACCACTTTGACACTACTTGCAACTCTAGCAAGCAACTTCACTTTTTCTTTAATATACTTACTTTTCTGCACACTTCCCCTTAGGAGCACACAATATGCTCCATCGAACTAAACCAACCAACAACCACTACTACCTACTCCCAATTAGAGGTAGCCTTTAGAATTAGTCTAGGACCAATAAATATACCTTGAAATGCTTCCTAGATAGATGCACACACGCATGCATCTTAGTTTAAAGGAGGGGCAATAGCCCCTAACTTTTCTTAGAGATACTCAAAATTATCTTCTGGAAGAGCCTTTGTGAAAATATCAGCAACCTAATCCTTCGTAGGCACATACTCCAACTTCACCTCATTCTCTACAACTTTCTCTCTCAAGAAGTGATACCAAATTGAGATATGTTTTGTTCTTGAATGCATTATAATAATTTTTGAAATATTGATTACACTTGTATTGTCACACATGATAGAAATAGGTTCATCATATGAATCTCTAATATCCTTCAATTTTTTCTTCATCCACAACACTTATGTACAGCATGATGTTGTTGCAATATATTTTGCTTCTGCAGTAGATAATGACATTGAATCCTTCTTCCAAGAAAGAAAGCACCACCGCTTGTACTTTTCCTACCATCTACACATCCAACCCAATTTGTATTTGTATATGCACTTAAGGAGAAGTCAATATCCTTAGGATACCACAAATCACAATCCAGAGTTCCCTTTAAGTATCTAAATATCCTCTTTACTACTGCAACATGAGATTCTTTGTGATCTTTTTGAAATCTAGCCACAAGACAAATATAATGCATGATATCCAGTCTAGTAGTAGTAAGGTATAATAGTTCACCAATTATTGATCTATACTTTATCTGATTTTTCTTAGGACATTCATCATTCTTGCTCACCTTACAACTAGTAACCAAGGGAGCACATACCTGTTTAGAGTCATCCATTCCAAACTTCTTCAACATTTCCTTAACAAACTTAGATTGTGATATGAATATACCTTTCTTTGATTGACTAATTTGCAAACCAAGGAAGAAATTCATCTTCCCACACATTGAAATTTTAAATTCTTTTTATATTTCCTTTGCAAACCTTTTGCACATACCTTCATTTCCCCTGAATATTATGTCATCGTCATATACCACCACAATTAAGCTTTGTTCTCCTTCAACTTTGAGATACATATTGCTATTTGTAGTACCTTTTCTAATTCCTTGTTGCAACAATTAATTATCTAACCTTGCATACCAAGCTCTAGGAACTTTCTTCAGTCCATTCAATGCTTTATTCAATCTAGATACCATATTTGTATCTGATATAGTTTGAAATATTTATATGCTAAAAATGCTAAAAACATCTTGATAGCTTCCATTCTTGCAATCAAAACAAAATTTTCCTCAAAATCTATACCTTCAACCTATGAGTAACACTTACACACAAGTCTAGCCTTGTTCCTAACAAATTTTCCATCTTCATTCATCTTGTTCTAGAATACCCACTTAGTACCAATCACATTCTTATTTGCCAGTCTTGGGACCAATTCCCAAGTCAAATTCTTCTCTATGTATTCTAACTCTTCCTTCATTTCTTTGACCCAATTCTCATCTTAGCATGCCTCAGTCACTATTTCTAGTTCTACCTCAAAAATTAAACAAAAAATTACTTGTTCATCTATCATAGCAATGTTTCTCCTTGTCATCACACTGTTTCTCTTATCTCCAATTATTTGATCTTTTGAACGATTCTTCTACACATACTTAAAATTCTTAGGATTATTTTTTGAAGCTTCTTCCTCTTCATCTGTCAAATATTTTTCTTTATCTTTAGCCTTTTATTCTTCACTACAAGGGGACTCATCATATTCCAATCCTTCTATCGGTATTGAAATTTGATGTGGTTCTTCATCCACTTTGAAGCTTACACTCTCAACAATATTCTTCAATATTTTTTTGTAGCACTAGTAGGCCTTGATTCTTGCAAAGTATCCAAGGAAGATTCCTTCATTAGATATTTCATCAAACTTTCCTAAGTTTTCTTCATCTCTTTTGATATAGAATTTTCTTCCAAAAGCTCTAAAATATTCATAGTAGGAGGTTTACCATACCATAACTCATAGGGAGTCTTTAAACTATTCACTCTTTCTTGACCTCTATTAATAATGTAGAATTTAGTATCAATTACTTCTCTCTAATAGACATCTGAAAGATTAACTTCCTTCATCATTGTCCTAGTTGCTTCCTGAGTTGTTCTGATTTTCATTTCCACAACTCCATTTTGCTGAGGAGTTCTAGGGGTTGATAAATTTCTTCTTATTCTATGATTTTCACAAAAAATGTTAAACTCATTTGAATAAAACTCACCACCTCTATCAGATCTCCAAAATTTGATTTTTAGATTCATTTCATTCTCAACCATAGCCTTAAATGCTTTAAAACTTTCTAGAGATTTTGATTTTTCTTTGATAAATGTAACCCAAGCCATTCTAGGATAATCATCAATTAATAACATGAAAAAACTATCACCACATGAGCTTCTAATTCTTTGAGGTCCACATATATCTACATGCACTAGCTCCAAGAAACCTATGGTAGAATATTCCTTTGTGTTGAATATTGTCTTTGTTTGCTTTGCAACTTGACATTATTTGCAATTTACATTGATAGGCTTTGTAATCTTTGGAAAATATCTCTTAGCATCAGTAGAACTTATCCTCACTAGGCTATCAAAATTAATTTGACACATTCTTCTATTCCATAGCCAACTTTCATTAGTTTGAGACATAAATCACTTTTTACCACTGCCTCGATTTGATAGACATTACCTCATGTCCTTGTTGTAGTAGCAACTAGAGTAATGAAGCTTCCTTTTCTTAATTCACAACCACCATTCTGAAATACAATATTATATCCTTTGCTACACATTTTTCCTACACTTAGAAGATTATGCTAAAGAACCTTGACATAAAGAACATCATTTGTATTATTCATTCCATCAAAACTAATTGATCCTTTTTCACATATCTTATCAGATGTATCATCACCAAACTTAACAATACCACCATCATACTTTTCAAGCTTAAAAAACTCAATCTTATCACCTGTCATATGATTTGAGCACCCACTATCAATGATCCAATAAATATTCTCTTCTCTAGCATGACAATTAGTCAACATAGTTCCTTCAATGTTATGACCTTTTTTTGGAGAACTTTCCTTCACACATCTTTCAAGATTAGTAGAATTAGTTCTAAAATTTAAAGCCATGAACAAGCATTCATCACTTCCTTCATCCAAATAATTTAATTCTTCATCATTAAATACACCATTGTTCTTTTCAACATAATAAATATTTTTGAAAAATTTACCCTTATGATCCTTTTGTTTGTCATTAGTAACTTTGATTGGACATTTAGATGCATAATGACCTATCTTTCCCCAATTGAAACATTTGAAAGGTAGCTTACTTATGTATTTTCTAGTACCCTTTTTCAATCTCCTCACAAAGCTTACTTCCACCTCATCAAGATTGTCTGGATCCAATCCATCATCCTTATCCACATTGAAAAATTTAAAAGTAGTTTCTTTTTTTGTAGCATCTTGACCAAACTCTCTGATTTCAAAGGAAGTTAAAGCACCAAACATCTGATCTCTAGAATAATTATCCAAATTTTGAGCTTCCTCAATAGATGAAACTTTATAACTATAAGCTTTAGGTAGAGTTCTAATACCTTTTTCACAAATTTAATTTCATCTAGCTTTCCACCAAGACCATTGATGGCATTGACAACTTCATCAACTTTGAGCATGTAGGAAATAGTATCTTCATCTTCAGACATCTTGAGAGTTTCAAATCTAGCTTTGTAGTTCTAGATCTTTTCTTGTTTAACCTTGTCATATCCTTCATAGATAACTTCCAACTTCTTCTAGATCTCTCTAGAAAATTTTAGACTTATCACCTTTCCAAGTTCAAAATTAGGAAAAACCACTCACGATTGCATTCCTTTATTTTCCATTGTTTTCATAATCATTTATCTTATCACCACTTTTTGGACCATTTGAATGCATACTATAATCTTTTTCAATAGGCTAACAAACACCAAATCCAAGAGAAACCATAAAGGAATCCATCCTATCTTTCTAGTAGGTAAATTTTGTTCCATCAAACAAAGGAGTTTTAAAACTTTTCCTGTGAACTATCTAGATCTACCTCAAGAAGTTAAGCTTCTTCTTGGGAACTTCAACTTTGAAACCAATTGTTAGATTCATAGGACAATTGAGAGGGGGGTTGAATTAGTTGTATACTTTAAAATATAAAAAACCCTCATTAACATTCATATCTACATTAGCCCTTAAACCCTTAAGAACCATTAAACACTTATCATGCATTAGAAGAATGTAAACATATGCAATAGTAATGAAAAAACACATCTAAAAACATAAGAACACTAAATTTACATGGAAAAATAAAGAATGGAAAAACTACGATGAAGATTATCTCACTAATATATGAATTGTAGTTCACTGAATACAATAAGGCTCACTACCAATGGATCACTACCAAAGGACTAGCTATCCAAAGAAGAATAGAAAAAGGGGTGGCTCACTACTAATTTGAATTTCTAACAATTCATCTCTCATATGTCGAAGGTACGGTTCTATTGAAGCACAAACAACTTATTAAATAGACTAAAATATTTTCACATTCTTCTTACTACATTAGGAAGTTATAGGTATTAAGGTTTACACTTGAATCATCAATATTGATCACATTTTCATCTTTCACATCATACACTCTATACTTAATCCATAAAAAAATTCTCCTTGCATTTATATCCTATGCAACCTAAAAAAATATCAATTAGGTCAACCTTAAGGAAACATATGTACCTCAACTGTGCAACACCAAATAGGTTAGCACCAAAAATTTACTCAATATAAATAAGTGAATCCAAACCACACTACTACTTAATTTGGATCCAAATCTACACTATCATGCTTCTCAACACTTCCTCAAACAATAATTATTCTTCGCAATTAGTGCTAGCACACTAGGTTGGCCAAACCTTCACTAAAACTAACACTCAACCACAAGCATGCCTCTCTAGGTCCATAAAAATATTGTGAATCACACAAAAAAATTCCAAAACATTCATACAACATCTCAAAATATTCCAACATCATCAAAATATTATGCACCACTACTGCAACCACCTGAAACTCAAGAATACCTTCATTCTATGCAACTAGACATACTAGCACAAACATCCAACACCAAAAAATTTTGCAAAATAAATAAACACCTAAAACTTCAATGGAAGGTAGGTACAAATGATATAAGCACCTTCCTAGATCCGCAACACAAAAACCTTCACTATAGAGAAATGTGGAGCAATCTCATTTCTCTCAGACACCTTGTTTCACCAAACATACTGTCAAACACATCTTCTACTGTAGTATGATCCCGAACCTAAAACTCATGATATGACACCTCTCAATACCTTTCATCATCACATCCAAATCACATGAGTATATCTTCAATCATGAATAAATGGAGAGAAAAACACTAAACACCACTCTGTCATACTAAACTCTCTTTTATTCAAATTTTCTCAAAAACACTTGGAAACTAAGTGAACTAACTCCATCAACAACATTACTAGAATCTCTACAACATTCAACACTTTCCAACTACAATAATCTCCCCAAACATAATTCAAGACAACAACCTCTACAACTATATTGAAGTAGGACATCAATACCAACCGTTCCAACATTCTCTTTATACAAGGGGTTGGCATCAATGAAAACACCCAACAAACTCTCAAATAACTCAAGCTTCCAACATCTCCAAACTTCCAACAAAGTCAACTCAATTAATAAATAAATAAATTCCATTTCTAATCATGTAGAGATAGGGTATGTGCATGATCATCATGAAAAAAATAGGCCCTTAAGTGGCAAAAAATTCAGAAAAATCAGAGTTAGGCAACTTGACATAAAAATTTGAATAAGTTATCTATATTATTTCAAAAATATGTAAGAATAGAATCTATAGAAAATTGAATGTAGCTTCTAAACTACTAGGTTTATTTTTATTTTTTAAAATCTATTTGGTGAAAATTTGAAATTTCAATGCAGTAGTACTTAAATTTTAGGGAAAAAATAAGAAGTAGGTGTGTCTGACCACCCTAACCACAATAAAGTGATAATATTTTTTTATAAGATTTTAGACATAAGTAGAGGACTCATGTCCATATGTGATGCATATTTTTTTGTAATTTTTTTCAAGTAAATAATTAATTATGAATTTTTTATTACAACTTTTAAAAAATATAAAAGCTTGTATGTCTGACCACCTTAACTTGGTCAAAACTATGAAATTCATTTTTTCTTTTTTTAATCCTATAGTATGTGAAGCATAGAATGTATTACATGTTTTGGATTCCAAAAATGTGATACCATTTGAAAGCTATAGATGTTTTTCAATTAGTCTATCAATCAGGACTTTAGTCATAATTCAAATAGAAAATGAATAATAATTATCTATTACATCCAAAGTAAAGCATAATTTATATTGGTGGAAAGCTGAGAATCTCCTTTAAAAACCCTTTTCATTTCATGAATTTTGGGTTAAAAAAAAGTTGTCAGCCACATACCCTACATATACCCATCATATTGCCACTTTTTGGCCCATCATGATCTTGCACATACTGGATAATAATGAATTATTTTATTTAATTAATGGATAATTGTGCATATAAAGTTTCCATTTGACAACCAAGTTGAGTGGTGGATGGAGAAGAAGATTCTAAAATTAGACAACGTTAACTGATGAGAGAAGATTGATATGCTAAAATGAGATGTAGTTAACTAATTGGAGAATAAATAGTTGAATAAAGAGATGCAAATGGATTTTATTTGAATATGGATAATTAGTTCGCATTTAAATAAATAGTAAAATATTTTTTAATTCAATGGATAAATGAAGATTATTAATAAATGGTAAATTAATAATGATGTGATAAATGGATTAAATGGATATTATTAATTAATAAATGATAATGTGGTAAATGGTAATAAATTAATTATGATAATATTTAATAATTAATATTATTAATGATAAGTGCATTACATGACTGATTAAGGTTAGGTGGAATAGTTTAGGTTTCTACACATAATATGCAACAAGAAATTGTAAAATATACAAAGAATCCTTGCATATAAAGGTAAGGATGAGGAGGTGATAAGGTAGGACTAAAACTCTGACTACCCCTCCAAGAGTGAAATTCATGTAGGAATCTATGAAAAATGTTGGGACACATGGTGAGTCCACATGAGGTGAGAAAAAAGTGAGATGTCACCAAAGTGAGTTTAAGAATACTGTGAATATGATTTTTCTAGATAGGATAAAAGATAACTAGATTAGTAAGAACTATTTTCACACTAATAGAAACATGCATTGTTAATACTTCAAAAATTTTAAGCATAGTGTCATAAACAATGGAATACATAAACTAAGAGCATATAATCTTTATGTGACATATCCCTTATAACTCAAATACTATATCTCCTCTCCCTTTGCATCTCCAATCACATCATTCTATTCATTATCACCATCAATAATATCATCCTTCTATCCACCCAACATGTTCACTCTTGGTGCTAGAATACCTTTTCCCCTTAAAAAATAAAATTTTTGGTCAATCCTAAGCATACCATCTAATACAAATGAGCTAAAAATATGATCCAAAATCTTGCATTTTAGATCAAACCTTAAAGATTGGGATTCCCTACCTAGTATCCAATCCACATGGATAATTATCTCCAAATATTATCCATCCATCCCATATTATGGAATAAGAAAGAATACAACACCCTTCAAAAACCACTTCAATCCCTCTTTAAAATCCACATAGGCATTACATCAAATAGTTGGAAGTATTGCTCATAAAACAAGAAAACTTGGTTTGCACTTGCAAACTTGATATTGAAATGTAAAAAAAAAGGATTGCAAAAAAACTTGAATCAACAAAGGACTGATGGACAGAAAAAAAATGTCCATTTAATACTTGCAAAAACCCCTTTAAAACCCTCTCACAATCGATTCTTCAAACAACGTAGAAATTGCAAACAATCCAACACAATATTGCTTTGCAACTTGCAACCATTGCTATGCTTCAAAGAAAAATACTATTACAGTTTATTTTCAGTCATAGAGGATTGATAAATAACAATAAAACCCCATAAAAATATCACATAAGCAAATGAAATACATTTAAAAACATTCTCATGCTCAAACTATGTGATCTCTCACAAATCTATGCACTCTTCCTCACCTCTATTCCACCTGCAACTCGTGTAACTTCTCATTGAAAGAATTAGCACTTTGTTTGTTGTTATCAATCACTTCAAACCTTCAATAAACAACATTTCAAACCCCCAAAAAATGAGAAATGAACTCATGTATTTTATCCTTTCAACAAGTAGACTTATCTCTCACAATCTTTAGTTATGCAACCTGCAACAAACACTCACAACACTCAACAAGTTCTAACCATGAACTCTCAATCTATTTGTTACTGCAAATATCTCCTCACACTTGAAACATACAACAAAAATCAATCTCCATGGGATGATAAAGCCTCTCTCCGACTCCCTTTCAACTTCCCCTCTCAAAAACTAAAAGCTACAAGAAGAAAAATGCCTTCATAACTCCCTGCCGAAATTTCATTTCCTTCAAATTCACCTTTCCAAAAATTGGAAGGACCCCTATCATGCACCAAAAACATAAAATAATGTTAAAAAATTATATCCAAATTATTTATCCATTCCACAAAATTTTGGAGTTACATTTGACCACTCCTCCACTAGCTCCTAAAAAAGAAAATCCCAGAAAAAGTAGACCTGGGCACCCACCTCCACAACTCCTATTTTTTGGGGATTCTAAATAATTGTTTTAAAACAACTTTATTTCATATCCCAATGCATATCATGCTTTTCTTAGCATTTTTTTAATTCAAATTGCAATTTTGCATTATTTGCACTATGCCAGTTTTGACCATTTCAAAATGAGCTTGAATAAATATGAAATTAACCAAGATGAAATGAAATTTAACATCCCTCACATGAAATTAAAATTCATCTCACAACCTCACCAAAATTCAAATACAAATTCAAATTCAAATTCCTTTTGGTTGATGCGGAATAGCCTGTCAACAATGGATGCTCCTACATCAAACACCCACAATAAGAAAAAATTTGTGAATATGGATTCACAAAATGGAGTTGAGTGGTAGCACAACCCTTTCATATTTCAGGAAATCTATAGCAAAATCCATCACTAATCCTTGTACCTTTGATAATCTCTTCTTCCTCCTCTTCCAACATCTTGCCAAAACATTCACCATCCTCCTCCAACAACCCTGCATTTCATTCTTCTCTCCTCTTGTGGAGTTGTATCTACCATTTACCATCTTCCTCCTCCTAATTCCACACATTTTCCTCTCTTATCTTGTGGTATTTGACCCAACATTGACTGACCACCTCCACCAAAATGTACCTACACCAAACTCTGCAACACCACAAAAATGCTCTGCATTCCACACTTCACTAGCAATCTCTAACTGAACTATTTCATTTGAATTCACTAAATCATCCAAAAAATCATGAAAATAATTAAAAATAAAAGGTTTTACCTTATCATTACTTTCTGCAATATCATTCTCAACCTCATCAAGGCATTCATCAAAATCTGATTTCACCTCATTACCTTTTGTTGTAATCTTCACTCCACCTTTCATCAACACTTGCCATTCATTTTCTACCACTAAAATATTTTCATCTAAACAAGATCCACTCTCATCTTCATCATACGAATGAAACATATTATGCATTACCTCTTTCTCTTCAACATTTTCTTCACCACTACCTACTGCTATATCTTTTTCACCTTCACTCTTAGCTGCACTTTCATTTTCCATTACTTTCAAGTCCTCCAAAGGATACTCATCATCCTTAATCATTGTTACAATTTCCTCTTCTTTTCCCTATTTATCCTTGTGAACAAGGATTTCCACATTTTCCTTTTCATCCTTCTTCCTTTCACACAAAGTTTCACTTGCAAACATATCAATACCAAAAGAACAATAAGATTCAACCCTTCTCATTTCACTTTCCTTTCTATCCTTATTATCTGCTACAACTTATTTTCCCACTTCAACTTATTTTCCCACTTCCTCTTTCCTATCTTGCAAAGGATTCAAAAAATATTCTTCCCCATCCTTTATGATTCTATATGTATTCTTCCTACCATCATGTAGAGCTCTTTGATCATACAACCATGGTCTACCCAACAAAGCATGGCATATATCCATAGGTACTATATCATGTATAATCACATACTTATATCTATGAATTTGAAAATCAACCACACATTGCTAACTTACACATATCTAAAAATCTCCTTGCAACCAAGAAATGTAGTATGGGCTACGATGCTTGATTCTTTTCAATTTTAGCTTGTCTACCATCTCTTTAGATATAATAGTATTGGTTCTACCATTGTCCACAATGACTTTGCAACATTTCCCACTCACTTTACACCTTGTTCGGAATAAATTACTCTTCTAGATGGGCTATTGATTCTCTATTTGTGGCTCTAGAAATTATTTCTTCATCACAAAACATTCTCCTGGCTTCCAAGACATTTTTTCAAACACTTTTCCACACTCTCTTTGCAACTACTTCACTCTCTACCTACAGGTCCTGGTGAAAACTACCTCACATCGATGCTTCTTCCTACACACTTAGGAGAAAATAGCTCTGATACCACTGATGGAATAATAAATGCTACAACACCCTTCAAAAACCACTTCAATCCCTCTTTAAAACCCACATAGGCATTACATCAAACAGTTGGAAGTATTGCTCATAAAACAAGAAAACTTGGTTTGCACAAGTGAAAACTTGATACTGCAATGTAAAAAAAAGGACTACGAAATATTTTCAGTCAAAAAAGGACTGATGGAAAGAAATATATGTCCATTTAATACCCACATCAAACCTATTAAAACCCTCTCACAATCAATTCTTCAAACAACATTGAAATTGCAAACAATCCAACACAATCTTGGTTTGCAACTTGCAACCATTGCTATGCTTCAAAGAAAAATATTATTACAACTTATTTTCAATCACAAAGGAATGATAAAAAAAAATAAAACCCCATAAAAATATCACATAATCCAATGAAATACATTTAAAAACATTCTCATGGTCAAACTATGTGAGCTCCTACAAATCTATGCACTCTCCAACACCTCTATTCCACCTGCAACTCTTGTAACTTCTCACTGAAAGAATTGGAACTCTATTTTCTATTATCAATCACTCCAAACCCACAATAAAAAACATTTCAAACCCCAAAAATATAAGAACTAAGCTCATGTATTTTCTCCCTTCAACAAGTAGACAAGTATGTCTCACAATCTTTAGTTATGCAACTTGCATCAAACAGTCACAACACTTAAAAAATTATAACCATGAACTTCCAATCTATTTGCTGCTACAAATAGCTCCTCACACCTGAAACATACAACAAAAATCAACCTCCATGGGATGCTACAACCTCTCTCCAAATCCCTTTCAACTTCTCTTCCCCAAAACTAAAAGCTACACGAAGAAAAAAGCCTTCATTACTCCCTACTAGAATGAAATTTCATTTCATTTCCTTCAAATTATCCTTTCCACAAATTGGAAAGACCCTTATCATATAGCTGCACCAAAAACATATATTAAAACATAAAATAATGTTAAAAAAATTAAATCCAATTGATTTCTCCATTCCACAAAAGTTGGGAGTTACATTTGACTACTCCTTCACTAGCTCCTATAAAAGAAAATCCCAAAAAAAGTAGACTTGTACACCCACCTCCACAAATCCTATTTTTTTAGGGATTATAAATAATTGTTTTAAAACACCTTTATTTCATATCCCAATGCCTATCATTCTTTTCTTGGAATTTTTGAATTAAAATTGCATTAAAATCACAATTTTGCATTATTTGCAAAATGCCAATTTTGACCATTTCAAAATGAGCTTGAATAAACATGAAATTAACCAAGATGAAATTAAATTCAACATACCTCATGTGAAATTCAAATTCAACTCACAACCTCACCAAAATCCGAATGCAAATTTAAATTCTAATTCCTTTGGTTGATGCAGGATAGCCTATCAACCATGGATGCTCCGACATCACCATATATCAAGGAAAATATCCAAATTATCTACACACTACACAAAAAAAAAATCATAGAAGAATCTTATTAATATATTCATGCAACCTATTACATATTCAAAAGAATCCATAAGCTTCATCCTTCGTGTTGCTAAAATTTAAACCTTATTGAGGAAACCAATCATTATTATTAAGATATATAGTTCCCAATCCTTGCATGATTCTTAGGATATGTCATTCTTACATTAAAAATGTTATCATCATCATCAAATAAATCATTGTTTTCTTTCAACTAGATCACAAATAAATTCTTGGTTTTCCTTACATTTATGATATATTTTAAAAATTAAGAAAAAACATAAAATATTTTTTCCCATGGAATATTTTCCCCAAGGAGACCATTTTTTTACAATATATTTCATCTTGAGTTTATGATTTTTGGGGAATGAGTCCTCTCTTTACTTTCATCTTTATTGTTTCTTTTCATTCATTTTTATGAGTCATTATTTTATTTTTTATTTTGATTTATTATATTGAGTCAGTTCTCTATGCATATGATGGATCATAATGATGGTCCATTATAGCATGATTCATAAAATATATGAAAATTCAAAATTATTGATCAAACATATTGGAATCACTTTATATGTTTTCAACATCTACTTATGCTCACAATACTTTGTGAATATCTCTCACTCCATTTCCACTTCTAGCATAATAATCCATAATACAACACCTACAATCATCTAATAAATCTATTACCCAACCCCAACATGTAGATATTCATCCATTTACTAGTTTTAGAATCATCCATTTTGAGACAACATTCATGTTTCTAAAATCCAAATGTCCTCTTGTGGGGGCATCCCATTATACATTCAATCTCAACCCAGATCCAAATCCTCTCCAAATATTAAAGAATTCTTTGAATCGAATATCAACCAATCCTCATGTTCCTTTTTTGGATATGTCATGTCCACATCAATAACATTATAAAATCAATAAAGTCCCTAATATTTTATGCTCGGGGTATATAATTTATTTGAAATGATATTGACACTGAAATCTCACTAACACTTACTTCTCTACCATCACCCCCATCTCAATTTCTAATGATATTCATCCATTAAAATACTTAATTTAATATTGATTAATCTAATTTATCAAAATATAATTTATTAAATAATGTTATATTATTTAATTAATTTAAATGCATCATTTTCCTCAAAAAAATGCAAAATAAGAAAACAAACCCTTTTTAATATATTATCCATAATTAATTTAATATATCATAATAAACTAGATAAAAAAAAAATTAGTTAACTATTTGAGAAAAATAGATATTTTAATTAACTAAATCAATACATAAACTAATTGACTATTATTAGCCATCACATATCCTCATTGACTCCATATTTCATAGGATAAGCTCTCAATCTAAGATCTAATCTTATTTGTTCATTCATACCCTCAAAATCCTATAAATTGAGATTGAATCCTTAATTTTCAATCATCATGATCATAGTTTGAGTGACATGTTGATGCAAGAGCATCCGAGGGTACTAGCAATCTTACATCACCAAAAATATTGTTTCTTATTTTTTTTATTTTCAATAAGGGCTAATGTGTGAAAAAATAAGTATTTTTAATTTCTAAAATATGTAATTTTTCCCTTTGTGGATTTGTAATTGTAATTTTTGAGGAAGTTTACTTCGGTAAATGTTTCAAGGGGATCCCAAGAGGAATATTCTAGCCTAGGTGTCCATTTCAAAGTGGGGACCACTCATCAATGCATGTCCTTGCATGTTGGGGTGCCCAAGTTTGCAGATTGATGCATGTTCTTTCACAGAGCCATAAGAGAATAACAAAGTACACTATATTGACTAAATTTGATTGGCCATGGTGTAGGTGCCCATGTGAAGGCCATGTGAACATTTGATAATTTTTAATATTTTATGAATTATCCTCAAAAGGGGTGTGGGTATTTACAATGGTGTATTTGACATGATGTTTTAGAATACCATAGTGGTATTCTCTCCCTTAAACCTATATATATATATTAATTCCTTATCTTTTTTAGAAGTTAGATTAAAGGAGTTAAAATTTGGCATAACAAAATGTTGTCAAATTCCATAGAGGAATGTAACTTCAACTATTTTTAGATTATGTAACCAACAAGCCCATTGATATATTGTAATATCATTTGATTTCAGAGATAGTTGAATATTATGTTTCCTTCTTGTATAATTTTTTTGTGTAATTCTTTGTTTTTGTGGTGAGTTTAAAATTGTAAGGGGAGTCCCCTTTGCATTGGTGATATTAGATCTCTTGGATAAGGAGACCAAGACTCTATGTTTTTTTAGGTTTTAAAGTTTTTGGACAATGGAAAGCACGTTTAAAGATTGTAGGTTCATTGATTCAATGGTTTTCAATCAAATATTGCAGGTTCAAGGAGTTGATGCTATAGGAAGAAGGTGGATTGAATATTTCTAATTTTTGGTTATTTATTTTTGTTGTATTAGAACTCCATATGTGATTTGTGAGGTTTCCCAATGGCTTGTGTAGTTGTATATGATGTATTTTCATTTTGGAAATGATTTCCATGTAATACAAAGAAAAGTTAATCAATCAAACTTCTTGCAATTTTTTTAGAAAAAATTCTTGTAATTACTTTGTTTCATTTGTGTTGTTGGAGTTTGTATTTTTGGGCTTAGGTATCCCTTAAATTAGTGGTGTCAAATTAGGTGTTCCTAAGTGTGTAAATAGGTCACTGAACATGAGGCAATTTGCACTGAGACTAGTGGGTGAATAGAGTAAGCATAGTGAAGAAGAAGAGCTCATGTGGATTGTTGTAGGTATAAGAGAGAAGTATTGAATAGTGAGAGATGAAGCTGTGAAAATTATAGAGTATAAGATGTGAATTGTCAAAGGTTTCACCACACAATGTGTTCGAAAGGAAAGATGGGATGGGAATGAAGAGACCCTTGATAATTCCATTTTTCAAAAAATATTGGGAAGAAGTGGGAAATAGGAAACATCATGAATAATTTGAAAATCTCCAAGCTAAAGTAAATCTATTGGAAAATAAGGTTAATGAGAAAGTGATGATATGGGAAGAAGAAAATTCTCTTGAAAGAGGACAATGAAGAGAAGAGCAAAAAGAAAGAGTGTTGCAGCCCTTTAGTAAGGGTTGAATGTAAGGATGAACATGTGGGGGAAGCTCACACAAGTGAAGAGGAAAATGAGGCACAAGTTGTAGTAGTAGAAAGTGGACATAGAAAATTAAATCCAAGAAATGAAGAAAGTGCGATTTGAAATTGTGAATAGAAGTGGTCCAAAATTTGACGACCAGATTGGTGAAGATGAAGATTTCTTGCTGAAAGAAGATATTGAAAGAATCAACAAGTTGTTGGAAGGATAGTTTATGGAAAAACATGAAGAGGAGTTTACAAAACTTGTCATTGGAGGTGAGAAGATGGATGTTGTAGCGAAGAATGAGGATAAATATGTTGGGACATTGAATAAGAATGAGGTAAATTTTAATTTTAAATTTAGTTGTGATGATGATATACTTTATTTGGTGAGAGTAGGAGAGAATGTTGAGAAAGAAGAGAGTATGCAGATGGAAAATTTTAATTTCCATCGAGTAGTAATTGTAGATTTGTATAAGGATGCAATAGATTTTTATTTTTGTTTGGACACTACATATTTGTATGTAGAAGTTGTAGAGGATGTTACAGGTGAAACTTGGTGAAAGTGGTTAATCTGTGGTGAGATTGATCCCACAAAAGAGGAGAGAAGAGAGGTGAGTAATTGGAAGAGGAGAGGAGAGAGCTATTGGTAGTGGAGGATAGTTTTTAGTGGACATGAGTGCACACTTGAGGAAGGAAGAAGAGGATGCAAATTTGTTAGAGGTAGATGGTGAGCATTCTGACAAAGTGTTGGAAAAGAAGAAGAAAGATAAATATTTAGGGTACCATCTTAGTATTATAGTATGTTGCAAGTTTCTTTCAACTTGAAAGAGTAATTCTACTATTGGACTACATTTTGTGAGCCTATTTTCACAAACTTCCTACCTGACATGTTTGATTCAGGAGCATCTAGGGGTACTAGTAATCTTGTATCACCAAAAATATTATTTATTATTTTTGTTATTTTCAATAAGGGCTAATGTGTGGGAAAAAAAGTATTTTTAATTTCCAAAATATGTAATTTTTCCCTATGTGGATTTGTAATTGTAATTTTGGAGGAAGTTTACTATGGTAAATGTTTCAAAGGTATCCCAAGAGGAATATTCTAGCCTAGGCATCCACTTCAAGGTGAGGACCACTCATCAATGCATGTCCTTGCATGTTCACTTACATGATTTTCATGCTCTTACATGTTGGGGTTCCCAAGTTTACATGATGCATTTTCATTCATGGAGCCATTAGAGCCATTAGAGAATAATGAAGTGCACCGTATTGACCAAAATTGATTGGCCATGATGTAGGCACAACTGTGAAGGCCATGCGAGAATTTGATAATTTTTAATATTTTATGAATTATGCTCAAAAGCGGCATGGGTTTTTCCAAGGGGGTATTTGGCATGTTGTTTTAAAATATCATAGTGGCATTCTCTCCCTCAAACCTCTATATATTGATGCCTTGTCTTTGTTCCAAGTTGGCTTGGAGGAGTTGAAGTTTGTCATAACAAGATGCAACTGGATTCCATAGAGGAATGTGACTTTAAATATTTTCAAATTATGTAACCAACAAGCCCACTGATATATTGTAATCTCATTTGATTTCAAAGATAGTTGAATATTATCTTTCCCTCTTGCATTTTTTTGTACAATTCTTTGTTGTTGTGGTGAGTTTCATACTGTAAGAGAAGTCCCTTTTGCATTGGTGGTATTAGAGCTCTTTGAGAAGGAGACCAAGAATCCATTTTTTTGTAAGTTTGAAAATGTTTGGACAATAGAAAGCAAGTTTGAAGATTGCAGGTTCATTGCTTCAATGGTTCTCAGTCAAAAATTACAAGTTCAAGGAATTGATGCTTCAAGAAGAAGGTGGATTGAAGAGTTTTGATTTGTGGCTATTATTTTCTATTGTAAATCAAACCTCCATATCCAATTTGTGATGTTTTCCAACAACCCATATGGTTGTATATGATGTATTTTCATTTTGGCAATGATTTCCATGTAATACAGAGAAAAGTTGAATAGTTAATGAATCAAACTTCTTACAAATTTTGGGAACAATTTCTTGTAATTCCTTTATTTCATTTATGTTGTTGGAGTTTGTATTTCAGGTTTTGGGTAGACATTACATGACATGTGCTACCATGATAATTTGTCCCACTTATGTGACATCCTCATTTTTTTCTTAAAATCATATATATTTTAAAATAATTAATGATTTACGCCTTGAGGGGTTCCATTTAAAGGATTTTAATTAAACTAGATTAGACCAAACCACCTTAAGTGAAAACCCCCCTTGATAGAATCCCCATAGTGTTGAATCAAACTCTCAATGAAGTCTCCTAAGGACCAATCAAAACGTTGTCTAAGAACCTATTTTTCTTCACCTTTTAGGGAAATAAATGAAGTAATTTAGAAACTATATTTTTTAAGTATGTATCTCTTAATATATGCTTTCCAAAAAGTATAATTTTAAATATATTTAACTTTATTCTCATTTTTATTTTTAATTTCTAGTGAATGTATGCTTTTCACCGAACATGAAGGTATTTGTTGATATGAGGAAAAGCAAAAAAAATAGAGAAATATTTTTTTTAGAAATATCCTTACACTAGATATTTATATCCTTATTTTAATAAAAATAAAAAGTCAGTTTAAATATACACAAAACAAATTATGTGTTGTGGAATAAACCTATATCTAAATAAAAATTAATCTCACTTCCAAAATTAATAAAAAATAAAATATGGAACAAAAAATTATGAAAAAATATCTACACATTAGATATTGATATTACCAATGTATGTTTAATAATTTATAATTTTATTTTTTTGATAATAATGCTATACAATATGAAATAAATATCACTTAATTAAAAATTTATTAACTATAAAAAATTATTAAATTATGCACAATTTTTGTACAAATCATATTTTAAACTAACAAATATATATTTAGAATCTACACACAAAATCTCAAAAAACATTGTTTCACATCATCCTCAAATTCTTAATGGATTAGTTGTTATATGTGATAGAAAGTTAAAATTTAGTTAGAGATGTTGATTTTGATATTCCACTTTGGCCAAAAAGTGGGACACACTATTGTGGGATCAAGAGAATGTCAAGTTAGCATGTTTTTAGAGGTTTACATGTTCAATTAGAATAATGAATTTTGAAATTTTATTTTAATTCTATTATTTGTTTCAATTTTGCATGCTTACAAGAGCTAATATAGAATCTAGAAATGTAGAATATGATACTTTGAGTTTACAATGGGGCGCAAAAGATAATGCAAAATACATAGCATGCAACAATGATTTTAAATCATGTAGCACTTGATAATGATAATAATAATCATTTGGAAAGTTGTTAAATCTAGATATGGATTTGATGCAGGAGCATCTAGGGGTACCAAGAAATCTTGCATCCCCAAAAATATTTTATTTTAATTCTACCTTTTCTTGTGTGGTTTCTTACTACAGGCAACCTTTTAGCACCTGATTTGGGGACACTGTGGGCATAAAAAAAATTTATCTATTAATTTGGTTGGGTAGTTTAATGCTTAAATATTATCTTTGGGAAAGAATTGGAGCCAAATGTTTGTAACCAATATTTTATTTATTGGATCAAAATCTATAGTTTGGTAGTGTTGTTACCTACACATTTAATGTGCTTAAAAATCCAAAAAAATAAAAATTAGAAAAACCCAACTCCCCAAAGTTGGAATTTAAAATATTTAATGTTGTAAATTAATATTGGGCTCAAAATAAAATAACCATGTGCTAATGGAAAATTAATTGGGCACTAGACATGTTGCAGGAGAGATTACATGCAACAAGGAGTTACATTCTTGCATGTTTTTTTTCCAGAATTGCAGGTAGCCATTGTAGGAGGTTTTCAACACCATATTGGGAGTGGTTTTAAAATTAATTTACAACTCCAAGTATGAAGATCCAAAAAAATGCCCAAGAATAGAGAAAGAGAAATATTGAAGGGGTTACAACAATGAAGTTATAGGAAACTAGTGTTCGTAAATGAGATTTTTTGAGATTTTGGGTCAAAAATTATATGGTATTGTTGGTAGAATAAATATAGTGATCATGTATTCTTATAAATGAATATAGGATCTTTCATTGTACAAGTTTTTAGAAGAAACTAATTTCATTTCTTGGTTCAATTTATTTTTCAAAAAGTAGTTTGTCATAAGGTTGTTTGCAAGATAGTTCCAACATTCAGAAATGATTTTTATGATATTTCAACTTGATATTTAGCATGGTTTTCTTGCTAGAAAAATTGTGAATCACTTGTTTTCTTGTAGATGAAGGTGAGAGCTTCTACTACTATGGTTTTTAGAGGAAATAGAAGTTGTTTGCACATTCAAAATAATTTTCCGAATGTGGTTTGTCAAAAGTTTTTAGTGCACTTATATGCATGATTGATGATTTGTATTTCAAAACTTTGTGGGTTTGTTTATTTCCCTACGAGAAATTTTTTTATTATGTTGGTCAGATGAGATATTGGTGTGGTGGTTGTGAAGAACACCACCTCGATTCAAGGTGTTGGTCTTTGACTGCATTAAGATTCCTGAACCATGTAATGCTAGTTGAGATGTTAGAAAGATATTGAATTTGGAAACTTGATTGATCAAATGTATATGATGATCTAGACAACCAGTGATGTATTCAAAATTTCTAGGGATGATTCTTTTTATAGTTGGTTAACATACAATTTAAAAGTTTTAGTATGAGAGTTAGCACATTAAAATTTAGGCTTTATATATTTGATTTGATTTGGAAAAAACTAGGTCATGATTATGATTTCGATGGTTGTTCAACTTGCACATAATATTGTTATTGTTGGTGTAATTAATTAATTATTACACTAGTATAAGTTAACTTAGGTCTTGCATTTAATTAATTAAGTCCTAGGTTGCATTATTAGATAAATCATTTAATAAATAAATGGGATAATATTCTCTTCTTTGTTTGGTGGAATAAGATTCATTCTAGAATTTATCTCAACATTTAATAATCATCTAGATAGGGTTCACATGTTGTCACATGTTGTTAGATCAAGACACATGACAACATCTTATGCATCTTAAGTTTTCTCTCATGCCTATATAATCAAACATCTTGTACATTTGTAATAATGTCATATTCAATTTGACATCATTGCATCTTAATGATAATATGATATTTCTGTCATTTCTCTCTTGTAGAAGTTTTTGTCTTGTAGGTGATTCTGGGGGGTTTGAGGAGTTCACCTAAAATCCTACATGGTATCAGAGCTTCAGTGCTACACACTTCTTCTCAAATATGAGAGGTCATTTTTTGGCATGAAAGTTTTGTTGGATGCAAACAACCGTTTTTCTTTTTTACTTCAGAAATCTAGCTTCCACTCAGTTTCAGGAAAAATGATTTATGGGTTTGTAGCCAGGTGCAAAATCTGAACTGGGTATCTTTTATATTTTCGATATCTTTTACAGATTTGGAGAAAATCGTAGTACAAAAATTGGTGCGCGTCATTTTTCTCTTGGCTGAAGGTTTAAATTTTTTTTTTTCATCTTCTTCTTGTTGGATCAAAAAATGATTTCTGGGTTTTGTTCTTAGTTTCAAAATATTTCTGGGTTTCTATTTTTGTCCACTCATTATAAACAAATTTTGCAGAAATTAAATTAGAAGTAAACCTTTTTTGCTAGAAAACCCATTTCTTGTAGGCTGAATTCAGTTTTTTTTGAAAAAATCATAACTTTTGGCCATGGTGTCAGATTTTCACAAATGAGATATCATCGAAAAGTCGATTTCGACCTCTACATAGATTGGAGGTTATTTTTAATCGTGGAGGTAGATGTGAACCTTGGTTTGTGCATGCACTTAGTTTTGTTTTCATGCACTACGTTTACATTTTCTTTGTAGTTTATGCATGTTTTACATTCCCTCATTTTACAATCATTGGGTATTGTAATAAATGAACTGATATAAGGTTCCATCAAGAGGGGTTCTTGCATCCATCTTTCATGTTGGTGACAACTTGCATGAGTTTGTCTGGTTTCCTGTTGTCTCCTTTTAGCTTCTTTCTTGTTTAGCTGGACACATCTTTGGTTTGCTTTGGTTCACACTTCACATTGGAATTTTATAGTTCTTGATCTGCATTGGTTCATATCTTTCTCATTTGAGGGCCATATTTTTATGGTTAATGTTCCAGAATCTTGATGGTATTCGTCCTATGGGCAGTTTTAGTTTCAGTTTGGCATTGGTTTCGTGAGACACAACTTCCAGATTTGTCATCATTATGGGTCCATTCATCCTTTCATCTACTATTGCTTACAGATCTCAGGGTTGATCCAGTATGAGAGTTTTCCAGTGTTCTGTGGCATCGGGTCTGCTGTCACATGATGATTCTATCTTTGGTTTCAGTTGTAGACAAAAGTGTTTTTCCTTACTTGTCAGATTGCGGTTCTAGTGTTTCTCCACAGTGTTCTTCTAGTGCTTCTTTGCAGCAGTCATCTCATTATAGGGGGGTTTTGTCCCATTAGGTTTTTCTTCTCTACCTCATCTTTACATTTGTAAATGAGTACCTGATCAGGCCTTGTTGTCGGGACTCATCTTTGCATAATAATCTGCTTCTTTCTAAGTTGCACTTATAGGGGGTGTTGGTGTAATTAATTAATTATTACACTAGTATAAGTTAACTTAGGTCTTGCATTTAATTAATTAAATCCTAGGTTGCATTATTAGATAAATCATTTAATAAATAAATGAGATAATATTCCCTTCCTTGTTTGGTGGGATAAGATTCCTTCTAGAAGATGAGTTGTCCTTTTAGAACTTATCTCAACATTTAATAATCATCTAGATAGGGTTCACATGTTGTCACATGTTGTTAGATCAAGACACATGACAACATCTCATGCATCTTAGGTTTTCTCTCATGCCTATATAATCAGGCATCTTGTACATTTGTAATAATGTCATATTCAATTTGACATCCTTGCATCTTAATGATAGCATGATATTTTTGCCATTTCTCTCTTGTGGAAGTTTTTGTCTTGCAGGTGATTCTGAGGGGTTTGAGGAGTTCACCTAAACTCCTACAGTCATGTGATGTATGGACTTTGTGAGAAGGAAGGATTGATGCCTCGCTTGAGATTTACTTGAGTATGTGTGTTGTGCAAGTGGTTTCATTACAGTTTCTGTGGTTTTCAGTGGTCAGTAGGGGGTAGCTTCCAATGGGGGTCAACACACAAAGGGGTGCCTAGATAACCCATGAGCAGTTTTGTTAACAAGCAATAACATTAAAATAAACTAGAGGGAATGGGTACCTCAAACATTAAACAAGATAAGTTTATACCTCGCTCAATCTCAAGTGCTCATTTAGGCTTGAGGTGAGATGAGAAGGCCTCTAATGGCATAATTGACTACTTCATCTCTATGAGAAGTAGTTTGATTTTGCATTGTTGGCATGAGGGGTTGGAGTTTGGTAGAGGCTACCAAGATAACCCAGGATGGGGGTTGGTTCCTAGGAAGAACTACCTAGATAACCTATATCCAATTATGCACTGACATTTCCCCTACGACAACCATGAGTTTCCTTGTTATTTTATCTTGAGTATCTATGTGCCTCTGGAAGTATAGTCATTGTTGTTTGTTGTTATTGTTCGTCTTGTGCTCATGAGTTGTGTCAGCCTTGTCATGTTTTGTCCTTGTCTATCAGTTATGATGGGACCCTTTGTTACCTCTTAGCATGGGGGGTGAACCTTTGGGTTCATGTGGTTGGGTGGAACATGTTATGTTCTCCATTGGGTTCCCTTCATGTACATGATGTGGCATCTTCAACTGATCCATTGACTTTTGCACTGCATCTTCTCTTGGGAGATTGATCATTGTACTTGTAAATGTATTGTATATTTATATTGTATTGTGTATCTTATGTTGGGCACTCCTCACTTATATCAAGGAAGTGTTTCTATACAAATGTATTTGCATACTGAAATGATGTATCTCATATATGTAAGAGAGATGTATTTTGTAATTTTGTACAAGTTAATTGAAATAATACATATTCAATTATTACTTCATGATATAGCATGGTTGTATCTCTTGGCTCATTTGATTATTCATGATAAGTAAATGTGATGCTTATGATGGTTAGTATTTGGTTATAATAAGTTATTTAGTTTTTTGAATTTAAATAATGGAATTTAAGTAATGCAGTTGTGCACCCTAGGGGACGTAGGTTAATAACTAAGGATATGTTCAATTTTCTTTTGCACAACATTGCACTTAGAAAAAAAATTGTCTATTTTTCATTGTTTAGGATTTGTCCCATAGGGTTCTCGATAGAGGCATTACATATGATATAAGAGCTTAGGTTTCAACAATGGGTATATCAATTATCCCATTATGATGTCTTAGATGTATAGTTGAAGTTGAAGTTTTTCCTTGTTGACCTCATCTAATACCCTAAACTTGTCTATGTAGGATCATGCCTAGGAGACAGGGTAGAGGTCAAGGGAAAGGTAGAGGTCATGGTGGTGGCCATGGGGCCAATCACCAAGATTCACCTCCATAGAGTTCTCATGAGTCAGATTGTGAGGAGCATTAGATTTCATAGAACAATTAGGGAGGTGTAGGACAAAATCTGGGTCAGCTTGGGATGGAGGACACACAGTTGTGCCAATTACTAGAGGAGGTTCTTTCCTAGCTTGGTATGAGGCAAGAAGGTGAGCAATTAGTGATTAGAGAGAGAGAGAGATCTCCTAGGAGGAGGGAGTTAGCTATTGAGCAGGACGCCATTTTAGTTGGTCACATTAGGGACCTTCTTCGAGCACATCCTCTGACGTTTGATGGGTCATGCAGTGGATTAGAGGCAAAGATCTGACTTATCAATCTAAACTGATATTTTTCTATGCACCCTTATGGAAGCAATACCAAGACCAGATACACCATTATGCATCTCTGAGGGTTTGCTTCCACGTGGTGGCAAGTTGTGGAGTAGAAGCTCCATCTAGATATAGACTCAATGTCTTGGGAGATCTTCCTTGAGTGATTTAGAGCCTAATTATTATTTGACCATTGGTGGCAATGTTGAGCAGATGAGTTTCATGAGCTTAGAGAGTTGGCAATGTCAGTGGAACAATATGAGTAGAAATTTTATGAACTTAAGTAGTACGCTAGCATTGGAGATGATGAGGGCATGTTAGTACAACAATTCATCAAGGGCTTAAATTCCCACATTAGTGGTGGAGTTCATGTGTTTGAGCTGAAAAAAATGGAGGTAGTTGTGGAAAGGCTCAGATTGTTGAGGAGAATCTAGCTATGGCCTTAGGTGGATAGATGGGGGTTCACATTGGCAGTGCACCTCTGATAGGGTTCAGTTAATGTTGTGGTCAGTCACAGCCAGTGGGTCCATCTAGGAGTCAGCAAGCACCCTCTAAGGGTGGCCAATAGCAACAACAATAGCCTTCACAGTCTAAACATAAGAATTCTTGATCTCATCAGGAGGATAGATCTCAGCGTAGGAGAGACAAGAATTGGAGGCGAATGAAACATTACCGCTTTGATCAGCCAGCCTCGAGTTCACAGTCTACAGTTAACAGGGGCAGTGTTCAATAGTCTAGTGCACCACCTAGTAGTAGAGGTTTTGGAAGAGGTATAGGGTGCTTCTCATGTGGACAACATGGTCATATTGCTCGTCAGTGTCCTCAAAAGGGCACTACTAGATTTTTTTACAGTTTCAAAATTGACAGTTGGGGATGTTGGTAGATCACATAATGTTTTTGTTGTGGTTGACAACCACTAGGCTGAGCACCAAGGAATGGTGGTTGAGACATCAGGTGTGTTACAGGGTGGTAAAGTTTCTGTACTTTTGATTTTGGTGCTTTGAACTTCTTTATTTCTCCTTCTGTAGTAGTGTGATGTGGACTAGTGGCAGTGAAGTAGGACAATAGGTGGCAGGTTGAGTTAGCTTCCGGTGCTAAGGTCATAATGGAGTCTCTTGTCCATGGTTGTAGTTTGAAGATTGGATCTCTTGACACCACAGTTGATCTTTGTATCATTCCTCTTGTTTCTTACAATGTGGTATTAGGTATGGATTAGTTAGAGGCGCAAAAAGCAGTCATAGATTATCGTCACAAGTTGGTGAAGTGTGTTGATGATTCCAGCAGTGAGGTCGAGGTAGTTGGGATTCAGAGACCTATTTCTTTGAGGATGATCTCAACTATGCAGTTGAGGAGGTTTATGTGTTTCCAAGCAAAAATTCCTAGGATGCCACCTAAGCATGACATCAACTTTAAGATTGATCTTGTGCCTAGAGCTGAGCCCATTTCACGAGCTCCTTACCGGATGACCAATCAAGAGCTTAAGGAGCTCCTATTATAGCTTAAGGAGTTATTAGAGAAGGGATTTATTCGTCCTAGTGTTTCTCCTTGGGGAGCACCAGTAATTTTTGTGAAGAAGGATGGGTCCCTTCAATTGTGCATAGATTACCAACAGTTGAACAAGGTGACAATAAGGAATAAATATTCGTTGTTGAGGATATATGACTTATTTGATCAGATTAAGGGTTCTAGGGTATTCTTGAAGATTGATCTCAAATCAGGTTATCACCAGTTGTGCATCTTCAAGGCAGATATACATAAGACTGCATTTTGTACTCGCTACGAACACTACGAGTTCACAGTGGTGTTGTTCAGGTTAACAAATGCGCTATTGGTGTTTATGAGTTTGATGAATGGTGTGTTTAACACCTACCAAGACTGGTTTTACTTGGTGTTTCTAGATGATATATTGATCTATTCCAGGACCATGGAGGAGCAGGAGGATCACTTGAGACAGGTACTATAATGTTTGAGAGAGAATCAACTATATGCTAACTTTTTAAAGTGTGAGTTCTTCAAGACAAAGGTGAAATATCTTGGACATGTTATTTCTGGTGAGGGTATTGTCATGGATCTTGAAAAGATCCAAGCTATCATCGATTAGCCTACACCTACTAATGTGTCTAAGGTTCATAGTTTTATGGGGTTGGTAGGCTACTATAGGAAATTCGTATAGGGTTTTTTGAGGATAGAACACCCCATTACTTCTCTTCAAAGTAAAGGGAAGAGATTTGTTTGGTCAGAATAGTGCAAAGCAACTTTTCAGACTCTTAAGGAGAGATTGACCAACGCTCCTATTTTAGTTGTTCCTGATTCTTCTAGATATTTTATAGTGTGTATAGATGCTTCCTTGGAGGTATAGGAGCTGTGATGATCCAGGAGGGACGCATGATTGCCTATGAGTCTCACAAACTCAAGGATCACGAATTGAACTACCATACACACGATCTTGAGTTAGTTGTAGTGGTGCATGATTTGATGAGGTGGAGGAACTTCCTTTTGGGGCATAAATTTGAGCTGCACACTAATCACCGTAGTTTGCAGTACATCTTTACGTAGCCTAATCTAAATGTCAGGCAAGGATGATGGATGGATTTTCTATGTGAATATGATTTTGAGGTGAAGTTCATTTAGGGAAAGGAGAATGTAGTTGCAGATGCACTTAGTAGACATAGACATGAGTTATCAACAGTGACTCTTGGTGTGGATTTGAGGAATTAGATACTTTCAACTCTTCCTTCAAATGGTTGGTATCAGGAGGTGAGAGTTGAGGTGGAGTCAAGTAGAGCTTTAGAGGGAATGTATGAAGGATATTCCCTATAGTTAGATGGTATTTTGAGGCATATGGGTCATATTTATGTACCATCCATTGGGGATCTTTGCACTTTGATTATGTCAAAGGCACATCGGGCACTATATTCAACCCATCCTAGTGTCAAAAAGATGCATTTTGATCTTCGACATCTGTACTTTTGGGCCAGTTTGAGGAGAGATATTACTATTTTTTTGTCGAGGTGTCTTGAGTGTTAGAGAGTGAAGGCTAAACCCCAACATCCTGTAGGACTTTTGCAGCCTCATTTGGTTCCAAAGTGGAAATGGGACATTATCTCGTTAGATTTCATTGTTGGGTTGCCCATTTCTTCACATCAACATGATGCCATTATGGTCACTATGGATAGGTTGATGAAGGTGGCACAATTCTCTCCTGCCCATTCCTCTTATAATGCTTCATTAGTGGCTAGAGTGTTCATGGAGGACATTGTCAGATTACATGGTATTCCTCATCAAATTATATCAAATAGAGATCATTTGTTTACCTTAGCACTTTGGATGTCCCTACAGCATGCTTTGGGGACTCAGTTGAACTTCAGTTCAACTTATCACCTAGAGATGAATGGGAAGACTGAGAGGGTCAACCATCTATCCTAGAGGACATGTTTCAAATGTACGTCATGGATCAGAAGACATGATGGGAGGACTATCTATACCTGGTAGAATTTGAATATAATAATAGTTATCACAGTTATATTGGCATGCCTCCTTTTCAGGTGTTGTATGGCCATCCATGTCGGACCCCATTGAGTTGGGACCGTTTGGAGGATAGGGTTTTGTTGGGTCCAAAGATGCTTCAGGAGATGGAGCAACAAGTGGTTTGGATTAGGGAGCATTTAGTGGCAGCTCAAGATAGACAAAAGAAATATGTCGATGCTCATAGGGTGGATCATTAGTTCTCAGTTGGTGATCAGGTTTTCCTACGCGTGTGACTATGAAAGAGTGTGATCCGTTATGGAGAAGGCTCTAAGCTCAGACCGCGATTTGTTGGACCTTTTGAGATCTTGGAGAGGATTGGTCATGTAGCATACCATCTTTCTTTTCTTCCCAGTCTCTCACACATACATGATGTATTTCACATTTCATTACTTAGACCATATTATCTTGATATATCTGATATCCTCAATTGGAATGCATTACAGGTAGAGGATAGGAAACTGGCTTTGGAGCCCGTAGGAATCACTCAACATAGGAGACTCACACTCAAAGGATGGGTCATAGAGTAGGTTAGGGTCCAGTGGGATCCGAATGATGAGGCTTCGGCTACCTAGGAGGAAGCTTCGAGGATGAGGGAGTTATATCCATATCTATTTACAAGCTTCTAGGAGTAAGCCTAGCCCTAGGGGGGAGGATGTGATGCCCCCTCAGTTTTCTTATGTTTGGATAGTTTCTTAGATTGCATCTAGACTTTATGATGTGTTTATTAGACCCTATGTTACTGCTTGACAGACATTATGAATCTGATGGATATTATTTAGACATGGTGATATTTTGATGATTTGATATTGTGATGGTTTGAAAACATTATGATGCTTAGCTTAATGATAATGATGGCATTGTGATATTTGATGTTCTTATTATATCATGTATAGTGGATTAGTTGATTTCTTAGTTTAGTATCATGGATATGATGATGTTATTTATTGTTAATGTATGCATATCATGTTTTGATATTAGTTGTTATGTTTCAGTGATGGGGATAGGGCTGCATCACTCGCTTGCAAATGCCCTACAACTCTATGATTTCCCCATCACGGTGTGACTGATTATTTATTATTGCATATGTTTGACCCTTTGTTCTGTTGCAAGTTGTAGGTACAGGGCATCGACTCCACCTGATTATCAAGTCTGAGTGTGCCAGAGCCCAATAGAGTTGTTGTTCAAAGGTACACTGTGTCCCCAACTTCAAGCCATCATCCTTTTCAAGGATGAATCTTTATTGTTTCACCCCATTAGTAAGGTCTTTTGGTATCGTTTCGTTTCCATTTGGTTGTTTAACCTTCGTCATGTTTTCGATTGTTGCTTGTTGAATGAACTTGGAGTCTTGTGCTTGGTTTGATTATTTCATTTTATTTTGAATGTAAAATTTGAAGGCTTGGTTAATGATATAAAATTATAATTCAATTAAAGAATACAAATTTAAAACCAACATGGTATATAATAATATTAATAAATCAAGATTTAATTTCTAGATAGTTATTTATAATAATAGGTATATATAAATATATATTTATTATTAAATTTGTGAATGTTTATTTGACTCTTTGTAAGGAAATTTTAGAAGGGATAAAAGTTATATGAAAGATAATTTAATAAAATTAATAAATAAATGGTGTAATGTGTACAAAATTAAATGGAAGGTAAATTCTAAAAAAGTGGAAAAAGAATGGAAATTTGAAGTGAGTGGAGGAATAAAATTAGTTACGGAAATTAAATAAGAAGAGTGGAGTTAACTCCACAGGGGAAATTGGTTTTGTTGCTCTCAGAGGAAAAAAAATGGAATCGGGTATTCTTTCCATGAAATTTTCTTCTCTGGTTCTTGGGGGTTTTGGTATTCTTGAAGAGAATTTTTGCGGAGGTGTTGGCTAAAAGGAGTTAGAATCTATGGTTGAAAAGTTGGAAAGCTTGGTCTAGAGCTAATACCCAACTGGTATCTCTTGCAGCTCAGATATTCAAATAATCTAGGTTCTTTTCTAAAGAAACACCTTTCTCAACTTTCTTTTGCAATGAATAATTAATATTGAGAGCCAATAATTAATCTTCAAAGCCAATAGTTTTCTGATTTCCTTCAATCTTCATAAAGTTTCATGTTTTGTTGTGTTTGAAATCAAAATGATATTTTATATGGGAATCACCCTGTAGTATTCAATCTTTGTTTTAGTTTTGGGAAAATTACTCTGCAATGACCTTAGTTTAATAGATGGTCTAAGATTTTGGGCTATTATGAAGCTTTAATAAAGTTGACATCATTTGTTTCCCAAGCTTGATGAAATTTGTTACATATCTTCCCTTATATCGCCACTGGTTCTGTGAATTCCGTATGAGTCTCATAGTATAAAATATATACATTTTTAATTTATTGTAAATTTCCTGTGCTTGGTGGTAACACCTTTATACCTTGGTTTCTGTAGAATATTATGTGCATTTCATAATAGAAAACTAGTGACAGGAATCTTGCTTATTTACGGACTGAAGCCTTGATTTATGACAGGCATATGGGGGTGTTTCTGTAGAGTCTCAATATAGCTTTTACTTTCTGAAATTTTTAGACTCTTTCATCGAATATTATCTATTTTGCATTGATGTTATCACATAAAACTTTTCAAATCATGCACGATATGAAGTTTGGAAACTGTTTCCTAGTTGATTGGGCATAATAAATAGTCACTCATAGTTTGTTGTGCCTTCTTTAAAAGACCATTATTGTGCATGTTTTACATACACGCCCCGCCGTAGGTAGGGACCCCCCTTTTTTCGCTCCCAACAGGTTGCTTTGCTCTTGTCTTGTTTTGTGTGCCCCATTTTCTAAGCCCAAATTGGTCATGTGCCTTCAAATGATCAAATTCGCCTTACCAAATTCACCTACTTGGGATATTCAAATCCAGGGAGAAATAAAGTCCCCTGTCCCTTTTCAGCCCTTTGTCTTGTTCCTGCTGACTTGGTCCCTGATCGCTCAATTCACTTTTTTGTACATTTTTTACTTTGGGTACAACTTTTTGGTGGATTTGGGATGTGTTTGTGGTGCCTAAGTGAACTGCCAAAGTTTCGTCAACATTCTGTTAAGTTTCGGCAGTTTCATAGCTTTCCCGCCGGAACTCCCTCCCTCTTTGCCTATTTTGGAAACATTTGTGGACCCCCGTTGGTCTAGTTTCCACATTTTTGACTTTGGGGATAACTTTTTGGTGGATTTGGGATGTGTTTGTGGTGCCTAAGTGAACTGCCAAGGTTTTGTCAACATTTTGTTAAGTTTCGAGGGTTTCAGAACTCCGTCCTTCTTTAGCGACCCGGCCTCTAGAGCTCAACCCCTCTGTGGCCGTTTTGAACATTCGTGGAGCCCCGGTGACCCGGCCTTTGGAGCCTAGCCCCTCCGTGGCACTTTTCGGGACTTCGTCCCTCTATGGCCATTTTGAGCTTCCAATTTTTGTCAAATGAGTAAAATCTTATGGAATTTTTTTGGGCACTCTTCCTTCCCCTTTTCCCATGCACTATAATTGAAAAATCTTGGTTTTGCTAAGTTTTGTGATGTCTGGGAACTTCCCTTCCACTTTGTTGTCCCTTGTTTGCTGCCTACCCCCTTGGGCCCACATTAATGTTTATGGTCCAAATGAGCTCCAAATATGAATATTATGATATTTTGATTATGCATGGATGGATCCAACAAGGATTTTACAAAATTTGACTAATGTTTTCTTTGATTTGCGTATGAAAGAACTTACGACACTTCATTTATGCAGGATTCAAGAAGTCTACTGCAGGTCTGTCAGGAGACCCATTGAGAAAGTTGAACAGGGAAAAGCGCATAGCTCTTGTCACCATTCATTTAATGTTCGCCTCTCCCACTAGCACCCACCAACAGGGTCGGTGTTAGAAGAAGGCATGTGCCAAGGAAGTCAAGGAAAAAAATGCAAGGGGGTGGCCTTAAAGAAAGCATAAGGGAGCTATCCGCCCGAATCAGGGGAACCCAATCCATTGATGCCAGTCGTCAATGGGCCCATTTGATCCAATGAAAGAACACTGCAAACACATCAAGTAAGAAGGAAAATTTTAGGCAGTTTCAGCTATAGTAAAAGGGAAATAAGCTAAATGACGAAATTGCTACAGCACCTGAGCACTAGATGAAAAAACAGGGAAAAGACAAGGAATGTATTCTTAATTGCTAAATATTGGGGGGGTGGGTGAAACCCTAATGTAAATCAAATCTAGGCCACTCATTGTGAATTAATCCTAGCCATTCATTTGGGCTTTGGAAAACTATAAATAATGACTTGCCCCTCATTTGTAAGGGTTGGAGAATTGATGTAAAGACATTCTGCAGCAATAGAATGTAGCATTGCATGATTTATGGGTGTTCCTTTTGATTTTTCTCTTTATGTATGCATGGTTCAACTTCCCTATTAGTTTAGGTGTTAGTTTCTTGAATGGAAGTGGTGGTGGTGATTGTTGTTTTAGTATTTGATGAATTTCTAGGTCATGCTTTTTGTGGTTTATTGATGATGAATCACTTTGCAAAGCTAGTCTAAGCCTCCTTCCTTTATTGCTGCAACTTAGTTCGATTGCATGTACATGATGTGTGTATGTAATATGAAAATCTACAATCCTTAGAATATTGCACTAGTTTTATGTAACTGTAGGTTCCTCTTGGCCAAGCAAAACCTAGTTTAGGGATTTTGTCTACTGTAGCAACCACCATTGTTACTATTCATTCGTAGCTTAGGATTAGAAAAACTTTCTTAACCCTTCTCCTTTTGCTATTTCTTTTAATCCTTGGTTAGAGTAGGATCCAAAGCATCACAATGAAGCTAAATTAGATGAACTTGATGATTTTTAGCTTGTTGTTTTGAGTGGACAGCCAATGTTCATTCACTTCCAACACTTTGAAACTGCATTTGCAAATCCAACTTCCCCACTTTGTACCTCATTCGTAAGACCACCTTGTGATTTTAGCAAATCACATCAAACAGCTGAGATATTCCAAGCACTGTCAAGACCTGGCATTAGAAACCTTGGGATAGTGTTTTGCAATCTGATTATGGAAGATTGTATTTCAAGAGAGGTAGTGCACCTATGCACTGCCTGTGTTGAGAAGTGCATAAAAAACACATCAACAGAACTGGCGCTAGAAGGAGGGCATGACATGTTGAGGCTACAAAGCTGAAAGTTGGAAATCAAAAAGAGTACTTTCTAAAAAGAAATCTGAGATAAGGAGATCTCTTTTAATGCTGAAAATTAGAAAATTTTGATGGCAAAAGAAGCTAAGTCAAAATAGAGCAGCATGCACAAATTGACATCACTTAGCTACATGCAGATTTGAATAAGAGACTGAAGAAGCCATTGCAGCAATTTGCATTGGTGGATAGATGTCAGATCAATCGCACTTGCAGTTACAACGAATTGGGATGTCTGACTTTCTTGAGTAGAATTGAAAAGGTCTTGCAAGGAGAAATCCCCTTTTGGGAAATCTATCTACCTTTAGCCCTTATAGACCTAGAGGAAGAATTGAAAACCATGGTAGCCAAGGGGTTCAAGGAGCTGATCCAAGAACATTTGAACATCAAAGAAGAACCAAGATTGGAGGAAATACTAATGGCGAGTTGGTGCAGATTTCACAATGCACCCCACTCTGAACTCACTTGCTTGTCATGCACAAACATCATCATTCAAGCCAAGGGTTGTTCGGACAAGTTGGAGTAGCCAACTCCCAATGAAGATAAGTTATCCAATGAGGCAGAACAACTGTCAACATTCAGAGGACATCAAAGTAAGGATGAACCAAAAAATTTGATACAAGTTGATGTTGGAGCAGCAGACATCAAAGTTGAAAACCAAGAGCAAGAAGCAAATTTCACTAGGACAGCAAGGTGCCTTGGTGAAAATCTAGCTGAAACTAATTTAGAAGGCCTTCCCTCCACCAATCGAAGGCAGTCCTCCACTCCAGAAGAAGAGAAATTAATAGGTGACGATGAACCAATGAAGTCTTCAATGGTGGATGTTAGGACAGCCAACTCAAATGTTGAAAATTGGAAAGAGGAAAGGGGTGACAACCTTGCAAAAATAGAAAATGATGATGAAGACATAAGTGAAATCAAACAGGAAGACCTCTCCTTCATAGATGAGAGTGATTGAGAATCTGAAAATGCAAGTTCGAAGGAGTGGGAACAACCACTCGCCATGGTTGTCTACCATCAAGCTTCTTTTTCAAGTGATGATGATGACCCAGTAGTAGAAAGATATGACCAGCTCGTCTCCAGATTAGCAAAGGATTGGTTTGAATTAAGATTTCAAGTGGATTTGGAGGTGTTGTTGCTACCAAATTGGTGCATACTTCATGATTCATCACACTCTGAGTTTGCATGCGAGCTATGTAAAGAAGCTATTAAGCAAGTCAAAGGACAAGTGAGGCAGCCAAACATACCACTTCCTGCAGTTGCTTCAAGGATGGAACGTGAAGACCAAGAGCCTCAACTGAGTGATGACTTAGCTAAAGGTAGGCCTCAAGAGGATGTTGGGGCAGCAATAGAAGAAGGATAGCAATACAGTCTCGAACTTCTGAGTGATGAAGTAGATCAAGCGGGAATGTTGTCCACCAGTCACCAAGAAGTTCTTCCTCTTGAAGAGCAGTTGTGTGCCATGGATGATGGCATTTTTGGCAAGTCTTTGGAGGGAAATTGTGTAGTAGACTTTGGTCTCCTTGATGATGTGCCATCAATTGATGAATTCTTTCCATTGGGAGCTGCACTATGAAGGTATGCTCATGTCGAGGAAGAGCACATCCCAGAAGACGATAGCGATGAATACATACTCCTTGAGCCCCCGAACAGTGATGCACTAGAGTTCCCAGATTGGGAGAGGAGCTCCTTCTCCATTTACAGTGATAATGAGCAAGAGGAAACAAGTGAACGTCATAATGATATGCATGAACAAAAAAGGGAAGAAGACAAAGGTGGGGGTGTTTTGATGGCTTTCAACAAGTATGACAGAATTGACCAACTACAAGATGCAACTTGGAGCCCTTCCACCATGATCTTTGTTGATCCTCCTTCACATTCAGGGAGCTGCAATAGGAAAGATTTCTCCATGTCATTATCCCATGACATTGAACATCATAAAAAGGAGGTTGATACTTGGAGAAGGAGACAAGACAACATGCTACCCCTTGAGGACAACAACCGAGTGGATCCAAAGTTTGTAGATGATAAATGTGGAGAAGTATTTCTTTTTGAAGAACTGCCAACTAGGGCTGTAGGTCCCATTGGTAGATTGGAAGAGTTTTTGATGCCTTATCCTCCTAGCCTTATGCAAGCTTAATGTCCGAAGTGTTGCACCCTCTACCGCTCCCGCTCGAGGCTGCCAATGCACCTATCAATGATGTAGTGCTCATTCTCGATTGTCCAACGCTGCCACCTCCATGTGATGATGTCCAGGTTCTACCCTTCCTTGCCCCTATTATTTCTCATAACTGCATTTATTATTCTGATTATGGGAATGAGGGAAAATGAACATGTTTATGGATTAACCATGGATTCAATGAGCCTCCTCAATTGCTGATTTTTCATGATGACGTGATTGAACTTGAGTGTTGCAATGTTGAAGTTCCTTTTTCTAAATATAAAGATAAGTTTGCATGGTTAAGAATGATAACATTGCCATTTGCTTGTGCATGCACTGGAAAATCCAATGAATGTTAATGTTGGCTTGCCTTGCTTGAACATAGTGCTTTGTAAATATCTTTGTACATAGCCCGTTTTGAGTAGTATAGGTTTCCTATAAATACTCCACTTTCCTACTTTCCTTAGGTTAGTTCATTTGATGTAGGTTGTTTGCTTTTTGTTTCCTTTCACTTTGTTGCTACTTTGCTTGGGGTCCCTCTGCTTTTAGCTAGGCACATCTGTGTGCATAACAACCATACTTATCACCTGGGGTTGTTCTACGTATTTCTTTGTCAAACTCTAATCAAGTCTTTAGAGTGGATGGTGAAGGTCTTCTGTTAGTGTCGAGTGATCTGGGTGTTTGATTGAAAGAGGATAAGTTGTTGGTTTAGTCCGACTCTGATGTATTTTGAAATCTTATAGCCCTTACACATCTTAAGAATCTGACGGTCACTGTAAGGCCTTTTGTGAAGTCTAGTTAAGTGAAAAATCTAAAATTTTGCTCCAGCGCCACTGTGATTCCCAGCCCTGAGTGTGAGCTTCAATGCTTGCGGGTTGAAATAAAAGAGCTGAAAAGAGAAAAGAAAGAAAGAAAGAAAACATTGAAAATTAAAAGAAAGAGAAAATTCAACTTTTTATGGGTATCCGAGCAACTCTACTGGGGCTATGGGCCCCCAGCCGGCAGTAGAGCAATGTTCAGGGGAATCACAATAACAACCTCATCGGGGCTATGGATGCCTAACTGGCAACGAGGCAATGCCCCAGATGCTTTTGGAGTTAGAATAAACTACATAGCTTAACTTGACAGAGCTTGGGTTCCTATAGCAACTAAAGGATGAGAATTAACGCAACTGCACACACTTGGATTTTTAGCATACTGAAGGTTGGGTTGGCTAGTGGTTTTAATCCTTTGGTTGAGCGTCTGGTTTGTTTTCCCTAGCGTGAAGGTCAGAACCAAACATTCTGGGTTCATGATTCCAGTTTGTCATCAAAATGCTCTGGAGCATTTCCCTAGTGAGTCGCCATTTGTTGTGCATGTTTTGCACACACGCCCCATCGTAGGTAGGGACCCCCTTTTTTTTTCTCCCGATAGGCTACTTTGCTCCTGTCTTGTTTTGTGTGCCCCATTTTCCAAGCCCAAATTGGTCATGTGCCTTCAAACTATCAAATTCCCCTTACCAAATTCACCTACTTGGGATATTCAAATCCAGGGAAAAATAAAGTCCCTCGTCCCTTTTCTACCCTTTGTCTTGTTCCTGCTGACTTGGTACCCAATCGCTTGATTCACTTTTTTGTACATTTTTGACTTTGGGGACAAATTTTTGGTGGATTTTGGATGTGTTTGTGGTGCCTAAGTGAACTGCCAAAGTTTTTTCAATGTTCTGTTAAGTTTCGGTGGTTTTAGAACTTTCCCTCTGGAACTCCCTCCCTTTTTAGCTATTTTGGAAACATCCGTGGACCCTTGCCGGTTTAGTTTCCACATTTTTTACTTTGGGGATAACTTTTTGGTGGATTTTGGATGTGTTTGTGGTGCCTAAGTGAACTACCAAGGTTTCATCAATGTTTCGTTAAGTTTCAAGGGTTTCAGAACTCCATCCTTCTTTTGCTATTTTGGAACATCCCTGGACCTCTGGCGACCCGGCCTCCAGAGCCTGGCCCCTCTGTGGCCGTTTCCAAGACTCTGTACCTCCGTGGATATTTTGAACATCTGTGGAGCCCCGACGACCTGGCCTCTAGGACTCCATCCCTCCGTGGCCATTTTGAACATCCGTGGAGCCCCGACGACTAGGCCTTCGGGACCTCGTCCCTCCATGGCCATTTTGAACATCCATGGAGACCCGATGACTCGGCCTCCGGAGCCCGGCCCCTCCCTGGCCATTTTTGGGACTTCATCCCTCCGTGGCTGTTTTGAACATCCTTGGAGCCCCGGCGACCCGACCTCTAGGACCCCGTCCCTCCGCGGCTGTTTTGAACATCCGTGGAGCCCCAGCGACCTGACCTCTGAAGCCTGGCCCCTCCGTGGCCATTTCCGGGACTCCGTCCCTCCATGGTCATTTTGAACATCCGTGGAGCCCCAGTGACTTGGCCCCTTCATGGCCATTTTGAACATTCATGGAACCTCGATGACCCGGCCTCAGGAGCCCGGCCCCTCTGTGGCCGCTTCCGGGACTCCGTCCCTTTATGGCTGTTTTGAGCTTCCATTTTTTGTCAAATGAGTCAAATATTAAGGAATTTTTTTGGGCACTCTTCCTTCCCCTTTTCCCATGCACTATAATTGAAAAATCTTGGTTTTACTAAGTTTTGTGAGGTCTGGGTACTTCCCTTTTGGTTTGTTGTCCCTTGTTCGCTACCCGTCCCCTTGGGCCCGCATTAATGTTTATGGTCCAAATGAGCTCCAAATATGAATATTATAATCTTTTGATTATGCATGGATGGATCCAACAAGGATTTTACAAAATTTGACTAACGTTTTCTTTGATTTGTGTATGAAAGCACTTACGACACTTCATCTCTACAGGATTCAAGAAGTCTACTGCGGGTCCATCAGGAAACCCATTGAGAAAGTTGAACAAGAAAAAACGTATAGCTCCTGTCACCATTCATTTCATGTTCGCCTCTCCTGCTAGCACCCACCAACAAGGTTGATGTTAGAAGAAGGCATGTTCCAAGGAAGTCAAGGAAAAAAATGCAAGGGGGTGGCCTTGAAGAAAGCATAAGGGAGCTATACGTCCGAATCAGGGGCAACCAATCCATTGATGCCAGTCGTCAATGGGGTCATTTGATCCAATGAAAGAACACTACAAACACATGAAGTAAGAAGGAAAATTTTAGGCAGTTTCAGCTACAGTAAAAGGGCAATCAGCTAAATGACAAAATTGCTACAACACCTGAGCACTAGATGACAAAACAGGGAAAAGACAAGGAATGTATTTTTAATTGCTGAATATTGGGGGGGTGGGTGAAACCCTAATGTAAATCAAATATAGGCCACTCATTGTGAATTAATCCTAGCCATTCATTTGGGCTTTGGAAAACTATAAATAGGGGCTTTCCCCTCATTTGTAAGGGTTGGAGAATTGATGTAAAGACATTCTGTAGCAATAGAAAGTAGCATTGCATGATTTATGGGTGTTCCTTTTGATTTTTCTCTTTATGTATGCATGGTTCAACTTCCCTATTAGTTTAGGTGTTAGTTTCTTGAATGGAAGTGGTGGTGGTGATTGTTGTTTTAGTATTTGATGAATTTCCAACTCATGCTTTTTGTGGTTCATTGATGATGAATCACTTTGCAAAGCTAGTCTGAGCCTCCTTCCTTTATTGCTGCAACTTAGTTCGATTGCATGTACATGATGTGTGTATGTAATATGAAAATTTGCAGTCCTTAGAAGATTGCACTGGTTTTGTGTAATTGTAGGTTCCTCTTGGCCAAGAAAAATCCAGTTTAGGGAGTTTTTCTATTGTAGCAGCCACCATTGTTACTATTCATTCATAGCTTAGGATTAGAACAAATTTCTTAACCCTTCTCCTTTTTCTATTTCTTTTAATTCTTGGTTAGTGTAGGATCCAAAGAATCACCACGAAGCTAAATTAGATGAACTTGATGAGTTTTAGCTTGTTGTTTTGAGTGGACATCCACTGTTCATTCACTTCTAGCACTTTGAAACTGCATTTGCAAATCCAACTTCCCCGCTTTGTAACTCATCCGTAAGACCACCTTGTGATTCCAACAAATCACATCAAACAACCGAGATATTCCAAGCACTGTCAAGACTTGACATCAGAGACCTTGGGATAGTGTTATGCAATCTGATTATGGAAGATTGTCTTTCAAGAGAGGTAGTGCACCTATGCACTGCCTGTGTTGAGAAGTGCATAAAAAACACATCAACAACCATCTAGTCAAGCTAATTTTGGCCACCGACACTGTTAAGTTGGTAAGATGTAAACTTTATAATTTGTTGAGTAAGTTGATTGCATCATCTCCATCATTCCTTGATACACACTTTAGATTCCTTAAAACTTAATTCCTTCACTCTCTATTGAATTGAGCTATATTGTAGGCATCAAACTAACATTCCATTCAAATTTTAGTGTTGTTGAGTTGGGTGGATTTAGCCTTGTTGAGTCGTTGTGTGAATAAGTCTCTTGTTAACTGATGGTAATGAGATATTTATTATCTCTTTAGTCAGCTAGTATGAAGATTGATAAACTTCTTATTAAATGTTTAACTACAATGAGTAATTTGGCTGTCACTATAACTAACTTTCCATTCAATTAAAAGTTATTCACTATAAAATCTATAACACTTAAATGTAGATTCCAGTGAGATTTGAATTATTATGTCTTCATCAGATAACTACAGTTAACATGTAGTTCAGTCTCTTATAAGAATTAGACTTGCACATGAGCGCCATGGTTGTAGGTAGTCTCAGTTGCCAAATTTGGTGTGTTGCACGTGTAATCCAAACTAGCTACTTCCTGTTGTCCAAACATTTATGTATTTGATCTACCTTTGCAAACTTAGAATCTGAATTTTATTTGATGAGTATAACTATATACATAGTGTAAGACAAATTTTGGCCCCTTCTTGTCAATTAAATATCTGAACCATGCGATTCACCTTTGATTCTTGTGAGATATGATTTAATAAGAATACAAATATATTATATATTAAATTTAGAAACATCTAAATATAAATATGTGTATATGGATAAGTATATGGATTTACTTTATTGTTTTAGGAGTTTTGTAAGTCTATATGCTTTAACCTTTAGATAAAGTCATATATGTATGGATATATAGGTATATAGGAATAAAATTTAATTTGTTGTCTTAAGCTGAAACTTAAGTGAAAATAGGTAAAATCTTATTCTAAACCAGTTTGATTTATTGGTGATTAGCTTAGTGAGAATTAGTATATGAATATAAATTAATATTGAATGAAGGAATTATGTCTAGAGTATTAATGGAATACCATTTTAGTGAGCTTCTAGTAAACCATTTCTGAATCTAGTTTGTTATTTGAGTTGTTATATTGAGATGATTTATGTGTATGAGTATGTTGTGAAAGTGAACTACGGAGTTCATTCTTTCTATGTTAACTTGTGAAGGGGATCTTGAGTCTTCCAGAGGCTAGGATGATTTATGCTTGATGGCTTTATATATTTGATTTGATTTGGGAAAAATTGGGTCATGATTATGATTTTGATGGTCGTTCACCTTGCACGTAATATTGTCATGTGATTAATGGACTTTGTGAGCGGGAAGGATTGATGCCTTGCTTGAGATTTGCTTGAGTATGTGTGTTGAGCAAGTGGTTTCATTATAGTTTATGTGGTTTTCGGTGGTTAGTAGGGGGGTGGCTTCCAATGGGGGCTGGTGCACAAAGGGGCGCCTGGATAACCCATGTGGAGGTTTGTTAAGAAGTGATAACATTAAAATAAACTAGGGGGCATGGGTAGCTCAAACATTAAACAAGATAAGTTTGTACCTCACTCAACCTCAAGCGCTCATTTAGGCTTGAGGTGAGATGGGAAGGCCTGGAATGGCATAATTGATTACTTCATCTCCACAAGAGGTAGTTCAATTCTGCATAGTTGGCATGAGTGGTCAGAGTTCGATAGAGCCTACTAGGATAACTTAGGATGGGGGCCGAGGCCTAGGAAAAACTACTTGGATAACCTATGTCCAATTATGTGATGACATTTCTCCTACGACAACCATGAGTTTCCTTGTTATTTTATCTTGAGTATCTATGTGCCTCTGGAAGTATAGTCATTGTTGTTTGTTGTCATTGTTCTTGTGCTCATGAGTTGTGTCAGCCTTGTCATGTTTTTTCCTTGTCTATTAGTTACGGTGGGACCCTTTGTTACCTCCTAGCACGGGGGGTGAACCTTTGGGTTCATGTGGTTGGGTGGAACGTGTTATGTTCTCCATTGGGTTCCCTTCATGTACATGATGTGGCGTCTTCATCTGATCCATTGACTTTTGCACTGCATCTTCTCTTGAGAGAATGCTCATCGTACTTGTAAATGTATTGTATCTTTATCTTGCATCATGTATCTTATGTTGAGCACTCCTCACTTGTATCAAGGAAGTGTTTTTGTACTTGAATGTATTTGCATACTGAAATGATGTATCTCATATATGTAAGAGAGATGTATTATGTAATTTTGTACAAGTTAATTGAAATAATACATATTCAGTTATTACTTCATGATATAGCATGGTTGTATCTCTTGGTTCATTTGATTATTCATGATAACTAAATGTGATGCCTATGATGGTTAGTATTTGGTTATAATAAGTTATTTAGTTTTGTGAATTTAAATAATGGAATTTAAGTAATTCAGTCGTGCACCCTATGGGACGTAGGTTAATAATTAAGGTTATGTTCAATTTTCTTTTGCGCAACATTGCACTTAGAAAAAAAAATTGTCCATTTTTCATCGTTTAGGATTTGTCCTCTAGTGTTCTCGGTGGAGGCATTACATGAAACTAATGTGCATATTTTTATATTTATTTAAAAATTATGAGTAAAAATGATACCAAACTAATGTGCATATATTTCTTTTATTATAGATAGTGAAAAAAAACTTAGCACATTGTTCATTTAGCCTTCAACTGAGACTAGAGATCAACTAGTTATAACAATATGACTACTCTGAGATAAGTCAAAAAATAATATTACATCCTTTCTCAAAAATTGATTGTTTTCTTGCTAGTCTACTAAGCTAAAGACCAAAATACTAGAAATAAGAGATAATATAAACTAATGTTCTTTTAACTTTGAGCCATGCTTTCAACAATAGAGTCCCATTCTACCCATCTCAGAGGAGGGCCACTAACAATGATGTCTTCACTGGAGTAAACAACTTCAATAGAAGTTTCATGATCCTTGTTGATATGAAACATGGTGGTTTGCTTCTCCTTTTTTCCCCTTTTTCATTCTCCTTGTTGTAATTATCAATTAGTTCAGCTTTTCCTCTCAGTGGGGGGATTCTTTCATCATTGTCAAAATTCCCAGGTATGTCCATATTTAATCTCACTGGTGTTCATGTTGATAGTGCTATTTTCAAGTAGCTTCAGGAATTTGTTCCTTGATATCTCCATTTTTATAGAAACCTGTACAATGACATTGTGAAAGATGAGTTTTTTATAAAACTCAGTGAGTGACCTCTTGACACCTTGTATTTTTTCCTCATTCCTTTTAATCCAAATTTTCCATAAAATTTAATTAGTAAGGATTAACCAAAATAAGTTACAATCCTTATCAAGACCATCAACACTGCCAAACAAAATTTCAATCCACTTTATGTTACATTTCCAACCTTTTAAGTTAAAACAAAATAAGTTCCAAACCTCTTTTACAAAAATACAGTCAAATAATATATGCTTAATTGCTTTAGACCATCTACATGTACTACAAAAATCAACATTAGAGTGGTTAATTTTGTAAGGAAACTTCTAAAGAATTAAGAGCCATTTAAAAAAAGCTTTCTTAGGTTCAATACAGCTAGACAAGTTTTTCACAAATACAATTTTCTGAGTCTTATTAGATAAGGAGATATTTTGTTTTTGGTTAAGAGATTCAAATGTGGAGTTTTGCAGCTTAGAGAATTATATATTATTTTGGAGTTGAATTTATACAAATGAAAACCATCAGACCACTTGAAATGCTTGAAATAGTTAACCTCCTTACTGCAAACTTTAGGGAGATGGAGAGCCTCAAAAGCACCCCTAAGCATGTAGTAAGTTCGCCAATTAGAGGGAGGGAGGTTAAACTCACTGCTCAAGGTAGCTTGAGACTTCAATTGACAATCTGCAAGGATGCCATTAAATGTCTGTATGCCCTTGGCTACCCAACCTTTTGTTGAACACCTGTGTACCAATGCAAGAGGCTTATGTTTATGCCTTAAGTTCCACCAAACAAATCTATTAACAAAAAAATTATTGATATTCTCTAAGATATCTTTATTTTAGATGCTATTAGAGATATTGTCCCAGGCCCTCAAAAATACTTTTGAAGACAGTAGACCCTGTAGGAGCTAATGTGCATATTAGGAAACTAACTGAAGTCAAATCCATGAGAATGTAGAAATGAATTAGGGAAAGGAACAAGAAATTTGTGAGCTAAAAAAAAAATTAAGAGTAAAATTAGTTTAATTTGTATTTATTTAAGAATTTGAGTAGAGAAGGACGCCAAAATAAACAAATATATTTTAAATCATATACTAAAAGTAGTGAAACAAAGTAAAACTAATGGTAAGATGATACTTGACTATATGTTTGTGTTGATTAAATATCTTGCATCTAAAATTTAATTTAAATTTTAAAATATATAGATTAAATACATTAATCACAAAACTAATCATTATTGAAATCCATGGAAACCTAAATGAATTAGGGAAAGACATGAGTAATGTGTGAGCTCTAAAAAATACTAAAGAATAAATTTAGTTTAAAGACATCAAATTAAGTGAAATAGCCTAAAACTAAGAATAAGATTATCCACTATATATTTCTATCCATTATATATGTATACATATGTACATATATGTGTATGAATAAATAGATACACATGAATATATACATACATATGCATACATATACATATATATACATGTATAGATATAGACACATACACATACATATACACACATACACATACATATACATATACATATACATGATTGTTTCTCATAAAATATTCACCCAAACATTATCCACTATGCTTCTCATACATTATTCAACCCCATTTTCATTAGATTATCATTTTGGTCTCTTTTTTATCAACTCCATTTTTGTTAGATTGCCATTTTGGTCAATTCTTTTATTTATTTATTTATTTTCTTGAAAGAAACAAAAGCCACATTGTAATGTTCAATTTCTTTGTGAACAAGTGATTTGGTAGACTCCAATATCTTTGTTTTTGGTAGGGTCTAACATTATATCTTGAATCCCACTTTAATGTAGGGGACCAGAAATTCCTTCAATAATTTACATGCCAAGCTCTCGATCTCTGACATACCAACCTCCATGCGATAAGACTTATTGACAGGCATCTTCTGATTGTGGCTCATTTACTGAAGCAGGTGATATTCGGTGGTGCAGACAAACCTCCATGTGAAATAAGCCAGCCTGCCCCTCTACAAGACAAACCTCTGGGACCCCAGAAACAGACACTTCCAACTATTTATAGATATCGTCTTTTTTGGTATTGACTACTTTTTCAGTGAATGATTTTCTATTGATCTTGCAGAAGCAAATGGCATGATTCAGCGTCTACACTGATTATGATGACATGAATAGATGATGGTAGCATTGGCTGCAGCAAGTTTTGGGGCTTTTTTTTATAGTTATTGCTCTTTCATTTCTCTTACTTGTCTTGAATGGTAATGCCTCATGATTTCTCATAGTTCCTGGTCCTTTCCCAGGTACTGGATAATGATTATGAATGTAAAGCAACTCCACTTCAGATATTTCTGGAAGAGAGAAAACAAACCGACCTTACAGAATTCTGATAGACGCTCCATTAAAGGACAAAATGCTAGATTATAATATCTTACTCATCATATGTATTGGTGTACTGAACTATACATGGCTCACCACATTCATATTGCACAAAGCACAAAAAATAAGGCGCATGTCTTTCACTGTCAGTTGTTGTCTTCTATTTGTGGTTTTTTTCCCTGTTCCTCTCTTAATCTATTGTAAAGTTGTTGTCTTCTATTTTTTCCCTTGTTCTTCTCTTCATCATTGTAAAATTCAAATATAGAAAGAATTTACATTGTAGATAATCATATAAAAAATTGATTGATAGATAAGATCGACGATCAAATTTAATCTATTCTCTAACATTTTGGGTACACATTTACATTCTGAATGTGATACCTTAAAAGTTAAATATAAGAACGTATACTACCAGTACATTGTAGTCAATGTAGACACACTTCCATTTAAACTATCAATACTTTTAACATAATATACTGATAGTTTACTTTAAGCACTATCCATTTTCTACAAAGAAAATAAGGTGGAGACCCATCTTATAAGTGAGGTGGGTGCATACCTGTAGAACATTTTCATTATAAACCTTTTATTATAGACTTCAAAGTTTGTGCTTAAAATAAAAAAATAATCAATTAGCATATGTTTTAATTATAATAATATTTACATATAAAAATAAAATTCTCATTCTAACATGTTTTCATTAATTATTTATATTATAAGAAAAATATACAAGTAATCTCCAAATTTAAATTATTAACTTGTATATGTTATCTTAATTACATATTAATCTTCACTTCTAACATAATGGATGATATGATGCAACATTCTCTCATCGGCATGGTGGTTCTACAAGCCTAACTAAAGAAAAAGAAAAACATGTAGAATTGTTCTATGAGAAAGAACATAAATAAACAAAAAATAGGTTGATATGAAAGAGGAGAAGGGGGAATTGTTCACTGGGAGAAATTATTAAACTTGTTATGCAAGGATTGGAAGAACCTCACCACTCGATATGGGGTGTAACAGCTACTACTGTATTGTTTACCTCTTGCTACCCCCAAGAAACTCTTGTGTTTTTTTCAATATTTTTTTAATTTTTCTCATAGATTTGTGGCTCCTATGATGGCATTTAAGATTGTTATTCTTAAAAGACTATGAAACTATGATTTTTAGTTGAAGCTTGTTTGGTTTTTAGTATTTGTCTTAGCTATTCTTGTTTATGGGTAAAAGCACAAACTTGTGTCACACTTTCAGCCAGCTAAATAGTTTTGAGCATAACACTTTCACCCTAAACATTTTTGGGTGAAATAGTTATGCTCGAAACTACATGGCAGATAATGTTACCCTTTCACCTGAAACAATTTTTTTTTCCCTTGGTCAATTTAAAATTTGACTCAATTTACAAGCATGTTTTCAAGTGAATGCATTTCAATCAAAAGGGATTCGGTCGAAACACTTTCACTTGAAATTGTCTATGATGCATCCTTATTGGCAACCACCTCATCTTTTTTAGAAATTTTGAAACTTTCTACTTGAACATGATACTTCTTCAATCAATTTTTTTTTTTCAAAAATCTAAAATACCATTTTGTAGAACTTGGAGTCAAGAATCCATATATATATATATATAATATTTTGATTATTTTTAATATATATTTTATTTTAAATAATGTAAGTAGGTTGTTAAAATAAAAAATGAGGCTAATTAGAAATTAAAAAAATATTAAAACATATTATATATATGGTGCACTAGAGGAGAGAATCCTTTCCAAAAGGGTATATATTTTCATAAATGATAAAATATTAAACAATACTTAACATTAAATGAAAACTATTAAATTCTAGTACATTTGACTTTAACACATTATTACAAGGAAAATATAAATCAAAAGTTTTTAAATATTTTTTGATGCACTAGATATTGAAGGTTATCTATTTGGAAAAAAAATTAGGAGAAAATAAATTGTTTTCTATTTTTATCTTGATGTCAACTCATAGTCACTTTTTCCTGAAATTTTCAACAATTCAAAATCTACTCTTAAATTTATAAAAAAATATCATTTTTTAATATTTTTTTAGAAAAGTACTAAAATAAACATCATCAAGAGTTCTACATTTCATTAGTTTACATCATTTTGAAATTAAAAACATAAAGACCACTTTTATGTGGTCAAAGTTGAGAATTTTGTTTGTGTTGGTCAATTTCTTTATAAAGTGTGACACAAGTTTTTACTTTTACCTTTACTTTTTTTCATAAAGGACCCTAATTTCTCGTGTTGATAATATAAAAAACATAAAAGAATCTAGGGAAAATATATTTAATTCCCTGACATCCCTAGTTCTTAGAGCCAAATAGTCTTTGACACAAGTGTTCAGTGTCCTAGTCCAAGGTTTTCGAATGTTCAACAACCAGATCACTTAGTCATAGCATACTCTGTGCTCCTACAACCTATCATTGATGAAATTTTCGAATCTAGCCCTGTACACACAAAAAGAGGGGAAAGGTTGTGCTATATAGGAGTTTTCCTCAATCAAACCCTATGTTGGTGTTCCTACCTTCATATAAACAATGATGATGGTGATATATATCACATGCTCTCATGAGAGAAAAGGAAAAATAATCAATAATGACTATAATAAAAGAATAACATAAGATAATGTTACCTTAGGTATGCAACCTTTTTTAAAGTTATGTCACATCCTTGGTTGTCATGAGGAGTTGAAAAAGAATGAATAAATTTCCTTGAACATGTGTCTAGCCCCAAAATGAACAAATTATGAATGTAATTATTTGTACATACAAAATAAGTTGTCAAACCTAGTGTGAAATTGTTAGGGGTGACAATTTACTACACTAGAAAATCTAGTTTTACTAAACTTCTTTTTCTTGCTAAAAAATTATTGATCAATAGATTCATTTTTCATTTCATTAGTAACTTGCTCACTTTTATCAATTTATTCAATCATTTTTTGCATTGGAAGAGATGTATTTATATTTCTCATTTCGTGAGCCTCTAACTCCCTTCACACTTGTTCAATATTCTCTAATGAAGGTGGTTCAATATGCCCTTGAGAAGTAGGAATGAAAGGGCCACCTACAATCTAAGCTAACAATTACGTATTCAATTCAAAAAGAACTAAAAAATCCATCTCCTATGGAAAATTAGAAAGTTGGTAAATATAAGATTGTGGTAAATCTAAGGAAGTGGATGGAAAAGAAGAGGTAGATGGAATAGTGGATGAAGTAGCGGACATGGTATATTGGGGCAATGAAAATGAATGTGTGGAAGCTAGGGGTGGGTATGTGTAGGATCATCATGGAAAAAACAAGCCCTTAAGTGGTAAAAAATTCAGAAAAATTAGAGTTAGGAAACTTGACATAAAATTTTGAATAATTTATCTATAGTATTTCAAAAATATGTAAGAATAGAATTTGTAGCAAATTAAATGTGGTTTCTAAACTACTAGGTTTTTTTTTAAATCTATTTGGTGAAATTTTGAAATTTCAATGCAGTAGTACTTAAATTTCAGGGAAAAAATAAGAAGTAGGTGTCTCTCTAACCACCCTAACCACAATAAAATGATACAAAAAAATTATAATATTTTAGATATAAGTAGAGGACTCATGTCCCAATGTGATGCATTTTTTTAAATTTTTTCCAAATAAATAATTAATTATGAATTTTTTATTACAAATTTTAAAAAATATAAAAACTCATATGTCTGACCACCTTAACTTGGTCAAAACTTCATAAAATTCTTTTTTTTTTAATCCTATAGTATGTGAAGCATATAATGTGACACATGTTTTGGATTCAAAATATGTGACACTGTTTGAAAGCTATATATGTTTTTCAATCAACCTATCAATCAGGACTTTAGTCATAATTCAAATAGAAAATGAATAATATTTATGTATTAAATTCAAAGTAAAGCATAATTTATATTGGTGGAAAGTTGAGAATCTCCTTTAAAAACCCTTTTCGTTCATCAATTTTGGGTAAAAAAAAAGTCGTCAGCCACATGGGCCATCATATCACTTACATATTGCCACTTTTTAGCACATCATGATCCTGCACATACCCGGGTGGAGGTGAAGCATTTGGAGGTAAATAAATAACAATAGGTGAAATATATATGGTGGTGGTAGTTGTAAGAGTAGCACTATGAATAGTGTCTTGATAGAAAATTAAACCCCACAATGCACCTGACAAGGGAAATTTGGTGGACTATTGAAGATTTATGGAATTAATAAATGAGCACAAGTATTAGATGTAGAAAAAATATGGGGAAGCAATAGATGTACAAGTTTTTTGAACAAGAGGTGGACATGTGTCAAAGACTATTGGATTTTCACAATGGGAATTCCTATGGATTGTTTATGACTTTGTGAAGAAAAAATACTTTTGTGATAGTTTAACTTACTAAAGGAGTTGTGAGAAAAGGATGTATGCATGGTAAATATCATTCATAAGTACATTTTTACATAAGAATATATAAGTATTTCAGTTGAACCCAATGAACTCAAATTTGAATTTTATCCACTTGCAAACTATGGCTCTATAATCAAACATCTACATATATAAAAATTCCCCAATATTCAACATTTTCATAAACCCTAATTAGTCAAGACCTCCATCTGAATTGTCATGGAGAAATTTAGTTTAAGGATAAAAGCAAGAAGTTGGGTATGAAGAGGGGAAGTTTCAACCAAAAACAAAATCCATAGGAAATGTGTATGCATTTTTAAAAAATGAGTACTCACTTAGGAACATGCACCTGAGCCTAAATCCGAATATGTACCTGTTATCTTTAGGTACCCACTAAAAACCAAGTACTCATTATAATAGGTACACATTATTAAATGAATACCCATTTCAAAAAGGTATTTTTTTTAATAAATGATTGTCACCTCATTTTCTCCCTCCAAATTTGGAGGCAAATGAGAGTGACATAGAGCAATGTGTATGCATTTCAAAGGACTTGTACCACACCAAATTTCTGCTACCACCTCCTCTTATTGAAGGACGTGACCTCAAAGACCTCTAGGTTGGTTAAATTCTACAGTTTTTGGCTTTATTTCTCACATTTTTGTTTGTAATTGTAGTTTATGGTTTGTTTATTTTGTTTGTAATTAGTTTTTTCAATTTTGTAGTTTTTAAATTGTATTTCAAAAAAAAATATCGATGTAAACCAAAAAGCCTTAAATTCTAAATTGAAAACCACAAAATCTATACATAACTAAAACCCTAAACCACACAAACCACAAAACTTAGACTTAGAAACCAAAAACCCTAAACCCTAAATTGCACAAAAAATAGACCTAAAAGGGTGAGTGTGGGATCATTGGGGTTGAAAAAGTGGCAATATGACAAAAAAGTGCCTGACAACTTTTTTATCCAAATTTGATGAAACAAAAGGGTTTATTGAGAAAGTTGCCATGTTTCCGAAACTATAAGATATGCCTTATTTGGAATTAAATAGATAATTATTATTGATTTTATACATACATTTTGACTAAAGTCTTGATTGATAGGCTGATTAAAAACATCTTTAATTCTTAAATGATTTTACATTTTTTAATCCAAAAGATGCAACACATTCTATGCTTCCCATACTATAGGATTAAAAAAATTAAAAAAAACATTCATAAATTTTTTACCAAGTTATGGTAGTCAAGAAAACAAGTTTTAATAATTTTAAAAAGTTTTAATTAAAAATTCATAACTAATTATTTACTCGCAAAAAAATTTAAAAATGTGACACATATGGGCATGTGTCCTCTACTTATATTGAAAGTTTGAAATAAATATATTATTTTTTGCATGTACTTATATTGGCCAAACATACACCCGCCTTTTAGTTTTTCTTGAAAATTTACTATTATTGCTTTGAAATTTCAAATTTTCACCAAATAGATTTAATTTTTTTCCAAAAATGTAATATTATCTTAAAAACTATATTCAATTTGCTACAAATTTTGTTCTTACTTATTTTTCAAATTATTTTAATAACTTATTCAAATTTTTATGTCAAATTGTCTAACTCTATTTTTTAAAATTTTCATTGTCACTTAAGGGCCTAGTTTGGACCCCCATGATCCTGCACTAACCCAAAAAATAAAACCATTAACCCTAAACCTTAAGCCACAAAACCTAAACCTAGAACCCTAAACCCTAAACCCTAAACCACAAAACCTAAACCCTGATTTTTTCCCTAAATTTGATATTTAATTCATCCCATAATTAATTGTCAAATCTCTTTTGTATGGCATTAATGGGATGTCTTAATCATGCATAAATTCTATAATATCTTAGATCAAATTAATGAATCATTTTAATGAACTTGTTTCTCCAATCCATCCTCCTATTCCAACCTTGAAGTTATACCAATTTCATGGACACTACCATCTTTCCCATTATCTTTACTCCCTCCTATGGCCTACCCCATGGTTACTTTCCTTATGAATATTGCTAGTGCTTTCATTCATTCTAGAATTGTGCGCACACCTACTTGATCCTACCACTTTTTTAACCACTATGTTGCCACAAGATCTACTCATATATCTATGTACTATCCATCCATCTCATCCTATGATCAATACTTATCATAATGTGTCCAATCCATTCATAACTATTTTCTTAGCTTTTATATCACAACACTAATATGTAACTCCACTATTTTCACATACTCCTAATACTGTTATGGTTTCCATCAACACCTTGTACATACACTAATAGAAAAACTATAAAATTTGAAGTACAAACTCAAGAATATCAAGAAGTATTAAATATTGACTAAAATCCTTTGTATCTCACACCTTTGTCTTTTAAGGTTTATTAGATATCCATGTACTTAAGGTCAAAGGCCTTCCAATTAGGGAATATCCAACTAGAAATTTCAAATCTAAATTCTTTTTTAAAGACACAATAATTTAATTAGTAAAATTAGATCATGTATGTAGAGAACACTTTTTAATATTATATATTTAATTCACATAATCTAGCTAAAAGTCATGTACATATTTCTAGGAATTAACCTTTAGTTACAAGCTCTAGATCTTATTATAGATTGAACTTAATGCATATCTTCTATTTTGACCTTTCTCATCAGCATATCCTTTTATATCCATCTTCTTCCTCTAATCTTCCTAGAATATTTCCTCTTTCAACTTGTTTAATATTAGATAGTGAAACAAAGGAAAATAGGGTCTTCAATAAAACAAGGGGTTCACTAATAAATTACTATAAATAGAAAGAGAAAATTGGGGTATTATGCACCTATTTTCCTCTATTTCATCAAGAAAAAGAGATCCCTTGAACCAAGGTTGACTTTCAACCCTAATGTGAGTCAACCTTGAAGGAAATATTGTTGTTTTCCTTATGAGCTAGCATGAGGTAGTCTTGCTAAAGCAACACTTTTGAGAGAAAGACTAAAAATAGTAAATTAACCAAAAAATGTAATGCAACATTTAGAATCAAAAGATTAAACCTTAATCTATCAAAACCTACAACTTTTAGAAATATTTGAGATGGTTTGGTATTTTTGCACCTACCATCAAAATGTTGTTGTTGAGTGTCTTTCGGGATAGATTCACCCTAAGGTGACTGGGTCTAGTCAGGGTTTTCTAGAAATTCAAAATCTAGGTTTTTTAGCTCTTGATCTACTCTTCTAGCTTGTACCTTTCAACTCTAGCTCTCAATTCTGTACCTACATCAACAACTAAAAATTTGGTTTGTTTGTATGGGGGTTTTCCTCGATCAAATCCCAAGTTTGGTAATTAAACCTTGATGAAGAATAGAGATCTAGAATCTAAAAATGTGTGTGAGCCCTAATCTTAAGTGTGTCTAATATTTTTGTGAGTTAACATGCAAATAAATCATATTTAAGTGTATTAGAATAAGATCCCTAAATGAACTTGAATGATGAAAACATAACCTAGTTAGGAGAAGTCAAATCCCCTAATAGTTCAAAAAAATAATTATACCTTGTTTTAGGTAGCTAGTAGAATGAAGATAGCAGATGGTATCACTAAGAAATAAGTTGTTAGATCAAGGGAAATGGCTAGTTGCATGTCCCAAAACCTAGAATCCATCATGATCCACCAAAGGCATCAATCTTCAATCATGAACAATGCTTGATCAATCTTCACAAAATGAGCTTGAAGACCTACAAAAACAATTGAAATTCTTCTCCAAGACTTCAAATTTTCTTTCTTGAATGTTATCCTTGACCTTGAATGCAAATTTTGTGAATAAATTCTTAATCACTTTCTCAACCTAGTGTAAAATGGTGAAAAGACTAGGATTTATAGGCTTCCTTTCTAATTTCTCAATTATAATTAAATCCCAAAATTTGACACTTAAAAATTGAATTTAGGACTTCAAGATTCCACCAAAAACATGTTTAATTTTTTAATTTTTGATCTTTAAGGGGACTCATTTACCTAAGGGTGTATGGGTCTTGAACTAAATTGTCAAGATTTTTGAATTTTGGAGTGTTAATTTAATTAAATGCATTTGTTCAATGCATTTGACAATGTCAAAAAGTATTTAAAATAGGCCTTGGGATACATAATAAATGGGTTTAGGGGCCTATTATGAAGGATAAAATGCATAAAATTGAGCTCACTAAAATAGGTCCAAATTAAGTGTGAAATTGTACTATCACATAGAAAGGAGTACAATTCTCTACACTACAATTAGCCCCCACTTTAGTGGCCATAAGACACTACTTGCATATGTGAGCTAAAGGAATTAGATCATTCTATAAAAAATATACTCATATGGATATTCTACAAATAGAGATAATGAAGCCCCCACTGTAGCCATTTGCAAGACTAGAATGTTAGGAACCACATCTTACAAAATCAATTTGTTAGTCGTTAAAAATCAAAATTCTATAGAGAATTGAATTTGAGGGTAGATGTATGGCCCCTAGATTCTATTTTTTTTATGGAGGTGGAACTAGGGTAGCAATCTGACCACATCAAATTTCTTTACTTGATGATGTGAATTCCTAGAAACCAACCTTAGCCACTTTGCACCAAAAGACTCCCACTTTTAGACAATTACAAATCACTCGAACCAAATTCAAACAAATTGTTCAATGAAAACAACCAATCATAGCATAAAATCTTGGAAAACACTCTTTTAAATAAGGCATTATGACAATCACCCATTTTCACATAATCCATAATTCAATTAAAGGATTATTTACCCCCAATTATTTATATTTGAGAAAATATCCATAGCTACAATAGTTTGACTAATTAGATTACACATCAATTTTATTAAAAGATAGTCCTTTCATTTCTTCACAGAGGACATAATTGATCACATTTACTGAAATACCTTTTACTATAGCCATAATAGTTTGAAAATAACCATATCAATTAAAATCTTTTATCGAGTGGTATTTTATTATTTTCTCATATTAGAACATTCATTCTTCACTATTACCCAAATATAATGTGATATATATACATATAAACATATACATATATAAATATATATACATCTACATAAATATATTATATATATGTATATATATAAATTTAAATATAATACATTATTAAATAAATAATTATATATTATATCTAACTTCAATATAAATTCATGTAATGAATAATAAAAGGGAAATCAAAATCCTCTTAATTAAAATCAAATATGCATAAAGCATCATCGATACCTTAATCCTGATAGTATTATTTAACTCATAGTGATGAATGGTGAAAGAAAACCACGCATAACCTATAACAATCATATTGCAGTGTTTAGCATAACTAATGAATGAAATTGGAATAACGAGTAAGAGAGATAATAAATCCATCAAGTGGAAATAAAATTACTAAGCATGATATATTCATCAAATTTAAAACACATTACTAACATCGAATGATAAACCTAGAATACAACATCAAAATAAAATTGAAGATCCCAATGTGAAAATGCCAACTACACCTAGGCACTACAAACAATAGATACACAACACTTACTATCCAAGGCCAAGCATAATTACATCCATCGAATACAACATATCATGTACTTCCATCAATATAAAATTGAAACCATCTGCTTTGATTTGCAACAAGCAGAAAATACTATTGTTATCGAAACAAAATAAAGACATGGCATAAAGCATATTAAAATATTTTCCATTTGACTTAATTATCCCATGATTATGAGCAATGGTGGTGCTAGATTGGATGGTAGAGTATATGCACTTTAATGAAGAACCATAAATGGTGGAACTATTTAGTTCTTTTCTCATCTAAGGAAAGAAAACGACCTATTCCTTTAGTACAATATCATGTCTTTTAAAAAAATGTAGGCCATGATTATTGAATATCATAAACTCCCAACTTCTTTTGGTTACACACAGGGAAATGGAGAATATTAAAGTGCCACATTTATGCACTATGGTAAAATAAATCATATTTTCCCAAATCTCAAGGAGTTTTGCCACCAGATGTCATGCCAGTATACAAAATGGGTTTGTTAAGGATGCTTAAAAATCATGTAAACCAAATAAAATTCATAGTTTTAGCCTCTTCCAACAATGACAAAAAGAAGAGTCTACTACTAGCATTGATACATGCATGGATAGTGAGGGCAATGATGAGAGATACATGAACCAATCCCATCATTTGAAATGAATACTAGTAATGCTAAATGAAACATCTAGAAATAGACTTGTGCATTTAATATACGCACTAGGTTGCCATAAGTAAGGCTCGATGAAATAACAACAATATCCATATGTGCTACTAAGGGAAGGAGAAGTCATACGACGGGTTCAAATAAATTAGATTAAAAACAAGAAGGGCACACAATCCAAGCAAGAAGTGTTTGATAGGAAGCCACTAAATGATCTCTTCTTATGAAAAAATTGATGGCAAGTTGGGCACACAACAGAAACTAGAAGAATAAAGCTTAAGAAACTTCCAAGAAAGTGCATTTGGAAGATGAAAATAGATTTTATCTCATACAATGCAATGGTTTCAAAGTATACACAAAATGGATTTATTAATCAAACATGAAAGCAATGAATGTTTCTTAAGAATGCAACGATCTTCAAGATATGCATAAAACATAATAGCACTAAGATTATACACAAAATAACTAAATCATTAAATTATCAAACAATCGCACTATTGTAAGAAGAACAGAGACTCATCTGTAATTTTTGTTTTCCCCAAATTGATTTGATGTGATGCCTTCCTTCGCCTATCCTTCTGCATTCCTCCCTTTCAAGAATCAACCATGCAATACATTTTTTTTTATAGAAATTTACTTGCAGAAAAATCTACATTTTCCTCCTAGAGTACAAAATGAATCCCCATAAAAATCTCTCCAAAAGATAATTATTCACAAAAAGGAAGGGTGTTTGATTTTTCCAAATCTAAAAATCTAATAAAATCTCCAATACACTTCAAGTTTCCCTTTTCGACAATCAATTTGGAACTATGCATGAACTTGCATGAAAACCTTTCTATCTTTTTTTTATCTTATTTACTATTTATTAATTATAACCTTCAACCAAAATTCTATTTTATTTTATTTTATTATAATATTACATTTCCCCTTTAATTTATTATAACCCATGATTATTAATAAATATATTTATATTTATTTATCAAATTCCCTTTTACTTAATAATTTATTTTAATGAATCAATTAACCAAAAACAACACTTATCAAACAAATTTAAATTAAACAACCCAAATATCAACAACAATTACCTAACCATAATCAGGGTAGAAAAGAAAGACAAATGGACCACAAACAATAGGCAACATTGATGATGTAATGGACTAGATACTCATCCTATTTGAGGATGATGGCAAGGGTAGGGGACCAAATGTTATCTTCATTCCAAAATTCCATTGAGTTTCAGGCATGCTTAGACCTATCAATTCAAGTGGAGTTGATGCTTGGTACCTGCAACCTGCAGCACACAAAATGGTTGAACATATACATGATGATACAATCAGGGACACCGTGAAATAAATTTATAGCGTAGTAGGGTACTCACAAGTGAGTAATGCGACACTGTCCCTTTCACCCAAACACCACAAACAAGTAACCAAATCAACTCATAAACCATCAACTACATATAAATCAGAGTGATAATCACATGATGATCGTGATAGAATAATCACATACTGATCACAATAATGCATCTAACATCATGTAATGTATCATAAAACAAATCAACTGTTTAACATCATTAGCACATACCTTTAATTATCCTTATTATTTTTCCTTCACCTCTAAATTCCAAGGCCGACTACCTCCACATCCCTGATGAGAATGGAGGGGAACTACATCCTCCCCCCTAAAACTTGACTTACTCCTAGAAGTCACAAACTAGGGTGGAAACATAACACATTAGTACTACAAATTTTTATTACCCATAAATTACAATTCCTCTTCTGATGCACTATTAAGCAATGAGAATGCTACACTTATATAAAACATAACATAATTATGCACACAATGCACACATTTTTTGTTAAATATCCATCATTTACATACAATAATCCCACCTTATTCTTTTCACAATACTAAATCTCATAACATATTCAACACAAGACCATGATTTTATACTTTTTCAAAGGCATGAAAACACAATTTATCATTTCATAGTACTATATTCATGATTTAACATACATTTTTCACATACACACACAAATTCACATCACTGGAAATCACACCACAAGGCTACACAAGGGTCCATAATGCATCCCCGATAGAAAGAATATTGGTGCATTGCGCACTACACCGAGGGTCCTATCCTTTCCACTAGTTTTTTGCACCATTGGAAAAACACCACCAATGTAGAAATCTCGGGTTGCTAAGTGAGAATGAAAAAAGGGACAAAATATAATCTTCAGAGTATAAGAAACTAGGACAACATAATGGGCTCATATGAAACTAGAGTGCCCAGTGTATGAACCTACACTCTAATACCAGGTGTAACACCCCACCAAGGAACCCCAAAGGACAACACAAAATATGACTAAATACGATTTTTTTTTAAAAAAAGAATAAGAGTGAACTGCATAACTTAACATAACATGTAAACTAAACTAAGTCCTCTAAGGTTTTGTAGAATACTTATCCTAGACCTGCTCAAACAAGCCAATGTTAGTCCTTAAACAAGTGTAAACAAGAATTTCCCATGAAATTCATTCAAACACAAGAACATGAAATCAAAGTAAAGTAACCAAATAAAATACTAATGAAATTCTATTCTAAATGCTCAAACTAGCATCCCATGGGGGAATTGGTGCTTCTTTGATGTGGAAAGAAGCCCTTTCCCAATTCCTTAATAAGCTTGATGATAGATGTGTGATTCTTGATGCAAAATTCCAATAGCCTAGCTATGGATGATAAATTCTATGCTAACTTGGATGAAAATATGGATGATTGTGGATAGTAAAATTGCATAAACTTGTGGATCATAACCTTACATCAAAGTTTGGATGATTGTGGATCCCAAATCAATAAATAAGGCCTCTATTTATAATGAAGAAGGATTGAATATTGAAGAATGGGGAGAATGCAAGATTAAAATTTGAACCAATGGCATTGTGCCACTTGTCAACATGATAATGAAGGAGAGTGGAGCACATTTTGAACAATATGTATGTTTAATGCATGTAGTTGAAATTTGAATTTCAAGAGGTGGCTTGTGTAAGGAGAGATGTAAGAGGAATTAATGCCAAGTTGGCTCAAGGAGAGGACATGTAAGAGCCTTCAATGCAAAGGTGGAGGACAAAATTCCTTTGGGAGGGAAAATTCAAATAGGTGGAATATTTCAAGAATATACCATATTTGAAAGGAAAAAAGGGGGAATTAGTAAATCAAATAAATTGATTTACATGTGCAAATTGAAAAGGCTAGATGAATGGAGGATTAGTGTTAGGAGTTAATTTAGGATTAATTAATTTAGATTGTGATATTTAATTTAAATATTTGAGTTTATTTAAATCAAATGAGAGGATATTGAGATACTAGTGATTTAATTAAATAAAATGATGTATTCAATTAAATGAAGAACATTAGGATTTAACTAAATAAAGTTGATTTATTTAATCAAATGAATAAAATTAGTATTTAATTAAATAAAGTTGATTTATTTAATCAAATGAAGAACTTTAGGATTTAATTAAATAAAGTTGATTTATTTAATTAAAGGAAGAAAATGATGAAATAACCTGATAACATGTATTATCCAATTAAGGAGAAAAATAAATTTATTAAATAAAGATTATTCAATTAATTGGTTAGTGTAGAAATGATTAAGAAAGAGTCAGTGTTAGTTAATCAAGATTGATTGCATGATATCAATCAGGATATTTTGAGTGTCTACATTTCATCCCTCTTTGAAGCAATGCACCTGCAGCATTGGTTCAAAGAATAACCTTGGCGAATCAAAATTAAAAAAAAATCTAATTTTTTCAGATGCCCCATTACTACCCCAACAAAAATAATCACGCTGTTATACTGCCCCCTCGAGAGGTCAGACGAAAATTTGGATTTTTGGGTGATTTCTTAAAAAAGATGACAAGTTGCCCGACAAGTCCAGAAAGGCTCCAAGATGCTAAAAATATTCCAAAACATGAAGAAAAGACATGAAATGAGCTTTGGTTGGGAAAAAAGGTGCCGAGGGTGTAAAACCCTAGTTTAACGACTAAATTGGGGCAAAAAACCCTAATTTTATGCTTAAATAGGCTTGGAGAGGTCACTTTCCATTCATTTTTGCATTCAAAATTTGAAAGTTCTAGCTTTTTGAGCTCTAACCCTCCTATAGAATGGTGCAACAAGTGCTTCCCCGATACATTTATGAGTGAGTCCGTACATACCAGAGACTTCTTGTTTCAAAACCACTGGTATGTGACCCAAACCTATCTTTGAAATTTGATTTTTGAGTGCATTTATTATGCTTGAAAGAGTCAAAGTCCCTAGCATCGCTATATAGCGATGCACCAAGTGCAAAATTAGTGACGCTAAAGCTCAAATAGCATTGCCTATGTAAATGGTGACATAGTTCATGATTTTACTTTAGGGTTTAAATTTTCAAATAACACCGCTAGTGCAAATGGTGAGCTTTGCTTGATTTGGTATTAGGGTTTATCAGTCAAAGGGAAATGCCTATGAAAATGGTGATGCTATGATGGATTTATCATTTTCAAAGGGTCCAGTGTCAGTGTTTGGAGTTTTACAAATAGTAATGATGCCTTTGCAAATTATGGCACATTTGTGCTTTTGAGGTCAAAAACTCCAAACAGGGTCAGATCTTTTTGTAAATTTTGAACATCATGGCTTCATGGGTGTAGGAGGTGATCTACCCTATCCTTTTGTGCAAGAATTGACCCTTAGTCCTATGCATATTGGGAAATTTATCAGAGTTATGACAAGAGTATCTAGTGGAGATCAGTCTCTGGTATGTTGCCTATGCACCCATTGTTCGGACCCACTTGCTGATGATGACTGCATTGTGTGAGAGGTGGCCTGGTGAGACCTCATCTTTTCACCTTCTGACTGGTGAGGCAACTATTACTTTAGAGGATGTATGGTTCATTCTGTATTTTCTAATTCATGATGAGCAAGTGATCTACGATATAGATTTCAGGGCTAACACATGTTTTGAGGTCATGGAGGTAGAGGAACTTGCACTTATTGAGGGCTAGATTGACTTGGAGTATTACAGAGGTTGGGTTTTGACTTTTAGGTTGATTGTTGCTACTATTATATGTGAGTGGCTACAGATCGACAAGGCAGATACTTTAGTCTAGGATGGGGCTTAGCCTAGGAGAGGATGCTTTACTAGAGGACCTTATTTTCCTGGGGACCAGTGATGCTAGCCTCATTGTACCACAATTTACATGATTTTGCATATTATGATAGTCGAGTGATTGGTACCAGAGTGACACTACTGGATATCTAGTCCTAGGAGCATATTTTCATGCTCTAACTAATTGTTACTTTGGTTGATACAGAGACCGATGATCTAGCGATTTGGAGATATAGGGGTGGGATCACTTTGAGACATACAAGATAGCTAGGTCTACCTTACTGGCTCTGAGTTTTAAATGAGATGATAGTGTTCCACTAGTACCCTTGGTTATAGATGCCTACATGGTATGATGACGTATAGCAATTGTTTTATGCTCGACAAACATGACTGATGTAGGGGAATGTGCATACAATTATAGAGCACTATCTCCTAGATAGGGTGTCCTGACAGTTTGTGGAGGTCATGATCGACCAAATGTTCAGCATACTTCCATCTTTTCTAGATCATCCTAAGAATCTTCATGGGGATGGATGATTCTAGCATTCAATGTAGTTGATTGCTTCCATTAGTTGGTTTCTAGGGCATGGGCCTATGATCAGGGGTAGGAAGATCCAGGAACAACATGGGCATATGATGATTGGTTTACACCTTCACTTCAGCTGACAGATCCAAGAGTGGCACTTCCATGGGGGAGAGCTCGGGGAAGGAGTGTTCAGAGAGCATAGCTAGGACAAGTTCTTGGAGTACTACCCCAAGATGGGAAGCCTCCATAGCAACCAGATCAATAGCTAGATCAGTAGTTGGACTAGTAGCCACATCAACCATAGTAGCCATAGGATCCAAGGGATGGCCAGATACAACAACAAGGATAGTTATAGGGATTATAGGTCTAGCTACAAGCTATTATGGTGGAGAGAGATCAGGCTAGGCAATAGATCCATGCCCTTACTATTGAGAGGGATCACGAGCATTAGCAGAGATAGGATACAGAGCTTCAGTTAGATAATGATGAGAGATTAATGATGTATTGATTATCAGAGATTGGGATTTTAAAAGAGTTTACTTACCATTTGTTTTATAACACACATAGATATGATGCATCAAGGTATAAATAACTAGGATGGCGTTGTACTTAGTGCAATGGACTTTGACTTGACAATTAGATAGGAGTACCCTTGTTCACACCTAGCATACGAAACCTTATTTAGAATGTAGTTTAGATATTTTAAACATCCCAAACCAAAATATAGAAAGGCGAGCCTTCCTATGTGGTCAACAAGACACTTAAAACACCCTCCCTACGAACCAAACAAAACACACATGAACAAAGTTATATTACAAGAATATCCAATAAGCACAATAGACAAAAGATAATGATCAATGCCCCATTCCTTTCTCTCTAAATCATTTTGATTAGACATCATCAAAAGGTTATTGGAACAAGCACAATAAGATAAGTCAACAAGATAAAGATCAAGTAAACAAACAAGCTAATGTTCTTCATACCTCTAGCCAAGAATAAACTACGGTGATGCCTGATGTTGATGTACATTGTAGGAAGGATGCATCCTAGGACATGATGTTATTAGATGATTTGGGAAAAACTGGATGATGGGCTATTAGTATCAAGAGGTTAAACAACTTGTTTACCTACTGACCTAGACTTGAGACCTTCACATTTGAGTTTTCACTCTTAATCTACTAGACTTTTTTCTGATTGTTTCACCAAAGATTGGGGGTGACAATTTATTATGAGTGGATGTTTATTTCAGTGATTGTGAAATGGGATGGATGGATTTATTCAAATATTTGGATGTTTTTGAATTTTTGAAATATTTTGAGGTTATTTTTGGTATTTTCAAAATGTTTTTTGAATGTTTTCATTTTCAAAATTTCCAATGATTTTGTGTATTCTAAGATTTTGACCAAGAACTTAACTTAAATACCTATCCTAGGGGCCTCGAGGCTTGATCAAAGATTAGCCTTTCCTATGTTATACATGTAGAGACCATGTAGTTTGACTGCATAGACTCATTTATTGATGAAGATATGAACAAATGGATTGCTAGTTTATTATGATGGACTCCTAAAGGACTAACCTAATGTGTCTCAAGGGCATATCGATGATGGTTTTTCGTACATTCAAAGCTTAGAGACCTGTAGTTTGACATGACAACTATTTTTTTACTTTTTCTAACTTTTTGACTTGTTTTGGATCTTGATATGTTTTGAGTGTTTTGATTTTTTAGATTTTATGAATGTTTTTGGATTTTTTTATTTTCTGAATTTTTTGGATTTTTTGATTTTCTAAATTTTTTTGGTTTTCATTTTATTTTAAGGAAGACTTCAAGAATATACATGAATCCAATCCAATGTAGGTATAAGAACATGCCCCCAATGTGGTGAGATAGACTACTCTAATATAGGTAGGACAAACTAACCTTAGGAATGTGCCAAGTAGTACTAGGGGGAACATGATACAAACACAAGATCAAACTATGATGTAGACACAGATGGGTGATGGAAGGATCAATGGGAGTGTGATGGATGAATGATGTAGAACAATCCATGGAGATCATGGTGGATGGAAAGTGCATATTTACATGAGGTGTCTGTTTTCTAGGTTTTCACCAAGGTATTTTCCCAAAGCACCACCAAAGTGGTTTTCACTAGAGGATAATTTTTTTCTTTATTGTTTTCTATCCTTTTTTTTATTTTTTTTGGATTTTTATGGATTTATACCTTGTAATTTTAGGCATAAAACTTTTTGAGATGGGAGTTGTTGATGGACTCCTATAGAGGCTCACCTTTAGGTGTTGATAGTTGATATGCTCCTAATTTGTAACTTGTCATGATGATGAAGGGTCCCAACTAGTTAAGTTCAAACTTTCCCTTTCTATCTAGATTTGGTACATTCTTTCGATTCTCCTTCAACATGAGCTCTATCACTTGAAAGGTCCAACTCCTAATCTTTTTTTTAGCTCCTCTTGAGATGGTTTTGATAGACTTGTAGATGATTCAAGGCATCCATGCACTGCTCATCTAGTAGTTCTAGCTCCAATCATGACAACTAATATTCTTCATTTGTAATAAGATTCTGCAATGATATTCTTAAGGATGGGACCTCGATCTCAATGGGAAGGATGGATTTTGATCCATAGACTAGGGAGAAAGGGGTTGCACCTATTGGTGTGTGGATACTTGTTCGGTGGGCCCATAGGGCAAGGTTCAACTATAGGTTCTAGTCATGACCAGCTTCATTGACTGTTTTCTTTAGGATCCTCAAGATGGTTTTATTGGTAGCCTTAGCTTTGGTCATTTCCTTGGGGGTAGTATGGAGTGGAAAAGTGATGTTGGATATTAAACTTTTACCATAGGTCTCAAAAATCTTGGTTTTTGAAAGGTGTCCCATTATATGTGATAATGGCTTGAGGGACTCCATAGGGACAAATAAGGTAGTTCAAGATGAACTTGGAAATCTACTTTCCTATAATATAGGTCATGGGAATGGCCTCTACACACTTCGTGAAGTACTCAATGGCAGTGATAATGAACTTATGGCCACTAGATGAGGTGGGGGTGATTTTACCAATGAGATCAAGCCCCCATTGTGAAAAGGGACAAGGGGTTATGATTGGGTGGAGCTCCTAAGCTGGTGCATGGATGAGATCTCCATGCTATTGACACTGGACACATCTTTAGACATAGTTATGAGATTCCTTCTCCATTGTAGGCCAATAGTACCTAGTCCTTAGCAGTTTCTTGGCCAAGGTCATACCACTCAAATGTGACCCACAAATTCCATTATGTACCTCAGTTAAAGCAGTCAAATCTTCCTTAGTGTTTAGGCATTAAAAAAGGGTTCCTTCAATACTCCTATGGTATATGGTGTCTCCTAAGATAACAAAGTAGAATGACTTCTTGACAAATGTTCTCTTAAGGTTTAGGGTGATATCTTCAAGGAGGACTTGTTTTTGAGTAGTTGTAAATATCATTATGAACCAATATCCTACACCTATAATAACACAACAAAAGAACACATTAGAAGATTGAAATGCAAGTTAGAATAAAGATCCCTCAAGAAATCCATTTGAATGAAAAAGAAAAGGAAGGAAATGAATAACACAACAAATGTAGAACTAAAATATCAAATCCTATTCTAAAACAAAGAAAACTCTTGATCTCTCAAGGGAGTTGGTGCCAATTTGATGTGAAAATTGGCCCTTTCCCAACTTCAATGCTAGCTATGATGATTTGATGAAGATTGTGATCCACTTTGTTGAAGATTGATGAGTGCTCCAAAACAAAATATGCATAACCTAGCTATAAAACTCAATAAGATGGATGAAGATTGCCATGAATTTGAGTATAGTAAGTCTACTCAAGTTGTGGATGATCAAATGAGGAATGAAGCCTATTATTTATAGAATTTCAAGTTGAAGAGAAGTCCAAAATAGAGAAATGTTGGACTAAGAATCAACAAATGGTAAGATGCCACTTGTCAACATGTGAATGGATGGAGGATGTGCAAGTTTTGAAGAATGTGTCAATAAATGCATATATTTGAATTTTGAAATTGTTGAATTGACATGTAAGAGGGAAAGAAGGTGCATTAAATGCCACTTGGCTCAAGGAAAAAGGACTTTCTAGGTGGATTAAATGCCTTGTTGGAAGGAAAAAGTCCACTTGGAATTTGAATTCAAATTTGAAGAATATTCTCTTTTTATGCCCTTTGAGAGAAAATAGAGATTTAATAAATGTATTAAATCTATTTTCATGTGCAAGTTGCAAAAGCTAGAGGATGGGAAATTAGAGGAGATTACATTAATCAAGGTTAATTAGTTTAATGAGATATTAGAATGATGTGACATATTGATTTAAATTTATGGATTGATTTAAATCAAATATGAGAAGAATATGGTTTCAAGATTAATTAAATAAATATTTTTGTTTTATTTATCCAAGGAGATGAAGTTAGATTAAATAAAATAAGGTTTTAATTTATTTAATTTAATGGATGAAATTTAGAGATTTAATTAAATAAATTTGATTATTTAATTAAATAGGGATAATTAGATCAGACTGATTGATTTAATTAATGAGAAAGGATGAATTAATTAGATAACTGATTTATTTAATTAAGAGAGGAATATTGATGAATTTAATCAAATAAAGATATTTGATTAAATGGTTAGAATGAAGGATGATTCAGGATGAAACGATGTTAGTGGTTGGGATCAGATGTGCAATGTCAATTAGTATATTTTATGTGTCTACATTTTTCCCCTCTTTGAAGCAATGCACTTGTTGCATTGGTTCAAAGAATAAACAGTCTTGATCAAATGCCAAAATTTATCTGATTTTAAAAATTTTCCTCACTACTGCCCTAGCGAATGAAATTATGGTACTATACTACCCCCTCAAGAGATCAGATGAAAATTTTGACTTTTTGGGTGATCTCACGAAAAAAGAGGACAAGGTACCCAATAGGTCCAGAAAAGCTCTAGGAAGTCAAAAAATGAGGTAAAACACCAAAAAATGGTGCAAAAGGGCCCTCAGATGGAAAAAATGGAACCGGGGGTCTGAAACCCTAGCAAGATGGCCGAATGGGGTCAAAAAGACCCTAATTTTAAGGCTTAAATAGGCCTCGAGGGGCCACATCTAGTTCATTTGCACACATTCACCCCTAAGAGATTTCATGATTTGAGCTCTAATTCCTTGACAAGATGGCACAACGATAGGTCCTATTGCATATTTCTGACCGAGTATGGACATATCAATGACCTCCTGGCATCGGTGCACCGGTATGTGATCCTTACCTGAGCTTCATTTTTTTTTACATGATTATTTATTGCTTTTAGAACTAGGTTATTTGGAGCGGTGTTATATAGCATCACTCAAATTTCAAACTGAATCGCTCAGTCCCCCAAATTGAACTTCCAGCACAAGATGGAATACCGTGGTGGAGTTTGGAGTTTGAAAAGATTCCTCAAAATTTGATGCCTTCATGAAATGGAGCGCTGGACTTTCAAACTCAGACATCGCGGTGGACTTTAGAATTAGGGTTTGGGGTGTTTAAGCAAAGTACATTGTCATAGTGCAGTTTGGGATTTTGAGACCCCAACATCATTATTTGCAAATTTCAAACTATGACGCCTTCACAGTTTGCAACGCTGGACTAGCTTTTTGAATGTTTGGGATAAAATTTCTTGATGATTTTAACACGGTGATCTTTCCTGATGCAGGAGGGGGCGGGGGAGCTCTATTCTCATGAGCATAGATCATGAGAGATATTTTGGTTTTTGTGTGATCTAACTGATAGGGAGCAGAAGCGGCTATGAGAGATGGGGCTATGGTATATTGCTTATGCATCACCCGTGCGGACCCACCTTGGTATGATGTTTGCGCTTGCTGAGAGATGGCACAGTGAGACATCATCCTTTCATCTTCCTACTAGAAAGGCCACCATTACCTTGGAGGACATGTGGTGCATCCTTAGATTGTCGATTCATGGTCGGTGAGTTATTTATGATATGGATGTCAGACATGATGCCTGCTATGGAGTCCTAGCCACAGATGAGATTATGTTATGCAAGGGCCAGATAGAGCTGGAGTGTCATCGGTTGCTCACATAACCATTCCATTTAGTGATAGCCACTATCATTTCAGGTCTTGTTTCCCTAGATCAACAAGGCTAGTATTTCAGTCCTAGCTGGGGGCTTTGCTGGGAGCAAATGGTTCTTGATCATCCAGTCCGTTTTTCTTGGGGTTTGGTTCTTCTTGCCTCCCTTTATAGGGATTTACACGAGTATTCCTACTTGGATGGCTAGGAACTTGGTGCAGGTGTCACGCTTCTTCACATTTGGGCATGGGAGCACATCTGCATTCTTTGGCTGTGGATTTTTCCAGTGCCATTCAAACCAAATGATTCAATGGTTTGGCAGTACAGGGGTGGTGTGTCCTTTACACACATAAGGGAGAATGGGATCCCTCACTGGAGGAGAGTTATTGACAAGATGATAGTGTTTACATGGTGCCCCTACCTTGGTTGACCTGAATGTTCTAATGATGTGCAAGAGTTATTCTTTTCCCACTAGGACCGATTTATGTAGTGGTGGGAGTATACCATGATTGAGCAATAGCTGTCCAGGTGAGTTCAATATTAGTTTGGGGAGGTATCAGATAGGCCAAACAATTATTATGTGGTATTTTTGCTCGTACAGTGTCATAGGGTGTCTGGGGGTGATACATTCTTTCCTCCAAGGTAGTTGATAGCTTCATGCAGCTGGTGCCCTAGCCATGGGCATATGATCAGGGGGTTGTAGATCCAAGAGTTACCCAGGTGTACAGAGATTGGTTCTGACCACCTCTACGTTTGATAGTTCCAAGTGTACCCTTGGTTCGATGGAGAGCTAGGGGTAGGGGAGAATTCCAAGGATGAGGAGGTGGTATTCCTCATGTAGGATAGCTAGCACAAGATCAACTTTCCCAGGTCTAGCTACCATAGGTCAAGTCGAGATAGGTTTAGATGGATCAACCTTGTGCTGATGTACAGATGCAGGATCGAGACTAGGGGCTAGAGGGTGGACACTATGGGGACCAAGATCAAGCTACCACACCACCACGAGCCAGGGGTGAGGACTAGCCTCACATGCAACCTCTGCCAGGACATCCAAGGGGTCAGTCAGATCCAAGGGATGGGATTATATCACAGTTTTAAGTCTAGGTCCAGGCCTTGACAACGGAGAGAGACCAAGCCTATGTAGAGAGGGACCAGGTAGTGCTACAAAGGTAGGTCGTAGAGCTATATGTAGCTATAGAGATGGGTCAGAGATAGTAGTTAGAGAGCATGCCAGCCTTCTCTCAGAGCACAGTTCCTCTTCATTCTTATAGGGAGGCCATCTGGGAGGCATACTATTATCGTTTGATTTATCATCAAGCCATACCTAGAGTAGGCCAGGCCCCAAATTACTCATAGTGGACCAGCCATAGACCAGCAAAGGGTCATGGTGACAGAGGAAAGAGTAGCAGATAGGTGGGTTAGACCTCATTTTGATCGAGATATTATTCTTTTGTGCCATATGGGCTCATTTTTTATAGCCTATTGGGCCTTTTGTACTTATTGACATACACATGTATAGTGATCCAATTATTTTGTACTATGACAGTTATCCGATGATATATATGAGATGATGGTGCTGATATGATGTGATGTGTATCATTTATTTATGATGCATTTATGGATGGTTATGCGACTAATAGATCTATATGAATGATGACATATGATTTGATATGCAAATGGATTTATATGATATGTGATATGGATGGGTGATAGATGATATGTATGTTTATATGATGATGTAATCTATATGATGATTTTATGTATGTTGATGCATATGTGATGATTTATGCTATGATTTCTTTTTCAATCTCTTTTTCTATTATGATGGTGATGATGATGTGAATGTAGTGCTCATGATATGTGGCTATCAATGTATGCATGTATGTGATTCATTTGTGATGATGTTTATGATGTGATTTTTATATGACATGAGATGTTTATACGAAAAATGATATGGAGATGATTTATGGTGTATATGCAAAATAATATCAATAATGACCTTATAATGTATATGTGAAATGATATAATGAATTTTTTTATGAGATGTTTTATATAATTATGGATAAATGTATGCATTTAATGTGATGGATTGTGTATAATTTTTATGTACCTATTTATGCTTTGTTTAATTGTGCATTGGATGCTTATAATGATATGGGATGATTTATGAGATGAAATGCAAAATGATGGTAATATGGTGATTTGTGAGATGTTCTATATTATACAAATGGATGATGGATGATGGATGATATGTATATTTATATGATTATATCTTATGTAAATGGATGCAAATTCCTTATCTATGATGCAATGCGATGGTGGTTATATGATTATGCCATGGATGATATGATGGTTTATTTATTTATATGAAAAAGTGTACGTAATGTTATGATTATGAGATGATTAGAATAATAAATCTATATTTATAATGCATATGAGATGATCAATTTTTCTATATGATATGCATTGTGTTGACGATTTGTGGATGTAGGATTAATGATGTTGGTGATTAATTGTCATAGTACCTTGTTAGCATGAAAAGAAAGAAGAAATGGAAGAAAGAAGAGAATTTCAACAAGACAAAAGATGATGATGATGATGATGAACATCTTTTGTGGAGTTAGGGTTTTCAAAAGGCCAATTATCTTATGTTTGATAACACACATAAATACGATGCATCAAGGTATTAAGAACTAGGATGACGTATTTAGTGTGATGGAATTTGACTCAAAAATCAAATAAAAGTACTCTTGTTCATATCTGGCATAAAAAACCTTACTAGGATGTACTTCAAGTATTTCAAACATCTCAGACCAAAACATAGGAAGGCAAGCCTTCCTATGTGGTCAACAAAATATCTAAAACACCCACTGTACATACCTAAATAAAGCAAGTATTCGTTGAGGTTATATTGCAAGAATGTCCAACAAGTGCAATAGATAAAAAGATCATGATCATTGCCCCATTCCTATCTCTCTATATCCCTTTGTTTGGACATCATCGAGAGGTTATTAGAATAAGTGCAAAGAGATAAGTCAAAAGACAAAGATAAAGTAAACAAACAAGCTGATGTTCTTCAATACTGCTAACCAAAAGGAAATGTGTTTTTAAGGATAAAAACCAAAACTATTGCCAAAAGATAATTCCCATTGTAGGAAGGATGCATCCTAGGACATGTTAGTGGATGGTGGCATGTCATTTCATTTATCCAAAGTTTTCTTTCTAATAAATAATGCCCATTGTAGGAAGGATACATCCTAGGACATGATGTTTACATGCTAACTTAAACTTGAGACTTGATGTTTTGAGTTTTCACTTTTTTCACCTACTAGACTTGTTTCTAATTGTTTCACCAAAAGTTGGGGATGATTTTTATTATGAGTGATGTTATTGTGGGTGAAAGCGAGATGAGACAGATGGATTTTTTTTCAAATATCTGGATGTTTTTAATGTTTTGCAATGTTTTGAGGCTATTTTTTGGTATTTTTGAGATTTTATAAATGTTTTGATTTTTTATTTTCAAATGTTTTGAGGTTTATGAGATTTTGACCAAGAGACTAACCTAAGGACCTATCCTAGGAGCCTCGGGGGCTAATCAATAGATTAGCCTTTCCTATGCTATACACGCAGAGACCACATAGTTTGACTAACGACTTGACCGATTCACAGATGAAGATACAAATGATGAAATGTCAATTTATTATGTTGGGCTCCTAAAGGACTAACTTAGGTGTCTCGAGGGATGATCAAAGATCAACCTTGCCTACATTTAAGCTCATAGATGACGTAGTTTGACTAGATGACTCTCTTTTTGACTTTTTGACTGTATTTTTGACCTATTTTTTGGGATTTTGATATGTTTTGAATATTTTTGAATTTTGGTGATTTTCTAATTTTTTTGGATTTTTTGAGATTTTAGGACTTCAAGAATATACACGAATCTAATCCGATGAGAACATGCCCCCAGTGTAATGCAATAGACTACTTTGATAAAGGTAGGACAAATTGACCTTGGGAATGGGCTGAGTAGTACTTGGAGGGATCATGATATGAACACAAGACCAAACTATGATGTGGATGCCAAACAGATGGGTGATGGATGGAGATCTTAATGTGATTGATGATTGCAACGTAATGGATGGATGATGCAGAACAAGCTGTGAAAATCCTAGTGGATGGAACATGTTTATTTACACAAGGCCCCTGTTTGCCAAGTTTTTACCAAGGTACTTGTCCAGAGTGCCACCAAAGTGGTTTTCATTGGAGGACAATTTTTCTCTTTGTTGTTTTTTATCATTTTTCTAATTTTTTTTGGATATTTTTTCTTTTTTGATTTTTTTTGTTGTCACCGAGATGTCTATTTTCCAGGTTTTCATCAAGATAACCATTTTTTAGGACATTTTCTTATTCTTTTGATTTTTTGGGTTCTATACCTTGAAAGATTAGGCATAAAACTTTTTGAGATGAGAGTTGTTAATAGGCTCTTGTAGAGGTTCCCCTTTGGGTGTTGATAACTGATATGCCCCTGACCTATAGCTTGTTGTGATAAAAAAATGGTCCCAACTAGTTGGGTTCAAATTTTCCTTTGCTATTTGGATTTGGGGTGTTCTTCTAATTCTCTTTTAGTACTAGTTCTCCAACTTAGAAAGTTTTTCTTATGATTTTCTTATTATAGCTCATCTTGAGTCTATTCTAATAGACTTGCAAATGATTTAAAGCATCTATACGCCACTCATCCATTAGCTCCAGCTCATTCATGATGAGGTTTTGGAGTGATATTCTTAGTGATGGGAGCTCGATCTCAATGGGGAGTACTACTTCTGATCTATAGACCAGGGAAAAGGGGGTGGCACCGATGGGTGTACAGATGTTGGTTCAGTAGGCCCAGAGAGTGGGATTGAGTTGCAGATAATAGTCACGACCTGCATAATTAATTTTTTTCTTGAGGATCTTTAAAATGGTTTTATTTGTAACTTCTGCTTGGCCATTTCTTTGGGGATAGTATGGGGTGGAAAAGTGGTGTTGGATTTTGAATTTTTCACTCAAGTCACAAACATCCTAATTCTAAAATGGTGTCCCATTATCTAAGATAATGGCTTATAGGACACCATAGCAACAAATGAGATAGTTCAAGATGAACTTTTATATCTGCTTCTTGGTTATATATGTCATGGGTATGGCTTCCACCCACTTGGTAAAGTACTCAATGATAGTTATGTTGAACTTGTGGCCATTAGATGAAGTGGGAGTTTTTTTCCCAATGAGATCGAGCCCCCATTACGAAAAGGGCCATGGTGTGATGATGGGATGAAGTTACTGAGTTGAAGCATGGATGAGTTCCCCATGTTACTGACATTGTAGGCACTTTTTGACATAGTTATGTGCATCTTTCTCCATAGTGGGCCAATAATACCCCATCCTCAGCAATTTCTTGGCCAAGGTCATTCCACTTGAGTGTAAGCCACAAATCCCGTTATGCACCTCAGTTAAAGTATTCAAGGCTTCGTTAGTATTAAGGAAGTGCAATAAGGTTCCCTCTATGCTTCTATGGTATAAGGTATTTCCTAGGATAACAAACCTAGAATATTTTTTAATAAAAGTTCTTTTTAATCTTGAGGGTAAGTCAGCGGGTAAGACACCTATTTGTAGGTAAGTATAAATTTCATGGTACTAGGGATCTCCAGGACCAATGATTTCACACACAAATTTTGACTCTGGTACCTCAAATGTAGGCACGAGAAGCTGTTCTACCAAGAATTCATGTTTGAGGACTTTGCAAGGGATGCCCAATAGGGATCCAATTGTTGCCATGGCATATGCAACTTTGTTGTTGGCTCTGGGTATCTGCTCAAATGTGATCTCGATAAAGGATTCCTTGAGAGTCTCCACTTGTTTCTTGTATGGAGTGAGCTTATCATCCTTAGTCTAGTACTCACCGTTCACTTGGTTTATTATCAGCTAGGAGTCTCCATATACTCTGAGGGCCATGATGTGCCACTGCACTACTATTCTGAGGCCTATGGTTAACGCCTCATATTTTGTAATGTTGTTGGTGTAGGGGAATGCCAATTTATATGATCTAGGTATGCAGTCCCCCTATGGGGTGATTAAGAAGGTACCAGGGCCTGATCCATGTTGTGTGTATGAGCCATCAAAGTAAATTTTCCAATGGTCAGCTATGTTAAGATTGAAGATGGATTCATCTAGAAACTTTGAGATGAGAGGATTCTCTGAATAGATTGGTGCTTTTGTAAGCTAATTTGCAATGACTTGGCCTTTAATTGCTTTCTGCTCCACATATTAAATGTCATACTCTATTAGTATCATGACCCATTTGGCCATTCTTCCAGTGAGAATTTCCTTTGATAGTATGTACTTGAGGCAATTGATTTTGGCAATGAGTTTGACTTTGTGTGCCAACATGTAATGTCTAAATTTCTGCAAAGAAAACACTACTGCTAAACATGCTTTTTCAATGAATGAGTAGTTTAACTCATGCCCAACCATTATTTTTCTGATATAATAGATGTCCCTTTCTATTCCGCTTTCATCGTGCTAAGCTAGGAGAGCTCCAAGGGCTACTATTGTTGCTAACACATAGAGAATTAATGACTTTCTTGGGATTGGTGGCTTTAGGACTGGTGGTGTAAGTAGATATTCTTTGATTTTATCGAAGGATTCTTCAAACTTGTTATCCCACTTATATGCTACTCCTTTGTGAAGTAGGTGAGAGTATGGATTCTATTTATTTACCAACTATGCTATGAACCTTTGGATGGACTGAAGCCTACCTTGGAGACCTTTCAATTGTTTCAATGTTTTTGGTGCCTCCATCTCAAGGATTGCTTTTACCTTAGTAGGATCTACCTCAATACCTCTTATTAACACTATGTATCCTATCAAATTTCTTGATTGTACATTGAAGACACACTTCTTTGGATTTAATCAAACCTTGTATTCCTCTAGCTTGTGAAAAATGACACTTAAGGTTGCTATGTCATCCTTCCTCTTTCTAGATTTGGCTAGTATGTCATCAACATAATCTTCATTAGTTTTTATGAATCATGTCATGGAAGATTAATGTCATGTCTCTTTGGTATGTTGCTCCTACATTCTTCAAGCTGAATGGCATCATATTCCAACAGTAAGTCCCCCATGGACAATTGAAGGCCATTTTGTGTTGGTCTCCTTTAGCAATCATTATCTAGTTATATCTTGAGAAACTGTCCATTAAGGAAAGCATTTCATGTCCCACCATCATGTATACGATCATGTCAATGTTGGGCAACTAGAAATCATCTTTTGGACATGCCTTGTTCAAGTCCCTAAAATCTGTGCAGATTTTGATGCCCCCATTGGGTTTTGAGATGGGAACTAGGTTTGAAACCCATTCTGGATAGTCTATTAGTTGAATGAATCTCGCATCCAATAGCTTCTTTAGTTCCATTTTGACTAGCAGGGCTATCTAAGGGTGAATTTTCCTAAGCTTTTGTCTAACGGGCTTTGCTTCAGAGTATACTGCTAGGTGATGAACTAAAATTTCTAGATCAAGCCATCGCATGTCAACATAGCTCCATGCAAAGTTTACCTGTCTCTCTCTCAAGAAAACTGCTAGGAGTTCTTGTTCTTCTGACAATAATGACTCTGCATAGAATGTGATGTGTGGGGTCTCCTCTATTCCTAGATTAACTGGATTGCATTTTTTTGTGAGGACCGCTAATTTTTCTTGATGAAGTGCTTTGAAAGGAAGATTGAATCCCCCATCCTCAGGTGCCTCAGAGAGGTTTTCACCATTGTATGCATCCTTTCGTTTTACTTTTTTCATGTTAGAGAGTGCCATAGTGTGGTTTTCACTCAAGGACTTACATATTATTCTTAATTTCTCACTTTTGTGACTGAGGGATTCAATCATTTCCCCATAGTATGCATGTGTATCTAGCTCAATGATGAATCCTTCTTTATGATCCCCACACAAAATATTATCCTGTAGTCCCATGAATTCTGAGAGCACCTCATCATTTTTGAATGTGTCAAGAATTGGTGGTCCTCGTTGGTCATAATCAATGAGTTGTGGGTAGACTAGATAGATTTCATGGTTTCAATTTTCAGACTCATAAGATAGTGTGTTGATCATGAGAAGGGTGGTATCCTCAAAGAGCCTAGATAGGTTGGTTATGGGATCCTCATCATCACTACTACTATCGATGTTCATTATATCAAAATTGAAATTATCTAAGACGCAGCCAGTGGATACAAGTGAAGCTCAACTAGTGTTGGTTCACAGTGAGTCTTGACTGCTTTAACTGGGGGACCTCGTCCACATATGGTTATCCTCAGAGGGGTACATCCAAGGCCAAGATTTCTCATTCGCGTCTCAAGAATGAGGGGTATTATAAGCCCATTGTCATTTTGTCCAAGTCTCTAGTTTCTGTCATAGCCCATTACGAGCATCATTTGCAAACCTTTGCTTCTGTCATCCATTGGTAGATTGGTTGCTAGTATATTATCTTGGTATAGGAGATGGGATGGGTTCTCCTCTATGAATGCTCAACTGAGATCTCCCCAACTTATGAAGTTGGGATATTTAGGGGATGTTTGGGATGTGGAGGCTTCATTTGATTGCGGACGTCCTCGTGATCTAGGAGATTGTGGTAACTCTCCTACCACAAAGTTGTTTTTAGGAATCATATAGTTTCTACAACCATTGTCCTAGATGATGACTTTGATGTCAGAGATGGTGGGGATGGTGGGGATGGTGTGAATGGCAGGTGTCTCTATCACAAAGTGGATGTGAGAGTGGTTGGATCAATATACAGTGTCGATGGGCCTTCATCATTTTTAGGTACTTGAGGTATTTTGTAGTATTTTACCTCAAATATTTTGCATTAGGAGAATGGTTTAGGATCTCCATGGATGGTGGCCTCTTGTCCTTCATATGTGAATTTGACACATTGATGGAAGGTTGATGCTATTGCTTGGACTGCATGAATCCATAGACGTCCTAGGAGAATCTTATAAGGCAAGTCAAGATCCAGGACCTGACAGGTGGTTTCCATGATAGCTATCCCTACTTGAATAGGGATTCTTATTGTGCCTTGGGACACTCTTTCCTGATCATCATATGCTCTTATTGTAATACCTTTTCCTCTGTTGATGGAATCCTTTGATATTTTAACTTCTTAATGAGCTTGAGGGAAGAAATATTCAATCCTTCACCTCCATCCACCAAGACTCGCTTGAATTTACTTTTCTGCACTAGGAGTTTTAAATGGAGTGCACGGTTATGAGATGGTTGAGCGGAAAAATCTTCATTGGAGAATTTAAGGAGATTCAATGTAATGATTTTTCCAACCATAGCTTGGAATTGTTTTGCATCAAGATATCTGCATCAAGATCTATGGGGATAGTGGATGAAGCCAATGCTTCCTCAAGGATTTTCTTATGGGTAGATGAGATTTTTAATAACTCCATGATGGAGATTTGTGTTGGGGTTCTTTTTAGCTAATCAAGGACATTGTAACCATTGGGAATGGGTCTTAAATTGGACATGAAATTTTTGTTTGGTTGAGATGATCCTGCAATAGTATCTTTTCCACCTCTTGTGGTGACTCCACAATTAGCCTGAGCTCCTTTGATAGTGATTACTACATAGTTTTCATCTAGGGAAGCGATGACAATTTCATACACATGTTTCACATTTTTTAAGGTGCCTTTCCCCTTATCAATGTTATTGTTCCCTTTATGGTTAGGCATCAGATTCGTGTATATTTTGAGGTTTTGGTTTCCTGTTGAATATTCCACATTTATGATTCTTTGATCAATAAGGTCTTGTACTAAGGTCTTTAACCTCTTGCAACTATTAGTGGTGTGTCCTTTGATTTTGTGGAAGTTGCAAAGCTGATTTTTGTTGTACCAAGGAGGTTTTACATCTGATTCTTGGTAGTTCTCATAGGTTGGAATTTTGATGAGGTTTTCATTTATCAAATTCTTCATGATGACTTTGAGTGGTTGCCCAAGAGTGGTGTACTTTTGTTTGGGATAATTCTTGTTCCACTAGGGTGGTCCCCTTTAGTCATTAACGTTATTGATCGCTTGATTTTTTGTTTGATGTGTTGTTGTGTTCAATTGATGGTTGTTTTGATGATGGTTTTGGATTTGTTGTTGTGGTGCAGGTATGTTTTTCCGAGGGACACTGATGACAACTTTGGCATCAATGACACCATTATTAGTAATTATTTTGTTTCTTTCCCATGTACGAGGTTTGTTATTGTAATTGTTGGGTGGGCGATTTTTTTTTGTTTAGGATATGAAGTTGATCCTCCAGGTTGTATCATAAGGGTTTGTTTGATGTCGAGCACCTTGGAAATCAACTGGTCGTATGTGGTGATCCCTTGGACCTTGAGATGGAATGCCAAAAGGCCGTCAATGTTGGATATGATAATGCACACTTGTTGTTCATCAGGAATGACCCATTTACTTTGATTGGCCTTAGATCACCATCATTGTAGGAATGAAGCAAATTATTCATTCTTACCTTGTTTCAAAGTTGATAGTTCCTCAAGACTGACATCCATGGTGATATTGCATGCGTAGTTTTTAATGAATGAGTCTATGATTTATTGGAATGTCTTGATGCTTGTAGGTAGGAATAGAACCATTCCATGGTGTGGCCAACTAAACTCCTAGGAAATAGCTGCATCAGATAGGTATCATCATACACAACTTCCATGCAATGAACCTAGAACTCCCTAATGTGATCTTCAGGGTTTCCTGTCCCATGGTACTTGTCAAACTTGGGTATCTCAAATACCTTTAGGAATGGTTTCATCACAAGGCTCATGTCCAATGGATAAGGACACAAGTTGCTAGATTTTTTAGTAGTACATCTTGATTGGAGGTCGAGGACTTGTTGCGAGAACAACCTGATTTATGTTGTCACATTGTTTTGTGGATAAGGGGATGGGATGAAAGTTTTATGAGGTGGTTTGATTGTCAGTTGGATGGGTGGGTTTTTTTGGTGTTTTCTTTGATGGTATCTGCACATTCTACTGAGCCATGTATGCTTGCACTTACTTTTTTATTAACAACGCTTGTTGTTGGTCTTGTTGTTGCTATGCTAGGATTGCCTATTGTTGAGCCTGCTATTGTTTTTGTGAGAAACAACACTTGTTGTTGAGCTTCTAATTGGGTTGATTTATACTATTCTTGGTATTGTTTTACCACTTTCTAATATTCTTTTTGTTGTGCTACTTGTTTTTATGCAAGATATTGTGCTTTTGCTTGTGCTTGTCATGCTTGATATTGGGATTGCGCCTGAGCTTGAGCTTGAGCTTGATCTTGTGCTTTGGCTTGTGCTTGTTTGGATTTTTTTTATTTTTGCAATAAGATTTGGTCTTAAGTAGCATGTTGTGCTTTTTGTGCTTGTAATGCGGCTTGGGCTACTTGACCAACTTGTGTTTCTTGAGCAGCTTGTTGAGCAACTAGTTGTGCAACTTGTTGAGCAGCTAGCTGTGCAACTTTTTGTTTTTGTACTTGCTTGAATTCCTTTTGATAGACAAATTGTTGAGCGGCTTGAAATGAAATTTTGTATTGATTTGATGTATTGGATCTTGGTGGTGGTGGTGGTGGTGGTGGATTCAGAATGGTGCTTGTTGTGGTGGTGAGGGGTATTGTTGTGTTGATGGTTGGGTTTTGAGTGGTGGATAGTGTGATCAAAGTGGTTAGTCCTTGAGAGATCATGTTTTCAGATGTTAGGGGGGTGGTTGATGATATGGTGATTTCTTGTGTAGTTTTCATCTATTGTTGTAATGTCAATGACAAGTTTTGAGAGTTTGGTGTGATGCTTTGATTGATGCTCGGGATGTTGGTTTGATTTTGATTGATATTTGGTAAAGGGGGAATCCCTAAGCCAAGAAACGGTGTGGATGATGATGGTAATGGTGGGAGTGGTGAAAATGTGAGGGATGTGATCTCTTGAGGAATTGGTGTAGTGTTGAAAATGTCCCCTGGTCTGAATATGTCACCTTCTCCTTGTGAGGTTATGGGGAGAGAGGTTTGGGGTGTTGCATGAAAGGATGATGATGATGGATAATTGGGATCATGGAAAGTGAGAGGGACATATGTATGTAATGGATTTTTGGGGATGTTTTGTTCCAAGATGGTGTTTGCAACCAAATATTGATTATTGACAAGGGGATGTGTTTGTATGGAATTGAGAAATGTGCTTCCCTTATTAACACTAGGTTGAGTTGGAGCATTGTATGATGTGATTTGTAGGATATTTTGAGTGATACTTTGGGATGGGGGTGTAGATGAGATAGGGATGGTGGATGAGATTGGGGGTGTGATCCCAAAAGATGTTTCCACAATAGAACTTACGTCAAAATCAGAAGGGAGTTTAGCCCCTTATTTTTCCAATTTGAGCATGTATAGTGAAGGGTTGAGTCTCATCATGATGTTGATAATCTTATGATTTTCCATATTTTGAACTATTTCAGTGATTTCCTCATGTGACATCCCAAAGGGACTATTGATAAGATCCTCAACTCGGCCTTCCTCTTGTGGATTTTGTGATGATGAGGGAAAGATAGTCAAAGGATTGCTTAATTCAATGGGATTCATTTCATAGTTTGTTTGACTTAGGTAACTTGAAGCGGGTGTTTCTTTGTTGGCTTCCATGTTCTTCTTGTGTTGAGATCTAGTTTGCACCATAAAGTAGGGATCAATTTTTCAAGAATATGGGAGATGAATCTCTAATTCTTTGGATTGATATATCTTTAGGTACAAAAGGGGAAATTTTTAGGATGATTTAAGGATCAAAGGGTGATAATGATATGGATGTTAGATGGATGTTTGATGGATGATTGGAACTCCATAGAAAATATTGAAGGGTATGTTAAACTTTAGGACATGATTTGGGGTTGGTTTGTTTTGGATTTGGTTTTTTTGTGGACTCATAAAATCTTAGAGGTTGGATGTCATCCTAGAGTTAATTGTTCACATGATGCTCATTTGTCTAGGTGTGAGAAGAAGGACTCATCTAAACACTCCTATCCAAACAAGATGGTATTTATAATGAACTCCTAAATCCCAAGATGTTGGATGTTATCAAGGGATGAATTTTTTCACAAGGTTTGATAATTTGAACAAATATGTGTAGAAGGATGCATCTACACAAATTCAATCAAACAAGGTGATTTTGGACTAGTTTCAAATGATTTTCCAAAAGTTTTAACATGAAGGATTTTTCCAAGATTTTCGAAGAGTTGATGATGAGATGATTTTGGTTTTGATGTTCAAAGATGGATGGAGGTTTGATTTTGATCCTAGGAAACACCTAAAAAAGACACTTGTTTACTAGACCTTGGTATTGAAGAACATACAATACTTCTAAGGACCTCTATAACTAAGAAGTGGTTCAAATTGAGCATACATTTCTAGATTGTTCAAAGGAATGAGTCTATAGAACCTTGTGAATTTTTTTCTTATTTTGATATGTTATTTTTGATTGCACTTCCTAATGTATTTCTTGATGACCTTTCGAGTATGAGACATTCTTCGAAATCATGAGGAATTAACACATGTGATAGCCAATTTTGTTATCTTTTCTTAGTGTTTTTGTTTTACCACAACACTTCTTTGATTAGATTTCCAAACTAGATGTCCAATGTCTCAATTTCTTTGAATCCCACAAAGTATGTTAAGTGGAAATCAGATAAAGTCAAGGCAAGGGTTGCCTATTGTTTAACTTTAGTAGACAAATTGAGATGTAATCCAGATGTTTAGAAACCTCTAAGGATAAAATCGCAAGGGTAAACAATAACAAATGAATTTGGTCAATTATATTTGCCTCCTAAAGGGTTTGAAATTTTTATGATGATGTTAAATGTTTTTTTCCAAATTTTTTCGAACAAGCAAATCATTTTGTAACCAAGAAAAAGCACAACCATATGGATATGGAAGACTATATTTGTTGAATCCCCACTTGGACAAGTCTAGCTATGCTTATCTTTAGTGAATGGTTAGATGCTTGACCCCACTAGCTCCCCTCCGCAAAATTCACTTATATGGGGCAGCCAAGCATCAACACCCATGAAACTCCCATGGCATGCTTTCCATTTCTACTAAAGACTATAAAAGTATGGGGCGGATTCAAAATGACCATTCTTGCACCAACAAATAGGTAAGGATTTTTGCCTTTCTACAACAAGGGTTTTAATTTGGACTTTCTGTTTGTAGGAGTTGACCCAATGTGGCGAGAGACCATTGCTACCTTTCTCATCAGAGCAAACCACATGATACTGGCATTTATTCCAATACCCACATTTATATCCTGGCTAGAAATACTCTTGGCAATAGAGAGTTACTGGTTGAGTCATTCCCTTGACTAAGTACTTTTTCCCCAAGGCAGGCCCTCTACGATAAACAATAGCGAGTAAATGTATTCATAGTTCGATCAACCTTCGTTTAGAAACAAAGGGAGAACATATGTAATAGATTTACTCACACTCGCACAATTTGTTCAATTTTATTCTCCAAAATGAAATGTGGAGGTGATCACTTTCTCCCACCCTAATACCATCAAAAATCCTTTTGATTCTCAAGATTGTCGTGAGGCGCAAGAGAAGTGCATACATCTTTTTAATGGTGTTAGTTTAAGTAAGTAATCACAAAGTAAAATTGCACAAGTTCTTTTTAATCCAACAAAAGCAATAATGATTTCTTTTTATAGCACCAAATGAAGTGTGAGAATTTTCCTTGTTCAATTATTAGTCCCAAAAAAATCTAGTGAGTGTGTGTCCTAAAGTTCTTTTTAAGCCCCTTAAAAAAATTTTGGAAAAAAGTTCTTTTTAGAGCCCAAAATGAAACTAGTAAGTCCTAAGTGTGAAAGATATCAACTTTTTCCTTAGGAGGAATAGTTAATCCTCTAAGAGTGTTAAACAAACACTAGAGTGTTTAGAAACACTTCGTATCACAAGATGAGGTCATCATGCTTATTTTATTTTTCACCTTTGACCAACTCAACCTATAAGAAAATCAGTTAGATTCTGTAAAAACAAAGGTCAAGAAAGTAGAAAACATGCCAAATAACCAAAATTTGATAAAAAACATGTGTTAGAAATTAATTTTCACTTTCTACTTCCCTCCAACAGTGCAATCCATGAAGGTTTCATAGTTTGAAGTCACCAGCAGTGTTGTATAGCACCACTTACCAGTCAAAATTGCTCTGCAACCAGACTAGTGAGCATGAAAGTGTCACTAATTTGATTAGTGGTGTAGTTTGGATTTTGAAAAGATTCCAACAGGCCAAAAAGCGTCAGTGGTGCTATTTGAAAATTTGAATTCTAGGTGGCAAGTCTGAAGCATCACAGTTTGAACTTTTTAGCAGTGCTATATGGTGACACTGAGTTCTTAGTAGTGCTAAAGAGTGACACTAAGATTCCAGTGGTGGAATTTTCTATAATCACCCAAAAAGCACAAAATTTCTTCAAAAAAATATGATTTGATCTCCTAGTTACCCTCCTTCTAGCACCAAAAATGTGAACCAATATCCTACACCTACAATAACACAACAAAAGAACACATTAGAAGATTTAAATGTGAGTTAGAATATAGATCCCTCAAGAAATCCATCTAAATGAAAAAGAAAAGGAATGAAATGAATAACACAACAAACTTAGAACTAAAATATCAAATCCTATTCTAAAACAAAGCAAACTCTTGATCTCTTGAGGGAGTTGGTGCCAATTTGATGTGAAAATTAGCCCTTTCCCAACTCCAATGCTAGCTTTGATGATTTGATGAAGATTGTGATTCACTTTGTTGAATATTGATGAGTGCTCCAAAACAAAATCTGCACAACCTAGCTATAAAACTCAATAAGATAGATGAATATTGCTATGAATTTGAGTATATTAAGTTTGCTCAAGTTGTGGATGATCAAATGAGGAATGAAACCTCTTATTTATAGAATTTCAAGTTGAAGAGAAGTCAAAAATAGAGAAATGTGGGACTAAGAATCAACAAATGGTAAGATACCACTTGTCAACATGTGAATGGATGGAGGATGTGCAAGTTTTGAAGAATGTGTCAATAAATGCATATATTTGAATTTTGAAATTGTTGAAATGACATGTAAGAGGGAAATAAGGTGCATTGAATGCCACTTGGCTCAAGGAAAAAGGAATTTCTAGGTGGATTAAATGCCTTGTTGGAAGGACAAAGTCCACTTGTATTTTGAATTCAAATTTGAAGAATATTCCTTTTTTATGCCTTTTGAGAGAAAATAGAGATTTAATAAATGAATTAAATCTATTTTCATGTGCAAGTTACAAAAGATAGAGGATGGGACATGAGAGGAGATTAAATTAATTAAGGTTAATTAGTTTAATGAGAGATTAGAATGATGTGACATATTGATTTAGATTCATGGATTGATTTAAATCAAATATGAGAAGAATGTGGTTTCAAGATTAATTAAATAAATTTTTTTGTTTTATGTAACCAAGGAGATGAAGTTAGATTAAATAAAATAAGGTTTTAATTTATTTAATTTAATGGATGAACTTTAGAGATTTAATCAAATAAAATTGATTATTTAATTAAATAGGGATAATTAGACCAGACTAATTGATTTAATTAACAAGAAAGGATGAATTAATTAGATAATTGATTTATTTAATTAAGAGAGGAATATTGATGAATTTAATCAAATAAAGGTATTTGATTAAATGGTTAGATCAAAGGATGATTTAGGATGAAACGATGTTAGTAGTCGAGATCAGATGTGCAGTGTTAATCAATATATTTTATGTGTCTACAATCATGATATCAAGGGTCATTGGGACCAATGATTTCACACATGAATTTAGACTCTAGTACCTCAAAAGCTGGTACAAGAAGCTACTCTACAATGAATTCTTACTTAGGTACTTTGCATGGGATATCCAATAGTGATCTGATTGTTGCCATAACATTTGTTTCCCTATTGTTTTCCCTTGGTATTTTCTCAAACATGATGTCAATGAAGAGCTCTTTAAGGCCTTCCACTCATTTCTTATATGGATTCAATTTGTCATCCTTCGTTTGGTATTCTTTATTTACCTTATTGATGATTAGCTGTGAGTTTCCATAGACCTTGAGTGCCATGATCTACTATTATACTGCTATTTTGAGTCCTATGACAAGGGTCTCATACTCTGCAATGTTGTTTGTGCAAGGAAAATATAGCTTGTATAACTTGGGTATGTAATATACTTGTGGCATAATGAAGAAAACTCTAGCTCTTGACCCATGTTGTGTGTAAAATCCATCAAAATATACTTTCTAGTGATTTTCTACACTTATATTAAAGATGGCCTCATCGGGGAACTCTGATACAAGTGGATTTTGTGAATATATTCGTGCCTTTGCTTGTTGGTTTGTAATTACTTGTCCTTTTATGGCCTTTCACTCTATGTACTCAATGTTGTATTCTGTTAAGATCATGAACCATTTAGTTTTGTGCCCTATGAGTGTTGCTTTGGAAAGTAGATACTTGAGAGGGTCTATCTTGGCAATGAGTTTTATTTGGTGAGCCAACATATAGTGTCTGAATTTCTATGTTGTGAACACCATTGCTAGGAAATCCTTCTCAATGAATGTGTAATTCAATTTGTGTCCCACCATGGTTCTACTGATATAGTAAATAGCTCTCTCCTTCCCATTTTCATCATGTTGAGCTAAGAGAGCACCAAGGGTTGTTGTTGTTGATATATATAGGATCAATGGCTTGTTTGGAATCAGTGGCATAAGGACTGGTGGTGTGATCAAGTACTCCTTGATTTTAGTGAACGCCTAGTCACATTTATTGTCTCATGTGTATGCTACCCCCATGTGGAGTAGATAAGAATATGGGATATCCTTATCTACTAATTGCACTATGAATTAGTGGATGGATTGCAATCTTCCTTATAAGCCTCTTAACTACTTTAATGTTCTTGGTGCCTCCATCTCGAGAATTTCTTTGACTTTGGCAAGGTCTATCTTGATTCCCCTCATAGATACAATGTACTCTAGGAGCTTGCTTGATTGTACACTAAAGACACTTTTTTGGATTGAGCCTAACCTTGTATTATTATAGCCTGTTGAAGATGGATCTTAGTACCACTATGTGATCCTAACACTTCTTTGACTTGGCCAATATGTCATCCATGTATTCTTCCATCATTTTGTGAATCATCTCATGGAAGATTAGTGTCATACCTCTTTGGTAGGTAGCTCTTGCATTTTTCAACCCAAATGGCATCATGTTCTAACAATATGTCTCCCATGGACAAGTGAAAGTTGTCTTGTGTTGGTCATCCTTAGCTATAATGATCTAATTGTACCATGATAATCTATCCATTAGTGATAGAATTTCATGTCCTGATGTCATATACATAATCATGTCTATGTTTGGGAGAGGAAAATCATCCTTAGGGAATGCTTTAATTAGGTTCTTGAAGTTAGTGTAGATGTGGATGCCCCTAGTGGGCTTAGAGACTAGTACAAGATTTGAAATCCATTTTGGATAGTCAATTGGTTGTATGAAGCCAACATCAAGGAGCTTTTGTAATTCAAGTTTGACTTGTAATGCTATTTGTGGATGCATTTTTCTCAACTTTTGTGTTACTGGTTTCACCTTTAGATAGATGGCTACCTGGTGAACCACAACTTGTGGATCAAGACTAGCATGTCATTGTAGGTCCATGTGAAGTTTACCTTTCCCTTAGAAAAGTAGCTAGGAATTCCTATTCTTCTATCAAAAGTGATTATACATAGAAGGTGATATGTGGTGCTTCCTTGGTCCCTAGATTAAATGGATTACACTTCTCTGCTAAGATTGTTGACTTCTCTTGATGAATAAAAATAAGGGGAAGATTGAATACCTCATCCCTTGGCACCTCAAAGAGGTTTTCACCATTGTATATGTCCTTTGTTTTTACTATTTTCAGGTTAGAGAGTGTCATAGTGTGGTTTTCACTCAAAGACTTAGATATTATTCTTAAATTTTCACTTTTGCGGCTAAGGGATTCAATTATTTCCCCATAATATGCATGTGTTCAATTTCAATGTTGAACCTAGCTTTGTGATCTCCACATGGTAGAGTATCTTGCAATCCCATGAATTTTAAGAGAGCCTCATTATTTTTGAACATGTCCAAAATTGGTGGTCCTCGTTGGTCATAGTCGATGAGTTTGGGATAGAATAGGAAAGTTTTACCTCATTGGTTTGGTTTCTTGGTTTGAAAGATAGGGTACTAATCATGAAAAGAGAAGAATCCTCAAATAGCATGGGTAGGTCAGTGATAGGGTCCTCATCACACATATCAGTTATATCAAAGGTATATTTATCTATGGGAAAACCTATGGATACTGATAACTAAAGAGGAGCTTTGAATTTTCTAACTGGGGAACTTTTTCCAAGTATGGTTATTTTTAGAGGTGCATACCCAAGACCAAGATTCCTTATATGATTCTCAAGAATGATAGGTTCTAGAAGACCATTGTCAGTTTGCTCGAGTTTCTTATTCTTGTTGTAGCCCATGCCAAGCATCATCTATAGTCCTTTGTTGTCATCATCCATGGGAATATTAGGTATGGGCCTTTCATCTTGGTATAGCAGGCTTTATATATCCTTTTTTTCTACCATTTACCAACTTAGGTCCCCCCAACATTTGAATCTAGAGGGGTCTTCTTTGAATATTTTTGTTGATGTGTCAATTGGTTGGGGCTGCCCACGAGACCTAGGAGATTGAGGTAACTCTCCTATTACAAAGGAATTCTTCTTCATTTTGTAATCCCCACACCCATTGTCTTGGATAATGAATTTGATATCAGAGATGTTAGGAATGGCAGGTTTCTTTGTCTTAGAAGTGGAGGCTAAGGTAGATGGGTCAATATATGGAGATGTGGATCCCTCATCATTCTTTGGGACTTGAGAGATCTTGTAGTACTTGGCTTCTAGATTCTTGCAATAATAAAATGGCTTAGGATCTCCATGGACTGTGACCTCTTGATTTTGATAGGGAAACTTGACTCATTGATGGAAGTTAGATGTGACAACTTGCATCCCATGGATCCATGGGAACCCCAAGAGGATATTGTAAGGTAATTCAAGGTCAAGGACTTGGCATGTAGTTTTCATGATAGTTGTCCCTACTTGAATAGGGAGTTGAATAGTTCCTTGAGACACTCTTTCTTGATCATCATATTCCCTGATTATTATACCTTTACCTTTTTCAATGATGTCTTTAGAGAATCATAGATTCTTTATTAGCTTGAGAGTACAAATATTCAAGCCTGTACCCCCATCCACCAAGACTTTTTTAGCTTTATTCTTAAGGACCAAGACTTCAAAATGGAGTGCATGGTTATGAGATAGATGAGATGGGAAGTCATGATCAAAGAATTTTAGGAGATGTGGTGTGGTGATATGTCTAACCATAGCTTGGAACTGGTTTGCATCAAGATCCATTGGGACAGAGGATGTAGCCAATGCTTCCTCTAGGTTTTTTCTATGTGCGAGTGAGATTTTCAGTAACTCCATGATGGAGATCTAGGTAGGGGTTCTTTTTAGTTGGTCCAAGACATAATAACCATTGGGAACAGATTTTAGACTAGAGGTTGGTGTCTTGGGTGCTTGTGATGGCCTAGGAATGGTAATTCTAGAGCCGCATATGGTGACTCCACAACCGGATCTATCTCCCTTGATGTTCAAAATAGTGACCCATTCATCTAAGGATGCAACAACATGATCATAAACATGGTTTAAATTGTTATACTTTCCTTTTCCATTATTGTTACCTTTATTGTGATCCAACATCAAATTCATGTATATCTTAAGGTTCTAATTTCCTTCAATTTGTTCAATGTCTATGGTTATGTCATCAATAAGGACTTGGATCAAGTTTTTCAGTCTCATACAATTGGCCATCGTGTGTCCCTTGATTTTATGAAAATTGTAAAGGTGATTTTTTTTATACCATGGTGGTTTCACTTGGGGTTCTAAATAATTCTCATAAATAGGGATTTTAATGAGATTCTCTTGTACCAATTTTTTCACGATAGATTTGATTGATTCCCCAAGGGGTGTGTATTTTTGTTTTGGGGGGTACTTATTTTGTGAGGATGGTCCCCCTTGATTATTCATATTATTGACCACTTGACTATTGGGTTGTTATGATACTATGTTGGTTTGTTTGTTGTTTCAGTTATTGGCTTGTGGTTGCTAATATGATTGTGTTTTACCTTGGAGCACTGATAATTTTTTTTGCATCAACTATACCATTGTTAGTATTGTTCTTGTTATTTTCCCATGTGTGAGGTTTTTCATTGTAAATGATTGATGGATGATTGTCTTCATAAGTAGGTGTCCCCCCTTGTGCGATAATGGCTCTTTCAATGTTGAGGGCCTTGGGAATCAACTAGTCATATGTGGTGATGTATTGCATTTTTAGATGGAAGGACAAGGTTCCTTTGAGATTAGTGATGATAGTATAGATTTTTTGTTCTTTGGGCATAGTCCACTTGCTTTCTATTGGCCTTGGATTTCCATTGTTGTAAGAAGGATACAAATGTTTCCCCCTTGGCTTGCTTGAGAGTAGATAGTTCGTCTAAACTTACGTCCATTCCTATGTTGAATGAATAGTTTTGTATCAATGAGTCCACAATTTCTTGGAACTGTTTGATTCCAAGAGGAAGAAAAGAGAACCATTCCATTGTTTTTCTAGCCAAACTCCAAGGGAATAGTCATATTAGATAAGTTTTGTCATATGCAACTTCCATACAGTGAACATGAAACTCCTTGATGTGATCTTCAGGGCTACCATTTCCATGATACTTATCAAATTTAGGTATCTCAAACCATTTTGGGAATTTGACCATTGCAATGCTTCTGTCAAATGGATAAGGGCACAAATTCCATTAGGTTTTCATTGTTTTTCCAGATTGTAGGTCTAACACTTTTTGTGAGAGAAATTTGATTTGTGTAGACACATCATTTTTTGGATCAGGTGGTGGGATGAATGGGTTTTGAGGTGGTTTGATAGTTTGAGTGATAGGTGGGGTGTTTTGTGTGTTTATGGGAGGTTTTTTGCATGCATTTTTGCACCACCAACACTTGTTGGTATGCCTACAATTATTGTTGTGTCAACAAAACTTGTTGTTGGTCTTGTCGCTATTGTGCCAATAATGCTTGTTGTTAGGATAATTACTGAGCAACTTCTTGTTGTGCTTGGTATTGTTGCAAGGCTTGTTGATAGTCATGTTGCTAAACTACTTGGTATTGTGCTTGCACTTGTGCTTGCTAGGCTTGATATTGAGCTTGTGCCTAAGCTTGAGCTTGTTGGGCAGCTTGTGTAGCCTATGTAGCTTGGGTATATTGTTGTTGTTGCAATAAATCTTGGGAAACTTGTGCTTGTTGTGTAACTTGTTGTTCCTATGCTTGTTGAGCACCTTGTTGTGTAGCTTGCATGGTTTGTTGGGCTTGAAACTACTGGAATGTTTTTTGTTAGGCCTGTTGAGATGCTTACAATGTGATACTATATTGATTTTCCATGTTTGGTTTTGGTGGTGGAGGTGGAGGATTTGGAATGGTGTGTGATGTTGTGATGAGAGTTTGTTGATGTGGTTGTTGAGGTACCATTTGGGTGATGATAAGGGGTTGTGTGATAGACAATTTGATTGTTATGCTAGGTCCTTGGGAGACCATGTTTTGAGATATTTGAGGTGTTGTAGATGGTGTAGTGATTGATTTTTTTGTTTGGATTGGTGCCACCTAGTGTTGTGATATCAGTGGAAAGATCAAAGGATTGTTTTGGTTTGGTTGATTAAGGATTGGTAAAGGTGGTTTCCCTAAACCGAGAATTGGTGTGGATGTTAATGGTAGAGGGGAAAATGGTGGGAAGATAGGTGGTGTGTTTCCTTGAGAAAATGGTGATGAGGGATCAAGGATTTCACCTTGTCCAAATAGTCCCCCTTCTCCTTGTGAAGTCATAGGGAGAGAGACTTGCATGTTAAGGGAATATGTCAATGATGTAGAGAAAGTGTATGGATTGTTGGTGTCATGAAAGATGAGTGGAACATATGGGTTTTTTGGATCTTGAGGGATGGTATTTGGTTGACCCAAGATGGTATTTTCATCTAAGTCTTGGTTGTTTACAAGGGTATGTGTTTGAAGATCATGAAGCAATGAACTCCCCTTGGTAACCATGGGTTGACTTGGAGCATGAGATGAGGTCAGTTGTGGGATGGGTTAGATGATGTTTTGGAAGGAAGGTGTGAATGATACTAGTGGCATAATCCCAAGAGGTTTCTCCATAATACTACTTACACCATAACCACAAGGGAGTTTAGCCCCTTCCTTTTCCAATTCTAACATGTATTGTGAAGGATTAAGCCTCATCATTGTGTTGAAAATTTTGTTATTTTTGGGGTTTTGGACCATTTCCATGATTTCATCTTGAGTCATTCCTAGGACATTGTTGGTGATATCCTCCACTTGGAAACCTCCCTCTTGAAGATCTTGTGGTATTAGAGGAAGATTGAGTGGGGGATTGTTAGATCCAATGGGGTTGATTTTAAGTGAAATTTGGCTTAGGTCACTTGAAGTAGAAGTTTCTTTGTTTGTTTCCATGTTCTTCTTATGCTAAGATCTAGTTTGGACCATAAAATAAGGACCAACTTTTAGGAATATAGGAGGTGAACCTCTAACTCCCTAGGTTGATCTAAACTTTAGGTACCATAAAGAAAATCTAAGATGTTAAGGATCAAAGGATAGTGATGAGATAATAAAAGATGAGTGATGTGGATGTTTGAACTCTTTAAGAAACCTTGGAGGGATACTAGAATTTCAGGATTTTTTATTATTTTTTATTTTGGATTTGATAATGAACTTATAAACTACAAGAGGTTAGATGTTGTCTTGGAATGATTTTTTCAATAAGGTGATAATTTAACTAAGTGTATGAAGAAGGATGCATCCACACAATCTCAATCAAACAAGATGATTTTTATTTTGATTTGGAAGGATTTTCCAAAAGCCTAGCATGAAGGATTTTTCCACGTTTTTAAGAGTTGTTTGTGAGATGGGTTTTGATGAATGTTTGAGGATGGATGAAAGTGTTGATTTTGATACTAAGTGAACTTAGAGATACTTTTGTTTACAAGACCTAGGTATTCAAGAACATTCCATACTTCTATGTGAGAAACTCAAAATGTTGAAAGAGACTTGGATTTTGACAATAATAGAATGAAGACAAATTGGGATTCCTTTTGAAGAACATTGTAAAAGTTGTAGACCAATATTTCCTTCACTTCGTAAAGCATGGGTTGACATTTCTTGAGACTTCTTGGACTAAGGCACTTGTTACGATTGATGGACTTTGGTTTTGAGATTTTGATCTTGTGGGAAATCATTTGAGAAAACACATGTGTGGGGTTCTGTTGTGGAGTTTTTGCACACATGCCCCGCTAAAAGCAGAGACCATAATTTCTTGTTTTGTTTGCTTCTTTGTTTTCATAGAGTCCTAAGTTCATCCCCTTAAGGGATAAGTCTCTCAATATTTATGTTGTGTCACCCATGTGGTTAATGATAAATCTACATTTGAGATGTCATTTCAAAACTTCATGTAATTGTCCAGCCCCTTGAAATTGACCCTTGTTCAAAAGGTTGAAACTAATTAAAAATTTGTTAAGTGTGGAAGAATTTCGGTAATTCTGAGGTACCTTGGATTACCTGAACCTTAATCTTGACATGTAATCTAAGCTACCTAGGATTACCTGAGTTTGAGCTCTATTCAAATTACCGAGATTCATGTAGATGTATGAGAGAGCATTTATTGCTTATGTTAATGAGTTTAAAAGGTCAATAGGTTGGAGAGGTCATTTGGTAATTTTTTATTCTTGTATGCTTGAAGTTGAGAAGAATTTCCACCACCTTTCTTTTGATCCAAAATTCAATGTTAGGATTGTCCTCTTCGGTGATCATTCTAAGGTTCTAGTCTTTCCATTGCTGGTTTTCCTTTGCATTTTTCCTCTATTGAACACCATTTCAAGTTATGCTCTTGGTATCTCTCAAGAGGTTCTTCCTCATCTCAAGCTTCATTGTTGAATCTTTGTGTGGTATAGCCATCTGATGAGTTTTGGATTGTCGTTTTATCCCATCATCTAGGGTCTATGTTTCCTTAAAAGTGTTTATTTAAAAAGGGTTGAAGGAGGGTTTCGATTTGAATGTATTTAGTGAATGAATTTTTTTGAATATTCTCAAAACTCATTTCTTGCTTTTTGCATGATTGATATCAATATTTTGGATCATCTCCCTGCTTTGAATGATAGATCAAAACTCTAGTTTTGGTGCTTATGATTTTGATAAAAATGAGTGATATCGATGATTGTCAAGAAAATTGTTTGATTGAAATCCATCTTGTAATTTCAATAATTCAATCTTAGGAGGATTAGATGTTTATTTTCATCGATTCAAAGAAATCATGATTCAAAACTTAGTAATTTTTTTATCTTGAGCTAAGGTCAAAATTTTTGAGGTAGCTCAAATTTTCTAAGCTCTAATCCGCTTAGAGAATCCAATCCCACTCAGATTATCTAGATCTGCCTCACACCTAAAATCCCGAGCTCAAAAGGTGAGTACTTAGTTGAATTCTAAGCTTAGTTTCCAATCAATGAATCCAAGCAAGCTAAGATTACCCTAACGTTAGTTCACCCAGGTAATTCAAGGTCCCTAGAAATACCTAAGCACCCTAAATGATTGAAATTTCAGTGCATGAAATCACTTGAAATTTGGATGGAAATCATTTTTGAAGTGTTTTAAAGGTGATCAAAGCTTGAGTACGATTGATTGGGTTGGAGAACTTCATCCATCATAGATTCTACATGATTATTAGTGAAAATGTAGTTGATGGGCTAGTTTTGGTGAATCCAAGCTTGCTCAGATTAGCTAAGCCTTGATTTGGATAGAAAATTTGAGCCTTCTTAGATTATCTGAGTTTGCATAGGATGATTTCTTGGTATTTATTGATGGATATCAATTCATTTGGATGAGATTTACTTATGTATCATTGTGGAATCTGATGAAGTGAGTAGTCCTTTCATTATCATTTAGAACTCATGATAATTTTATAAGTTGCACTTGGTCTTGTCATTTAGCCTATATCATCTTGTTGAATGAATGGTATGTTGTCTTGTTTACATTTTGGTAATTATGGTTTTTCTAATAGATGCAGGTTGAGGTTAGTCCTAAAAAAACCACCAAGTCAAAAGTTGCTTTAGTGCAAGAGGATCTTAAGTGAAGATTAGAAAGGATGAAGTATGACTTCAAAGGCATATGACTAGAGACTAAGATCACTTATGCATGGTCAAATATTGTAGACATGAACATGGGTCATGTGAATTATGATGAATTTTAGCAGAGAATGTTTGGAAATGCATCTACTCCATTGGCATAGATCATTACTCACACTGGATTGGCACAAGCAACAGGGTTTCTTCCAACACAACTATGTGAAAAGTTGGTCCTAGAATGTGCAAAGCACTATGAATCTAGGACAAGAATCATAATTGTGCCACAAGGCATAGTCATAGAAAATTTAACTAAAGAGTCCAATGTAGAGGTCTTCAACATTTCCTCTCACCATAAGCTAATAGAAGAAATCAGCATTGGGGAAGCAATCAAGTTCTATGAGGAAGATCCAATAGATCTTTCGAAATCATTAACAATGCTTGGATGTTGAAACCTAAGCCACACTACTCAAAGTTTCCCAAAAAACTACATAGGAGTGATTTCAAGATGGAGTACCATGACATCATAACTCTTTTGGACAGAGTCATGGGAGTGGAAGAAGCTCACATATTTTAGACTTAGATGTTCCATCCCATTACACAAATTGTGGCTAACAAGCATTATCACTAGGCAAGAATCATAAGCAACAATCTAGATGCCCAATTGAGAAGTGTGCAAGAAACCAATAGATTTACCATGACTTCATATCTTGTCTACATTTTGGCACACAAAAAAATGTACAAGGGTCTTATATGCAAAAGAACCATAGGGAAAGATAGAATATGTGATGTATACCCACAATTGCAACACAAAACATCTAACTACAAAAGAGCTAATGATACCTTTTTCATGTACATTCCTAGGTTGTTATAGGATGCTCTCCATATCAAGGTTTCTATTGATGTCATGGACTTGATCAAGCAATATGGGTAATGGTTCACCCAATTTCAGAGGTTCACATACATCCAAGTATAGGGGTCTCCATTTGTTCCACTTAGATTACCTAGGCATCCTACCAACAAAATTCTAATGTTGGAATTGACAAGACAAATGGTAGGATTTGAGGAAATCCTATAGTAGGAGGTGAAGAAGAAAGGATTTGGATTAGAATTCCCACTAAGAATGGGAAATTTGGAATCACTCCATTCTATTCAAAGTGCTCAACATTCTAAGAAGGAAATGACATAATTTGAGTTGTATTCTCATACTAACAAGAACAATTTTGATCCATATGGCAAGGCCATGAAGCAAGCCAATAGAAAATTTAGGCATAAGGATCACATTGAGGATTATTGGGCCAACTATAGAGATGAATTTGATGTTCTTAGGAGGAGATTTTCCAAAAAAATTCTCAAACTGATAAGACTATATAAAGTAGCACAAGTGCCTAACCAGGTACAAGATGATGAAGTGAATTTGATCCAATATCATGATTATGAGCCTCATAGGAGTAACCCATTGCCTCCAATCAACTGGTTAGAGGAGGAACTAACAAATCTAGACTAGGTTACTAATCTAGTGAATAAGTATTCTAGATTGTAGGTAAATCACAAAGTATTAGAACTAGAAGCAGAAGGTGCAAAATTCACTTATGACTTAATGGGAGACTTGGAGTCCTAGTCTAAGGAAGAAACTGAAGCTAATAAGGGTGATGAAACTGGTTAACCTCATAAGGAGTATTCCCATGAAGAAGGAGATAAAACAGTGTCTATCAAGAGAAGAACTAAGAGTTAGACACAAGTGAAGCAAGGAGAGAAGAAATCTCCTAAAACCAAGAAGGTGAAACCTCACAACCAATGAGGAAAAGAAGATTAGTTACAAAATGATAAAGGGCTTCCAAGGAAAAGAAAGGTGAAACTACTACAAATGCTCCCTCTTCAACAAAGATTGTTGATTTATAAAGTTTTGGGGAAAAGACCTATGTATATGGCAGAAGGAACTCCCCCAAACACAAGGTCACTCTAGTGAAAGAAATAAAAGATGCGAAGGATGAGATGCAACATGAAGAGGCACCTATTGATGATATGGAGAAGAGAGTAGCTATAGGAAATAATTCTCCCATTCTTTCTCCTCATCAAAATGTACAAATTTCAGAGGAGGCATTTCATGAGGAAGGAAACATATCCAATGACCCTAAACAACCAAATGAAGAATATTATGATGTTTCTACTCCTGAAAGTGGAGAATGGAGAAATTTTGTGAAGGATATGAAACAATCTACTTCTAGGGAAGAAAGCAAGAATATAGAGTTTGATGTAGTCTAGGAGAAATCATCTAAGTCTCTAGAGAGAGTAATTATTGATGAGCTAGAGGATCACCCTTAGGTAGGGGAGAATAGGGAGGAAGTTGTTGATAGTCCTCATCGGGACAAGGATGAACAAGAAAATCAACCAAAAATAGAGCAAAGTGTCAAGGTAAATTAGGTTGATAGTCTAAGTAAGAAGATGGCAACTGAGCAATCCATAGCTTCTAAATGGCTAAAGAAGAGGCTTAGTAAGAAGCCAATAATTTCACAAGAAGAATCTCTAAGTTGGGACAACTTACTTGAGCAATAGGGTAAACCTACGCAAAGGAAGAGAGCTAAGATAGTCTCTAATATTTCAAGGGATGAATTCAATAGCAAGGTTATACATGTGGCAGTGCCTACATGTGACAAGTTCAAAGATGAGTTTAGGCCCTCTAACTATAAAGTGAAAACTATTAATTTGGGGCCAACAACCAAGGAAAAAGAAAAGGAGGAATTCCAAGAGTCTTCCCAGGCAATTTTGAGGAGATTATATAGAGAAATAGAGGAAAACGAGAAGCTACAAAGATAGCTAAATGATGTTTATATATATGTACACTGCAAACTATTGGGAGTGAAGGAACTATTCCAAAGGGATTGCTACCTAAGGAGGTAGTTTTGTAAATTGAAAGGTTAAAATCCTTTGTGCATTGTGCACATACCTAGCTTCAATATGTCAGTAGTAGAGGAGATGAAGCAATTGAACAAATTCTCAAGATACACACTAATGCTTCTAGCTTCCTAGATAATACTTCACAGTTTGTTGTAGACTGTAACAAGATTGGTGAATCTACTGCTAAAGAGTTAAAGAGGATCCTATGGTCACCTCATGAGGAATTAGCTCTAGATGAAATTGGAAAAGTGAAGGAGTGGATTGAAGTTTGGAATTACAGGAAGGAACATGTCACAAAAGCTTTGAATAAAATAATGAAATTGCAAGGAAAAATGAAAGAGATATACAAAAGTTGCATTAGTTTTTTGGAGATAATGACTGAAAGGAGAAAGTTTGGCCAAAAAATATGAATATTGGCAGGTTGCAAGAATGGTGGCATCAGATATATGCTCCTTTTGATAATTCCCCCATTACAAAATAAAATCTAGAAGACACAATAATTTACCTATCAAAATTGGATAAATATCATGAACTACAGATTGAGTGGAACAAGGTGATGCCCTAGTAGCTAGAGGAGTATAAGACTCAGAAAGCTAGAATTAAATTTATTCTAGTTCTAGATCCAGAAGATATGAAGGAAATATTGGAGAAGGTTAAGGAATTAGCCAATAAATCAGAGGCCAATTAGGAGGGAGAAAAGGAGAACAGTCAACAAGCAGTCATCTAGAATTTTGTGCTAGAAATGTGACTTCTAGCTAGCCAACAAGGAATACCTCAAGCTTTGTTCCATCAAAAGGAATATTTCTAGAAGGATCTAGGCTAACCTGGAGTTATTTGCAAACATTTAATGTAATTTTGTTTTATTTTAATAACTCTAGGTTGACTTGTTGGGCCGACCTAAGCATGTAACCCTAATTTTGGGTCGACCTAGTGATGTCAATCTATAAATTGAGGATCAAGTCTCATTTGTAAAGGTTAGAATGAGTTAAGACATAGTTCCTAGATTTGTAGTTGATTTAGGTGTTATCATTTTATGAGAGAAAGTGCTACTACATTGAGAGTACATTAATTGCTAAAAACTTGGGTGATTCAATATAAGTAGACATTGTTCTTTAGTGATCTTTCTTGTGTTGTTTCCATTTGCATGGTTCTTTCTATTCTAGATCTTTAAGATTGCTTTGAGATTATTAGTTAGATGTTATATTTCAGATTTAGATATGATGTAATGGTGTTGATGGATTAATATTTGAAGTGTTTGAGCAATCCTTGGTCCATGCTTTTAGCATCTTGCTAATTGTAAGTTATTGTGTAAAGTTAGCCAAGGGCCTTAAATTTGTGCACTTAGTTCAATTGTGGGTATTTATTCATTTCAATTGTTAAATAAGGTTGAATTGGGTGAATGCTTCATGATCTAAAAATCTTTAATTCCTTAGAATATTGCACTATTTCTATGAGATTGCAAATTTATTTTGGGTTTAGTAGGAATTAGTTTTGAAAGATTGGTTCACTTTGAGTGTTTAATCATTAGAATTGTTGGTCTTAGGAGTTAGTTTAATTTTAAAATATCTTTAAACCCTTATATTTTATTATTTCTTTTGAAATCTGAGTTAGGTTTTAGGATCAAAAGTATCACCAAATTGCAATATTTGATAAGTCTAAAGTTTCTAGCATTTGTTTTGTAATTTCCCTTGTCATTACCAACACTGTTAGATTATCACTGAGTTGTTTTTGCATTGTCAAGACCTGGCATTAGAGACCTTGGGGTTATCTCTTGAGGCTTGCTAATAGAAAGTCACCTTTCAAGAGAGATAAGATACTTGTATTTTTTCTAAGTTGTGCAAAAAACACCATCAATAGGTTCAATTTGTCTTTTATCTTTGCTTAATGAGTCCTTTCTACCACAAACACTTTCTTGATTAGCTTTTCAACTAAATGTCTATGTCTTAATTTTTTTTCATCCCACAAGATCCATTATGTGGAAATAAATAGAATTAAGGCAATAGTTTCCTAATGTTGACTTTAGAGAGAGCAAATTGAGATATAGGCCCAAATATTTAAAAGCCTCTAAGGATAAATCCCTAGGGACAAGCAGTAATACTTGGAATTTTCAAAGGTATTTGCCTCTACTAAAGGGTTTGAAATTTGATGACCTTTGTTAAATGTTTTTTTTCAAGATTTTGGATCCAAGCAATGTCTTTAACTAACTCAAATATTGAACAAACCTAGGATAGAAAATAAAATATTTGTTGAATTCCCACTTGGATAAATCTAGTTGCTCCTATTCAGAGTGAATGATTAGAAGCTTGACCACATTGGCTCCCCTCCATGACACTAACTTATATGGTTCAACCAAGATTTAGATCTCAAGAATCTCCCATGATGAACTTTTCATCTCTACAAAGAATCACAAATATGTGGGATGGCTTCAGAGGTCCGACCTACTGACACGAACAAATATTGGGATTTTGGATTCTAAATAAAGGTTCATAGTAAGGGAATATAGTTTAGCTAGTGCAACGATAAACTCCTTGTGAGAGATCTTCCAACCCTTAGAACAAGGGCTTTACATATTAGAAAGAAATTGGGGGAGATTTATCATGCACGGCTTCCTATTATTTACACTTTTCATCACAACCATAAATTTATATAGCAGTTTGGAAGAGATTGGATTATGCTTGTTATTGCTTGGGTTGTTCCCTTGGGGTGAGTAACTTTTCCCACCAAGTTATGCCCTCTAAAGATAAAAAAAAAGTGAGTAATTACATTTGTAGTTCAATCAATATTTGTTTGTGTGAAAAAAGAGAGAACACACACAATGTCTTTTCTCACACTAGCAAGATTTGTTCAATTTTTAAGAGCCCCAAATTCGAAATGTGGAGGAAATATTTTAGACAACCTAATATCACCAAAATTATTTTGATTCTCAATATCACCATGAAGTGCAAGAGAAGTGCATACACATTTGGATGGTATTAGTTTGTAAAGAAGACTACAAAACAAGACAAGCACAAATTCATTTTTAGTCCTCAAAGTAATGATGGATTCTTTTTATAGCACCAAAATCAAGTGTTTGAAGTTGTTTGTTCAATTTTTAAGACCCAAAATCAAATCTAGTGAGTTTCTAATGTTATTTTTAACCCTTTTGAGAAAAAGAAATCTTTGTGTGTTCTTTTTAAAACCCAAATGAAATGTAGTTAAGTTCTAAAGTTGAAAGATAACAAGATTCCAAATATTGGGTTATTAAAATCCCTAAAGTGTTAAAAAAACACTTGTTTCGGTCGTGAAATAGTGCCATAAGAGACCTTCCCTTTGTTTCCTCTTTTCCTTCTTTGTCCCCTAACCTACAAAATTTGATCAACCTATAGAAAAAAGGGCCACAAAATAGGTTAATGGTCAAGAGAAATCAACAACATAAAGAACATGCCAAAATAAATTTGAAAATTGATTTTTATCCTAATCTAACGTCGCAATCCATAAAGGCATCATTGTTTGGAGCTTCAATGTAACTTTGTGGAAAAATAGAGACCACAATTGCGTCACTATATTAACTAGCATTACCCTTTGATATTTCCATGATTTGACCTTCAAGAAAATCAACACAACATCAACCTTTAGAGACAAAGGAAGCATCGCTATATAGTGACACTGGACTGATAGTGTTGTTGTTTGTCCTCCTCAACATCATTGTGTCCTAAAAGAATAGAAAATGGAAAAACAATAGAATTGACCAAAAAACCTTGTTAATTTTGAAAGATTCTCCCTCCTTCTAGTGCCAAATGTAGAATGCTTAACCTAGACCTACTCAAACAAGGAAAAACAAGCAAAAATTAGTCCTTAAACAAGTGTAAACAAGCATTCCCCATGAAATTCATTCAAACACAAGAAAGTGAAATCAAAGTAAAGTAACCAAATAAACTACTAATGAAATTCTATTCTAGATTCTCAAACCAGTATCCCATGGGGGAATTAGTGCTTCTTTGATGTGGAAAGAAGCCCTTTCCCAATCCCTTGATAAGCTTGATGATAGATGTGTGATTCTTGATGCAAAATACCAATAATCTAGATATTGATGATAAATTCTATGCTAACTTGGATGAAAATATGGATGATTATGGATAATAAACTTGCATAAACTTGTGGATCATAACCTTGCATCAAAATCTAGATGATTGTGAATCCCAAATCAATAGAGAAGGCCTCTATTTATAATGAAGAAGGATTGAAGATTGAAGAATGGGAAGAAAGTGGGATTAAAATTTGAACCAATGACATTGTGCCACTTGTCAACATGCTAATGAAGGAGAGTGGAGCACATTTTCAACAATGTACATGTTTAATGCATGTAGGTGAAATTTGAATTTCAAGAGGTGACTTGTGTAAGGAGAGATGTAAGAGGAATTAATTCCAAGTTGGCTCAAGGAGAGGACATGTAAGAGCCTTCAATGCAAAGGTGGAGGACAAAATTTCTTTGGGAGGGAAAATTCAAATAGGTGAAATATTCCAAGAATATTCCATATTTGAATGAAAAAAAGGGGGAATTAGTAAATCAAATAAATTGATTTACATGTGAAACTTGCAAAAGCTAGAGGAATGGGGGATTAGTGTTAGGAGTCAATTAATTTAGAATTAATTAACTTAGATTGTGACATTTAATTTAAATATTTGAGTTTATTTAAATCAAATGAGAGGATATTGAGATATTAGTGATTTAATTAAATAAAAATATTTATTCAATTAAATGAAGAACACTAGGATTTAATTAAATATAGTTGATTTATTTAATCAAATGAAGAACATTAGGATTTAATTAAATAAAGTTGATTTATTTAATCAAATGAAGAACTTTAGGATTTAATTAATTAAATTTGATTTATTTAATTAAAGGAAGAAAATGATGAAATAACTTGATAACGTGCATTATCCAATTAATGAGGAAAATAAATTAATTAAATAAAGATTTCAATTTATTGGTTAGTGTAGAAAAGATTAAGGAATAATCAGTGTTAGTTATTCAGGATCGAGTGCATGATATCAATCCAGATATTTTGAGTGTCTACAGGTTCCATGACTACATTACTAACACAACTATAAACAAGAACTAGAATTATTCCATTAAGAAATATGTTTACATGATTATACAAATAGACAAGTACATTTTAATCCACCACATTAAATGATTAAACAATATGAATTCCCATAACATGACATCAAATAAACATCATTAAGGATCTTTTATAAGTAACTAATAAGGATATAGATACAATTTACATTACATGAGAATACATCATAATTCATTACATCATTACATTGTTTACAATAATGCTTCCATAAATCCAATTGGGAATAATTCATCATATTACAAAAAATGGTTCAACTAGGATACAATCCATTACATATACATAAAAGACTGTCTCCTTGAACTGGAACATGGACTGGAATCCATGATAGAAGGTACAACTTCCATGCACATGAACAAGTAGCAAGGAAATCCCAATGGAGGAAAAAGCACCAAATTACCAACCATGTGGAACCTTATGGTCCACCCCCCATGCTAGAAAATAACATAAGGTCCCAATACAACAAACAATCAAGAAGAAAGAAGACTAACATACCATGGCTAGATACATGACTCCAACACAACACTACAACAACATGAATATGGCACACAATTCATACATCACTTCCAGAGGCACACACACAACAGAAAGGAAAACGGAAATAGGGAATTCTAAATTGTAATAGGGAAGAGTGTCATCACATGGTCCTAGCATGGGTTACCCTGACAGTCTCTCACTAGACACTAGCCCACATCTATGGTTACCCTAACAGTCTCTCACTAGATGTCATCCCCATAGGGTGACACATGCAGAACCAACATTCCTTTCATGCAGACAAAGAAGTTGATCTTTCCCACAAGGCCTTCTCAACCCATCCTTAGACTAAATGAGCACTACAGGCATGGGTGAGGCATCCATTATCTTGTTTATGTGAAAATTACCCATCGCCCCAATTCATTATTTAGGTTATCATTGTATTAAGAAACTCCCAAATGGGTTACCTTGGACATCACTTTGGGTTTTGGACCCCATTGAGAGCCACTCCCCCTACTTGCATCTAGTAGACCCTACACAACAAGTAAGGAAATTACCATCTTGAATACTCATCAAATTCACATGAATCCAAAAATAGTGCAAGGCATGAACCATCTTGCACATATATCACAATCACAAAAGTATATACATGGTACAAGGCATTGACCATCTCGCTCACCTATCCCAATCATAAGAATGAATGCACAATGTAAGGAATTGACCATCTTGCACACCATTCAGAACATTATCAACCACTTCCAAGTGCAATAAACATAAAACCCAACATACAAAATACTCCCTCATAAGCCTCTAGAAATAAACCTTAACCACTTTGCACCAAAAGAATCCCACTTTTAAACAATTACAAATCACCCGAACCAAATTCAAACACATTGTTCAATGCAACCAACCAATCATAGCATAAAATATTGGAAAATACTCTTTTAAATAAGGCATTATGAAAATCACCCATTTTCATTTAATCCATAATTCAATTAAAGGATTATTTGCCCCCAATTATTTATATTTGAGAAAATATGTATAGCTACAATAGTTTGACTATTTAGATTACACATCAATTTTGTTAAAATATATTCTTTCCATTTCTTCACATAGCACATAATGGATCACATTTATTGAAATACCTTCTACTATAACCATACTAGTTTGAAAATAACCATATCAATTAAAATATTTTTTCAAGTGGGATTTTATTATTTTCTCATATTAGAACATTCATTCTTCACTATTACCTAAATATAATGTGATATATATACATATAAACATATATATACATCTACATATATATTATATATATATATATATATATGTGTATATATATACATATATATATACTATATTATTAAATAAATGAAAACATATTATATCTAACTTCTTTCAATATAAATTCATGTCATCAATAATAAAAGGGAAGTCAAACTACTCTTAATTCAATTTGATATGCATAAAGCATTATCGATACCTTAATCCTCATAGTATTATTTAACTCACAACTTCTTTGAATGAAATGTACTTAGAGTAAAACATGCTTCTTTTAATGAAATGAAGTATATATGATTGAAAATTAAATTTATAACTATAATTTTGACATTTAGCTTATGACAATTTACCTTCTTGCAAAGTGAGTAAAAATTCCAAATAAACAGGCATAAAAGCCTCCTAGACTGACCATTCTAAGAGACACAATGGCATCTAATGTGATTAGAGACACAGTGAGTCTAGTGTTTTATGATTTATCTTCACTCTTTTGATTTTATATATTTTTTTCCAAATTTCTAGGAGGTTTTAAGAACCCATCCAAAATGTTGCAAAGCATCCTAATTTTTTGCAAAGCATCCCAAAATGGCTAAAGTGTCCAAGACCCCCCTATCCAAAATTGGCTCAAGTGTCCTAAGAAACTTTAGGATTTTTTAAAATTTTTGACAATTATTTTTACACTTGTTATTGATGATTTCTTTCTTCTTTTCTAGGTTCCACCTCACACATGCCAATAGATAGGGGGTAGATTGTTTTCATTTCTCTAGGAATAGGTCACCCAACTGGCCATGGAGGAGATTGATACCTTGTGTGAGATAGGATTATTCTGGATTTATACCATGCCACTAATGAGATATCATGATGCGATGTTGATGGAATTGGTATAGAGATGGGATGCAAATACCTCTACATTCCATCTGTCATCTAGAGAGATTATAGTGACACTTGAAGACATTCATCATATCTTTAGACTACCCATCTACGGTGAGATAGTCCATATTCAAGAGGACCATTCACACTAAAAGGAAGCTAGGTGAGCAGAAAAAATATTCCTACACTAATCTAAGTAGGGGAGAGTTACAAAAGTTTTCCTTTTAAAACCTTATATAGTTACAATAAGAGATACACATAGAAAAGATAATGAAACAAAAAGTACACAAATATAAGAAACACCAATAATACATGGGGAAAACCATTTTTAGTAAAAAACCCAACCCTCCAAAAGAGAAATACTATTGTATTACTTCAAATAAGAGTTAAAATATATCCCCAAGTATAAATATTTCTTCAACAAGTCTTTCATCACAAACACCTATCTTAGAGTGAATATGAAAAACACTTCATTACCTACAACAAAACTATGCATTCTACAATGTAAGGCACTCAATATATAGAGAGATGCAAGATCAAAGAAGCATCTAGAAGGAGAGGCATGTCCAAATCCACATGGAACAATAGCCCACACCATAAAAATGCAATTTCAACACATGTACAACATTCCCTTACACCCCTTACAAGTGTCATTACATGAAATATTCTTTCTCCAATCTTGGGAACCTAGAATATGCTAAATATAAGCTATGAAAAATTCCTTTAAACTATCATAGAATTTGACATAACATCTGTCATATAATTTTCCATACTTATAACACTTACGACTGTAAGAGAATGTCATAAATGACCCAAAATACCCGATTTTCTTACACCTTGTCATAACCTATCTTTGGTGCTAACTTCCTCCATCCATAAAGATGCCTTATGATGCATTATATAATCTATCATACATCATATATTCCAAAGTGGGATGCCTATGTCCACTTGGGATGATTATGTGTCATCTAGTCACCTCCAACGGGTATGCCACCTGTAGACATGCAAAATTTACATTATGCATTCGATTGGATTCAGTCAAATTAGGTCTCACATTAGGCCCATTCATCACTTTCATCCATTCATTAAATAATCTCATTTATCAAATAAACATTATCATTCAACCTTCATCTTGCATCATCCACTTAATTAAATAAATCAGGACTTCATTTAAACCAAATCCTAAATCATACTTCCATCATTTTCTAAATTTAAATAAATCAATTATCAAAGTCTTGAAAGTCAAATCATCTAATCAACATTAAATCAGCCTAATCATCATTAACTTAATCTAATCCTGACCTAATGATAATCCCATCCCACTTGCATTATCTAGATCTAGCCACTTGCACAATAAATCAATTTTATTGATTTATTAAAACCTCATTTTCTCTCAAACATGACAAGTCAAACAGGGCATTTATTGCTCTTCTTTCTTGTCCCCCTCTCAAAATTTATTGCAAATTTGAATTCAAAATTTCCCCCTCTTGGGCACTCTTCCCAAATCTTGCACATACATCAACTAATCACATGATGACAAGTGTCCTCAGCTCATTGGCTTGTTTTTGATCCCACATTGGTCCCTCTTCAACACTTGGCATTTTGAAAATCCTTAAATAGGTGCTTAATATTTGAGCAAATCCTTCACAATTTTAGGCAAGGTTACTCTCTTCATTTGAGATTTGATCTTGTTCATCATCACCCCACCATCTCCATTTGCATTTTATCATTTTGAGCTTTGATCAAGGATTGGGAAAGGGTCACTAGCACATGTGACACCAATCCAATATGAGATAGTTTGCATCATGTTTTCTTATGCTTTTGTTTTAGATCATTTGTCATTTGTTTGCATTTTAAACATGATGTATTATTTCATAAGGATGTTGAATATCTTGATTTGTTGTTGAAATACTAACGATTATGCAGGTTTTATTGTTGGATTTCTAACCACATTTTGCAGATTTTAGCATCCACACCACCCAACTAGTAGATCCCAATTCATGACATGACACCATAGGAAATTAAATAATACAAATAAATACAATAATACATTAATTGAATCAATATAAGGACTCTAAGTTTGAGACACCTTAATCTCAACATTCTACCACTTGTCGAAGACCTACCGAGATTCATATGGAATCATTTGCTAAGGGCCCTAAGGCCCATGGAATGGGAACACCATTTGAACTTCTTTGTGCTCACTAGTTTTTTCAGTGCATCTATAACATTAACCAAAGTTTCAACCTTCTCCAAGTTCACCTTTCCATCTTCTACCATATCACAAACATAATGATATTGAACATCAATGTGCTTTGTTTTGGCATGGAAGGTAGGATTCTTTTCTAGGAAAAACATACTTTGACTATCACAACAAACTATAGTCTATCTTGCATCAAAACCAATATCAAAACACAATCTCTTAATATAAATAGCTTCCTTATAGGCCACTTAGGCATGAGTGGCTTCCATGTACTCTACTTTTGTCATGGACGATGCTACTATAGCCTGTCACTTACTCATCCAACTGATAGCACCACCAAACATCATAACCACATAACCACTGGTGGACCTTCTACTATCAATGTCACCTAGCCAATTGAATCCACATATCCATGAATACTCATAGAATTTTTATGTCCAATAGGATAACCATGAAAACACAAGGCATACTCAGAAGCACCCTGTAAACATCTGAACACTCTCTTAACTATATCCTAATGCACCTATTCATAATTAGCCATAAAATTACTAAGGACTCCCATGGCTTAGGCAATGTCTAGTCTCATATACACCATCGCATACATTAGACTACCAACTACACTTGAATATACTTTGGTCATGTCCTCCATCTCAATAAGATATTTTGGAAAATCATTTGTAGAAAGCTTCATCTCCTACATCATAGGGACAACTAACTATCTACAATCTACCATGTCAAATATTTCCAACAATGAGTTCACATACTTACTATAGCATAACCAAAGCTTTTTTTTACCTCTGTCTCTCATGATCTCCATTCCCAAAATGTGCCTAGTTGCACCTATGTCTTTCATCTCAAACTATGCTAACAACTGAAACTTCAAATTTGAAGTCATATTTTACCATTCCCAATAAACAACATATCATCTATGTATAAGATAATAATGAGAATGTGACAATTACTAGATTTAAAATATACACAATGGTCAGATTTAGATATTTGAGATCACAATGATAACACATAGGTATCAAACTTTTGGTACCACATTCTAGGAGATTATTTCAAACCATAAAGATACTTTTTTCAGTTTGCAAACCAACTTTTCTTTACCTTTTTCAATAAAATGCTTTAGTTGTGACATATAAATCTCTTCCTCCAAGTCACCATGAAGAAGCACTATCTTCAAATCCATATATTCCACTTCTAATTCATACACTGCTAGAAGTGATAACAAGAACCAGATAGATTTCAACTTCACAATAGGAGAGAATATCTCCCCATAATCAATTCCCTCAAGTTGTGAAAACCCCTTAGTGACCAATCGTGCCTTATATTTCTTAATGCTACCATCAAGACCACACTTCTTCTTGAAAACCCATTTTCAAACAATAGGTTTGTGTCCACTAGGAAAAGGTACCAAATCCCAAGTCTTGTTTTTCTTTAATGCAACCATCTCCTCATCCATGGCTTTCATTTAGGAATCTATATCACTCATACCCATTGCCTCTCTAACCATCCTAGGCTCATCAGTGTTAGCAATCAAAGAAAAAATGAAATTGGAATCCAATAATAAATAACCAAATATTTTGAGTTGTTGCCTAACTCATGTAGACCTCCTCAAAGGCTAAGTTTGAGGTTATTCTTCATCTTTAGAAATTTTATTTTTGCTTGAGCTCTCCTCATTATTAGGTCCAATAGGAGTGCATAATTCATCTTTCTTCAAAGTAGGTGGAATCTTAACTACCTCCTTATTTTGTTTCTCTTCTTTCTCTAATTACAACTCAATAGTGGATGGTTTCATCTCTCTGAAAATCACACCTCTACTATAGAGAACCTTTTGATCTTCTAGATCCCAAAGCTTGTACCCTTTCACACCCACATCATAGCCAATAAAGATATACTTAACATCCTTGTTCTCCAAATTTTTCTGCTTCTCAATTAGAACATGAGCATAAGCTTCACAACCAAACCATGCCTCTAGGGGTTCCTTTCCAACAAGCGCTAGTGTAGGAGATCTATTGATAAAATAACATGTAGTGGTTATTGCTTTATCCCAAAAATTTTATTCAAGGATAGAACCACTCAACATACTCCTAGCCCTCTCCATCAATGTTCTTTTCATCCTCTCTACAACTCCATTTTTTTGTGGAGTGTAGGAAGTTGTCTTATGTCTCTCAATCTCATGCTCTTTATACAACTTGTCAAACTCTATGAAACAAAACTCACCACCATTATTAATCCTCAAAAACTTAATCTTTCTACTAGTCTAATTTTCTACCGAGGCCTTAAACTCCTTAAACTAACTAAAGAATTCAAATTTACTTCTAAAAAAATAAATGAATGTCCTTCTACTGTAATCATCTACAAAAGAAACAAAATATATAGATTTTTATAATGAAGGAACATTTAGAGAACCAAAAACATTTGAATGAACATAGTTCAAAACCCTATAAGACTTGTGAGAACTAGAGTAAAAAGAAACACGGTGTTGTTTTCCATATACACAATGTTTGTAAAAGTAAAACTCTATATTACAATCATCAAGGCCTTCAACAAGGCTCTTATTTTTCAAGGTTCTAATACCCTTCTTTCCAATTTGACCAAGTTGTTGGTGCCATAACATTGTATTCTCTATAGGAAGCTTCATTTCCATGGAATGAGCACCCTTAGGTACCAAAAATGCATGACCATCAGATGTATCTGCAACATACTTCTCTGCACAATTTGATGGTGAGGATGAAGAATCCCAAGGTCTCTTCTTTAGTACATTAGAAGAACTATTGCACTGTATAGTGCATGCATCAAGATGAAAAAAAATACCAATACAAAATCCCTTAGCTAACACCATAGCTCCTCTTTCTATCTTGCATCCTCCACTTGATAAAATAACTTGCACTATCGAATCATTCAATTAACTTACAGAAATTAGGTTTCATGCCAAACTTGGGGTATACAAGATACCCTCATTTCCCTTCACTCTTCCATCAAGAAATATTATTTTGACTCTTCCATGGCCAATGATCTTTAGGTGAGATTCATCACCTAGGTACACCTCTTTGCCATTGTATTGTTCATACTTCAAGGACCAACCTCTATGAGAGGTCATGTATAAAGATGCACATGAATCTATCAGCCATACATCATTTGATACATGGGTTGACAAGGCTACAATAATTGCTTCTCCTTCATCTTGGGATTATTTCTTAGATTCAAAATCAAAGAAAGATTTTTTTCTTCTTCTTTTTCTTCTTGCAATATTTTCAAAAATGACCAATTTGGTACAGTTCCAACATTTTTCCTTGGACTTCTTACTGGGAGACTTAGATCTCCTTAGAGACTGACTTAGATTTCTTGTCCTTCTTTTTGCCTCTCTCCTTTGGTCTAACACAAACAAAAAGGGAATCCTTGTCCATCTCAAAATACTTCTTTCACATCTCTTTAGATAATAATGAGTCAACCACCTCATCCATCTTGAAGGTGGAAGTAGTGCTTCCAATAGCCATCACCAAGTGATCCCAGGAGTCTGGAAAAGAACATAAAAGGAGCATACTATGGTCTTGTTTGTCAATCTTGTCTCCAATAGAACCTAGTTGATCAATTAAAATTTTGAATGCATTTAGCTAGTCTACCACAAATCCTCCATCTTCCATTTTTAGAGAATACATATTCTTTCTCAGGAAAAGCTTATTTACTGTGGATTTTTCCTGATAGAATCACTAAGCTTCTTCCACAAAGAAGCAAAAGTATTATTTTCATTGACATTTAGGAGGATGGAATCAGCCAAACAAGTTCTAATAAGACCCTTGGCTTTCCAATTCATGAGCTCCCAATATTTTTATTTCATTTCATTCTGTTTGGTTCTAAAAATAGCAACCCATAGATCATGATCTATGAGAATGGCTTCCATTTTGAGCTTCCAAAGTTCAAAATTACTATAAAATTTCTACATCTTAATCCTCCCAGATGTGCCTTCCATCTCTTTCCTGCAACAAGGTCATGAAATACACTTCTACAAAACTCCCACTGAAACAAAGATCAGCTCAAAAAACCCTTCTAACACAACAAATGAATCAAGGCTAGCCAAGCTCTGATACCAATTGAAAGGAAGGTGGGTGAGTGGAAACAACTTCTGACACTAATCTAATTAGGAAATAATTACAAAAAAATTCCTTTTAACACCTTATATAGTTACAATAAGAGATACATATAGAGAAGATAACAAAACAAGTGCAAAAATAGAACTAACACCAAATATATGTGGGGAAAACCCTTTCGAGTAAAAAATCCTACCCTCCAAAAGCACAGTATTATTGTATTACTTCAAATAAGAGTTATAATAAAATCTGAAGTACAAAGATTTCTTCAACAAGTGTTTCATCACAAACACCAATCTTGGAGTGAATCTGACAACACTTCATTACCTACAACAAAACTATGCATTCTATAATGCAAGGTACTCAATATAAAGAGATATGCAAGCTTGAAGAAACATCTAGAAGGATGGGGGAATCTAAATCCACATGGAACAATATTCCATGGCATAAACATGCATTTGGACATGTGTACAACATTCTCTTACACCCCTTACAAGTGTCTTTACATGCAATTTTCTTTCTCCAAGCTTGAGCACCTAGAATATGCTAAAAATAGGCTATGATAGATGCCTTACAACTTTCATAGAATCTATCATAGCATCCTTCATAAAATATTCAATACTTACAACACTTATAGCTGTAAGAGAATCTATCATAAATGACCCAAAATACCCGATTCTCTTACACTTTGTCATAACCCATCTTGGGTGCCAACTTTCTCCATGCTTATTCCTTATGATGCATCATATAATCTGTCATATGTCATAGAATCCAAAGTGGGATGCCTATGTCCACTTTTGATGATTACATGTCATCCAATCACCTCCAATGGGGATTCCACCTAGTCGACATGTCCCAAATTATGACATGACACCATAGGTAGTTAAATAATATAGATAAATATAATAACATATTAATTAAAACAATTATTTTTTTTAATCAAAAGTGGTAGGCCAGTTATAGTTTTATTTATAATATTTTTTATTTACATATTGTTGGTTCAGGTGGACATACTGGCAAGAAAGATCTAGCAAGAAAACCCCAGTTGTAGTCTGAGTAACAATTTTAACAATTCAACATATAGACCAAAATGGTCATTTAGAGATTTACAATACATTAACCTTCCTAATACAACTAAACTAGATAAATGACTATGAAAATACATTCAACCATTCCCCTTTGATGCCCAAAATACCCTATTAGAATATACAAACTATGTATATATCACTATCCCTTAATACAAAATTCATACCATTACACATATAATGCTTTAACATAAACTCTACTAAAAAGATGCAGATTTGCTTCTAGCTCTTTGAAAGCCATTAACTAGACTTTCTTCAATATCCACATGCTTTCCTTTATGCTAAAAATCATAAGATGGAACTATATTTTTAGTGTCAGGTACATAATGGTAACAAAACTTCCTTTTAGCAGCTTGTGAAGTGGCTGGAAGTTGCAAATCGTGAATACAAACATGACTTCTCAAAACAGAAATTGCATGAAATTTTCTTTTGAAATCATCAATCTCCTCTATAGAAATAGTCAATCTATATTTGTTGAGAACTTGATATAGATGCATAGAAGTATCATGCATTGTGGATAATAACATGCCTTGAAAAATATTTGCATACCTCTTCTTATGGAACAAGAGGTGTCATGGAAATAAACCACCTATCAAACCATCTCCCAATGTGAAATCATACTATTGAACACTATTTAGTAGGGCATCATTTTCCAAATATGCACTAACAAAAAGCTTGTTAGCAATAATCCTCAAAACATCAAAATTTTGGATGAGGTCTAGAATATTTGATAAGAAAATGGAGAGAAAATTAGTAGGGAAAATTAACCTTTGCAGCTCCGTGTGTAAAATATCCTCTCCAATGATAACCTTGATGCAATTTAAAATAGATTTGCAATTAACTTTGAATACCTTTTGTAGTTCCTCCTTGTCAATAGTAGCCGAGAAGGGTTCCTCCCAATATTTTACCTTAATAAGAACTCTATAGTTGTGAACTTTAAACTATGCTAATTTCATACTCTCCAATCCTCCAGAATGATAAGAACTAAAAAACAAAATTGTATGAAGCAAATGAACAAAGAAAACAATTTATAGCCAATTTTCATGTTTGCACAATGTAGGCATTGAAAAATACACACAGTAAGGATAGCGCAGGTGAAGGATATTCGAGGATACATTACAACTTTCAACTTTCCATATTATAATGCCAACATTGTACTATTAATGCCGCCAATAAAATGGCTTTATATCCTTCAATAGTGAAGTACCATTGTAACCAACCAAATATTATTGGAAGAAAATTTTAACAATGCTTAAAACTATGATATCTTTACTGGATATCCAATGCTCCACCAAATTTGTACATTTTGGCTTAGTTTGCATAGTGCCTTAGAAATCCATGACAGCTGAGGCCACACATGCCATCGGATGGCTTGAATAATTGAATCAACACAAAATCCTGTAAGCTTATCACAATAATCATCAGAAGTACCAATCTACCAATATAAGTACAACAAGTGCCTTAGAAAGCCACAATAGCTAAGGCCACACATGCCATCGTATGGCTTGAATAAATGAATCAATACAAAATCCTGCAAGCTTATCATAGAAATCATTAGAAGTACCAATCTGACAAAATTTTGCATAGAAATTCAACATAAATGCCCTATCCAAATGCAAACTTTCTTGTCAAATATGTATATAAAAAAAACAATTGCCTTAGAGTGCCATGACATCTGATACTACACATGCCATCATATAAAAATCTTGCAAGCTTAGTACTGAGAACATCAAAATGATGATGCAATAACATGACAACCAAAATAATGAAATTTGAACAAAAGAAACATTTCATTAAACCCAAGCTTGCTGAAATTACAGATGCCTTGCTTATCTTGATTAATTAGTTCAATCAAATTCGAGAATGCCTTTATGTCTATGGGAACATTTGAGTCATTGAAAGAATTTTTTTCACTCCCCATCACTGCTAAATAATCAACAACTTTATTACCTTCACAATATGTATGTGTAATTATTGACCTTTCTAATTTATCAATTAAACACCATACTTTATTAAGCACATATTGAAGATTCTAGTTTTGAATTCACCTCACTCTAAGTGCATTAATTATAATCAAAGAATCCCCTTCTATATGTAGATTTGAGAAGCCCCCCTGAATTTCCAATTCCATACCATATAGTAATGCTTGTGCTTCAACATAATTATTTGTGGCATTAAATAAGTAAAAGGAATATGCTACTAGCACTTCCCTTTCCTCATTTATAAAACATACTCTCACACCTAAAAGACCTGGATTACCTTTAGAGGCTCCATCAAAATTCAATTTCATGAAACCCTTTTGTGGAGGGAGCCAAGAAACTAAGGCTCTATTAACTTTTGAGATATCCTTTTTGAAAAGACTACCTTCAAATGGTAATTTAATGATTTTCCAATTTGTTAGTATTAAGGTGTCCCAATTTGTAAATGAAGAATTTATAAACTTATCCCTTTGGACACAAGAGTTAACTCCCTCTAAAATAGCTTTCTCAATTTTTAACAATAACACTTCAATCGATGATTTGGTTTTCCTGAAGACCCTCATATTTCATTCCCACCAAATATTCTAGATCACAAAAACAAGAATGTGATCCATATGCATGCAAAAAAAGAGGATTTGAATATAACCGTCCATGCTTGGAAATGGTCCCATAATGTGTTTGGCAAAGGGAAAGAAATTTGGAGTCTGTTTTGGATGAACTCCCAACATTGATTAGGCACTACACATTGAACAATCAAATGATCAACTGTTTCACTCTAAGTTTGAGACACCTTAATCCCAACACACACATTTAGAGGCACTGATGTATCAAGTATTTCACTGGTCGGCCCATTAGGCTGACCAAGATCAGGCTACACATGGAGTTGAAATGACTCATGAATGCACACTCACCACTGATGTGATGGATCATGGTTGTTACTATGGAATTGGAACTTTTTCTTGATGGGTGAGGTGAACACCTAGATAGTTGCCTCATCCATAGTATTCATGAGATGGAGTAGCATCAAACCATGTATGCATGGTGTTGTAGTATGCTAGCTCACCTCTACTATGGTCTCAGGAAATTCATGTACAAAGAGCTTGATAGCATGGTACATTGTACACTCCTACAAGTGTGTTTCTTTGATAATATCACATGTACAAGACCTATAGGATATCCCATATTAGCTACCTTTGGTTACCCGTGAGATTTCAACTACACTCTAAGATGGCCCTGGGAGGTTGGATATTTTCTATATTGGTGGGTTCAATTTGATTATCTAGTGGAGGAGGAGGTATTATGGAGGCCCTACCTCACAATACCCCAATGGCTAGATGAAATGTGATAGCTTGTTTGGATGCAACATGATAGGCTCTTATTGGGTTGGCATGAATACATAGTTATACCATTTTACTATGATCAAGTGATGAGATAGTTTAGATAGGTCTAGGTACCACTAAGGCCCCGACCCACCTACTTGAGAGTAGAATGCAATGGCTCAAAACTTGGAGACATTTAGTGTACCATGGTGAATGATGTGGACTTTAGCAACATAGATGAAGAGGACTATGATGCACCTCCAATATCATACCTAGATGATGTAGGCACTACTATAGCCTACAAGCGTTGATGGGCGATATTTTGACTCACAAACGTCTTCCCTCAAGATCATCTTGTAGGAAATGCTAGACCTCTTCTAGGTCAAAGAGATGAGAGAGAGAAGGTGGTTGATGGAAAGGAAGAGGAGGACATGGTAGTCACCTAGAGGGTGAAGTTGAGGAGGATCCTAAGCCGATGAGTGATGATTTTGATGAATTGGATAAGGTCACAAATGACTTCGAGGAGAGGTATGGTTAGTAGCTACTAGAGGCATCAACATTCATGAGCATGGGGAGGTCAGTGGTATTGCACCTTCCACACTTCCAACACATGAGGGCCCATCATCCCATAGCAAGACCCCAAGTAGTGGGTTGGGGGTCTAGGTAATGATATGGTATTACATTTTTATTATTATGTTTTTACTTTTATGTATATATGTATATAAAGGCATGTTCTAATATTCTTTATTTTTTTCTTCATCTTGCACTATCTACAAAAGAGTGGCAAGACTTTGATCATCACATTATTGTAGAGATGACCCCGTCCTTGTCCCCAAATCTAGACATACATGTGGAGCATATACCCCCACCTAGTGCAGGGTGATATGCTAACATTTTTGAGCCTTTTGCAAGATTGAGAACCACATACAATCCAACCACAAAGAATGTTGATATATTCATTATGGGGGAGGAGAAAGATGTTGATGGTATTTTCTGCACAACAACTCAGACATAATGCAATATTCTATCTCTCTTGAAATGTAATCCTCAACAATAAGTTACTAAAAATCACCCCAAGGTATCTTAGGTGTGAGGTCATGACAATGCATAAACAACTCAGATAATATGTGAAAATGTTGGTAATCACAATCAGACCTTACTACAAGAAAACTATTTCTCTCCAATTTACCAAATCTTACAATATAATGATCTTAAATCCTAAATCTAACCAAATGATAAAGAAATAGCAAAAGATAAGGGTGCAAGGATATAGTTAAATCTAAACTATCTTTGGGATGAACAATGTAAATGACAAATATCTGGAATGGACTAATCTCAGATAACCAATTATTGTTTAACCTACAATGCAATATCACGAGAATGGTGCAATCTTCTAAGGTATATAGATGTTCAAATCATAGATATTCATCCACAATTGAACTAAGCACAAATAAATGTATGGTCCAGGTTGACTTCACCAAATTACTACAATCAGATTCTTACTAGGAGTATAGACCAGAGATTGCTACAAACATTCCAAATATGAAATCATGAACATCATTCACCAAACTAATCCAATTCTAAACACTAAATCTTAAATCTTTAAGCAATTCGAAAGATGAAACAACATGAACCATGCAAGATAAACTAACACAAGAGATTTCACCAGGAAAACCACAATGCCTTCAATTGTATTAGATTCACCCAAAATGCTGCAACAATTCCACTATTTTGTTACAATATTTGCTTCAAGAACTAACTATTACTTCTATTACGAAAATGCTCTAGCTCTTTTCTGATCTAGCTTGTCTCTAATTCTAATTCTCTAACTAGCCTTAAAATGAGGCAATAATGCCTTTATAGAGAATCCTTAAAACATGTCGGCCCAGCCAAACATTTACAAAATAAATTAGCCAAAATAAGTCGGCCTTAGGAACTTCAAAATAAGGCACACATTAAATGTTGATACACCATCAAGGTTGGCCTAGACACATTCCCCAATGTAGCCCGGATCAATACATGCCCTATGATAATAGGGAAGCACAAATCTTCAAAATGGGCATTAACTATCGCCTCCCTTATCCTTATTCTGAGCCAATGATCCATGAACCCTTAAAAATACTCTATCTAGCTCGGCGATAGGTGGAAAAGGAAAATTTTTGAACCGACATTCGATGGAACCAATCTCTTCTTTGGACTGTTTAACAATTTTATCCCAATCATTTTTGTGTGCTTGGTACTTATCCATCACAGCCAAGTAAGTTGCTGCATCATCTAGTTGGTGCCCTGTTATAATATTTTTAGAATTTGGAGCATAAACATCATGCCACCATTCCCTTAATTGTTCTAGGCTCAGATATTTAGGAGTAGTTTTCCTCCTTCCAGTCATTATCTCAAAGAATGTAATGCATCCATCATAAACCCCAGTCAGATCACCATCTATCTTCTTCTGAAATGGAGGACCCCTCGGTATCACCTTTAGACTTTCCTACAGCAGCCTTGCTTGACTCAGCCTGCATTCATAAAAAACCCTCATAAGTGCACAATTATCATACATATTCCAATCAAAGGGTTAGTATAAGACCACATAAAGCAATTAAGATCCATCATTAATCATTAATCTTTAAAAATCCAGAAAATGAAGCAATCTGGGAAAATGAGGTAACCTGGGAAAATCAAGTTAGGGCAGAATTCAGAGAAATCTGACCTAGACGGATTCCTGCTGCCAATACATCACTCGACAAATGAATCATTAGTATGGACAAAAATTTATATGATTATCATGAAATTCATCCATTAGTAGCAAGAAATCATCATTTAGCATTTACTCCATTACCCCTAACCTTGAAAATTGAAAAAGAAATGAAACCAAGCAGGAAACCAGAAAAATCTGGACATGCCAGATTTCCGCGGATCACTCGAAACTCTGGAAGTCATTATACTCCATAGACTTGATAGAAATCGGGAAAATTTGGGCGCGCAGAAATTCTATGGACACCTCAAAAACCCGACGAATGTTAACACACGAAACCTTGACCGAATTATCATGCAAAACCTTGCTATTTGGATTCCAATGGCCCTAAAATCAATCTTAATAAGAAAACTTGGAATGCACATGAATTTGAATTTCAAAAAAAACTTCCAAATGACTAATCCTCAAGTCGAGACAATGATGCCCTATATTCATCAACCAGACCTCTGCCATGAAAACCAAGGTAAGCTCAAAATTTCAAACACTATCCTTGAAACGATCAATCTAAAGCGCACCAGGATTTCTCAAGGTATGAGCAAGTTTGAGCTAGAAGCAAGATAGGAAGATCCCAACGGATCCATCAAACCTAGCAAATCTAGGCAAAACACCAAAACCCTAACCTCATAATATATAACAAACTATGCGCTGACAAGACAAGACCCTAACCGAAACACCTAGCCATAGGGGTATACCCAACATTCGATTGATAAATGAAAGCATACATAGTGAGGGTGATAAAAACTAGTGAAAAGGTGGGTCAAACCCTAGTTCGACAAATGCACACCATAAAATAACCAAAGACTGACCTGAAGTGACCATCACTAGACTCGAAAGATTCAATCAAAGCACAGACAAAAGGAGGGGCCAATGAAGACTTACCGTGGAATCTGAACAAGGCTCAAACTCAAGGAGGTGACTGAGAAATAGTGTGCCCTAGCAATGAAAACTCAACACCAGCACTTCAGCAACCCATGCACAAGTAGCTCAAATCCAATAATCAAAACCTCAAATGAAGAATCTCAAACGTCAGAGCAGATAGCAAATGAATAATGAAATCAAAATGATGCCCAAAAGCCCTTAAATCCATCCACACCTGCACCTGAGCAAACGTACTTCAAGAATTAATGAGTGACAAGACATGTCAAGGAAATTCGGAAACCTGAGCCTAAAATGGAATTCTGAAAAAAACCAAGCCAAGTGGATAATCCGGATGAACACGAATTCCACAGATATGGCAGAAACCAAGGTTTTAACGAAGTTCATGATTTTAATGCAATTCGGGAAAATTTTCCCAAGTTGAAAAATCTCGGATTCAAGCAGAAACCCAGATTTTGGATAATTCAGCAGTAACTAGACAATGAACCAAGACCTAGAAAATCCGCTTGAGCTGGAAAATCCTAGACCCTGGTCAAAACCCAGATTTTCATTAAAACCCAAATTTGACTAATTCAAGCCTCAAGGCAAGACCAAAGCTAGCAAGACCAACATCTTAAGACCTTAAAAGAATAAATCTCATAAGAAACAAAGGTCAAGAGACATCGTGAAAAGAGGGTCCCTACTCTAAGTGGGGCGTGTGTGTACAAAACTACACAACAAATGGCGACTCTGCTAGGGAAATGCTCCTGAGAATTTCGATGAAAAATTGGAATCAAGAACCCAGAAGTTATGGTTTCAACTCATCCATCCGGCCACCATCTCTAGCTAAACCAAAAACTCTCCAGTCGCCCAAACTTTCCTACACCAGGGTAGAAGTGTGTGCATGTGCATTCATTACCTTCCTTTAGCTGCAACAGGAACCGAACTTGGTCTGAACAAGCTACATAAAGATTCATACTCTAAAAGTAACCTAGATAGAGCCTTGCTGCCAGTCAGGCATCTATAGCCCTGATGAGGTTATCACTGTGATTCCCCTGAACATAGCTCTACTGCCAGCCAGGCGTCTATAGCGCTGGTAGAGATATCAAGATACCCCTGATGAGTTGAATTCAAACCTTTTAATTTTCAATATATATATTCTCTCTCTTTTTTTTGATACTGCTTGTCTTTTCACTGCTTTCACTTCAACTTGTGAACAATGAAGTTCACACTCAGGGATGAGAACCACAGTGGCACTAGAGCAGAAAAATGATTTTTCACCTGTTCAAACCTTATAAGGATCTTCTGCAACTTCAAGTATCTTTAATATTTGAAAGTATGAGACCCTAATGTATTCTTGTTCATTCTGACTAAAAGACCCTTTGTCTTAGCACAAGGATAAGTGACATTGGGTGGAGAATTCATACCATAATGTTCTGGAAAGATGATTAGAGTTTGTAAGGGAAATACCAAGAACATCACACCTACTTTGTCACCTCTGTCATACAAATAGCACAAGGGATCCCCAAAAGAGAAGGAACCAAGAGCAAGAGCAACACAAACCAAAACAAACAAACCAAAGCAAACCTACTCTAACCAAGATAGAACAGAACAAACCGAAAGGAAACCTACTCTAACCAAAACAAACCAAGAAAAAGCAACCTAGACTAACTATGTACAAAATAGGGAGCTAAAAAATAGCTCAATACTAGAAATAATGTTTCAAATACTGCCCATTGACAGGAAGTGGAATATCTTCTCTCATGAAAGTCTTCAGATGGAAGGCATTATCTTCAAGTATTTCAACAACCTGATATGGGCCAAGCCACATTTTGTCAAACTTCCCATGGTCCCCTTTTCGATCACGAGGTTTATCCCAATATAGGACAAGGTCAGATATCCTAAAGGCTTTGACCTTGGTCCTTCTGTCAAACCACCTCTTGACTACCCCCTGATGTTTGGAAAATTTCTCAAGGGAATTATCTCATTAGTCCTCAAGGTGCAATAGTTATGTCAACCTAGCCTCCCTTCTATCCCCCTCATCATAAAAATCATTAATAAATTGCAAGGTTGGGATCTTAAGTTGAATAGGGAATACTGGCTCCAGACCATATACTAAATGATAGGGAGATGTTCTGATGGATGATTTAAGTCTTGTACGATCTGCCCAAAGGGCAAACTGAAGCTGGGTGTGCCAGTCCTTTGGGTTCCTCTCTAGTAGTTTATGGATAACAGTCAATAAATTCTTATTGGAGGACTCTGCTAAGCCACTACCCTGGGGATAATAATTGGATGCAAACTTTACAATAATGCCATGATCAAAAGCCCAATTTGAAAATTTTAAAGATGCAAAAGTGGGGCCATTATCACAAACAACAGCAGTAGGGCATCCAAATCGATTAAGAATAGCAGATTCTAGAAAATCAATCACTACCTCAGATGTACATTGCCTACAAGAAAAAGCCTCAGTCCATCTTGTGAAATAATCAGTAATAGTGAGAATGTACCTATGTCCTACAGAAGATGGTGGGTTGATGGGGCCTATGAAATCCATACCCCATTGGGAAAAAAGGTCTTACCTCGGTAACCGGTTGAAGTGGAAGTGTTGCATACCTCTCCTTTGTTGCTGCTATCTGACAAGTGTGGCAAGTCCTAACATGGTGGTGGATGTCCTTGAACAATGTAGGCCAGTAATATCCTGCCCTCAAAATCTGATTTGTTGTGGCAATCGTAGAATCATGGCCAGTGCCATACTTTTCGTGAAATTCATTCATCACTCTTTCAGCTTCTTGTTTCCCAAGACACCTTAAATAAATTCCTTCATAATTTTTCTTGTATAGAACAACTCCTTTTAGCATGAAACCATCACTCTTTAATCATAGAGCTCTCCTCTGCACAACATTAAGATGACCTGGAGATTGTTGGTTCAACAAGTAGTAAACTATGTCATCATACCAACCATCTGGGAAAACCTCCTCGACATTATAATTCTGAATAGTTAGTTCAAGGCCTATTTCATCCATAGTCCGAGTAAGTCCTTGTCCTCTTACCAGCTTCATGGTCTGGATCTCAATATCGTACTCTTGTAGCATCATTACCCATTTGGCTCTACACTCACCTAATTCATTTTGCATCAAAAGTAACTTGACTGTAGGATCTGAGACAATTGCATAAACCTTATTCCTGAGGATATAATGTCTGAATTTCTTTACTGCTTTGACCAGGGCATATGCCTACTTTTCCACAATTGGATATTTCAACTCAGCATCTTTTAATGGTGCACTCATAAAAGCAATGGGATGCTCATTTCCCTCATCAGACTTTTGAGTCAACATTCCAGTACATGAATGGTCCAAAGCAAATGAATAGATGTAAAAAAGCTTACTGTAATTAGGACTTACCAATACTGGGGCATCAGCAATGGATCTTTTGATTTTTGCAAATGCCTCCTTTACTTCCGCAGTCCATTTGATCTTAGCATCCTATTTCAACATTGCATTCAGTGGCTTAACAATTTCAGCAAATCCGGTGATGAATTTTCTAATGAAGTTGATCTTGCCAAAGAAAGATTTCATCTCCTTTTTGCTAGTAGGTGGTTGAATCTTCAGTATGGCCTCCACTCTTTCTGGATCGATAGCAATCCCCTTTCAGATATGACATGTCCTAGTAGCTTTCCTTCTATCACTCTGAAAATACACTTTTTAGGATTCAGGGATATGCCAAATTCCCCGCACCTTTGAAACACTTTGCGCAAATTAGAAATGTGATCCCCTCTGTTTTTAGAAAAGACAGTTAGATCATCCATATAAATAATGATGCATTTTTCTATGATATCCTTGAAGACAATGTCCATAGCCCTTTGAAAAGTAGCCCCTGCATTAATGAGTCCAAAAGGCATCCTCCTATAAGCAAAGGTACCTCATTTAGTTGTGAAAGTAGTCTTGTGTTTATCCTCATATTGCACCATTACTTGTTTGTACCTTGAATAACCATCCAAAAAGGACATCATCTAAGATCCATTAACTACTTGAAGTACTTCATCCAATGAAGGAATGGGATAGTTGTCCTTTTCTGATGATTTGTTTAAATTCCTAAAATCAACACAGAATCTAATTTCTCCATTCTTTTTCCTTACTGGGACCAGGTTTGCTACCCATGTTGAATGCCTAACAGGAAATATAATTCTGGCAGATAGTAACTTCTAAACTTCTTTCTGTATAAGTGGTTCCAATAACACGTTGATTGGTCTATGTCTCTGTTTAAAAGGTTTGGCTCCTGGCTTCAGAGGTATAGTATGAGTTATGATTGATGTAGCATAAGTTTTCAAGTCCTCATAACTCCAGGCTACTATATCTGGAAAACTATGCAGTGCTTCGATTATCCCTTGTCTTTCTTCTGGAGTGCATACCTTGCCAATGAAAATATTCTTAGCATTATCCTTAGTTCCCAGATTGTAGGTGTCACACTGTCTATTAATAGACTCTTTATTAGACTCTTGTTCCTGATCTCTAATCTTATCCATATCGAAAATTCATTCAAACTATACCATTCCCCTTGGAATAGTATTAGACTTCAGATTAATCACTCCCTCCAAATCCAGTTCTGCTTCCCGGAGTTCTGTTTCATAAATGATTTGAGAAGAAAAAACATCTTTGTTTGTGATAAAATCTAGAATGTGTTTTTCATCTTCAAATACTTGAAAGTTGGTAACATTGTTTGGAACTGATGGCACAGGAGTCAATTCTACAATAAATTTCTTCAAACCTGACAAAGGTAAAGGCTGCAAAGTACTTGCTGCTTGAGCCAGTGAATCAGCAGTTTGATTCTTCTGTCATGGTATTAGTTGAATATTGAAGGCATCAAATCCCTTAATGAGGTCCCATACTCTATGCCTATAATTATTCATTCTCCTATTGTGGCATGAGTATTGTTTCCTTGTTTAATTACTAACTCAGAATCACCAAAAACTTGCAAAATCTTAACCTTTTTCTTGAGTTCCATAAGAAGTCCATGAATTAACGCTTCATACTCTACTACATTATTTGTATAGTGAAATTGAAGTCTAGGGGCTGCAAAGAAGTTTTTACCTTTTGGGCTGATCAATTCGAACCCTGCCCTAGCTCCAGGCTTGGATTTGTATCCATCAAATCTGAGGTTCCAACGCTCAACAGTTGCAGTCTTCTTCATTATGTCCTTCAGCCTATCACTGCTGGATGATTCCTCAGATAGCATAGGTTTCTTGCTTTTACATCCTTCATGAGGATTCCACACATCTATCCTGTCTGCCAGGGTTGGATTTAGGCATTTCTGTACTCATTCTACTGCTGTTTGGCATAAACAACACTCCAACTCTAAATGGGAAGCATTATGAACTCTACACCAATTAGGTAAGAGTAACTCTTCAAAGATTTTCCTTCTACCTAGGTGAATTTTACTTTCAACACACTGCTTGATGAATTCCTGGAAGCTGTCCAATAAGCTAATTTGATTATCTTTGGGTTCTTCCTCTTCTTTAATGGATTCTGTCAAGACAGTAGTATTGCTGGAATCCGCCTCTGCACCAGCATACTTCATATGTAACATTAATACCTCCTCTGGGTCTGACTCCTCATACTAAGTTGACAACATATAGTTCCCCATGCCTATTTCTGATATCAGTACTTCAGTTGAAGTATTTTGGTACTCTGTAATCATGTATTTCATTCTTGGTTCTCTCTCAATTCTGATCTGGTTTGGTACTCTTTTCCAGGGAATCCACATGTGGGAGTGGTTAGTAAACACATATCCATTTAAGGCCTTAGTAAAATCTCTTCCTAAAATTAGACCATATGCATCAGGAATATCAGCTACTTGAATATTGATAACCTATTGAATCCTTGGGTCAGAGGCTACCTGCATGTGAATCATGTTCAATTCTCTCACCACATTTACCTCAGTTCTATCCAACTGAGTTACCTTCTTTTGAGAGTGAATAGGTGTAATCCCTAAGGATCTACATACTCTGAATGGCATCACATTAGTAGAGGCATCATAATCCAATAAACAATTATGTAGATTCTTACCGAATATGCGCACAAAAATTAGAAATGGCAGGGTCTCTATCTTCCCTTGAAACAAAGTTGGCTAAGTATCTACCTAGGCCACTTGAGTTTTGTCCTCCTTTCTTTTATCTCCAGGGGACAAATTAGTCTGATCGTGGACCTGGTTTTGTGTCTTCACAGGCTGAGAGCTAGAAATCTTACTAATATCTTGACTAGGAGATTTATCCAGGGGCACTGGGTGTGCATCATAAGTACCTAGAACTACTTTCCTAATTGTAGGGAACCTCAATAACTCAAATGCTGAAAGATTTACCTTCAATTTCTTGAACTCCTCAACAACATATGAAGCCATTTGTTCCTCACTCATATCAGTGGGGACTTCCCTAGAAGGTTCCTCCACCTTATCTTTACTTGAACAGTCTTTTCCTTCTGTGGGTCAATTTGACTTTGCCTTTCCTTCGCAAGGTACTACCTGGAAACATGTGGAAAAGATGGATTATTACTAGCATTGAGATTTGGAGGGATATTTAAATTATTAGGAGGAATAGAGGTGGTGAAGGGTTCCCCAGGTTGTGGGTGTCTATGAGGCATATCTCTTAAATCATACCCTTTACACTGCCTCTGGAACATTTGTACTTCTTCAACATAAGCCTCGTCCTAGTCAAGGGGGCCATTATCATTCATTGCTTCTTCATTGAATAACTGAGCCACCTCATCCCCATTGCATATTTGATCTGTTTTATCCTCTTGGGAATCAGATTCTTCTTCTGGAATATTTTTTTCACTCGCTGGGAAGGGAGCATGATTTAATACTAGCACGGGAGAGTCATATGGGGTGGAGGGAACAATCTCCTGCCCACTTGCATTATTCTCCACCTCATACTAGAAAATGGAGGTTGTAGTTTGGAACTCTAGACATTCTAGCTCTAAATGTTGGCTTGTCTTATGGAGCCTACACCATCCTGATAGGGCAGTTTCAGCCAGATACACACCACTGGGAGGCTTGTCTTGATTGACCGATTGATTTGCAGATTGGTTGACAATTTGATTAACTGGTTGATCCAATGGAGTGGGGACTCCTCCATTATTGGGTCCTATATTCCATGTCCTGCTTTGTCCTTGTGACTGCCTCTTATCAAATCCTGATCCACTACCCTATCCTCTATTGAAATTATGTCTCCTATCATTATTGAATCCTCTATCATTGTTGTAACCCCTATCCTAATTATATCCCCTGTCATTATGAAATCCTCTCTCATTACATTGTCCCTTGTCAAAATTATACCCTTGTGGAAATTCCCTATTCTGGCTAGATCGTATATTCTTTTGAGCAGCTTGTAATTGACTATTTTGATTCTTTAAATAGGTCACCTCTAGGTTTAGCTTCTTTATCTATTCAACCATTTCATCAATCCTTTCCTTATTTGGATCTCCATAAGAAATTTGGCTCGGATTACCCTAAGGAGGAACAGGGATTATAGCAGATCCTATTGACTGATGCAACACTTCATAATTCTACAAATAGGCAGGGAAACTAGTTGGTTGCAGCTGATACATAGGCTGGTTAACTTACTGTTGGGGGAAATTCATCACAGGAGAGACCTGGCTCATGGGGAGACTAGGATGTGGCACCAAAGGTAAATGAAGTACCAGATTCATGATTGGAGTATGCTTGGTAAGCACCTAATTCACTGACTAAACTTGATTAGGATGTGCAACTGGTCCTAAAGGCAATGGTCTAGTCAAGTGTTGTCTTAAATATGTGCTAAGCTTAACAGTTTCTGTATAGGCATCAGTTAGGCTAGCTAGAGGGTTGGGTCTCCACTTCAGAAAGGTGGCTGTCAGGCTGTCGAAGGCTTCATAATAGACTCCTAGGGTTGTATTGTTATCTAAAACATAAGGGTCTTGAAGTCTGGTGTATGCACGGTGGAACCTATTATTGAAACTGGATATTGGTTCATTAACCTCTCTCTTGACTCTAGTGAATTGCAGATACAATTCATTGGCACTGATAGGTATTCTGAACTTCTGTAAAAAGGTAGTTTCAAGATCATTCTAGTTAAGAATTGAGCCAGATGGGAGGTGATTGTATTAGTAAAGGGCCTCTTCTCCTAGTGAATAAGGAAACAACCTATAGGCAATATCTTCATGAATAATCCCTCTGTCTTTGAGACGGGTTTGAAAAATCCTTATATGTTCTTCTGTAGTCCTGTTTGGGTCATTGACATGGAATTTTGAATAGAAATGCTTAGGGTTTTTGGGCATAGCATTGTAGGCATGGAAAAATAAGGGAGATGGATTATTGGCAAGGAAGGCCATTGGCAAAAGTGGGGGTGGTGGTTGTGGTTGGTTAACGATAGGCTGGGGTTGTTGAATAGAAACTGCTTCAGGGATGGGTATGGCCTCAACTTTAGGAAGTGAAGATGTAGAGGATACAGGTGAAGGGATGGGTGATGATGATTCTCCCCTTTCTCGAGTCCTTCTTGACCTAGTGGAAAACTGTAATTCCTATAAATCTTCTTCTCTTGGGGTGGATCTGGTACTTCTTCTATACCTCTCGGGAGAGATAGCGTTCAAGAATCAATCCAATGTGCTCATTCATGCCCTCCTTCTAGCGCCAATTTGTTGATGGTGTTTTCTGTAGAGTAACAACTCAGATAGAATGCAATATTCTATCTCTCTTGAAAGGTAATCCTCAACAATAAGTTACTGAAAATCACACCAAGGTCTCTTGGGTGTCGGGTCATGACAATGCATAAACAACTCATATAATATGTGAAAATGCTGGTAATCACAATCGGACCTTACTACAAGCAAATTGTTTCTCTCCAATTTACCAGATCTTGCAATATAATGATCTTAAATCCTAAATCTAACTAAATGATAAAAAAATAGCAAAAGATAAGGGTGCAAAGATATCTGGAATGGACCAATCTCAGATAACCAATTCTTGTTTAACCCACAATGCAATATCACAAGAACGGTGCAATCTTCTAAGGTATATAGATTTTCAAATCATAGATATTCATCCACAATCGAACTAATCACAAATAAATGTATGGTCTAGGCTGACTTCACCAGCCTACTACAATTAGATAGTTACTAGGAGTATAGACCAGAGGTTGCTACAAACATTCCAAATATGAAATCATGAACATCATTCACCAAACTAATCCAATTCTAAACACTAAATCTTAAATCTTTAAGAAATTTAAAAGATGAAACAACAAGAACCATGCAAGATAAACTAACACAAGAGATTTCACTAGGAAAACCATAATGCCTTCAATTGTATTAGATTCACCCAAAATGCTGCAACAATTCCACTGTTTTGTTACAATATTTGCTTCAAGAACTAACTATTACTTCTATTGTGAAAATGCTCTAGCTCTTTTGTGATCTAGCTTGTCTCTAACTCTAATTCTCTAACTAGCCTTACAATGAGGCAAGAATGCCTTTCTAGAGAATCCTTAAAACATGTCGGCCTAGCCAAACATTTACAAAATAAATTAGCCAAAATAAGTCAGCCTTAGGAACTTCAAAATAAGGCACACATTAAATGCTGATACACCATCAAGGTTGGCCTAGACACATTCCCCAATGTAGCCCAGATCAATACATGCCCTATGATAATAGGGAAGCACAAATCTTCAAAATGGGCATTAACTACCATCTCCCTTATCCTTATTCTGAGCCAATGATCCATGAACCCTCAAAAATACTCTATCCAGCTCGGCGACAGGTGGCAAAGGAAAAATCTTGAGCCGACATTTGATGGAACCAATCTCTTCTTTGGACTGTTTAACAATTTTATCCCAATCATTTTTGTGTGCTTGGTACCTATCCATCACGACCAAGTAAGTTGCTGCATCATCTAGTTGGTGCCCTGTTATAAAATTTTTGGAATCTAGAGCATAAACATCATGCCACCATTCCCTTAATTGTTCTAGGCTTAGATACTTAGGAGCAATTTTCCTCCTGCCAGTCATTATCTCAAAGAATTCAATGCATCCATCATAAACCCTAGTCAGATCACCATCTATCTGCTTCTGAAATGGAGGACCCCTCGGTATCACCTTTAGAATTTCCTACAACAGACTTGCTTGACTCAGCCTACATTCACAAAAGACCCTCATAAGTGCACAATTATCATACATATTCCAATCAAAGGGTTAGCATAAGACCACATCCAGTAATTAAGATCCATCATTAATCATTAATCTTTGAAAATTCGGAAAATGAAGCAATCCGAGAAAATGAGGTAACCTAGGAAAATCCAGTCAGGGCAGAATTCAGAGAAATCTGACCCAGATGGATTCCTGCTGTCAAGACATCACTCACCAAATAAATTGTTAGTATGGACAAAAATTTATGTGATTATCATGAAATTCATCCATTAGCAGCAAGAAATCATCATTTAGCATTTACTCCATTACCCCTAACCTTGAAAATCGAAAAAGAAAAGAAACCAGGCAGGAAAGCAGAAAAATCCGGACAAGCCAGATTTCTGCAGACTGCTCAAAACTCTAGAATTCATTATACTCCACAGACTTGATAGAAACCAGGAAAATTCAGGCACGCAAAAATTCTGCGGACACCTTGAAAACCCGACGAATGTTAACACTCGAACCCTCGACCAAATGATCATGCAAAACCTCGCTATTTGGATTCCAATGGCCCTAAAATTGATCCTAATAAGCAAACTTGGAATGCACATGAATTTGGATTTCAAAAAAAACTTCCAAATGACTAATCCTCAAGCCAAGACAATGATTCCCTAAATTCATCAACCAGACCTTTGCCATGAAAACCAAGGTAAGCTCAAAATTTCAAATAGTATCCTTGAAACAATCAATCTAAAGTGCACTGGGATTTCTCAAGGTATGAGCAGGTTTGAGCTAGATGCAAGACAGGAAGATCCCAATGGATCCATTGAACCTAGCAAATCTGGGCAAAACACCAAAACCCTAACCTCATAATATATAACAAACTATGCACTGACAAGATGGGACCCTAACTGAAACACCTAGCTACAGGGGTATACCCAACATTCGATTGATAAATGAAAGCATACATAGTGAGGGTGATAAAAACTAGTGAAAAGGTGGTTCAAACCCTAGTTTGACAAACGCACACCATAAAATAACCAAAGACCGACCTAAAGTGACCATCACTAGACTCAAAAGATTCAATCAAAGCACAAACAAAAGGAGGGGCCAACAAAGACTTACCATGGAATCTGAAGAAGGCTCAAACTCAAGGAGGTGACTGAGAAACAGTGTGCCCTAGCAATGAAAACTTGACAACAACGCTTCAGCAAACCACGCACAAGCAGCTCAAATCCAATAATCAAAACCTCAAATGAAGAATCTCAAATTTCAGAGCAAATAGAAAATGAATAATGAAATAAAAATGATGCCCAAAAGCCCTTAAATCCATCCACACCTGTGCCTAAGCAAACGTACTTTGAGCATTAATGAGCAACAAGACATGTCAAGGAAATCCGGAAACCCGAGCCTAAAATGGAATTCTAGAAAAAACCAAGCCAAGTAGATAATTCAGATGAACACAAATTCCGCGGATATGGAAGAAACTGGGGTTTTAACAAAGTGCAGGATTTTAAAGCAGTATGGGAAGATCTACCCGAGCCAAAAAATCCCGGATTCAAGCAGAAACCTGGATTTCGGATAATTTAGTAGTAACCAGACAATGAACTAGGACCCAGAAAATCCGCCTGAGCTGGAAAATCTTGGACCCTGGTCAAAACTCGAATTTTCATTAAAACCCAAATTTGACTAATTCAAGCCTCAAGGCAAGACCAAAGCTAGCAAGACCAACATCTTAAGACCTTAAAAAAGTAAATTTCATAAGAAACAAAGGTCAAGAGACATTGTGAAAAGAGGGTTCCTACTCTAAGTGGGGCGTGTGTGTGCAAAACTGCACAACAAAAGAAAGAGGCAATATTTCTTAGCTATAGACTACATATGAGGATCTCCAAGTTTCTCAGGTTCTAACCAATGGTGAGGCACAAACCTTCATGTATTTAGAACTCATCAAGTTACATGGGAGATCACTAGACAACAATCCAAGAGATATTGAATCAATTATGAGTGTGTAGTAGTCATGGTATGGGAGGGGATTGCATAGGGTGAGGCGTGGGTCCTATGGGAGAATATGATCTTTGGGAGCATGTCACAGTTGACTATCTCATAATGAGCACCATGACCAGGCCCAAAGGAGTCTAGTAGCCATAGGCCCCACTAGCATTATTGTATTTGAGATTGATATATATTAACCTTTCATGATATATATACATATAAGCATTTTATTTTTGTTTTGAATTAGATGGTAATGTGATCTATTAAATAATATTTTCTAAGAGTACTTAACAGATATCTCCATGATCTAAGTTTTAGTGTGATCTAACCTAAACATTTGAGTCTATATTAGATGATGCATTTTGATTAAGTGTTATGTGTTAAATTGAAATGCACTTAAGATCTAATTAATAAATTAAATACATGTAATGATATAACTTAACACAACACACATGAGATTTGAATAATATGCAATAATAAAGTAATAATTTAATATAATTTAAACAATTTCTCTACATAATTCAAGACACACATACAAGATATGTTTGTCAAGAATGAAACAATGTGAGATAAAATAGAAAACTATCTACTATATCTAACAACATCCTTTAGTGCATACAATTCAAATGAAATGCTACATGTAATCTCTATGTAGATGTGTAGTGTTGATGGGTTCTTTTAAAGGTGTTCCATCTATTTCCGTTAATGTATATGCACCCAACCCATAAATTTTATTGATTATGTAAAGTCCTAACCAATTCAAACTAAAATTTCCTTTCTCACGAAGGGTGGCATTAACATTACACTAATTATCATATAACACCAAATCACCTTTGTTAAATGAGTGGGGAATGACATTATTATTGTAACTATGTTGCATTTTTTTGGAATAAGCTAGAAGATTCTCAAGAGCATTGATACATTGTTCATAAAGCATTTCAAGTTGTTGTAGTAATTTTTCTTTTTACGTAGTTTCATCAATAAGTTCTCTAAGAGAAATCCTTATTAAATGTATTTCTTACTCTAAATACATTATTGCATCAACACCATAAACAAGGTTATAAGGTGTGTTTCCTATAGGTTTTCAAATACAAGTGTGATAAGCCCATCATGCATAAGATAACTAATTGTGCCAATCCTTATTATGTTTTCTTACTATTTTTCTTAGGATTTGTTTGAGAGTTTTATTAGTTGATTCAACTTGTCCATTAGATTGTGAGTAGTAAGGAATTAAGAAGTGATGTTAAATGTGGAAATTTTCTAGAAAATTCTTCACATCCTTGATCTTAAATGGAGTTCCATTTTCTAAAACCAATGTGAAAGAAAGGCCAAAGAGAGAAAGAATGTCTTCCAATATGAAATGATAGATTATATTAGCTATTATCAAGTGAAGAGGAATGGATTCTACCCATTTCATGAAATAATCTATTGTGATAGTTATGAATGTGTGTCCTAAAGAAGATGGAGGAGATATCTTCCTAATGAGATCCAAACCCCAAACCGAAAATGGCTAAATAGGAACTTGGACACAAATTTTGGAGGTAGGAGCATAGATCAAATTATTATGTTCTTGACATTTATGACATTTCTTAACATACTCAAAACAATCTTGTTCCATATGTCTCTAGTAATATCCCATGTGAATAAATTTTTGAACTAATGATCTTCCTCCAAAATTTCCCACACAAGCACCAACGTGAGTTTATTCAAGGGCTATGGGGATTTCCAACTATTTAAGACATCTAAGCAAAATACCATCAAAGGATTCTTTATACAAAACATATGCTAAGATGACATATCGAGTAACAAGTTTTTGAATACGAGATCTAGTGTTCTTAATGGTTGGTTTAGGAAAGGTCCCTTCTTATAAGTACTTGAATATATGTGAGTACCATTCAGGAGGGTCTTCAATAGTTGTTACTAACACTTCTTTCACTTTATCCTTTATTGATGGTTTTATAATTGTGTGCATGACAAACATAAAATCCAGAGAAGTTTCATTAAGAGATACAAGGGAAGTGACACTTGCCATTGCATCTACATTTTGATTATCCTTTTGGTTTTAGAATTGTGTGCATGAAAAACATAAAATATAGAGAAGTTTCATCAGGAGATACAAGGGAAGTGGCACTTGCCATTGCATCTACATGTTGATTATCCTTTTGGGGAATATTATCAATGGCATATAATCATTGTAAGGTTTTTATATTGAACTATTTTGTCATGTTTTTCTTGATATGATCCATTTATTTATTTAATGACTAATTGAGAATCACCAAATATGGAAATGTGTTGAACACCTAAGGATAATGCTACACATATTCCAACAGTTAAAGATTCATACTATGTAGTGTTATTCATACATAGGAAGTTTAGATGGCAAGATAAGGAAATAGGCATTCCTGAAGGTGGAATTATTATAACCCCTACTCTAGAGCCAATTCGACACTTAGAACCATCAAAGTATAATTCCCATGTTTCTTTTGGAAACATCAACACACTTTCATCTAGGAATGAGTCCATATTAGGTAACATTAATGGAGAAGGATCATCATCTAAATGGTCAGTTAAAGCTTGTTCTTTAATTTCCTTTTGAGAGACAAATTTAAGATCAAACTTAGTTAACAACATAACCCATTTAGCTAAATGCCCTAATAAGTCGGTTTTAGCAAAATGTGTCTTAAAGGATCAAACTTTGTCATCACATGAATTTCTGCATTTAATAAGAAGTGTCTCAATTTACTAGTGGAAAAAACAAGAGCTAAACATGTTTTTCTATCATTGTATATCGAGTTTCATAGTCAACTGGAGTTTGACTAATGTAATAAATAGGATGATCTTTACCATTATTGTCTTGTTGAGCCAACAATGCTGCTAAAGCATGGTTGATGTTGTTGTATAAAGGATAAATGGTTTTTCTCACATAATGGGTTGTAAAATAGGAGGGGTAGTGAGGTACTCTTTCAGACTTTCAAAGCTTGTTTACAATCCTCATTCCATTTAAATTCATATTCCTTCTTAATAATTTGTGTAAATGGTAATGTTAGATCCGCCAAGGATGCTATGAAATGGTGGATATCTTGATTCCTTCCTTGTAAATTATGTAACTAAGAAATATTTTTCGAAGGTGGCATGTTAATGATAACATCTATTTTATTTTTTTACACCTCAATTCCTCTATGGGATATAAAACCTAAGAGCTTTCCACTATCCACACCAAAGACACATTTGTTTTGATTCAATCACATTTTGTACTTACATATTATTTCAAATATTTTTTGAAGTATTTTAACATTGTCTTGGTGAGTTAAGGATTTGGATAGAATATCATCAACATAATCTTAAATAATATTATGTATATAATCATGGAATATCAATGTCATAGAGCTTTGATATGTTGTACCTGTATTCTTCAATCCAAAAGGCATGAAAACCAAACAAAATCTTCCCCAAGGTGTAGTAAATGTTGTTTTGTATTGATCTTGAGGGTTGATAAAGATTTGATTATATCTTGAAAATCCATCCATGAGTGACAAAAAAACATGGCCCATAGTTGAATCCACTATTATGTCAATATTAGGGAGGGTAAAATCATCATTCAAAAATTCTTTATTAAGCTCACAAAAATTCATCCACATCCTAATATGATTATTAGGTTTTGCAACTGTGACAGTGTTTGAAATCCATGGAGAATAATCAATAGGATGAATAAATCCAGATTTGAGGAATTTTTAACTCTCAACCTTAACCAATAAATCTATCTTAGGATTCATATTTCATATCTTTTGTCTTATTGGTTTAGCATCTTGCACAAGAACAATGTTGTGTGAAACTATCTTAGCATCAATAACCAACATATCTAAATAAGTCCAAGTAAAGAGTTCGTGAAATTCATGTTATAAAGTTGCATGGTCTTCTTGTTCATCCTCATCAAGGAATTTTCCTATTTGAATCACTCAAGTTGTTCATTAGATGTATCCATTGGTATGTTAATTATATCTCCCACAGGTAGTACACTTTGACTTGGAACTTTCAGAATATGCTCTTTGTCTTGTTCAATGTCACTTGCTCTCTTTTCTTCATCAAAATATTCTACACTAACTATAGCACATGTGAATCCTTGTTTATAAAGTGGGGTTGGTGATTTGTCATAATTTCCTAACATATTTTCCAAGGATTCATCATGTTCAAAGTATTCCAATGATTCATCACCTTGTTATATCAATTAGTTTGGGATGCTTTAGAGTGAGAGTTGTCTTAGAAGAACCACACATAATAGTGTTGACATTAAGTGAAGGTATTTTTTCTACTTTCTCTACCTTATAAGGACAATATCAAAGATATTTTTTTGTTTCTTGTACATTAGGCTCTATAGGGACACAAATTCATTGTTCTTTCACACTACATCCGTTTCCATTATAACCAACTTATTTCAAGAGCTCATAACCTCTTCCATAAGGCCTTTCCATTTCTTTTGGATTTGTTGGTTGTTCATAATCAACTTCATCAAATCTTGTTGTGTAACTTGTCTCTTCTTCTAATGTGGTTGAAATAGATGCCTTTTGAAATGATTAAAAATAGTGGGGTCCACCAAGATGGGATTGATGAAATCAATTGGGTTGAACCTATTCTTCCAAAATTCATTAGGAAATGAGATCCACACCATGAAAGGAATATCAACCTTGAGGTGAGTCAAGTCAAAGTGTGAATTTTCAATTTTCTTTTTTTTTGCAAGGATATGGATCTTGATTAAACACTTTGGGGAGAAAGATTAAAAATAGAAAACTAACTCCAAAATTCAACCTACAACTTGGATCTTTAAGATTAAGCTCAATACTGATGGAACTAGAAATAAAAAATAAAATCTAGGAGAGGGAAAATGATGTGTACTAGTCACCAAAAGTGCTTTTCTGAAGCTATATGAGGACTCATTCACCTTATGGTGAATGGGTCTTTGCTAAGGCTTTATAAAAATGGTTTTTGGGTTCTCTTCTCCTATGTCTAGACTCCTAGACCCCCTATTTCCACATTTGGATAGTTGAAAATAAATCTTTTAGTTGAGTTTTCATGAAATTGCAACAATGATGACAACAAATTCTTCTTAAATATTTCTCTTCAAGAGATATTCCACATAAAATATACAAACACAAATTAAGAGGGAAATTTTTTGTTGTTGGTGGTGAATGGGGGTTTTCCTTGGTCAAACCCTGTTTTGGTAATTAAACCTTGTAATGAAACAATGAAACATGAAGGAATGATTAATGAACAAATCAATGTCACAACTCACCAAACCCTTGGATACACCTTAGAATGTATATCTACAACTAGCATGAGATGGATTCAATGGATGTGGATCTTGATATTGAAACTTGATTTGAAACAATGCCTTGAATGCTTGAATGGATCATGAACACTACATCAACATATTAGCTCAAACAACATGCATGATGAAAAAAGACTTTAACATGACAATAGGATCTTAATTGTTGTAATAATTCTTCAATAATTATGATCTTGAATACCTTGAAATGCTCTTGATCTCATAAATATCTTATAGGTGAAACATAATGAAATGACCTTATATTTATAGGTATGTAACATTAATTTCTTGAAATTCAAATAACACAAGTTGAAATGTGAATATTAATTTGAAATTATTAAAATACCACCAAATTTTTTTTTTAAATTTAGGTCCTATGCCTAAGTGAGGACCCATTCACCCTTAGGGGAATGGGTCCTAGGTCACTTACCTAGGACACACATTGATCAATGATAAGTTTTATGTTATGAAATTAATGAATGTTTCATTTCCTCTTTAGAAATTGCAATTAATTAGGCTTGGATTTGAATTAATGGGACCAATTAAGGAAAATTAACCTCAATTAATTAATGAAGCCCTAAATAAGTGTGAAAGTGTAAAAGTGCACTTTACAACACCACATTAAGGAAAAATTAAGTCCATTTTATTAATAAGGCCCTAAAATTGATGTGAATATGTAAAATAAATACTGCAATACTAAATTAAGGCATCATTATATTCATTTTATTATTAATTCCCAATTTAAGTGTGAAAAAGGGATACTTTTTCCTACACTACATTTAGCCCCCAATTTAGTGAGATGATGACCCCATGTCAAACTCACACTAAAGTAGACATTCAAGATGCATGTATGTAGCAATGAAAAATATAAGCATACAACACCAAATACCTAAAGAAAATGGAGGAAAATAAAGCTTTGACTATCCAACACAATGTGGAACACATCTGAACTATTTGTCCAAGAACATTCACAAGAAGAACTTGATGTCAACTATGCAAACAATGCACACACTCACATAGGCTAATGGAACCTCAAGCCATCCACTACATGATCCCCTAGGAAAGTGGCTTATTGAGAAAGGAATTCTACGTCTACAAGATCTCACTGTACTTACCACACCAAAGTTATCCTATTGAAAAAATTGATAGCTTACCACACATACTTTGGCTTCAAGCTTCATAGGGCCTAACAAGATGTGTTATGCTAAGCACACTATGAAAAATGGGAGCCTCTACTGGAAATCAAGGTGTTTTATGACTAGTGGCCTTAAAAGGAGGGGATCAAGCTTCACAATGTTAACAAGTTCTAATATGCTAAAAACTTATGATGAATAATGCCTACCCAAGTAAGGATTGTTCAAAGAGATCTTGCTTAGTTCATGTAAGGTATCTTCTTAGGGAACATCATACCTAATTTATCCAAGAGAGGAAAATTCCAAAATAAGAGAATAGTAACTTAGGGAATGCAATGTGTAGTGTCACCACTAAGAGGAAAGTTGTATGCTAAGAGATATCATGCTCTTGAAGGACATTGGTGCAGGCGCACCATGGCAATTTTGCTTAAGTGATGTTAATAGGTGTCTAGGTTTGTGTTTTGTGTGTTTGAACACTTGTTGGATGTAATAAGGTCAAATGGAGACCATCTTAAATACATTTCATTCATGTAGGGTCCTTTACTGATGTTTTGTAAAAAGTTGTCAAAATGGTGCAAAAGTCACTTTGCAACTTGACAATTTTTGCTTTTTGGGGAATATGAAAGGTCATTTATTTGAATAGAAGTTGTAGGCCAGTGGGATTCAATTAAAAAATGTTTAAATGGCCTCAAAAAATTTGAGGCAACAATGTTGAAGAATTTTGGAGGACAAGTGATAAGAAAATACTCCATTTTTTGGTGAATTTTTATGTTTTCTATAGTTTCCCTATTCTGTATGGCCCTGTATAGTTGAATTGTGATTTGAAATTCACATGAATTTTTTTTCAAGAGAATCCACTTTAATTTGAATATGGTGAGTGAATTTCATTGAGAAATAAGCCAGTTTGAAGAATTTCTTTGAAGAACGCCTATAAAACCCTAAGTTTAAGGGTATGTAACAAAAATCATGCATAACAGCCCATTCCACCATTGAATCTAGGAAAAACTTGGTGGAATGGAGGAAATTAATTTTATTTTATTATTATTTTTGTTTCTTAGAGTAGGGTATGGAGATTGGGATGGTTTTTTCCATGCCCTAGCTTAACATCTTCATGTGTTGGGCTTAGGTAGGTTAGTGATTTGATAGGACAAAAAAGTGGCAGTGAGATTTGGTGATGAAATCTTCATTCTGGGACCCTATGTGACATGTGAATACTATTGGAGTAAAGTTTTGGTGTTTGGAGTTTGAATTTGTTGGAGATGATTTAGAAAAGTGGCCTAATTTGGCCTTGTTTCAGCATAGCAGACCTAATTTGGAGAACTCGGTCCAAAACAACCCTAGTTAGAAATGAGATATGTTAAAGTCAAATGGGTGTCTAAAAAGGTGTTGCTATTGTGGAGAAACAACTTTCTCTAAAAGATATGTTTGAAGAAGTAGGTTTGGAGACCTCGAAGTTGGAAATAAGAGATTTTATGCAAACCACCATTGTTGGGGTCTTGTGACTTGAAGAGGTGATTGAATTGTGTTGAATTGTGGTGCTTAGGAAATTACACCACTGCTCTACATCAAGTGGTATCAAAGCATAGGTTTCGATTGAAAAGTGGGAAAGTGAATGAGAATTGGCATAATCAAGATGCCTCCAAAGAATAATCCAATAGACAAAGAGGTTAGAGAACTAAAGAAACAGTATGCAAAGGAGGTGAGGCTTTATAAGGAGTCTCATGAAGCTACCCTTTCTAGAATATCATCCCTAGAGAAGAATCAAAGAAGAGGTATGGTCAGTGGTGACCAAAGTGATAAGGAGGATGAGGGTGATAGTGACAACCCTCCCATAGGAATCCATGATGATTAGGACTTGGACCCTCAAGAGATGAGAAAGGTTAGGATAATAAAGGTTATCAAGGGGGATAATACTCCTAAGGTGAAAGTTGAAGTTCCTATGTACAGTGGAAAAACGGACAGTGAGGAAGTGTTGGCTTAGATAGATGCTTTGGATAACTTCTTTGAATTTGAGGAGGTACAAAAAGATAATAAGGAAAAATTTGCAAAAACCAAATTGAAGGGTCCTATCCTAACATGGTGGAACTATGTCTAATGAGAAAGAGTCAAGAAGGGAAAGATAAATATATTTTCATGGGACATAATGGTAGCCAAAGTGAAAGCACAATTCTTACCTACAAATTATGCAATACAAATCATTATGAAGCTACAAAATTTAAAGCAAAAGGAGTTAGATGTGATGGCATATACTGAGGAATTCCATAAATTGAGTATAAGAGAATGACATAGAGAGGATGAGGTAGAAAAGGTTTTAAGGTACTTAAATGGCCTTAGACTCAATATCAAAGATGAAATTGGTCTTACAACACCTAGGAAAGTTGAGGAGTGCTTCCAATTGGTTATCAAAGTAGAGGAAAGAATAAAAAGAAGACAAGAGCAGCAAGGAACAGGTAGATGGAAAAATTTCAAAGGTAGAGGAAACTTTGGTGCAAGAGGGTAGCCACAAAAGAAACAAGGGGAATCAAGCAACCATCAAGAGAAAAGTTTTACTCAATGAGTAGACATGGGTAGAGTTTAGCATTGGGGGTATAAAGATAAGATTATTTGTGACATCATCCCTATGGATGTTTGTCACTTGCTACTAGGAAGGCCCTAGTAGTATGACATAAAGGCCAATCATGATGGCCATAAAAATATTTATGTGATAGATAAAGATGGGACTTCCTTCACTTTGACACCCCTACAAGATGAAGATTTTGAAAAAAAAGTTGATTCTAGTCTTATGGTAGTGGGAGAGAAAGAGTTTTTGAAAAATTTGAAGGATGAAGGAGGTCAAGGATTTTGCTTAGTGATCAGACCTATATCCAAATCTATTTTTGTAGTAAGTAAAGTTGAGGGAATACCTGGTGAAGTTCAAGCCTTGCTAGAAAAAAACAAAGATATTGCAATTGTTTATGAAAAATTTGGATAAAATAAAAATGATAAAACAATTTCATGCATTACCTAATCCAAATCTTCTATACATGAAATAGATGCAATGATGGATGAATTATTCAATTGACTTGATATGTTAGTTTCTCAATTCAATAGCATAACATTGAGATGGAGATGATAGATGAATGATGATAGATAGAAATGGATGAATGATTCAAGAATGATTTAGGAAGCATAAGGATAATTGAAGAATCAACCCCCAAATGGCTTATGAGAGGATTGGTTTATAGGAAAGGTTTGATTTGGATTGATGGTTGAGATTGGATGTCAATAAGATGTATTAATCAATTGCCAAGATTGAATTATAAGATAATTCAATCAAGGGTGGAAAATGAATGAGACAAGAGAAGATAAGAATGCCAAAGATAATGAGGTTGGCATAGAAAAAGAGGTTCTTGGAGAAAATTAAATAATTATAAAATTATTTAATTTGGGAGGGAAGGTAGATAATTAAATAATAAAAACATTATTTAATTATAAAAGACATGTGACATGTTGACTTTTAAATTAATTAATAATTTAATTCAAAAGTGGATGAAAATGACAATTTAGTTAATAATTAAATAAATAAAATTTATTTAATTATAGAAGAAGAGGATAATGAATAATTAAATATCAAAGTTATTAGATTTCCACAATCCATAAGAGTATGAATAGATGTTTCTGGATTTATTGTGTAAGCTTTTTTGAATCAACGTTTCGAATCACACTTCGTGATCCATCATTAGGATAGAGAGCTCAAGGATATGAAAATTTGTTGCAGACCTAACAGGTATAAGAAGAGGCAAAAGAATGTTAGAGGGATAGGAGGCACAAGGCCCAAGGGATGGCAAGCTAGAAAAATAATAATATAGAAATTAAAAATAAAGGAGACAATTGACAATTAAAAGAACCAATGACCATATAAAGAAATGCAACCAAATGAGAAAGAAGAAAAAAATCAAAAACCAACTATATATTTTATATATTAATATATCTTTATTGGTGTCAAGATATATTAATAAAGATGGAGGATGAAAAATCAAACATGAAACAAAATAGAAATTAAAAAGATGGAAAAATATTAATATAGTAAGTATATTAATATTAAATGTTAATATTAAAATAATTAAATAGAGCTGGGAAAAATTGTAACAATAACGAAATTGATAAAGATGGAATATATTGATATAGTAAATATATTAATATTAAAATAGTTTAAAAATAAGAAGGATAAAAATCAATAATAGCGTGACAATAAGATATATAAATAACGAAGGAGGGTAAGAAACAAAATGAAAAATAAAGAAATTAATAAAGAAGGAAGGAAAAATGATACTTTGAAAAGATTAAAGGTAGAACAAAAATAAAAAAGGGGGGGATGAACACAAACAAGAGCTGAGCAAGAGAAGAAGAATAATAAGAGCACCCCAGAAAATAACTAAAAATAAGAGAGAACAAAGAGAAGGGAAACCACACATCAATCAATAAAAAAAAAGAAAAGAAATAAGATGAAAATGAAATAAAAATGAAATAAAATTAAGAGACAAAATAAAATAGATTTAAATAAAATAGATCAAAATATTTAAATATTAATAAAATAGATTTAAATAGAATAGATCAAAATATTTAAATATTAATTAATATTTTTATTTTGTAAATTATTAATCAATATAGTTAGCATGCTTAAATATAGTAATACATTTAAACACATTGATGTATTGAAATATTTGAAGGTATTTGATTTCTTTTTTTGTTACTTTTTGGGTTTATTAATTTCTTGAATATATTGAATATATCAAGTTATTTGTTTATAAGTATATTAATATAGTAATATATTGGTATATTGATGTGTTATTGTTTATTAATGTTAATCTAATTGAAAACAAAAACACAATAATGAAACATTAATCTAAAGAAAACTAACTAAAATTAAGCAAACCAGTGTTCTTCAGAACCGTCCCATTTTCTCTATCTACAGTGATTCTTTTGAAGCTATTGCTCTCAGATTATGTAAGCTAGGCTTCCTTCAAATGGCAACTTGTAGAACGAGTATGCAAATGAGAATTCTTTACTATTCTATATGCTGATGAGGATGAGATTGATGATACGGATATGAATAGGGGCTGTGATTATGCACAAGGGCTGTGAATAAGAGATATCATGATTCTATTGCTATTGCTATGATTCTAATACTATTTATGCTATGAAAGTACTCTATGAATGCTATGGATGCTATGAGATTTGCCTATAGTTTACTTGCTTAAACTTCTATATGATTTGGAGCTCCCGACAGCTGTATTTATAGATTTTTCCAGGCACAATCTCGGCTGGCAAGAATCTACGGCTGTGAGATTGTCTAGTAAGTTTGAATGGTGAGAGATGGAGAGGTTGAGAAGAAAATGGGGGAGCTTGAGAAGTTGGAGAGAAGGATGGATTCCTGTCTTCAACCCATGGGAACAAACTTGCACAGAAACAGAGAAATTTAATTTTCTGTTTCAACCGTTTGCTTCCCGGGAGTTGAAGATAAATCCCAAATTAAATAAATTAAAATAAATTTATTTAATTTATTGCATTTGATTTTTTATTTTTGAAAACTATGGAAGATTTAATTAAATATTTTGTAATATTTAATTATGATGTGACTTTAGAAGAATTTGAAATATTTAAAAGATTTAATTAAATATTTTTGGAAATATTTAATTATGAATAGATTTTTGAATCGAATTAGAGGAATTTTGAAATGATTTTAAGAATGAATATCTAAATTGGATTAGAGGAAATAATTAAATATTTTGGAATATTTAATTGTAAATGATATTTAGAAGAAGAATAATATTTTAATCTTTATTTGAATAAGATATTCAAACGAAGATTATTGATAATTAATATAAATAAATCGTAATGTTTATTTAATTAATTAAGAAATGAATATGAAAAGATGATTAAATAAACTTATTTATTTAATCGAAATGAAAGAATGAAGAAATATAAATAAATTATTTATATTTATTTATACACAGATAGAATTCGAAGATTTTAATTAAATATTAAAAATATTTAATTAATTACCAGACAATATGATGTGACCATTTTAAGGTGTATACATTTTGCCCCTCTTTGAAGTGATGTGTTTTATGTATTGCTTTAAATTAATTTTGAAATTTTCCCCAGATGTTGACTGTCGAAATAATGATATGTATATGCCCCCGCAAACGATGAATCGATAAAATTTTGAATTTTTGTGAATTTTTTTTTTTATGATTTTTAAATTTTTTTTTTATTTTTATGATTTTGAAGATGTCGATTCATCGTTCGAAACTAATGATTTGAAGAAATTGACCCGAAGAGATATGAAATGAAAATTTGATGAAGAAATTGCCCCTACTATGTGAAAATATGATAAAAATGCCCCAATTTTAAAATTATATAGGTTAAAAATGTCATTTTCCATGTCATTTTCAATTTTAACCTAGTAAAATTTGCAAATATTGAGCTCTGAGTTGATAATCATGGCACTTCCAGTTCACCTGCACCGTTTCGAGCGTATCTGATGTCATCACCAGCCAGCGCACTACGGACCTCTGGTATGTGTCTCGTAAATCCCTGTCTCTCGAAAATTTTGTTTTTGCACACGTTTTTAATGTTTAAATTCAAAAAATTGAGTTTTAGCGCTCTTAACATTTTTTGTAGCACATACAATAATTTTTGTAGCACATTTAATATTGTAGTGCCCTTAAGGTGTATCGTAGCACATTTAACATTTTTCATAGCGCATATAATATCGTAGCACCCGTGATAGATTTCATAGCGCATATGATCATTTTCGTAGCGCATATGATTTATTAGCGCACTTGAGACTTATTGTAGCACAATTGATATGTTTTGTAGCGCAAAATATTTCTTAGTGCATATGATAGGTTTTGTAGCACTATTGATTGATTCTGTAGCGCAAAAAGTTCTTTAGCGCTGATAAGGAATTTTGTAGCGCCCACAATTAGTTCTGTAGCGCTTTTGATTATATGTTGTTCCAAATGATAAATTTGTTTCCCAAGTTGTTGGAGAACAAATAGTAGCTGATAAATTTGCTTTTAAAGTTGTTAAAAACAAATAGGACGGATAAGTTTTCTCCTAAAGTTGTTAGAAAGAAACTTGATGTTGATTATTTGCGTTCCATGATGAAAAACTAATAGTTTGATTGATTCGTTTGCTTCTAAGGTTGTTAAAAACAAACATGATTTTGATATTATTCGCATTTCATAATGATAATGAAAAACAAATAGTTTGATATTCAATTTTGGATTGATACATTAGGATGATTTGATATTGATGTTGTTTTGATGATGTATGTGAACAGGAGAGACTAGGTGTCTTGCAGTTACGAGAGACTTTTCCGAGCACATGGTCATTGATTCCGCATTTGTTACAGTCAGATAGAGATGTGATTGATGCTTGCGGCTTGACTTCATTACTTGATATGCCCGAGGTTCGCCTCAACAGGGCCCTATTGACAACACTTGCAGAGCGGTGGCATAGCGACACCAACACCTTTCATTTACCGACAGGCGAGATTACAGTGACCCCCGAGAACGTATATCGTATCCTATGGATCCCAGTGATGGGAGAGATAGTTGTTTTTGACAGACGAGAGGTTGGAGGTACTCTTTCCTTGAGACGGATATTCAAAGATGATCAGATTGCCAGATACTTCATCCCATGGGGTGAGATTAGAGATACCTATCCACCGCTACTAGCTGTACTTGCAGGATTCATTGGAGGTGTGTTGTGCCCCGACCATAGGTCGAAGGGGTTTGCGATCGGATGGGGTCGTGTTTTGGAGAGTATGGTGATGCAGGGGACACGATATGCATGGGGTACATGTATGCTAGCCCACCTATATGACGAGCTACATCATATCGTATATGGTAGAGGTTGTAGTTTTGCTGTTGGGTGCTCATTACTACAGATATGGGCATGGGAGCATTTTGCAATTTTACGTCCATTGACCTGAGGACATCGACTAGCTGGTCGAGCATATAGATGGAGATATGTGCATATCATTGCTCAGCCTAGACTGGGCAAACTAGTGTATTGGCATCGACTTTTAGATAGTTTGGATACAGTATGCTGGAGGCCATATTTGGATTGTGAGCCATGGCCAGAGGATGTGAGGGAGATTCCTTATGTATGCACTTCCAGATTTTTGATTGGACGGACTACATGGATTCTTGAGATATTTCTTGCTGGACGAGTACTTCGGCAGTTTGGTCGGATTCAGGGTATGCCTGTTGGTTCATCCATTTATGCACGGCGACAGCCAGAGCTTGCAGTGTGGGGCCCATGGATTTCTTATGATGTAGCGGTGGCAGAGTTCACCAGTTTAGGAGCACAGATGTGGGATTACCAGGTGGATGTTCTTGATGCAGGGGCGACACCAGAGTATGTACAGTATGTCTTAGAGCATCCACCACCACGTATGTTTGATCCTGATGAGGCTGTTGCGCCTATTATTTCTTAGAGACGTCGACAGAGGGACTCGAAGTCAGGAGATGATGACTCAGAGGACAGTGATGATGAGGAGAGTAGTGGAGATGATGACTCAGATGGAGATGAGGGTGGTGATGATAGGGGTGGAGATAGAGGTGGCAGGAGAGGCGGCAGAGGAGTTGGCAGAGGAGGTAGAGGAGGTAGAGGTGGACTGCGGATGAGGCACACTAACCCATCCCCTTTCGTAGATCCGACAGTAGCAGGTCAGATATCATCTCTGCAGAGTACCGTACAGAGCTTGTAGGCTCAGCTATCACAGGCATAGGCCTTGATTTCACAGTTGCAGGGTCAGGTGACTTTGATTACTACTGAGAGAGACGTAGCTAGACAGTGGGGTGAGCAGGCCATTGCCTTAGCAGATAGCCTACAAAGAGTAGCAGGTAGTACTTTGCCAGGTGACATGATGAGGGAGGTTACCAGAGCCACACGAGAGGTAGAGTTCTATCCGACTAGATATCATGATTCAGTTCCACTTGAGTAGAGAGAGAGCTACACTCAGTCACGATCTACTCATGGTCGCTCTTGTACTACTAGCAGGGGTGTGACACAACCATTACCTCCTAGAGGGCCACCAGGGACAGGCGGAGCAGGTCCATTAGGGGCAGGTGATACAGGTCCATCAGGGACAGGTGGTACAGGTCCTAGGCCAGCTCCATCACATGATAGCTCTACCTAGTGCATTGTATATGATTTCTTTCATGATATTCTTTTGAGACATTTTGTATACACCGTGAGATGATCACATTTTTGATGATATTATATCTCTTGTAGTTGACATCCTTGTACATTTTGACATTCATTTTTGAGATATATAAAATGCAGCGATGATCTTACATGATATATGATGTATATCCATATGATGTGTTCTATATGATGGTTTCATGATTTATGATATTTATATACATGATTGTATGAGATGAAATTTATTTGATGAATGAATGTATATGGTAACAATGTATGCAATGTATGCTTTTTATGATTTTCTAATGCAAAAATGTATGAAATGATGTTTTTATGAATGTCAAGATATACTCAGTCATGTATTTGAAAAGATATAAACATTTGATTCTTTGCCAGCTTTTTAGAAATCTATAAATGCAAAATGCAGATTCTAACATGAATGCAATCTATACTAACCATGCAGGACATTCATAAAATATTGCCATTTGGAGAGCTTATACATGCTTTTTGTATCAGCATAGAGCTTTGAAATGTTGAAAGTTAATACAAGCATCAAAGGGTATGTTAGCACCAGTGATGACCTGAGTATTGCTTTCATGATTTTTAATATAGCAAGTTAATACAAGCATCTAGGTATAATTGAACCGAGATGACCTGAGTATTGCTTGCATAAACAGACAAGAGTTAACCCATTTCCCATGCAAATTCTGAAATGTCATCCATGATACATAGTAGAGCATGTCTCGCGACCAATTTGCATAGTACTGATGATTTCCTCGCAAACAACAGACAAAGAAAAATCATACTCCTTCCTTGCTTTTCTAGTTCAGTACATCATTGAATTGCTCCAGAGATATGATAGAAAATCAAACAACCATTCCATTCTTGCGTAAAGTATTTCAAACATTTATTCAAATTAAAATCATCCAAGTTTTAGTTATCATCATTGCTATTCTCACTTCAATAGTTGTTTGGATCATGTTTGTGATTGATTTTCATTGGTATTGAATAAACATGTTGTGGTTGATTTGATACAATAATGTTTGTTTTGTTTTGTCAAACTGTTTTATGTCTATTTTGAAATATTCTGAAAGCTCGTTACCCCTTTCTTGCATATTTCTGCGTTTTGCCCTCAGTGTAAACACAACCTAAAGATAAAAGATATGTACAAATTTCATCAAGCCATGATGAAACCTAAAGATTCCCACTACATGATATGGATAATGGAAGATATATACAAATGAAAGATGCGGATGGATGATGCCGAAAGACATAAACTAATAAATGGAGGAACCCATTTTTATCACAAGTAGCGCTTGTTTGCCAAGTTTTCACCACTTATTTTTATTGCACTTTTTCAAGATTTTTCTGATATATATATATATATATATTTTTTTTTTATTTTTTCAGGACTTTTTATGATTTTTTTGATTTTTTCAGGACTTTATTAGATATAGAACTTCTTGAGATGAATACTATTGATTGGCTCTTCAAACAGGTCCCCCTCTGATGTGGATAACTGATATGCTCCAGAACCGTATGCTGCTACGATAACAAATGGACCAAGCCAATTAGGTTCAAATTTACCTTTCTTTTCTCTGTCTTGTTGATTACGTGGATTTTCTCTCAAAACTAAGTCACCCACTTGAAATGCCCATGGTTTAACTCTGTGGTTATAACTATGAGACATGACTTGTTGATAACCTTTCAAGTGATCAGCTGCATGTTGGCGTCTTTCATCTAACAGTTCAAGCTCTTGGAGACAAGAAACCCTGTAGTCTTCATCAGTTATCAATCCCTTAAGTGAAACCCTAAGCGAAGGTAGTTCAACTTCTAATGGTAAAATTGCTTCTGCTCCATAGACTAAAGTATATGGTGTAGCTCCTGTTGGTGTGCGAACACTGGTTCTATATGCCCACAAAGTTGGGTTGAGTTGAACATGCCAATCACGTCCAGCATCATTTATTGTCTTCTTCAATATATTCAAAATGGTTTTGTTAGAAGCTTCTGCTTGACCATTACCCTGTGGATAATAAGGTGTAGAGAACCTGTGTTGGATATGAAATCTTTCACAAAGTTCATCAACATCTTGATTCTTAAAAGGTCTTCCATTATCTGTAACAATAGAATTAGGAATTCCATATCTACAAATAATGTAATTCAGGATAAATGAAGATATCTGTTTACCAGTCACTGTTGTTAGAGGAACAGCTTCAATCCATTTTGTAAAATACTCAGTAGCTGTAATGATAAATTTATGACCATTTGATGATGAAGGATGTATTTTACCAACAAGATCTAATCCCCACTGAGAAAAAGGCCATGTCGAAATGAAAGGTTGCAGTTCTTGTGTAGGTGCATGAATAAGATTCCCGTGGATCTGGCATTTAGAACACTTCTTAACAAAAGTAAAAGAATCTTGCTCCATGGTAGGCCAATAGTATCCCATTCTGACAAGTTTCTTGGCTAAGGTCAAACCACTCGAATGAGTTCCACAAATACCACCGTGAACCTCTTGTAAGGATTTTTCAGATTTGTCGAGTTCAAGACATCTAAGGAGTGTACCATCAAGACCACGTCTATAAAGGATATTGGCAATTAAGGTATAATGGGATGATTGACGAATGAAATTCCATTTTTGGTTGTGGGATAAATCTAAAGGTAAGATGTTATCTTTCAAATAGGTATAAGTTTTGCCATATAAAGGTGAATCTGAACCAGTCAAATGTCATATAACTTGGGTTTTAGGATTATCGTATGCGGGAGAAAATAATTGTTCCACCAAGAATTCATACTTGGTTTGATCTTCAGATATTTGTAATAAGGAAGCAATGGTAGCCATTGCATCTGCAGCTTTATTATCAATCCTTGATATTTGTGAAAAATTGATTGACACAAAATATTTCTTATAATCATCCACCATGTTCTTGTATGGTAGCAACTTATCATCTTTTGTTTGATAATCATCATTAATTTGATTAATGACAAGTTGTGAATCACCATAAACTTCCAGCTCTGTAATTTGCCATTCCAAAGCTATTTTCAATCCTATGAGTAATGCCTCATATTCTACTATGTTATTTGTGCAAGGAAACATCAATCGATATGATCATGAGATGGTATGTCCTTCAGGTGTAACAAAAAGAATCCCTGCCCCCGAGCCATATTGTGTATAAGATCCATCAAAGTACAATGCCCACGGTCTCTGAATTGTTGCTGTAAAGACATCTGCATCAGGAAACTCAATGTGCATTGGATTGTCTTCTTGTAAAGGTGCTTCAGCCAACTGATCTGCAATGACCTGTCCTTTAATTGCTTTTTGATCTACATAGTGAATGTCAAACTCACTTAAGATCATTACCCATTTTGCAAGTCTTCCTGTTAAAGTAGCTTTGCTTAATAGGTATTTCAATGGATCTATCTTTGTTATCAGCTTAACTGTATGAGCTAACATATAATGTTGCCACTTTTGAGAAGCAAACACTACTGCAAGACAAGCTTTTTCAATGAAACTGTAGTTTAACTCATGTCTTGTTAAGGTTCTGCTGATATAATATAGAGCCCTTTCTTTACCTGTAGAGTCTTCTTGTGCTAGCAATGCGCCCAAAGATACTTCTATTGCTGAAATATAGAGTATGAGTGGCTCTCCTGGAATAGGTGGAATTAAAACTGGTGGATGTGTAAGATATTGCTTGATCTGATTAAATGCTACTTCACATTTGTCATCCCATTTAAATGGAACATTTTTATGCAATAAATGTGTGAATGGCAAGCTTTTGTCTGCCAGTTGAGCTATAAACCTTCTGATAGACTGTAATCTTCCTTGCAAGGATCTTAATTGACTGATATTTTATGGTGGAGGCATGTCCATTATAGCTTGTACCTTTTCTGGATCAACTTCTATACCCTTTTCTGAAACAATGTACCCTAGGAGTTTTCCAGATGTAACACCAAAGACACATTTCTTTGGATTTAGTCGAACATTGAACTTCTCCATTCTGATAAAGATTTTTGACAGGATTTCCAGGTGTTGATCTCTTGTATGAGATTTGGCAAGTAAATCATCAACATAATCTTCCATGAATGTATGCATCATATCATGAAAAATAGTTGTCATTGCTCTTTGATAAGTAGCTCCAGCGTTCTTTAGCCCAAATGGCATTACATTCCAGCAATAGGTACCCCAAGGACATGTGAACACTATTTTATCTTGATCTTCTGGTGCAATTTTTATCTGGTTGTATCCTGAAAATCCATCCATTAATGAATACATTGCATGGCCAACAGTTAAGTCAACAATCATGTCTATGTTAGGCAAAGGAAAATCATCTTTAGGGCATGCTTTATTTAAATCCCTGAAATCTATACAAACCCTGATCCTTCCATCTGGCTTTGAAATAGGTACAATGTTTGAAATCCATTCTGCATAGTCAATAGTTCGAATGAATCCAACATCCAAAAGCTTCTTTAATTCTTCTTTGACCAATAATGCAACATGTGGATGCATCTTTCTAAGCTTTTGCTTTACAGGCTTTATCCCAGGTTTGATAGATAAATGATGCATTATCAGATTAGGATCTAACCCTGGCATATCAGCATATGACCAAGCAAAGTTAATTTGATTATCCTTCAAAAATTGCATGAATTTTTGGACTTCTTCAACTGTTAATGATGCTGCAATTTGCAAAACTTTTGGCTGCTCTGCTGTACTTATGTTGATTGATTATGTTGGTTCAATCAAAATAGATCTTTCATGATAATACTTGGGAAGAGTGTCAAGTTTCTCATCCTTCAGTGCCTCAAAAAGGTTTTCACTGTCAGATTCGCTCTTTACTTTTCTCTTGTTTTGATCTATCACTACCATTTTTCGGTTTTCACCAATAGATCCATCTTTTATTTCATTTATTTTGTAGCTAAGAGACTTGACACTCTCCTTGTCAAACTCATGAGTACAAGATTCTTGAATGAAAAAATTGTTTTCTTCATTTGAGGAACAAAGGAAAGTTATAACATCTTCATCATTACTGAATGTAGGAATATGGATAGGTGTGTCAATGTCCCAATCTATAAGTTCTGGATAAACTAAAGGCATAGGATCATTAGGTTGGGTAAGGTCTTGAATTGTCAAATTCATGATATGGTTATCATCCTCATGGTAGACAAGGTCTATGATGGTATTCTCCTGTTGATTATCAATCTCGTTAGAATCTGATTCTTCCTCACTTGAATCTGTCATCAATTGGTCATCTCAAGTCTATCTGATATAAATATCAATCGAATGGTCCTGATCTCATCCTCAAATCTGGTGTCCTCTATCTACCATCAAGTCTGTTTATCACTTGAATGCTTTGAAATAGGTTGAATTGGTTCCTGAATTCCTTCTCTTTGTTTCCTATAGGACCATTCCCTTCATAACCCATCTTTTGCATGATAGCATACCCCTTACCATATTGTTCTTTAGGCAACTTAATGTGCAAGAGAGATTCATCTTCATCTTTGTATAGCCAATTTAGAATGTCCCTATCTTCAGCTTCTTCTTCAGTGGTATTTGCTCTAATGAATTTTCCATCAAACTTTGTGATTGGCACGGAAGTTTGAGATGTAGAAGCGGTTGTAATCTTTTGATTTGATAAAGTTGGTAAACCATGTGATCTTGGAGAAGGTGGTAAAGTAGAAAGAGATAGTGAATATTCACCTACCCCTTTGTCTTTAAACTTCAGCTTAGTATCAAGATTCTTTGTTAATTCTTGCAATTGGACTTGTAGATTGGAAGAAGAAACGACAAGAGCTTCTCTATTATGTGGCACAAAGACATCTTGAGTTACTCTAAGATTTGAACAAGTTTGGGTACTATTGTAATCAGCTTGTATAGTTATTTCTTGTCCATCATATGGAAACTTGATACATTGATGGTATGTTGATGGTACTGCTTGTATATCATGGATCCACGGACAACCCAAAAGTATATTATAAGACAGATCTCGATCCAGAACCTGACAAAAGGTATTCTTCACAACAGGTCCCACTCTGATAGGTAGTAATATTAATCCTTTAGAAGCTCTTTCTTCATCATCATATGCCTTGATGGTTATTTTCCTTTGTGGATCAATTTCATTTTTTGAAATTCCTAAGGCATTTATTAATTTTAAGGTACAAATATTCAAACCGGCTCCTCCATCTATTAAAACACGTCTAATTCGATGTTTATGGATCATGACTTCAAGATAGAGCAAGGAATTATGTGGATGTGTCATAGAGGCATCATCTTTGTCGGAAAATGAAAGACAAGTGGGGGAAGACAAATGTCCCACCATGGCTTGAAATTTGTTTGCATCTAGATCAATATCAACAGTTGTGTTTACAAGAGCTTCTTCTAAAATATTCTTGTGTATGGGGGATATTTTGAGAAGTTCAAGAATGGATATTTGAGCTGATGTTTTTCTCAATTGATCAACCAGATTTTACTGAGTTGGAGAAGAAATAGTTGCTTTAGATGAACTTCCTTTTAAAACAACCTTTGCTTGACCTCTTGTTGTTACATTAACCTGTTGATATTCTTGTTTTCCTTTGATTTTAATAACATTAATCCGATTATCATCTGTGTGAATGTGACGGATTATTTTGTCTTCAATATTATGTATGCTTTTGGCTTTGGTATCCGATGTTTCCCCCTTTTGGTAGTTTGGCAAAGGATCTTTGAATGCCTGATGATCATCATTGGTATGATGTCCCTCAATTGTAATGGTACCATTGTCAATTAAATCTTGTACTAGATTTTTCAAAGCTTGACAATTGTTTGTTCTATGACCTTTGCATCGATGATAATTGCAATAATACGAGTCATTCCATGATGGTGGTTTAACTCGTGGCTCATAATCTCTTTGTGGTGGTAAGGTGATAACCTTATTATCAAGAAGCTCCTTGAGAGTAGACTCAAGAGATTGACCCAAAGCAGTAAAAGTCCGTCGGTTTGAAAAGAACGAAGGTCTAGACGGATTTGATGTTTGAGTATCGCCAAGATTATTATTGAAATTACCACGATTTTGATTGGTATTTTGATTGGTCATGTTCTCTTGCTTGGAAATTTGTCCTTGTTGATTATTGTTTCCTTGTTGAATTGTATTTCCTTGTGGATTGTTTCGTGAAGCACTTGATAGATTGAAAACAGATGGTCTTGTTCGTAAATTATTTCCATCCACTATACCATCATTAACAACATTTTTGTTTCTATTCCAAAACCTTGTTTTATCGTTGTTGTTTTGATTTGATGTACTTGGATTATCAAGTTTTATCACTCCCCTTTTAACCAAGGCCCCTTCAATAGTGATTGCGTTTTCAATCAGTTTTTCAAAGTTATGAGGACAATGAAGGTTAAGCCTATAGCTTAATTCTGGATCAAGGCTATTGATAAAAATATCCATCTTTTCCTTTTTAGGAATAGGACGAGAATATCGTGCAAATAACCTTCTCCACCTTTGTAAAAATGTAGTAAAGGGTTCTCCTACTTTTTGTTTCACCTTACAAAGATCAAGCATTGTTATTTGGTGTTGAATGTTGTAGGAGTATTGTGAGATAAACTGATTTATCAACTCCTCAAAAGTTTTGATAGGTGGAGTGATTTTTGAAAGCCACTCCATGGATTGTACACCTAGACTTCGTGGAAATAATCGCATCAAGTATCGTCATAGGTGAATTCAAGACTCATGTTTCAAAAATCCCTAACATGGTCAATGGGATCAGTTTTTCCATTATACCTATCATACTTAGGAATTTCGCAATGTTTTGGAAATGGGATCATTTGAAGACTCCTATCAAATGGATAAGGAGATATGTCTTCCAAAACATATTTCTTTGTTGTACCTCCTTGCATTTCCTTTATTTTCCCTTGTAATTCTTTTATATGTTGGTTAAGAGCACTAAAGTCATTAGGAGGAGTTTTAGGATTTTGTTTAATTCCTTCTATGTCAAAGGTGTGAGGCAACTTAGCTCCTAGATTAGCTAATGAAATAAAATATTTTTCTTTGTTACGTTCTAGAATTATTTCCATAATAGTATGGAATTGAGGATCTTGTTCTGCTTCTTGAAGCTTTTCTTCTGTTAAATCATCAAGATTAAATGTTTCCTCTTCTTTTTCATTTCAGTCACCCATTTTACTGGTTGTGGTTTCTCCCTCGTCTTTTTCCATTTGTTTTCGAGATCTCGTGAAGATAGGCATAGATTTGTGTCCAAATTTTACTCACTTTTGATCAAAAGAGTGAAATAGTGCAATTTATGTGATATATATGAAAGTCAAGATAGAATGAAGATTCTATGACTTACACAAAATTTCTAATCTTATAGCTTGTGTTGTTCCCTAAGTGAAAGGATGAAAATCCTGTTAGCGGGAATATAAGCAAAAGATCAAGAAAAGGATGGTTTTGCACTTTATGAAATTTTGATCATGGCTTTGTAAAATGATGGATTTTATGATAGATGCCTAATGTATTCTAAGTTCTCTATTGTAAGATTTGATTTGGACGAGTAGAATATTCGATTGCGGGTTGGGGAATATAACTGAAACGGATGCATTGACTATGGTTATGCCTTTGAGAAAGGGCTCTTCTTTGAAAATAAGCTTGTGAATACAAGGGCTCTATAATAATCATCTGAAAGATAACACAATCATTTCTGAAGAAAAGTTTCTATATTTAGGTAAGGAACTTTTAGAGCTTTGATAGAATGTTGCTGCTAATAATTTCTTGGTTGAGGAGGTTTCTTTGAAGCTGTAATCCTTTGGAGCTTGATTTCTTCCACAAATTTTGTGATTTCCGATCTATAGTAACATCCAAGAGATTGATCAATATGATAATGAGTGTTTTGGATGATCTTTATCTAAATTAATGTAGTGAAAACACATCAAACAAATTTAAAACAGTTGTTTTAAGTCCTATGCTAAACATCAAGTGTATAACCAAAATGTTTTTCAAAAAGTGTTTTAACGGGTTTTACACATGAAAAGCACTTCAAACAGACTCACTCTTAGTACTCAAGTAGGTCACATCCTGTAATCTTATTGTCTTAGAAGCGTAGCCGACTCCACCTGACCATATCACACAGAAAGAGGGTGCAGGTATTTTATGTCTTTTAGGAGTCGCGTGCTCGAGTGGCGGAAGTAGATTCACAAATCCCGACAAACAATCCTTGTGAGTTATATGGGCGATATCTTGGGGGTAAGATTCTTCCCTCCCACAGCCGTTGAAACAATGTTCATAAAGCATTCGATTAGTTTACTACACTAGGTTCATAGTAGGTTGCGTTAGGTAGGCAAATGATAGACTCCCTCGAGAGACCTCCCTACCTTTAGAACAAAGGCTTTGGGGATGGTTATCAATGCACACTACCGTCAAAAGAGGGTTTCCCCAATTTTGCTTTAAATTTTAGAGTGGGGTGGAATAGCCTGGCTTTGGCTTGAACCCACTTGAGTCGTTCCTCTTGGGTGAGTACTTTTTCCCACAAGAGTAGGCTCTCTACAAGGTTTTAACAAAGCTTTAAAATGCATAAAAAGAAAAAGGTGAGTTTGGAATTTTGATCACCCAATTAAGGGGAGAGCATAGGCCTATCACCGAAGACAAAGCAAACAAAGGTTCAATTGTTAAGCACCAAATGAAAATTTTCTAAACTAAGTGAAGATGTTGCTTCACATAAACAGAAAATTCATTTTAAGCCTAAATTGAAAAATGAAGTGTCTATCCTAGGATTTCTTCGTTTTACCTTAGATGACTACCCTAGGATTGGTTAATTTTATGCTTAAATGACTACCCTAGGATTGGTTAATTTTATCCTTAAATGACTACCCTAGGATTGGTTCTTTTTATCCTTTTAGATTATTAACTGTCCGCGGCTGCGTCGGAATCAGTTAAACTAATCTACAGTTACAGATTACAGAATACATTCTTTAAAAATTTGCGCTGCAAAATACATCATATGTGCTGCAAAATGGATTATGGGCACTGCAAAACAGATTATGGGCGCTGCAATACTAATCACGGGTGCTGCAATAGTAATCACGGGCGCTGCAATAGTAATCACGGGCGCTGCAAAATAGATTATGGGCGCTGTAACAGACTTCAGATGCGCTAAACTGGAGGTGAGCTTCTGAAACGTGTCGTCTGCGCTATTCCGCTATTTTTTTCCTGTAATCAGTCAAAAGAAGCTACAAAAAGATGTTAAAAAAGGGGCAAGAGCCCCACGGTGGGCACCAAAAATGTGTTATTGTTTATTAATGTTAATCTAATTGAAAACAAAAACACAATAATGAAACATTAATCTAAAGAAAACTAACTAAAATTAAGCAAACCAGTGTTCTTTAGAACCGTCCCATTTTCTCTATCTACAGTGATTCTTTTGAAGCTATTGCTCTCAGATTGTGTAAGCTAGGCTTCCTTCAAATGGCAACTTGTAGAACGAGTATGCAAATGAGAATGCTTTACTATTCTATATGCTGATGAGGATGAGATTGATGATACGGATATGAATAGGGGCTGTGATTATGCACAGGGGCTGTGAATAAGAGATATCATGATTCTATTGCTATTGTTATGATTCTAATACTATTTATGCTATTAAAGTACTCTATGAATGCTATGGATGCTATGAGATTTGCCTATAGTTTACCTGCTTAAACTTCTATATGATTTGGAGCTCCCGGCAGCTGTATTTATAGATTTTTGCAGGCACAATCCCGGCTGGCAAGAATCTACGGCTATGAGATTGTCTGGTAAGTTTGAATGGTGAGAGATGGAGAGGTTGAGAAGAAAATGGGGGAGCTTGAGAAGTTGGAGAGAAGGATGGATTCCTGTCTTCAACCCACGGGAACAAACTTGCACAGAAACAGAGAAATTTAATTTTCTGTTTCAACCGTTTGCTTCCCGGGAGTTGAAGATAAATCCCAAATTAAATAAATTAAAATAAATTTATTTAATTTATTGCATTTGATTTTTTATTTTTGAAAACTATGGAAGATTTAATTAAATATTTTGTAATATTTAATTATGATGTAACTTTAGAAGAATTTGAAATATTTAAAAGATTTAATTAAATATTTTTGGAAATATTTAATTATGAATAGATTTTTGAATCGAATTAGAGGAATTTTGAAATGATTTTAAGAATGAATATCTAAATTGGATTAGAGGAAATAATTAAATATTTTGGAATATTTAATTGCAAATGATATTTAGAAGAAGAATAATATTTTAATCTTTATTTGAATAAGATATTCAAACGAAGATTATTGATAATTAATATAAATAAATCGTAATGTTTATTTAATTAATTAAGAAATGAATATGAAAAGATGATTAAATAAACTTATTTATTTAATCAAAATGAAAGAATGAAGAAATATAAATAAATTATTTAACTTTATTTATACGCAGATAGAATTCGAAGATTTTAATTAAATATTAAAAATATTTAATTAATTACCAAACAATGTAATGTGACCATTTTAAGGTGTATACAATTGAACATAGCAATAGACTTCATAGATTATTGTATTTAATACCTCAATTTTCTTTTATATTATAAGTGCAAAGATTAAAAAACAAATATATTAAGATTAATCTAATGCATTTAAATATATTAATATATTAAGATATTTAAATATTAAGCAATGTGAATATATAATATGTTTTACTATATGTTTTATAAGAAATGTTTTAAATATTAAGAAAGGTTAATATATAATATGTTTTAATATATTTTAACTATATATGAATGTATTTGGCACCAATTAAAAAATAAAAATAAAAATAAAAATATTAATATATTTAAGAGTATTAAATATATTAATATATTTAAGTGTATTAAATGTATTAATATGTTTAAATAATTTACATATGTTAATATATTAAATAATTTAAATATCTTAATATATTCAAATAATTTAACATATTTGAGATATTTAAATTATATGATTAAGATATATTGATTTCCCTAATATATATAATTAAGTTAATATATTTGATATTTAAGATATTTAAGATATTTAATAATTTAACATATTTTATTTCCTAAGTATATTGACATAATTTAAATATGTTAAATTAATATATTAATATGTTAAGTACAACAATATATTAAAATATATTAAAATTATTAATTGTATTATATTAATGATTAAATAAATTAAATGTAACAAAGTATTAAACACAAATTAATTAATAAGAATATTTAATAGATTAATAAACTAGAAATGACGATATAATGATATAGGATAAATAATATTTAACAGATTAATATATTAGAAATGAAGATGAATTAATAAGGGATAAATAATATTGAACAAAAGCGAAGAACACAAACAAAGGAAGAAGAACGAACAAAAGCGAAGAACACTAACCAAGGAAGAAGACCTTAAGAACCTCAAAAAGAGGAGAACAAGGCAAGTGACCATGAACCTAAAGGAGGGGGGAGGCGGGAGGGAAAGAGCAACAGGGAGGGAAAGAGGGTCACGATCGAGCGGGATGGAGGTTTTTAAGGAAAGACAAAAGAGGCTTCCAAGAGAGACTTAAATTCCACCCTTCATCACGATTAAGGTTGTTGGGGTGATTGATGATTTGAATGGATTCTTTGAGCTTCCTCTTGCGGAAATTATCTTCAATAAACAATATTTGAGTGTTTTCTAAACAAATATGGTGTTTAGTTGAAGAGGAGTGCTCGGCTAGGGCTGATTTTAAAACCCGTTCATAATTGATGTCAGCACCATGCTCTCTGATTCTTGTATTGAATGAGCGACCTGTTTCACCAATATAGGGAGTGCCACAAGAGAAAACCACTTTGTAGACTCTAGAGTTTTGATAAAGACCCTAAAAACATATATCAAAACTCTTCTCTTGCTCGGCTCTTGTTTGTGTTCATCCCCCCCCCTTTTATTTTTGTTCTACCTTTAATCTTTTCAAAGTATCATTTTTCCTTCCTTCTTTATTAATTTCTTTATTTTTCATTTTGTTTCTTACCCTCCTTCATTATTTATATATCTTATTGTCACGCTATTATTGATAAAGACCCTAAAAACATATATCAAAACTCTGGAGTCTACAAAGTGGTTTGCTCTTGTGGCACTCCCTATATTGGTGAAATGGGTCGCTCATTCAATACAAGAATTAGAGAGCATGGTGCTGACATCAATTATGAACGGGTTTTAAAATTAGCCCTAGCCGAGCACTCCTCTTCAACTAAACACTATATTTGTTTAGAAAACACTCAAATCTTGTTTATTGAAGATAATTTATGCAAGAGGAAGCTCAAAGAAGCCATTCAAATCATCAATCACCCCAACAACCTTAATCATGATGAAGGGTGGAATTTAAGTCTCTCTTGGAAGCCTCTTTTGTCTTTCCTTAAAAACCTCCATCCCCCTCGATCGTGACCCCCTTTCCCTCCCTGTCGCTCTTTCCCTTCCCCCTCCCCCCTCCTTTAGGGTCGTGGTCACTTGCCTTGTTCTCCTCTTTTTGTGGTTCTTAAGGTCTTCTTCCTTGGTTAGTGTTCTTCGCTTTTGTTCATTCTTCTTCCTTTGTTTGTGTTCTTCGCTTTTGTTCAATACTATTTATCCCTTATTAATTCATCTTCATTTCTAATATATCAATCTATTAAATATTATTTATCCTATATCATTATATCGTCATTTCTAGTTTATTAATCTATTAAATATTCTTATTAATTAATTTATGTGTTTAATACTTTGTTACATTTAATTTATTTAATCATTAATATAATACAATTAATAATTTTAATATATTTTAATATATTGTTGTACTTAACATATTAATATATTAATTTAACATATTTAAATTATGTCAATATACTTAGGAAATAAAATATGTTAAATATCTTAAATATCTTAAATATCTTAAATATCATGTAATACCCCTCCGTGTCTGTTGTTCTGAACTTTTGTGTGAAAATTTGTGTGTGCTTCATTTGGTCACTATGTTATTTTCATATGTAATCATGTTTAAATAATTAATTAGATCATAAGTGATTTGCAAGGTTATTTAAAATATGATTAAAACTTAAAATAATAATCAATTAAATCAGATCAAATGATTTAGATCAAATGATCAAATTTAACTAATTTGTTAAAAGCACAAGTGATATTATTAGATAAATTGATTTAATAATAATGAACAAAATAATCTGGAAAAGAAAATAATAAAAAGGAAGGCAATTGGAAAATGGAAAGTGAACAGTTTATTAATTAAATAAATCGTGATAAGATTTTGGGAAGTGTAAAAGGTAAGAGAAGCTGAAAAAAGATGGCATATGCTTTGTCTTCCTTTGTCTCATCATCTTCCAGAGAGAGTTATCAATCTTTGAAACTAATAAAATTAGGAGGGAGGAGGCATCCTGGAGGGGGAGAGGATTGCACAAAGAAGATTGGAATCCCACGAGCAGCCAAGCGTAGATTCGGGCTTGAATGGAATTTGCGAAAGGAGGAATACAAAGGTGTGATTACCTTAAGCTTTATTCTATTTTCTGGTTAAAATTTAGTTTGATTAAGACCATCAGCCTACAAACTGTATTCGCATGTTAACTCCTAAAATTTTAGCTTCATATCGGTGATCGATGCTTAGTCTATGCTTTTATTCTTTGTGATCATTTCTTGCCATTAAGGCATCCCTTTCAACTGCTTTTCTTTGAGGCTTCTGTGTATAGCTCCCATGCCTTGTCTGTGCTTCCTCTTTATTCCAGGCATACCATGCAATCAACACATTCCTGAGACGACTTCTCCTTGGAAGTGTTTTATTAAATAAGCTCCATGTTTCTTGTCGCCTCCTGCCTCAATGATAGCATGTGAAAATAGAAGGTTGTAGACATTTTTAAATACTTTTTTTGACTTCATTGTCATCCTGTCTCAATTTTGGTGCTTGAGCATTATAGGAAAGTCTAAAGATTTAATATACCTGCTTGATTTCTGCTGGCAATCTATCGCAGTTGCAGCACTTTAAAATAAAAATAAAAATTAACTCCCAACTGTAATATGAGCATCTCTAGAAACTCGCTGCCAGACAGAAATGCATCTGGTTTCAAAAGAAAAGGTCATACATTAATTCTCCTCCTCATAAGTCGTGTATTTGCACCTCACCTTTCTCTTTCCCTTCTGTCTGTGGATAACATTTTGAATTTGTTAATAATACAAGTAGATGGCGATATTTCCATATTCCATTATTCACTTTCTGATATGCTTGGCAACCTGTCTCAGCCGCAACACTTGAACATGGTAGGTTGTATAGATTTAAATAAACTCTCTGTTTCCCTTGCGTTATCCTCAAGTCTAAAGGAAAATGGCTTCTCACATTTTTTGGCAACCGTAACCATCTCAAACTTGGAGGAAGCTTGGGTCGTGTGTCTTCACTGATGCCGTCATTGAGCAGATTGTTCAGGCGAAGAAATTGAGGACCAATGAGCAGATTATGTAATTCTCTTGGTCTGCGCAATGTTTCAAGCCTTTGCCAATTACCTATGTTCAGTCAAAGCTGAAAGAAATTGATGTTATTGGATGCAGTATTTAGATGAGCTCCTTCGCATAATCTGGTAATCTAAATTTATATTATCTCCCTGATACCTTTGGCAACCTATCACTGCTGCAGCATTTATACTTAGGAGATTGTACAGATTTAAATAACATCCCTGAAACCACTGGCAGTTTGTCTCAGACGCAGTTTTTTTTGTTTTTTTTTTGTTTTTTTTTTAGACTTGCATAGGGGTAGTAAATTAAATAAATTCTCTGATATTATTTGTCAAAACCACTGCCTGGTGGTAATCTTGATCATAATAGGAAGTTTTCTAGGTTTATAATAATCTCTCTCGATTGCTGATAACCTCGCCTCAGCCATCACATCTGAACATAATAGGAAGTTTAAAAGCTTATGTAATCTCTCTTGCTAGATATCTGAATCCATGCACTCATAACGATCAACTATATATGTAATGCAATAAGGATTTCCAGTGTGTGAAGTTTGTTCTATACTCAATCACTTCATTTGCTATATTGATGCATGCTTACCTCAACTGCTGGTCCTTTAGGGGTTAAGGAGATAACTCTCATTTGATGGATAGTTATTTGGGCTTTGAAGATTCGATATATATATATATATATATATATATATATATATATATATATATATATATATATATATATATATATATATATATATATATATATATATATATATATAAAGTACATAATTATATATATACTGCCTTTGTATGATTTGATGTAAAGATTAAAAAGCTATAATCTGTTATAACATACATATGCATCTTAGGTGTTATGATAATAGTAATTAGATGACTAAAATATTTTCTTAGATAAATGATTTAGTTTGTCCGTGTTAAGCAATATATGTTGATTTTTACCATGCTTATCTAATGGTTGTGTAGCCTTATAGTTTGATAGTTTATAGGTTTTCATTATTTGATAATATCTCTCCTCCTTTTATTATCTTAAGTATGTAATAATTTCATTAAAAGGGAATTAGTTGATTAGTGAAATCAAATAAGTTAATATTTTTTTTTATTTTATTTTTAACTTTATCAAAAAGGTTTTAGTTATATATATATTTACATAGATACATCATATATAGAACTTATTTTGGGGAACGAAGACAAAGGAATTAAATAAGTAGATTTATAAATTGGAAATTAAAAGTAGAAAAGAATTAAATGGAGTGAGTGGTATTTTGAGTACTTATAGAATCTAATTAAATGACGGTGTTGATTTTAAATGGTTACTCTAATAAAGATAAACAAAGTTAAGTTTCCTTGACACTGAAAATTGAATGAAGGTTATGATTAGCATATTTGTCTATGAAGAATAAGAAGTTTAGGATAGTATTATTACCACAATCAGTATGGTTTATTCTTTGTTAATTTGTAGGTGAATATTGTTATTTTATAACCTTTAGAGTGGAATAATAAGATTAGTGTATTAAGTTTGTCTCAAATATTATTGTTCGAGGGAAATAATCTTTTGTGAAATATGCCTTGAGATAATTACGATATTGATTTTAGAGTTCCCTTGTTTATTTTTAAAATTAATTATTTTTGGACAAATGGATAAATTGTTTTTGATTGATCATTGATCTTTTAGGGGTAATTTGGTGTATCCTATTTGTGGTATCCTCTTTGGAAATGCTTGGATTTGGAAGTATTTTTCATTCCTTTGGATTCATGTCGTTTTATGAGTGTTTTGGCATACTCTTTCTTTGTGACTTTTCTTGAGTTAATTTGAGTTGGTGATCTTCTTTAAGTTAAGTTGTGTTGCTGATTTTTATGAATGTAATTCTCGTACCTCTAAGGGATTCTTGTGAGGAGAAAATTGAGGTCTCTGTGGAATGCCTAATTGGTGGCTTTTTGGATGTTGAGTGATTCTTGTTGATTTAAAGGTTAATTTTCTTCTATGATTCCTTATGAGGTAACACCATTGTTGTTATATGGATTGTATTTGTGTGTTAGAGTTGATTGATTTATGGATGGGGTTTGATGAAACTTTCTTTGGCTTTTGGAGTTAATCTCTTATTTGAGGGAAATTTTATCCTTGTGTTGGAATTATTGGGGAAAACTTGTGTTACCCTTGTTTGTGGGTTTTTATTCTTTTTGAGATACTTCCAGAGGCTTGAGATGATTGTCAGTTGATGTTTTCTCTCTTTATGTGCCCTTGATGTGGCAAGTGTTTTGATTTCATGATTTTGGAAAGGGTTGTACGGGAATTGTTGAAACTTGATTATGTATTTATAGCGATATGGATAATGCCTCGCATGCTTTTATGTTGTGATTCTTTGTTCAAATTATGATGGTACAACCCTTGATTTTTATGTTTTTGGTGGGTCTCTAGGGAGAGTGGCTCCTCGTGGGGGCCTTCGTGGGGAAGAGACCAGGATAACCCACGAGTGAGTTAGTAAACAAGTGAAAACCTAATAATTAACTTAGGAGGGTTGGGTAGTAATATCATTACAAGATTAATAAATGGATGCCTCATCTTCATTAGTGCTTCGCAGACTAATGGAAGGCCGAGAAGGCCGTGGTTGGCAAGGTCGTGACCTCGTCCTCTCGAGAGGTCTACGGCTCCGCATGAGTCACCCTATGGACCGGCGCCTCCAGTTGGGAGGAAGAGCACAGGACAGCCATAGATGGGACCGGCGCCTCCAGTTGGGAGGAAGAGCACAGGACAGCCCATGTAGGACTATGCGATGACACTCTCCCCTAGTTGCCCATGTGTTTTATTTTATTGTGTTCCTCTGGAAGTAGGTTATGGGAGTTGGTTTAGATTGTTGATATTTGGATTTATCTTGATTTATGATTATTGTCTTGATATATCTTTGGTGTACTTTGTGGTTTTGGATGATTCATTGATATTGATGATTTGTACTCTTTTGGTATTGTGATATGATGTTATTGTATTGTGTAAATGCAATTTAGAATTGTATTATGTTTATTAATTTCAGTTTGACTTGGAAGCGTTTCGTGATCATCCTTTGAGTACTTGTTTACTGGTCATTACTTTAATTTATGTGATGGGATTTATGATTTTAAGTTAGTATGTTAATCCTTGAGTTTTATGATACTTTTGTATGTTGTTGAGTCTTGTGGTTTCCCGTTTGGATGTTCTTGGTTGAGGACTCTTCTTGTCAGCTCCTTAGCACGGGGGGTGGGTCTTTGGACTCACATGGTCGGGTGGAACGTGCTAAGCACCCCATTGGGTCCCCAGTCGAGGATCGAGAGGTGCGGATTGATGTTGTTGCAGTGACTTTAGAATTGTATCTGTCTTGGAGCCAGTTATGATACTGTGTATTCATTTGTATTATGTTATCTTATGTATGGTTTCCATTTATGATTGGAAACACTTTTGTGTCATTGGACATCTTGAACATTGTATTGTAATGTAACGATAATTCTTGCATGGATATGGGCTATGGTAGTTGTTATTTAATTTGTTAAGTTAATCATGCATATGTTGTATATATAGATGGTTTCTTATTAATGTTTATCATGTATGTATTACATTTGTTAATGTTTACTTTGTTATGAATTATATCTTTGGCTTTTATTCTTTATTGTCGTTGTGGGGATCTAAGTCGCGTAATGAATCCTCGTGTACCCCAAAGGATGTATGTGCTAATGAATATATTTAAATGAAATTTATGTTATGTATTAGTGTGTATTACATGTATGTTATGTTTACTTTAAAAAAAAAAAATTGTGCAGTAATTATGGTTTAATTGTCCTTTGGTGTTCGCACGGCGGGGCGTTACATCATTGGTATCAGAGCCTAGGTTCATACACTGGGCACTATGTGTGCTCACTATGCAACCTTGCGTTTAGACCCATGAGTCTTGAGTTTCACTTTTCTTTTGGTATAATTGTGAGTTTGAATTTCTTTCGTTTGATGGTGTCGGGTCGATGGTGCAGGAAACTGATGGGAAAGGATAGGACCCTCGGTGTAGTGCGCAATGCACCGATATCATTCCTGTCGGGGATGCTCTGTGGACCCTTGAGTTTTAGTGTGATGTTTTTCTTGGTGATGTGTTTTATGTGTGTGATTATGTCAAGTGTGTGTGGAATTGCAATTTTGTTGTCCTTGAGTGATGAATTATGTTTTCTTGAATCTCTGAAGGTGTAAAATTTGACCCGTTTTATTGAAATTGATGTAAGTTTTGGTGTTGAATAATGATTAAAGTGAAGTTCTTTGTGTGAAAATTATGAGTTTTAACGAAGATGCGAGGTTTTGTGAATAATTATTCTATGATTTTTAGCAGAATATGGTATCTTGAGGTTAAGATGCAACTTGAATTATCGGTACTAATGTGCAATGTTCTATGGTAGCTTTTGAATTACAGGAAGTTGGCTTCAGAAATGTAGCGATGAAGGTAATGTAATTGTAAAATGTAGGTATAGATACTTATAATTTCAAGTAGTAATTCATTTTGATACAGTAGACGAATTAGTTTTATGGTTAGCATCCTTATGTGAATATTACTTAACTAATAAGAAGCAAACTGTTTATGAGTTACTAGAATTGTTTCGACTATTAGGTGTGGTTTGGTGGGAGGGACAGTGTGGTATCACTCGCTCGCGAGTGCCCTACTATGCTGGGAATTCCTCTCACGATGTATTTGTGATATATATGTATTGTGCACAACGTTTGTTTGCATGCAGGATTGCAGGAACTAAGTCTCGATTCCACCTGCATTGTCAGGATAGGGCGAGCATCATAAACACCCAATGGGATTGACGTGGAAAAATAGGAACTGACAAGAAAGTTTTCCCAACCTAGTTCGTCACCCATTCTTGTGTTTGAAAAATTGGTCTGGTTGCAACCCCGTCAGCACTTTCATTTTGGTATCATTTCCTTATTTTGGGTTGTTTAATTTTCGTTGCTTAATTGATGACGTTTAATTGATGTTTTAATTTATAGTGTTGAGGTTCTTATGATCAATTGATATTGTTGTGTTACCATGTTTATGATTGAGCTCGACTTCCAGGAGTAAGTTGATTTTTAAGGGGGGGAGGATGTAATACCCCTCCGTGTCGGTTGTTCTGAACTTTTGTGTGAAAATTTGTGTGTGCTTCATTTGGTCACTATGTTATTTTCATATGTAATCATGTTTAAATAATTAATTAGATCATAAGTGATTTGCAAGGTTATTTAAAATATGATTAAAAATTAAAATAATAATCAATTAAATCAGATCAAATGATTTAGATCAAATGATCAAATTTAACTAATTTGTTAAAAGCACAAGTGATATTATTGGATAAATTGATTTAATAATAATGAACAAAATAATCTGGAAAAGAAAATAATAAAAAGGAAGGCAATTGGAAAATGGAAAGTGAATAGTTTATTAATTAAATAAATCGTGATAAGATTTTGGGAAGTGTAAAAGGTAAGAGAAGCTGAAAAAAGATGGCATATGCTTTATCTTCCTTTGTCTAATCATCTTCCAGAGAGAGTTATCAATCTTTGAAACTAATAAAATTAGGAGGGAGGAGGCATCCTGGAGGGGGAGAGGATTGCACAAAGAAGATTGGAATCCCACGAGCAGCCAAGCGTAGATTCGGGCTTGAATGGAATTTGCGAAAGGAGGAATACAAAGGTGTGAATACCTTAAGCTTTATTCTATTTTCTGGTTAAAATTTAGTTTGATTAAGACCATCAGCCTACAAACTGTATTCGCATGTTAACTTCTAAAATTTTAGCTTCATATCGGTGATCGATGCTTAGTCTATGCTTTTATTCTTTGTGATCATTTCTTGCCATTAAGGCATCCCTTTCAACTACTTTTCTTTGAGGCTTCTGTGTATAGCTCCCATGCCTTGTCTGTGCTTCCTCTTTATTCCAGGCATACCATGCAATCAACACATTCCTGAGACGACTTCTCCTTGGAAGTGTTTTATTAAATAAGCTCCATGTTTCTTGTCGCCTCCTGCCTCAATGATAGCACGTGAAAATAGAAGGTTGTAGACGTTTTTAAATACTTTTTTTGACTTTATTGTCATCCTGTCTCAGTTTTGGCGCTTGAGCATTATAGGAAAGTCTAAAGATTTAATATACCTGCTTGATTTCTGCTGGCAATCTATCACAGTTGCAGCACTTTAAAATAAAAATAAAAATTAACTCCCAATTGTAATATGAGCATCTCTAGAAACTCGCTGCCAGACAGAAATGCATCTGGTTTCAAAAGAAAAGGTCATACATTAATTCTCCTCCTCATAAGTCATGTATTTGCACCTCACCTTTCTCTTTCCCTTCTGTCTGTGGATAACATTTTGAATTTGTTAATAATACAAGTAGATGGCGATATTTCCATATTCCATTATTCACTTTCTGATATGCTTGGCAACCTGTCTCAGCCGCAACACTTGAACATGGTAGGTTGTATAGATTTAAATAAACTCTCTGTTTCCCTTGCGTTATCCTCAAGTCTGAAGGAAAATGGCTTCTCACGTTTTTTGGCAACCGTAACCATCTCAAACTTGGAGGAAGCTTGGGTTGTGTGTCTTCACTGATGCCGTCATTGAGCAGATTGTTCAGGCGAAGAAATTGAGGACCAATGAGCAGATTATGTAATTCTCTTGGTCTGCGCAATGTTTCAAGCCTTTGCCAATTACCTCCGTTCAGTTAAAGCTGAGAGAAATTGATGTTATTGGATGCAGTGTTTAGATGAGCTCCTTCACATAATCTGGTAATCTAAATTTACATTATCTCCCTGATACCTTTGGCAACCTATCACTGCTGCAGCATTTATACTTAGGAGATTGTACAGATTTCAATAACATCCCTGAAACCATTGGCAGTCTGTCTCAGCCGCAGTTTTTTTTGTTTTTTTGTTTTTTTGTTTTTTTAGACTTGCATAGGGGTAGTAAATTAAATAAATTCTCTGATATTATTTGTCAAAACCGTCTCAGCTGCGTACCTGATCATAATAGGAAGTTTTCAGGTTTACAATAATCTCTCTGATTCTGTTGATAACCTGCCTCAGCCATCACATCTGAACATAATAGGAAGTTTAAAAGCTTATGTAATCTATCTTGCTAGATATCTGAATCCATGCACTCATAATGATCAACTATATATGTAATGCAATAAGGATTTCCAGTGTGTGAAGTTTGTTCTGTACTCAATCACTTCACTTGCGCACATGCATGCTTACCTTCAACCTGGTTGGTCCTTTAGTTAAGGAGATAACTCTCTTATTTGATGGACAGTTATTTGGGCTTTTGAAGATCGGATATATATATATATATATATATAAAGTACATAATTATATATATACTGCCTTTGTATGATTTGATGTAAAGATTAAAAAGCTATAATCTGTTATAACATACATATGCATCTTAGGTGTTATGATAATAGTAATTAGATGACTAAAATATTTTCTTAGATAAATGATTTAGTTTGTCCGTGTTAAGCAATATATGTTGATTTTTACCATGCTTATCTAATGGTTGTGTAGCCTTATAGTTTGATAGTTTATAGGTTTTCATTATTTGATAATATCTCTCCTCCTTTTATTATCTTAAATATGTATTAATTTCATTAAAAGGGAATTAGTTGATTAGTGAAATCAAATAAGTTAATTTTTTTTTAAAAAAAATTTTAACTTTATCAAAAAGGTTTTAGTTATATATATATTTACATAGATACATCATATATAGAACTTATTTTGGGGAACGAAGACAAAGGAATTAAATAAGTAGATTTATAAATTGGAAATTAAAAGTAGAAAAGAATTAAATGGAGTGAGTGGTATTTTGAGTACTTATAGAATCTAATTAAATGACGGTGTTGATTTTAAATGGTTACTCTAATAAAGATAAACAAAGTTAAGTTTCCTTGACACTGAAAATTGAATGAAGGTTATGATTAGCATATTTGTCTATGAAGAATAAGAAGTTTAGGATAGTATTATTACCACAATCAGTATGGTTTATTCTTTGTTAATTTGTAGGTGAATATTGTTATTTTATAACCTTTAGAGTGGAATGGTAAGATTAGTGTATTAAGATTGTCTCAAATATTATTGTTCGAGGGAAATAATCTTTTGTGAAATATGCCTTGAGATAATTACGATATTGATTTTAGAGTTCCCTTGTTTATTTTTAAAATTAATTATTTTTGGACAAATGGATAAATTGTTTTTGATTGATCATTGATCTTTTAGGGGTAATTTGGTGTATCCTATTTGTGGTATCCTCTTTGGAAATGATTGGATTTGGAAGTATTTTTCATTCCTTTGGATTCATGTCGTTTTATGAGTGTTTTGGCATACTCTTTCTTTGTGACTTTTCTTGAGTTAATTTGAGTTGGTGATCTTCTTTAAGTTAAGTTGTGTTGCTGATTTTATGAATGTAATTCTCGTACCTCTAAGGGATTCTTGTGAGGAGAAAATTGAGGTCTCTCGTGGAATGCCTAATTGGTGGCTTTTGGATGTTGATTGATTCTTGTTGATTTAAAGGTTAATTTTCTTCTATGATTCCTTCTGAGGTAACACCATTGTTGTTATATGGATTGTATTTGTGTGTTAAAGTTGATTGATTTATGGATGGGGTTTGATGAAACTTTCTTTGGCTTTTGGAGTTAATCTCTTATTTGAGGGAAATTTTATCCTTGTGTTGGAATTATTGGGGGAAAACTTGTGTTACCCTTGTTTGTGGGTTTTTATTCTTTTTGAGATACTTCCAGAGGCTTGAGATGATTGTCAATTGATGTTTTCTCTCTTTATGTGCCCTTGATGTGGCAAGTGTTTTGATTTCATGATTTTGGAAAGGGTTGTATGGGAATTGTTGAAACTTGATTATGTATTTATAGCGAGATGGATAATGCCTCGCATGCTTTTATGTTGTGATTCTTTGTTCAAATTATGATGGTACAACCCTTGATTTTTATGTTTTTGGTGGGTCTCTAGGGAGAGTGGCTCCTTGTGGGGGCCGGCGCCCCGTTTAAGGGGAAGAGACCAGGATAACCCACGAGTGAGTTAGTAAACAAGTGAAAACCTAATAATTAACTTAGGAGGGTTGGGTAGTAATGTCATTACAAGATTAATAAAATGGATGCCTCGTCTTCATTAGTGCTTCCACAGACTAATGGAAGGCTGAGAAGGCCGTGGTTGGCAAGGTCGTGACCTCGTCCTCTCGAGAGGTCTATGGCTCCGCATGAGTCACCCTATGGACCGGCGCCTCCAGTTGGGAGGAAGAGCACAGGACAGCCCATGTAGGACTATGCAATGACACTCTCCCCTAGTTGCCCTTGTGTTTTATTTTATTGTGTTCCTCTGGAAGTAGGTTATGGGAGTTGGTTTAGATTGTTGATATTTGGATTTATCTTGATTTATGATTATTGTCTTGATATATCTTTGGTGTACTTTGTGGTTTTGGATGATTTCATTGATATTGATGATTTGTACTCTTTTGGTATTGTGATATGATGTTATTGTATTGTGTAAATGCAATTTAGAATTGTATTATGTTTATTAATTTCAGTTTGACTTGGAAGCGTTTCGTGATCATCCTTTGAGTACTTGTTTACTGGTCATTACTTTAATTTATGTGATGGGATTTATGATTTTAAGTTAGTATGTTAATCCTTGAGTTTTATGATACTTTTGTATGTTGTTGAGTCTTGTGGTTTCCCGTTTGGATGTTCTTGGTTGAGGACTCTTCTTGTCAGCTCCTTAGCACGGGGGGTGGGTCTTTGGACTCACATGGTCGGGTGGAACGTGCTAAGCACCCCATTGGGTCCCCAGTCGAGGATCGAGAGGTGCGGATTGATGTTGTTGCAGTGACTTTAGAATTGTATCCGTCTTGGAGCCAGTTATGATACTGTGTATTCATTTGTATTATGTTATCTTATGTATGGTTTCCATTTATGATTGGAAACACTTTTGTATCATTGGACATCTTGAACATTGTATTGTAGTGTAACGATAATTCTTGCATGGATATGGGCTATGGTAGTTGTTATTTAATTTGTTAAGTTAATCATGCATATGTTGTATATATAGATGGTTTCTTATCAATGTTTATCATGTATGTATTACATTTGTTAATGTTTACTTTGTTATGAATTATATCTTTGGCTTTTATTCTTTATTGTCATTGTGGGGATCTAAGTCGCATAATGACTCCTCGTGTACCCCAAAGGATGTATGTGCTAATGAATATATTTAAATGAAATTTATGTTATGTCTTAGTGTGTATTACATGTATGTTATGTTTACTTTAAAAAAAAAAATTGTGCAGTAATTATGGTTTAATTGTCCTTTGGGGTTCGCACGGCGGGGCGTTACATATCAAATATATTAACTTAATTATATATATTAGGGAAATCAATATATCTTAATCATATAATTTAAATATCTCAAATATGTTAAATTATTTGAATATATTAAGATATTTAAATTATTTAATATATTAACATATGTAAATTATTTAAACATATTAATACATTTAATACACTTAAATATATTAATACATTTAATACACTTAAATATATTAATATATTTAATACTCTTACATATATTAATATTTTTATTTTTATTTTTATTTTTTAATTGGTGCCAAATACATTTATATAGTTAAAATATATTAAAACATATTATATATTAACCTTTCTTAATATTTAAAACATTTCTTATAAAACATATATTAAAACATATTATATAAATTCACATTGCTTAATATTTAAATATCTTAATATATTAATATATTTAAATGTATTAGATTAATCTTAATATATTTGTTTTTTAATCTTTGCACTTATAATATAAAAGAAAATTGAGGTATTAAATACAATAATCTATGAAGTCTATTGCTATGTTCAATATACCAATATATTACTATATTAATATACTTATAAACAAATAACTTGATATATTCAATATATTCAAGAAATTGATAAACCCAAAAAGTAACAAAAAAAGAAATCAAATACCTTCAAATATTTCAATACATCAATGTGTTTAAATGTATTACTATATTTAAGCATGCTAACCATATTGATTAATAATTTACAAAGTAAAAAATATTAATTAATATTTAAATATTTTGATCTATTCTATTTAAATCTATTTTATTAATATTTAAATATTTTGATCTATTTTATTTAAATCTATTTTATTTTTTCTCTTAATTTTATTTCATTTTATTTCTTTCTCATCTTATTTCTTTTCTTCTTTTGTATTGATTGATGTGTGGTTTCCCTTCTCTTTGTTCTCTCTTATTTTTAGTTATTTTCTGGGGTGTTCTTATTATTCTTCTTCTCTTGTTCGGCTCTTGTTTGTGTTCACCCCCCCCCCCCTTTTTATTTTTGTTCTACCTTTAATCTTTTCAAAGTATCATTTTTCCTTCCTTTATTAATTTCTTTATTTTTCATTTTGTTTCTTACCCTCCTTCCTTATTTATATATCTTGTTGTCACACTATTATTGATTTTTATCCTTCTTCTTTTTAAACTATTTTAATATTAATATATTTACTATATCAATATATTCCATCTTTATCAATTTCGTTATTGTTACAATTTTTCCCAGCTCTATTTAATTATTTTAATATTAACATTTAATATTAATATACTTACTATATTAATATTTTTCCATCTTTTTAATTTCTCTTTTGTTTCATGTTTGATTTTTCATCCTCCATCTTTATTAATATATCTTGACACCAATAAAGATATATTAATATATAAAATATATAGTTGGTTTTTGGTTTTTTTCCTCTTTCTCATTTGTTTGCATTTCTTTATATGGTCATTGGTTCTTTTAATTGTCAATTGTCTCCTTTTTTTTAATTTCTATATTATTATTTTTCTAGCTTGCCATCCCTTGGGCCTTGTGCCTCCTATCCCTCTAACATTCTTCTACCTCTTCTTATACCTGTTAGGTCTACAACAAATTTTCATATCCTTGAGCTCTCTATCCTGATGATGGATCACAGAGTCTAATTTGAAACGTTGATTTGAATAATTAAATACTAAAATAAATTATTTAATTATAGTAGTAGGTAACGATAACAATTAAATAAATAAGCATTTATTTAATTATAGAAAGGAAGGGGCTAATTAGTGATGTAATTAAATAAAAAAAAATTATTTAATTAATCAAGGGAAGAATAAAGGAAAAAATGAATTAATTAAATAATTAAGAATTTTAATTAATAGAGGAATATGATCTTAAAAGATAATTAAATAATTACAATTATTTAATCATGCAAGTATAAGGAGGAATTGATATGAAAAGGTGGGTTCATAGGCGAAGGATAATTTTTTAGTGTCTACAATAGTGGATGAGTTGCCAAGTTATTTGCCTCCCATGAGAGATGTCAACCATCATATAGACGTGATCCCTAGTACCAATTTTCCAAACAAGGTTGCATATAAGATGACCCCTAAACAAAATGAGGAAATAAGGAGACAAGTTCAAGAATTGTTGGATAAAGGCCTAATTAGGGAAAGTTTGAGCCCTTGTGCTATCCCTACAGTTTTAGCACCTAAAAAGGACAGGGATTGGAGGATGTGTATAGACTCAAGGGAAATAAACAAAATAACCATCAAATATAGGTTTTCAATACCTAGAATGGAGGATCTAATGGACTGTTTGGGAGGTGCGTGCTATTTTTCAAAGATATATTTAAAAAGTGGTTATCATCATATTAGGATAAGGGAAGGTGATGAATGGAAAACTGCATTTAAGACTAATGAAGGCCTATATGAATGGATGGTAATGCCCTTAGGACTGTCAAATGCTCTGAGTACATTTATGAGACTTATGAATGAAGTGTTGAAGCCTTTCATTGGAAAATTTATTGTTGTATATTTAGATGATATACTTGTGTTTAGCAAGATGAAGGAAGATCACTCGTAGCACCTTGACATGGTTTTGTAGAGATTGAATGAGGAGAAGTTGATGATAAATCTCAAAAAGTATGAATTTGTGAAAGAAGAGCTAGTGTATCTTAGTTTTGTGATCTCAAAAGGTTCATTGAAGATGGATCCCACCAAAGTAGAGGTAATACTTAGTTGGAAAACTCAAGGTCAATAGTAGAGGTAAGAAGCTTTCATGGGCTTGCAAGTTTCTATGAAAAAATCATCAAAATTTTTAGTCACATCTGCTCACCCATCATTGACACCATTAAGGGAGATAAACGAAAGAAATTTTAGTGGACTAATGAGGTAGAAAGGAGCTTTGAACATCTAAAAATTAGAGTGGCACAACAACCAATACTTGCTTTACATAATTTCAACAATGTTTTCACCATAGAATGTGATGCAAGTGTTTTTTCAATTGGTGCAGTCTTAAGTCAAGAAGGCAAAATAGTGGCTTTCTTTAGTGTAAAGCTTAATAAAGCCAAAAGGAGGTATTCATCATATGATCTAGATTTGTATGCAATGGTGCAAGCCCTTAAGAAGTGGAGACAATACCTTTTGCCAAAGGAATTCATAGTGCTCACCAACAATCATGCTTTGCAATTTCTGAACAATCAAGACAAGTTAAGTCATAGACATGTAAAGTGGGTAGAATATTTGTAGAGCTATACCTTTACCATTAAACACAAAAAAGGATAATCCAACAAGGTAGTAGATGCTCCCAGCTAGAGGTCAATTTTGGTGCATAAAATCTGACTTCAGAGTGTAGGAATAGATGCATTGAAGGACATGTATGCTAAAGATGATGACTTCAAAGAGGTATATTCTACTTGTGCTTAGTTTCAAGATGCTTTCCATGATGAGTATTCTGATTTTTTATTACAAGATGGCTTGTTGTTTAAAGGAGCTCAGTTATGTATACCAAGGTGTTCTATGAGGAAAAATTTGATAAAGGAGAAATATTGTGGAAGTTTAGGAGGATATTTTCAGGTTGATAAGACAATGTATCAGGTAAGAAGGTTCTACTTTTGGCCAAAAATGCAAGTAGATGTCAGAAATTTTGTTGAAAGTTGCAAAATCTGCCAAAGAGCCAAGGGTTCTACTTCTAATGCAAGACTTTATCAGCCCTTACCAATACCTAACAGACCATGGGAGAATCTAATCATGGATTTTGTATTAGGTTTACCAAGAACTCAAAGGGGTTATGATAGTGTATTTGTTGTGGTTTATAGGTTCAATAAAATGGCTCACTTCATTCCATGCAAGTGTACAAATGATGCTTCTCATATTGCAAGGTTGTTCTTTAAAGAAATAGTGAGGATTCATGGTCTTCCATTGAGAATTGTTTTAGACAAGGACTCAAAGTTTATTGGTCACTTTTGGAGGACACTTTGGAGAAATCTTGGAACCAATTTGACCTTTAGTACTGCCTATCACCCAGAAATATATGCATAGACTAAAGTGGTCAATAGATCACTTGAGAACCTCTTGAGATGTCTCACAAAGGAACATGGACAACAATGGGACTTAGTTCTTCCTCAAGCTGAATATGCTTACAATGATTTAGTTAGTAGAAGCATAGGGAAAAGTTCTTTTGAAGTGGTGTCTGGATTGAAACCAAGAGGTGTATTTGAGCTTCAAGATTGGCAAGGATGGAGAAGAGAAGTGATGAAGGGGAAGCATTTGTAGAAGCTATGAGAGAGATCCATCACCAAGTAAAAGAAAATCTATAGAAAAGTGTTGAGAAGTACAAGAAGCATGCTAATTTGAAAAGGAGAGATGTACAAGTCAAGGTGGGATACTTGGTCCTTGCACATTTGAAGAAGGAAATATTTCCAAAGGGAAAGTATACCAAGCTGTTGATGAAGAAAATTGGGCCTTGCAAAGTGGTCCATAAGTTTGGAGCTAATGCTTATGAGATAGAACTCCCTCCTAGAGTTGCTATCT